>QCXZ01000045.1:4112501-5313532 GCA_025024175.1 Rhyzopertha dominica | reverse complement strand
TACAGATTTTTGAGGGAACTGAATATATTTATTTTACCACACCCCACGTATTTAAAAACATTTAACTTGTCGAATATTGGTACAAACATGAATAGTTCATTGAAAAAATACCTACAGCAGAAAAATTCCAACATTCAACCACACGAAAGGCTCGTGTCATTGTTGCTTGATGAAATATATGTTAAGCCAAAAATTACTTACAAAGCAAATAAAGTTATAGGAGTCGCTAATAATTCGTCCGAGATAACAGCAGCTACAACAATCCAGACGTTTATGATAAAATCGCTGCTGTCTAATAACAAGGATGTTGTGGCACTAATACCAGTGAAGGAACTAGAAAGTAATTTTTTATATGACTCAACTCTAAAGGTTCTAAATTTACTGCACGAAACGGGGTACGAAGTTGTTTGCATTGTAACAGACAATAACAAAGTGAATGTAAAATTATTTAAGTTATTATGTGGTGGTGACAATATACAGTCTTGTGTACAGAGCCCAATTGATGCCAGTAAACAAATMTTCCTGCTTTTTGACACAGTACATATAATAAAGAATTTAAGAAATAATTGGATCAATGAAAAGACGAAAACATTTATATATCCATCATTTAATGATTTTGAAACTACAAAAACAAGTCGCTTCACAGATATTCAAAAAATATATGAACATCAGAAGCTTTCCGTAATAAAACATGCGCCTGGTTTAACATATAAAGTATGTTTCCCGAATGCATTAGAACGACAGAATGTTAAACATGCTCTGCAAATATTTGATGAGAAAACGATAGCTGCAATTAATTGCTTGTCACATATGTTCGATCACGACTCTTCGGGCACATCAGAATGGCTGACAGTTATTAGACAGTGGTGGCAAACAGTAAATGTTAAACATCCTTATAAAGGTGCCCATTTGAGAGATATATATGCAGAACCAATACGCAATTTGAATCAAGAAAACGCTCAGTACTTATCTAAATTTTGCAATTGGCTGAGAAGTTGGAACGACATTGAAGTTGAGGGTAGACCAAAACGTGCGTGTAAACTTAGCAGAGAGACACATTTTGCTATATTGCATACTACAGAAACGTTATTGAAGCTGTGTCTTCATTTACTTAACAATTTACAATTTTCGTATGTGTTGCTAGGGACGTTTCAAACCGACGAATTAGAACGAAGATTCGGAAAATACAGAAGAATGAGTGGGTGCAACTATAATGTTTCTGTTGAGCAGATAGTTGAATCAGAAAGGAAATTGAAAGTCACAAGTTTATTAAAATTGAGTTGCACCGTTACGGACAGGTTGCACGTTAAAGATGTGATACATCAGATTAATGAGATAGATGACTCAAGCGACATCGACACAAATGTACATATTGTACTTGACAAAATAGATGATGTTTTAAATGATAATAATATCGAACTGGATTCAGAGACATTACAGATTATAATTTTCATTGCGGGATATGTTGCGGACAAAGCTTCTCAGAAATTAAAATGCCCTGAGTGCCGTACAATTTTAGTCCAAGAAAAACAGCTGGACTATGAATTCGCAGATGAAGCCAAATATATAAATTTGTTAAACAGAGGAGGTTTAAAATATCCGTCCCAATTATCTATTGATCTCTCCATATATGTTTATAAAGTATTTCATATATTGATTGATGAACAGTATGAGTGTGAGAGACTGTTTTTAGACTGTTCGAATCAGAAAAGTGCACTTAAAGGATTGCTGCTAGAAAAACTGGACGTTGAAAATCAAGAATCGTGTACAGATTGTGAAAGGTCATTCATTGAAATAAGTAATTACTGCATAAATATATGGGTTAACATACTTTTAAAAAATTATACTGCTGTTAAAACAAACTTAATTCAGGAAAGCAATGCAAAAGATAATTCTCGTGAAATTGAAACTAAACATAGAAAGTTAAATATTTTCAAGCAATAGAGTCGTGGCTAGCAATCCTTTTGTTGCAACCTTGCATAAATTGTGTCAAATTAAATGTGTTGTGGTGTACAACAAAGATGTTTGGTTAATCTAGTGCCACATTTACTCGACATTCATGTACTTAATCATGAACCTAATTACTCATATTCGTGTGGACTAGGCCTACCGGGGAAACCACCTAAAAAAAAACGCACCTTGTACTCAACCTCAGGGGTGGTGTGGAATGGAGTAATAAAATAGTTTGAAATTCTGTGGTAAATGTCACGATTTGGATAACGTTCGCGCTAAGCGCCCGGCTATTGCCCGACCCAATGGGTGACGTCACAAATTCTGCCTGACGGCCAGGATATTAAGAAGGCGCTGCTAAAGGGCCCTACACACTGCGGTTTTTTCACACAGTTTTACTCGAACGGGCAAAACTGTGCGAGTAAGAAGGTTGCAAAACTGAAGTGTGTAGCCGAAAACCGTCCTTCTTGCTGGCGAACAAAACGGCTGAAAATAATCCGACGATTCCTGATATTTACCCGTCCGTTTGACGCGTGTCTGTACAAGTCTGTAGTATGTACACGAAAACCGTACGGATTTTTCAGTGGTGCAGTKGCAATAACTCGAATAGCACTTTATTATTAAATATATCCAGTAATATTTAATAACAATCAAGCAATTTAAACATGACAGACCTTAGGCATATGAATAGGCAGTTTATACTGGAATTTATAGAGCTCTATAGGAGTCATACCTGTTTATGGAAAATCAAGTCTCGAGAATATAGTGACCGAATTAAAAAGGATAAGGCATATGAACACTTAATAGAGAAATTAAAACAGGTTGATGCTGATGCAACGAAGGAGACTGTTAAAAAAAGATAGATTCTTTACGGAGTTGTTATAGGAAAGAACTTAAAAAAGTAAAGGAGTCAAAGAGAACAGGTACCGGAAGTGATGATGTATATATACCCCGGTTATGGTACTACGAAGAACTGTCATTTTAGACACTGAAGTCGATAGTAATCAAGAAACACAAGAGGTGAGTAGATATTATTAAAAACAACAAATTATTAGTTTGCATTATTTAATTGCAATATTCATACATGAACCATTATAAAATTATACAAAGTTTTGTTGCCAAGGAACAGCACCTTCATGAATAAAATAATTTGTGAATAGATCCCGCCATTTGTTTGCATCTAAAGATGCATGTCTGCTAGGTCCACGTTGAAGATCAAGCAAAGTATGGGGTTCCGATATCAAACCAAGTTCTACGTCACCGGTGTATGGATTTTCAACATCAAAGCATGTGACTGGCGTGTAATAATCTTGACGATTTTTTCGTAGAAAATTATGTAGAACGCAACATGCCATCACTACTTTCTCGATATTTTCCAATTTCATGTGTATAGCCGTGTGAAATATTCGGAACCTGGCAGTCAAAATACCAAATACATCTTCTATTATACGTCGGCATCTTGAAAGCCTATAATTAAATATTCTCTTACTATTATCAAGTTGCTTTCGATTAAAAGGTTTTAAAAAATCGTTTCTTAAAGCAAAAGCTTCATCGCCGACGAAAACATATGGTAGCAGTTTTTCTGTATTTCTTGCTTTTGAAGGTGTTGGTAACCGTAGAGTTTTATTCTTAAGTTTCGCGTAGAACAAAGTTTCGTCTATTACCCCGCCGTCAGAAACTCGACCGTTGGTTCCGAAGTCGCATAAAATGAATTCATAACTTGCGTTGCAAATAGCCAGAAGAACAAGACTGTGGTAACCTTTGTAGTTATAATAATAGGAGCCACTATTTGGTGGTGGAATAATTTGCACGTGTTTACCATCAACTGCTCCAACACAATGCGGATAGTTCCATTTCTCCTCAAAATCTCTGGCAATACGTTTCCATTCCTCTTCTGTTTTAGGGAACTGCAACAATTATAAATCATTTAAATGTATCATTTGCTTAAATGTATACATATAAAGGTAGTTATTATTATTTTTTAGAACGAGAGCAATCACGAGGAAAATTCTATACAGTCTCCTTCAAATGCATCACTTGATGAAAGTACTTGGCAGTCTCGACCAATTTCATGTGCTTCAACTTCGCAATCAAGAATCTCAGGATCTTCAGATACAATTACTCCAAAATCAAGACCAAAAAGAACCAAAATTTCTGCTGATGATATTCTAAAAAAGGTGGACCGGAAACTAGATGAAGAAAATGAGGATGAGTTTGACGTGATTGGAAAAAATATTGCGTATAAGCTGAGAAAGTTATCAAAAGAAACAGCTGTAGTCACAGAAAGCTACTTATGGATGTATTATTTGAAGCACATGTAGGTAATATTAACAGACAATCGAAAGTCACTATTTCTCAAGGAACCGCTGAGCCATCTGTGGTACATCCTACTATGTCTTCTTATACCAATTTACAACCCTGGCATACATCATCAGCACTTCCTCCTGTGCTTACTTATGCCCCATCACAACCCATGCATGCATCATCAGAATTAGAATTAAATCATGACGACAGTATAACTACGAGAACATTTTTTCTCAATTTCAGCCCACTAGTTAATAACATGTAATGTAATAAGTTTGGAAATAAAATTTGTGTCTACGTCAAAATGTTAATTTTTAATCTAACCTAAAAATTACAAAAACTTACCTTCATATAATCCTTCTTCAGCACTGAATAAATTGCACTACACGTTTCTGGTATAATCTGTCCAAATGCTTGGGGTGAAATAATAACCGAAAATTTTAAATCTTGGTAGCTTCTGCCGGTTGCAACAAATCGTAAAGTTGCTGTGAGGCGTTCATGAGGTGAGATAGCATTTCTTAATTGCGTATCTTGTTTTGTAATTAACGGGCTTACTAACTTCAACAGAGTACAGTATGTTTCGTAATCCATTCGTAAATAATTGAACCAATCCCCAGGCTCCAATTTTAATTCATCTAATAAATTAATGTGAGAAAATTGGCTTCTTTTCAAAAGCCATTCCTTCACCCACTTGCTACGTTTTTTTCTAATTTTGTTATTGACAGCTATTGCCGCCGCCACTGCATATAAATTTGAATTTTTCATCTCACTTCTTTATACGTTCACTGCTCGGGTAAGACTGTTTATAAAATTGTAGTGTGTATAGCGCCGACGTTAAGGTCCCCACAGACGTTCTTTTCTGGCAGTTTTACCCGGACGGGTAAAACTGCACGGGTAAACACGAACAACGACTGTATCCACACATGCACGGTGAAAATTCGCTCAGTTTGTTCTTTTCAATTTAAATATTCGGACGTGAAACGCGATGGATGCCACGACGACATTGGCAGTGGCGGCGGCATTGGCTGCAAGACAATTGGAAAAGCAAAAAACACGTTCAAAGTGGGCCAAAAAATGGCTACTTAAACGAAGAAAATTTTCCCATGTAAATCTATTAAATGAATTACGGCTAGAACCAGGAGATTGGTTTAATTACTTGCGTATGGACGAAGAAGTATATTTAGAACTACTTACATTGGTAACACCATTAATTCAAAAACAGGACACCTGTATGAGACAAAGTATCTCACCACACGAGCGGCTTACTGCCACATTAAGATTTTTAGCGACAGGAAGAAGCTACGAAGACTTGAAATTTTCCGTGGCGATATCGCCCCAGGCGCTTGGACAAATTATTCCGGAAACATGCAAGGCTATTACTTCTGTTTTAAAATATAACTATTTAAAGGTAAGAATAAGTTTTTATTTCAAATATTTAAACAAAACTAGTCTCAAAACTGAAAATAACACATGTTAAACAATTCAACAAATTAAAGTAATTCTGAAAGTATGATAATATAACGGCTTAAGGCAAATTCTGAATGTCTGTTGCAAACCCCGAGTAAAATGCACTCGCACAGGTTGTTTGGGAAACATCAACTTCATTGTGATGGGACACACCTGCATAGCCTAATGTCATTTGGGAATGTGGAGCGGATTGCCAATGCTGATGATTGTCATTATTTGTCAAAGACATCTTTGTCTGTATTGTAATATTTCCCAGCGCAGCTTCAAACAAAATGTCGGAAATCAATTTGTCCGCCATTAATGCTGCATCAGGAGGAAGATTTCTTAATTTACTGGCAACATTTTTCCCACAATGTCAAAGCTGTCTTCTTGCATATCCAACTTGGCCTTGACTTTATTCAACACTTCGTCCGCTTTGTCCCTTAAACGTTTTTTTGTGTTACTACCTACTGAAGGGGTCTTATTAGAAGCTGCTGACATTGAACGTGGTGTGCTCGTAATTTCAGAAGATAGTGGAGAATTTGTTTGCCCATCTATATTATCATCGCTGTCCTAAAAAAATATTCTCTAATAGCTTAAAGTATATGTAAACCGGGTGGCCCAGGATGTTGTTACCCCCAATATTTTTCGTAATTTTTGAAATAAAAGTTGATATTGCTTCCGGTTAAACCGCAAGTTATTTTGATCTTCTAATTTCGTCAAAAAATGACAATTTACGTTTTACTATATCCTAAAATTTTTAAAATTTTAATTCAAAAACTACGAAAAAAATGGGGGGTAACAACATCCTGAGCCACCCGGTACATTTTACATATTTAACAATTTATTATTTTTTAGTTTCCCTCAACCGAAGAAGAATGGATAGCCATAGCTAAAGAATTTGAAGAACGGTGGAACTTTCCACATTGCCTGGGGGCCGTAGATGGCAAGCACGTTAATATAGTCCCACCTCCACAAAGTGGTTCCTATTACTACAATTACAAGGGCAGACATAGTATCGTATTGATGGCAATTGCTAGCGCTAAGTATGAATTTATCATGTGCGATTGTGGTACAAATGGTAGAGTGTCGGACGGTGGAGTAATAGAGAATACCCTGTTTTATCATAAACTTGAAAATGGTACTCTTAGACTCCCAGCAAGTTGTAAAACAGACATCAGTAATGGACCACTACCGTATGTATTTATTGGAGATGAAGCTTTCGCGATGAGAGACAATTTTTTGAAGCCATTTGGTCAAAAAGAATTAAACAAAGAACGAAGAATATTTAACTACAGATTATCTAGAGCACGCCGTATTATAGAAAACACATTTGGGATAATGGTTGCGAGATTTAGGATCTTTCATAGTGCCATTAATTTAAAATTGGAAAATATTGATAGAGTTGTTATGGCATGTTGTACCTTACATAATTTTCTAATTAGGAAGCGCCGAGAAAATTACGCACCTTCAAATTGTTTTTATTCAGAAGAACCTCGAACAGGACGTATAGAAAACGGTTTAAGTGCTGAACCAGCAACTATAAATTTACGACATGGACACAATCGACATGCATCTGAAGAAGCGAAGAGAGTTCGTAATTTATTTATGAATTATTTAAATAACGAGGGGCCATACCTTGGCAAGATAAATTTGCTTAGTATGTAGGCATGTCTCCAATTTCTTATGATTTCTGATATTTAAATAAATATATAAAGCTTTTACGCACAAACCTAAAAGATTCTTTTCTCTTTTTCACCCTGCTACATCCCCACTATTATCAACATACTGTCTTTATGTAACAAATTATTATGAGTACTTACTTGACTATGAGAGGTAGTATCGTCAATATTCGATACACTTTCTCTTGGCATTTCGTGGTCTGTCAAAAATAATAGGTGTTCATAGTACCATAAATGGGGCACATACAGCTCATCAGTGCCCGCACCCGATTTCTTAGAAGCATTGACTCTTTTAAACTCTTTTCGGAAGCAGCCACGAAGAGAGTCAATTTTCTTTTTAACCGAATCTCTTGTTGCAGACTCGTCTGCTTCTTTTAATTTAAGAACCATATCTTATTTTTCTTTTCCCGATCGGAATATTCTGCGGACTTAATTTTCCACAGACACGCATGGCTTCTGTAACGTTCTATGAACTCGATTATAAATTGTTTTGAGAAATTCCTTAAATCACCCATATTAATAAAAAAAAACAACAAAAACAGGGACAATGTTTGGGCAATACTGGCACCGACACTGAACTAAACCATCGTTTTTACCCGCATAGGCACACACACGCGCCGACATGACGAACACGTTCCAAAACGGACGGTTAAAATCAAGCCGAAGCAGATATTTTTGAACGCCGGCAAGAAGGACGGTTTTCGGCCACACACCGCCGTTTATACCCGTACGGTTTTACCCGTCCGGGTAAAACTGCCAGAAAAGAACGACGTCTGTGGGGCCCTTTAAACGTGCAAAACCGACAGTTTTGCCCGTTCGAGTAAAACTGTGCGAAAAAACCGCAGTGTGTAGGGCCTTTAAGGTTTTATTTTGTTACAAACAAGAAACACACAAGTAAATTGGTAATACCTGAAGACAGGAATCAGAATGTTACAGAAGTTATAGAAGTGGCTGATGCAGCTGTAGCTAACGATACTTATGAAGAAGGTGCTGTGGTAACCGATATTCAACCAAACTCAGTCCAGATTACACCAGCCAAATCTGAACATCACTGAAGATGGGCCAGCGAAGAGCAGCGAAACGTTTGAGGAGAAAGAGGGACACCTTGGACCATAGCATAACAGCCCGGAGGAAATCATCATCAGATGACGGTGTCAATTTCCATAAAATGTCACTAGAATTATGACAGAGCCATTTGAGTCCTCACTAAATGGCATTTACCAACTTTAAAATTGATAACTGGTTGTCAACATCGCCAACTGAGAATTTCAGTTCAAAAGTACGCCATGAAATGGTTCGATCGTAATCCTAGCTACATCTGTGGATACTAAATGAACTAAACTTTGTGACACATTTCGTAGCTAGTTGCCATGACAACCTGTTCTTTCACAATCTCGCTCCGCGGTGCTATCATAATGGTGCCAATAACAATCAGTACTAGATTCAAGTACATTTGGCAATTGGCACACCTAAGGACTTATTCTAAGGAGTTGTGGGGGGAAGCAACAGCTTAGCCACCTTAAGCTTTCGATTTCAGTAAAACCAAGTAATTGCTGGTCCCATAGAGTTTTGTTATTTCAAACATGACTGGCCTACCAGTAGGAGCAACGCTGTTTCTTAATTTCAGGTATTTCATGAGTGTTCCACTCATACACTACTGCATCTAGGTCCGTCAGCAAGTAAAAACAAAAACCACCTTATAGGTGCATTCAATACATAGTTTTTAAACAGCTGAGTAATTATTTTCTTTTATCCCTTCAATACAGATACATCGTATAAAATATTTTATGCTGGGTTAACAGGCCAATGGACGTGTGAAAAATTGTTCGTCAGCTTTGAGGAATCGAACTTTTTACGCTGACCATTGCACTCTAATAGTAACTATTAAAAAAAAGAAAGCAGATACTATATCTGAATAGCTTGAAGGGACATATACCAGACAAACATTTAAAGTACATTGTAAACTTCTACAATGCTTACTTTGAATTCTACGGCATGGGACCATTAGTAGATTGGGAAGTACTGCATTCATAAAACAGTTACGATTGCGGTATATTTTGCTGTCTGTATGCAGAAATTATAATACGCCAAAGTGTAGAGGTAATAAAATATACGACGAAGCAAATATGCATTCCTGTAGACGAATTGTTCTGCGTAAATTGCTGGAATATAATATACCACGTACGTAACATTAACTACAATACTACAATGCGATGTTCTCTACTTGTACGCTGTTAGTTAAAATTTATTGTTTTTAGCTCCCGCTAAATAGAGCTTAGACGTCCAGAAACTAGATGAAGTGATCAAAAACTTTAGGGAAAAAGCAATATCATCAACTGTCTTAGTACCTGAAGAAGACACCATTAACTGTCTTTCAGACTTAGTAAATACTTTTTGAGGTAATACAATGGTGTGCTACCAAAATACAAACAATTACCAAAAAGGACCGCTGGATTTTTTTGGAACGTTTGCAATCATTGGTTACACTACCTATGTGAAGGCATCGAACTATTATATATGTAAGAATTGCAAATTAAAATAAATATAAAAAAGTACTCTGTGTTACGTTGTTTCTGTCTGATTTTGTTTTTGTTTGTGCAGTATTTTCATTGTAGGTTAAGCAGGTGTAGGGGAAGTATGGGGAATGATGGCCGCTGGGGTAATTTCGGCCACCAAAGTTAGTACAGTAGTTCTCCATATATTTGAAATCTGACTAATACTGCCATCTCTACACGCCTACTTGAGTTCATACGAAAAGCATGGCTGCTCTAGTGTGTATAGTTTGTGAGTGATACACAATTTTTACAATTCAGCCTGTTTCATCTAAGAATTGTCAATTATCTGTAAGGTAAATCAGTCATGTTTTCACTAATTTCTATGGCACCTTGTGTTTAGCCTTTTATTCTAAGCTTCTGGTTCACACTTCTATAATCAAATACATATTTCATAAGATCTTAAAAATGTATATGACTGTAAAACAAATGTGTTATTCTGGGGTAATCATGGACACTTATATGGGGGTAATAGTGGCCGGCCGTGATTACCCCATGCTAAATCTGTAATAAACAATCAAATTATTTCACAGATGCCTAGAACTTACCGGAGAGTAACTAATAAGGCCAAATGGTCGGCAGAAAATATAACTGAAGCACTTTCTGCCATAGACGGTGTTAGGTCTTCGAGAGAAGTATCAAGGTCCTTTGGAATACCTCGTAGCACATTGCAAACAAGAAAAAAGCAAATTTGCAAAATGGTCCTAAACTTGGTCGTAAATCAGTATTTACTGAAAATGAAGAAAAAGAACTTTCAGGTCACGTTATTAAATTGTCGGAATTATTTTACGGTATTACTCGTCAAGAAATAAAAAAAATTGCGTTTGAATATGCTGAACAAAAAAAAATATAAAGCACACTTTTAATAAAAATTTGCGGTGTACTGGTGAAGATTGGCTGTGAGGTTTTATATAACGAAGTTCCAACATTTCCTTGAGAAAGCCCGAGGCAACTAGTTTAAATAGAATTTCAGCATTTAATAAAGAAGTTTCAAAGGTTTTCCCAAACAAATATAATTTTCCCCAATCAAAAATATTTAATGTAGATGAAACAGGAATAACAACAGTACACACACCTTCCAAAATACTTGCTGAAAAAGGGCAAAAACAAGTAGGCATGGCGACCAGTTGGGAAAGAGGTAAAAACATTACCTTAGTATGTACATTCCGTGCCTCTGGCATTTATGTACCTCCAATGTTTATTTTCAACCGAAAGAGAATGAATGCACAACTACAATAAGGAGGTCCTCCAGGGGCTTTATATTCTTGTTCAGAAAAAGGATGTATAACTGAAGCTCTCTTTGTAGAGTGGTTAAAACATTTCCAACAATTTGTAAAGCCATCATTGAAGATCCAGTTCTTTTATTATGGACAATTATTCAACACACTGCACATTAGATGTTTATAGATTTTGTAAAGACAATGGAATCATTTTATTAACCATTCCACCTCACACATCCCACCGCCTGCAACCATTAGATGTGACATTCTATGCCGCTCTGAAATCTGCGTATAATTGTGAATGTACCAAATACATGAAAAACCATCCTTTTGAAAAAATTACTCCATTTGAAGTTGCGAAGCTATTTAACAATGCTTTCATTAGGATTAGCACTCCGCAAAAAGCCATTAAAGGATTTGAGTGCACTGGTATTTTTCCTTATAGCCCAGATATTTTTTCTTCAGACGATTTTGCACCTGCAGATCTTCAATCTAACTCTAGCATTCAACATTTGGATGCAAATGTTCGCGAAAATAAAACTCCAGAACCGACCGAAGGTGAAACCTCGTTGTTTGAGCAACTTCTGTCACTGCCTGGACCATCGTCAGTGCCAAATCACMAGAAAAAGTCACAAACTAGAAAACAGCATWCAGAAATTATTACATCTACACCAAATGAAAAGGKACTGGAAGAGAAGGAAAATAATAAGAAGAAAAGATTAGAAAATAAAAAGAGAACAAATGAAAGAAGTGTTTAGAGAAAACTAGCAGAGGAGAATAAAGAGGATATGGTAAGAATAAAAAAAAATTGTACCTTCAAGAAATTGCAAAGCGGTCTCAAAAAATGAAGAACATTGGCCAATGACGAAATTGCCGAAGAAATTGAAGATGAAGACAGCGAAAATGATGTTGATGACGATGTATGCCTCGTTTACGGAGAATTTGGAAAAAATCGTGAATTGTGGCTAAGATGTTTGGCATGTGGACAGTGGGCTCATAAGGCATGTACGAATATGCAAAAAGGCTCTAAGTTTATTTGCGATTTTTGTGTATAAGTATTTTTTTGAAACGTAATGAGGAAATGCGGGGCACTGCCGGTATTACCCCAAACAGGCGGGGTTATGATGGCCATGCAGAAGTATCAAAAAATGTTTACTGTAACATTATTTAATTTTTTTATGTATTTTGGCTTAATAAAGTTATATTGGCATATGTTTTGGTGATTTGTATTACGTCGCAAATCGGAATGAGAAGAATAAAGCAACTGTTGGGATTAGCGTATAGGAATTACATTATAAAGTTGTTCGATAAATTTCCAGAACCATTTCCAGAACAATCCAGACGCTAAAAATCGTAGACCGGGATTCCCCCGTCGGTTTCCCCAAGAAATCATAAAAAGTGCACGTACCGACAACACCGCGTCGGCAAAACAGGTCTCTATATTACAACTAGTGATGGGAATAATCGGGATATTTCAATAATCGATTAATTCGTATTCATATATTTTAATAATCGACTAATATTAGTAGTTAAACATTAGTAGTACTACATCTTTAGTTTTGTAGGGCATAGATGCGATCGTTGTCGTTCTCATTGCGAATGCTCGAATTTTTTATATAAATTTTCACGAATTTACATTTGAGTACTTACTACTGTTCAAGATATTTCTCATTTTGCAGTAAAGTATATTATAGTATAAATAATATCTAATCACTTCATGAAAGTGACAAGTTTAGTACCGAGTCACTATAGGAGGAGATATAATGTAAGTCTGTCAACGTTGTGCGGCAGGCGGCTTCCTTTACAACTATTTTACGAGGCAAAGCCACGTTTTTTTTGTCTATAAATCATCGCTACGATGCGCGCGTACAGATCCGTATTCAGAAGACTTGTGCGCACTGCATGTCCATAAAAACATGCGATGAGATTGTGGTCGTCCTTTTGGATGTACTTCATTAGAAAATAAACTTGACCCGTATATTTACTAAGTAACGAATAATATAGGATTTAAATAAACAAAATAGTTTAAAGCATGCACCATAATTATAAACTACACACTACACTACAATGCGGGGAAAAATTAAAAAAGTCGTTGATTGACACGATATCTAAAAGGTTAGACTCGCTAGAGACTAATCATATTGTGGCAAAAGCTGTATTTCTGGACCCTAGGTTTAAAAGTGTCGGCTTTGGTAACCAAGATAATGCTAGGAATGCGCAAAAGTTTGTTTCTGACGTACTGCAAACAATTTTAAGTATTTCACAAGTCGTTAAACCATCAACATCAACTAAAGATGCAACGCCTTTAATTCATAATAGTGTAGAATCATTATCATTGTGGCGCGTTTTCGATGAGACCATCGCCACAAAAAAAAGTGTCACGACGCCTTTAACAACTGCGTCTGTACTTCTGCGACAATATATTGAGCAACCTTATGTTGACAGACACCAAAACCCACTGGAATATTGTCAAAAACACAGTTCTAATTGGCCAGAGCTGTTTCAACTCCAGCAAAAATATTTATCGATTCCTGCAACTTCAGTGCCATCGGAACGTGTTTTTTCAAAAGCTGGACAGCTTACTAACTTGCGAAGGAATAGATTATCGCCAAAAAACCTGGATCAAATTCTATTTTTAAACAGCATTAAAGATTTTGTTTAATTTTGTGTTTAACAATAAAATCATTTTATTTTCTAAGACTCATATTTCGGTTGTTTTTCCATTAAATTATTTTTTTGGCATATGGCATTTACATATTTTATACATATTCTAATTCATAAAGGAATTCTTACATTTATTTTGTTATTAGAATATCTATCATACCTGTAAATCAGCAGGTCAATAATAAATTCTATACATATATAGATTATATCTATTGTCATTTTACTACCTTTTACCCCATTTATTAAATTCAATATTTTGTATTTTATCCTTAGTTAAACAATACGCCAATAATCAATTATAATCTCATTAAAATTTTACATTAAATGTTCTTGCTCAACAATAATTGAGAAAATAATCACAATATCATAATATAACTGATCTGCAGTCCATTACGAGAAGTCGTATTAGTTGGTCGGAACGAATGATAATCGATCCACGCGCGAGAAATTCTACGTATGTAAGTTCGTCGATACCTACATACTAATCCGATTATTGCATCTCCATTGCTCGCATCCCGACTCGGAAGTATTCGTTCGTCCAGCGCTAGCGTTGACCCGCGTGACTACTAATATTAGTATTACTAATTTGGATGGCATGATCGATTATTTCGAGAAGTCTTAATAATCGACTAAACCGATTATTGCATCTCGATTATTCCCATCGCTAATTACAACGTTGTGCAAATTCGTGCATTGTCGACTTGCGAGTTCATGCATTACAGATTTTGAAAATTCCTGCATTACAGATTTTGAAAATTCCTGTATTACCTACCCATCGCAGATTCCTACACTCCCGACATGTGTAGCATTCTATGTGAATTTGAGTTGTTTTTGTAGCGAAACATTCTCATTAGACCGTCGAAAGGGCCACCCTTGCATTTTTGCGCTCCAAATTCCATCCGAAAGCGTTCCAGTTGAAAAAAAAAATTTCGAGTGATCTGACGTTTAGCTGCCAGATACGTAAGGTATAATTTTTGTATGTGATTGTTCGCTAAAATCCGTCGTCATGGTGTGGCGAAAATACTCCCTTTAGTGTCAGTGTCACGATGAGCGGTGAGGAGGCAAGTCATTTGCGAAAAGCCCCTTCGTGCATATAATTAACGGTTTTTTTTATTGCAGATAGTCAAAGAGACGTTGAATTATGTGAATGCCAACGGCATCTCCACTACCTGGCTTAGGTAAGACGAACGCGTTTAGCCGTATGTTTATTTATAACAACAAAGTTGCAGGCACATGGCGAGAGACCTTCTTACCCGTCGTACCGGTAAATAGGTGTAATGCGTTTCTATTTTTTTAGAAATACACGGGGGCCGAGGGGGTGGTGCGTGAGTATCGGCTTAACGTCGAGACGATAAGGTACTTTTTAAATGTTGTCTGTCGTGTGGCGCCACAGTTTTTGTTATTTGCAGAGAGTACCAGCGCACCAGGGCCTCGCGGCCGGAGGTGGCCGTTTTCCGACGTATAAAAAATGGTCGTTTCTAAATAAAGTTATTTAAAAAACAGTTTATTTTTTTTTATCAATTGTGATTCGTGCACTTTGTTGCAAGAGACGGGTCGTCAATGGTTACAGTGCCGTGATACGCGACCGGTGTTTGTTTAATTGTTTACAGTGCCCAACAATGGACGACAAAGGTAAGTCACGTTTGTTGAATTAGGTAAATGCTTGAAGTAAAATTTGTCGAAAAATGCCGTTAGCGCCTTAGTAATTTGAATTTTCTCTTGTAGAAGAGAACGCAGCAACAGTCCACTAACCTGCAGAAGGCGAGAGCCGCCCCCAGGAGCCGGAGCCGCAGCAGCCGCCGGAAGGCCAAGAAGTGGCCAAGGCCGGCGGCTCAGGGACGCGGCGTGGGGGCCACCGGGGCGGCCGCCGAGGCCGGAGACGGGGGCGTAATACTCGTAATGTAGTTGTCAAAAAATATTTCTTCACAAATATAAAGTTCGTGAAATTTTAAAATGTGTTTTTTATTATTGCAAACGTTGACGAAACAGGGTTTTACGAATAATATATGGCGTTACTACATCGATTGATGATTATGTTTAGGCGGAAATAATACAAATTCAGTTTCAGTGGATTTATTAGAAAAAAAGTAAGTACACAGATGGTTGTGATGATAATGGGACTTGTCCATCAGATAAACGCGTAAAGTATGGAAACAGGCCAAACCAAGTACTAGACCCAATAATAAAGTTAATCGAAGAACATACACAGTCATACCCAGCTAGAAAATCGCACTACTCCCATAGACATAATCCTAATCGAAGGTACTTGCCTGAGGATTTAAATATACATTCAGCTTTCCTCTCACTGTATCGCATAAATGTACCTTACAAAGTCTATTAGAAAGTATTAAAAGTCTTCAATATCCACTTCGGATACCACGGTAAGACACATGTACCGAATGTGATTCTTTGCTTCTAAATATCAACGCCGCCGAGACGAAGGAAGAAAAACACCCGTATACGCTTAAAACAATCTGTATTTGAAAATAGCTGATACAAAAAAATCATACATTCTGAAGGCCAAACGGGGTAAAATAATTTGTATTTTTTTTTAATTTCATGCAAAATATGCCCCTACCAAACATATCGACCAATCTTGTTATGATTATGATATGTATGATTAGGATACACCCTGACCTGCAGGAATTTTGGTCAATCAGCAAAGATTTTACAGAGTAACCTGCTAACCTGCAGCTGACCTGCCAACTAGCAAATTATAATCGCCCTATGTGGAGGGAGGAAATTTAGATTTCAAAGCAATGGAATTCGTTACTCAAAGTACATAAATATCATTATAAATTAAGCTTTACAACGGTTAACGAAATTGTTTTTGTAGGAACTTCACATACGAAAAACCTTGTTCTGTACAAATAAGAATGAAGATTTCGTCCAGTGGATATGATTTTATTGTGATTACAGTAAATAATAAACATAATCATATGATCAGCAAAGTGAGTTCGTAGGCTTATAACAAAATGTGAAAATTTATGACATTCCCTAGTATTGTACCTACAATATATACTTGCCTCCTTATGACATAATTTTCTCAATCAATTTATCCTTAGTTTTATCAATTATTACAACTACTTTTAGAGTTTATTCGATGCATTGCCACAGCAAAGGAAGTTGCCTGCTGAAGTAAAAGCGGAAGCACAGAAATTGCTAAATATTAGAGATGGGCGTTCTAGTTCATTTTAGTGAATAGTTCAGTCTGAATTAGTTCAATAAAAAGAATAGTTCAAAAACGATTGATACTTCCCACTTCGTTATGTCATGATCCTGCACTTTATAAACTAGATGACTAGCGTTTAGTTCAGGATAGTGTTATGATCCCTAGAATTGCGCCTAATTTCTGTCATCAAACTCCTCGAGCCGACCACGTGCAGTGTCTTTCCTAATTCAATAAACTGTTAAATTAATTAGACCCTTGACTGTCGCCATATCTAAATAGTTTTGTTTGTTACAAATCACAACATATAAAAAGGGTCCGTTTGAAATCAATATTAATTCATTTTTCGAAATTCTATTCGCAAGTGTCGGCTCCGCGCTCTACTATTTCTGCTATTTCAAGTTTGTACTAAGTCCACTGTATTTTAGTAACTTATAATAAAACGTGTAAAAGTACACTTCGAGTTTTACATCAAGAATCTTCTACATCTAACACACCTGGGCAAGAACATATTTGGCGCTGCGAACAGGATTCCTTCGTTGCAATCGGCAATTGTGATTTCAATCACGAGAAGGAAGAACCCAGGGACATCTCAGACATCCAGAAACAACCAACCAGGTTCAAGGCAAGTGCACTCTTTTCTATTCCTATTTCTAAGTGAAACGACTCTTTCGCGTTCGTGTTTTTTTTTCTTATTACTATTTTTCTTATCTCATTTATTTTGTGATCACTATGTCTACTCCCTCAACCTCCGCTGCTTCTGTTGGCAGTACAAATGTCATCGTGCAAAATTCTGAAACGTACAATCTACCGTTCCTGCAAAGTTTTATACCGGCGCCATTCGATTGTAATAGACCAGAAATTCATAAATTTATCAGTAATTGCGAACAAGCTATTGGTTTGACAACGAACGATCAAAAACCGGTTTTGCTATCTTTTATTATCACGCGTACAGCTGCGCGACAAGTCCTTCGGGATGAATTAAAAACCACCTTGCTTACTCTATTTTCAGATCAAAAACATTCTGTCCAGTTGATAGAAGAATTAAATAATACGCGACAAAACACCAATGAATCAATCCATCATGGATTTCTATAATCGCATAGATCATCTACAAACACGATTATTAAATTCCTTAACTGTACCTAGCGAAGTTGAACGGCCAGGCGCTACCTATATGATCAAACAATTGGCGTTACGACGATCCATCTATCACTCAAATCTTTCTATATCAATGTGTTTGCGCACAAAACAACCCCTTACACTTTCAGAGGCACTCAATACTGCCATAGACGAGGAAAGTGCTCTCCGTATAGTACGTCCTCAAAGTGTGCAAAAATTTTCCGATCTACTTTCAAGTGTAGAAGACCAAATTATAAAAAATCAGTATTCAAACAAAAAGCAAACAAAACTCAATGATTATTTTAAAGATGCTACTTGTAAATAACTATGTACATTATTACAAATTAACTAATAAATGCTTAAAAAAATATTTATTTATTTAATTCTTATAACCTCTTAACAACGGACATCTCTACACGGACAATTTCTTATTCCCCATCGGTGACCGTTGTGGAGAGTTTTACTGTATGTGATTATGAGGGGTGTGCGTGGCGAATTTTGCAAGCAATTGGACGAAAAATACAGAGTAAGCGATGGAACGAAAAAAGTCACGAGACAAGACACAACTAACATTGAATTTATTGTCCATTAAAACGAATTTCGTTTTGTCATTTTCCTTGTTTAGTTTTGCCTGCGAATGAAGTTCTACCAACGAAGTAGCTGTGTATCATTTAAACGCACAAGGGGTTACTCTTTCATCACAGGACTTAAACTGTCAGTAACTAGTAATATCAAATATCTTTTTTATGTAAGATACTTTAGTAATACATCTGGAATCTTAAAAAATTAAAGCTTTAGAAATTAAAGATGTGGAATTTTTGTTAAAAAAATGGATTCAAAAGTGATTGGAGAATGCAGAACATGAGCAGACCAAAAGAGTTATTTAAACATTCTGGGTACAAAATGTAACAAATCTATCTTGCCAATAATATAGTTATATTTTCAAAAACAAATCGTTGTTAAATGAAATCTAGCATATCCACCTTATACTCGTAGCCAATGCATTACATTAAACTTATACACGATTTGCTCATTTGGCAAAGTAAATGTACTAAATAGTATTTTCTAAGTAATTATTTAAATTATTGATGGTTTGTTAGTAAATAATCAAATATTATTGTAAAAAGTTGTCATCACTCAGGCTTGGCATTGAACATATTAATTGTGTCAGGGGAGAAGCCTTTATTTAGCCCGGCCGGAAGGAATAATATTTGGTTATTCACGGTTTCGTTAGCATCGCAAACTTTTATTATCGCGTATGTGCAGACACCAAATCTCGTTTGACTTTGTTTCATTTTCACGATAGTGTAGGCCTCGCCGATCTTAAGTTCGGCAATTGCTATTTTTTTAATTTCCGTCTGTTGGATTTGTGACGACAAATTATTAAGCGAATCCATTTGAAATATATACCTTATAAGTCGTAGCGATATTAAAAATACAATACGCTCGTAGCCACAACAATATTAAAAAAAAAACACTTATAACCACAAACTTTTGCACTACTGGTAAACACAGACGAACGTTTGGATAGCCACGTTGTTATACGTACAACACACGTAAACTAAATTCAACATGATTGTGAGAGGGTTTTTATAGCTCCCCTGCGTGGGAAAAACGACTTTTTCAATTAAATCTTGACATATAATTTATATTGTAAGCTATAATTTGATAATAGAACTGACAGGTATATGTTTTACGCTTTGTTAGAAAGATTACTTGCAGATAGTAATCTTTAGTTAAGGGTCCTTTCTACCAATGGTCAGACACACGCAAAATTGGCACATTTTTAGAACAGTTTTAATCGAACAATTTTACTCCGCTCACGGAAAAAAATCTGAATTGCGTACTCATTTCCATAAAAAACAGTAATAACTGGAAAACTTTATAACACTTTTTCTCGAAAACTGATTGAGATATTTGTTAAAATTTATACTCATTGTAAAGATCCAGCAAAACTGCAGTCCGCTGTCGGCTTGGTTTTTCCTAAACTTGCTTGTTTTTTTGTGTATTCATTGATAAAAAAAAATTGTAAATAGGCAACACATTTAACAGCCAATCCGCCCCGACCGAATATACTAGGATGATTTATTACCGCAGGTCGTCACTTAAGACCCCCCAAGATGTTGGGTCTAACTGCAGTTCATTCATAACAATTATCCCCGATTTGGGTATCCCCATTTTGGATCTAGGTAAATTATTCGGAATCAATTCCTCGAAGGTATTATTATTTATTTGTCAGTACATGGACTAATAAACGAGGGTTGGGGAAAGTGTGGATTGTTGATAATGTAATCTTTTTCCCGTACCGGATGTAAAGACTTTAGAAATACCTGGAAACTATATACTTAAAAGGATCAGATTAGATCCGGCTTCTTCTAAGTACACAGTTATTTCACAGGGTAATTCCATTTTCACAATTATTTAAAGGGTGCAGAAATAAGATTCTTTTCATTTGTCTTGTGACATTCGAACTGTTCCGACAACGTGTGTTTCTGTGTATATGTGCCATGGGTCTTCATTCAAAAAAAAATTTAACTTGTGGTGCTCGACGGAGGAAGAATAAACGTTCTACCAAACAACCTCGTTGCTACCGGTAAGTACACTGATGCTTTAGTTTAGAAACAATGATTCTAGTCTGCTTATACTGGGTGTAAGATAAAAAACGCAAAACTATCTACCAACTTCAGTTATTATCGAGTCTTTATAAGTAATATGTCATATACGAGGGGTTACTAAAAGTCTATAATATGGACTATATTTTTATACTCCTATTTATTATTTATTTATTATTATTATTATTTTTATGGACTTTAAGCCACCATTTTTATTTTCAAATGGCATCTAATTCAATAAGTTCACAAGTACAAAAATTCAAAATGCTGACAATTTTTAAAACGACTTAAAAAGCCAGTCACGTTATTCTAAAAAAGGGCCACTTGTGCAAAAGGTCGGGTAATTTCGATTTTTTGGTATGTTATGAGACCATTTTGACTAGTAAAATGCCAAGTTTTCGAATTTCAAAGTATTATGGAAGCTGATAGCTATAGCAAAAGAATAAAAAAAATGCGCTTTTTTGTAKTTTTGGCTAGAACATCGAAACCGCGTTTACTGTCAAAAAAGTGTTTATCAGAAAAAAGAAAGAGCATTAAATTAAATTAAAATTCAATTGAGAAATGACGTTGTAAACACCGATTAAAAAACGACATTTTTTTCTTTTTGAGTTAAATCCCACTTCATAACTCTGAAACAATTATCCCCAATGAAAAATTTATTTTCTAAATTCATAGCACCATCCTTCCAAACTACATACACTAATCATGCAGTTAGTAATTACTTTTTAAATTTGTTTATAATAATTTTTTCAAAGATAATTTTGGAAAATTAAGAAATAATAAATATTATACAACAAGTGAATTAAACCATTGTATATTTGCGAGAAGAAAGTTTATTCAACAAGCGCGTTATAATGTTTATAATGTCAAAATTGAATAAAAAAAATATTTTTTTAAATAGCAATTCAAGTAAGTCAGCTCTTATAGAAGTTGGAAAACTCAAAGTTAAGTTGATGGTGTAGACATTTTTGGATGTTAAATAAATTTGCAGAAAATCTAGCGATCGTAGAATTTTAGGAAGTATATTTGGTGATAGCATATTTAGTAAGAAAAAACTTTCATTAAAAACTTTTTCTCAAAATTCAATAAGTTCGCCGAAAAATTCGCGAAATTTCCAATACTTCCCGGCTGGATGGAAAATTAAGACTGTTTTTACGAAACAATATTTTACGCTTTCGAACTGCGGTGGTTAGTGCCCTTCGATATTATAAAAATAAAAACATGCCTTTGCATCTGAAAATCGAAAAGTTAAAATTGGACATTTTAAATAGCCCGAAACACATTTTAGGCCATCACGATCATTGTCAAGAATATTTGGACCAAAAGTAGGCGAAGATAATTTATATACCCTATTTTGTCAGAGTCATGTTTATGCCGATTTTGAAAAAATTATTAATAGACTTGCAGTCCATTCTTCTAGTTTACTCCATGATGTAGACACAAATCATGCAGAATCTTTTAATAGTTCAGTAAATAAATTAGTTGGAGGAAAACGAATAAATTTTTCACTTGGCGCCTCGTACGAAACTAGGTGTCTTGCTGCTTCGATAAATTTTAATTCTAAACTGCCCTTTTTTTATGTGATTAATAAAAATAAATTCACAAGTAAGGTATTAGGCAAGTTCACAACAAAATTTTGCACATCAAAACCTGCACCCAAAAATAAAAAAACATATCGTAAAAATTTCAAAATACAGGATCCGGATGCGGACTACGGTAACGGCGATTCTCAAGAAATTGATGACAAAAGTAACGAAGAATTTGCAGAAATTAGAAAAGATTATTTAGATAAATTACAATTAGCAAACTGCTCTGAAATTGAACAAATTACACGCGGTCAGAGCAGTAATCCAAAATGGTTCAGTGAAAAATCTTTCAGGCTTACAGGCAGTAACTTTGGTAAAATTTGCAAAATGAGGCCGACAACTTCCACAGCAAATTTAGTAAAGAATTTATTATATTCTACCTGCAAATCTGGAGTAAAAAGTTTGGAACATGGGATATGTAACGAACGTCGGGCAATAGATCTATTCGAAGAAAAATTTAATTTAGTAGTGAGAAACTGTGGTTTGTTTATTCATAACACTTATAAATTTCTGGCTGCTTCACCGGACGGTATTGTAGATGAAAATTCAATAATAGAAGTTAAATGTCCATATTCGGCAAGAGACATGAATATTCAATGTGCCATTGAGCAAAAAAAAATTCAATATTGTTATATAGATTCAGAGGGTAAAATAAAATTAAAACACAACCACGATTATATGTACCAAATTCAGGGTTTATTGGAAATTACTAATAGAAATTTTTGTTACTTTTTTATATATACACATTTAGATCATCACTGTGAAATAATTGAAAGAAATAGAGATTTTTGGAACAATTTGATAATTGATAAATTAAAAAAATTTTATACTTCAGCACTGTTACCAGAATTATTAGATTCCAGAATTAATAGGAATTTACCAATTAGAGATATTAAATGCATTGATTTGTAGTTTTATTTCGGTAAATTGTTGTTTATAATTTGTATAAAACCTAATATTTTACATTTATTATTATTATTATTATTATTTTTTATTTTTATTTTTTGTATTTTTGTAAATATATTATTGTTGTGAGAATTGTTTTGATTATTATCATTGTGTGTATATGTATATAAATAAATGTCTAGTATGAACTTTTTTTTATGTCGTTTAACTCACGATCCCACAATCGTTTGAACCCAAGAGAAAATCTTATTTATTTGTATTTCAAACAGTTCCTGGCGTGCCCATAATTTGCATTTTATGGAGTAGCGTGCCGAGACGTTAATCCTCTGTGGGTCTTCGAACGGTTGACAGCCCAGTGCTGTGCTGGTTGCAGAATTTTGAGTTCTGAGATTTTACCTGACTAGAAAGGACCCTTAATTACATGGCTACAATCTAATGCAATGCAGATACTAGAACATATGTTTTACGCTTCTTTTGAAATGATTGTATACAGAGGCGCTTAAACTTGTTTATGGATATATATTAGACAATAATTTATTGCTTCCTAGGTATGTATTTATAAAAGGTGACTTATTAAGCGTCTGCCGAAAATTACAGGGCATACCTATACTTAAAAATTTGGAGGGCGGATCGGGTATCTTATTATATGACTACGAATGCTTATTAAGTGTATGCTGGAAATTATAGTCTCACCTATACTTAAGAATTTAGAGGGCGGATCAAGTGGATGAAGGTTTGACATCTAAAGTACACACACAGAGTGCATCGCGCGAATAATAGGGAGGAACGGTCGCCTTAATTTTCCCCGTTTTACATGTATAGGCTATAACTTATACTGCAAAAAGAAACTCAAATGCTTTATATGCATGTATTTATAAAAAAGATTAACTATTCACATCCATTGCATGATAAGAGCATCGTTTTATCTGATTGGGAAGGTATAAGGGCTCGCCGAGCAGTTATAGAGCTTAACAGAGCGACTAGCGTTAATAGGCCCACCCGGCGCCAGCTCGGAATTCTGAGGGCCCTCACAGGTAAACGGGGTGCTATTGTTGCCATTCGAAGCAGCGTCATGCAATTAATAATAGGGTGAGTTGGCGGTTTCCTTAATTTTCTCTTTTGCGTGCTTAGGCACAGGTGTTCACTAAAGGCGATGGATCGCTTGATAACGAAATCTTGGGAAACTAGCAGGTCTTCTCGGTTTTTCGGACAGAAAAAAGTTTTGATTTTATGGTCATTCAGGCGTGTAGGTGATTGGATTTTACCGTTTTCGGACACACCCTGTGAAATGATCATAGTAACATCCCCTCTTTGGAAGGGATTACCGATTTTATAAAAACTAAAAATGAATACGAAATATGACATTATTGTTATTCTATTCAACGTGGCAGAAATGGAAGCAGTTCGCCCACTGAGAAATTATACAGCTCGCCTGTACAATGTGTAAGTTTACTGTTGTTTTTAAAGCTTGGATAATTTCTACAACTTTTTTGTTTTAATTTGTTTACAGATACCTAAAAACCATGGCATTATTGAATGCAATGACCCGGGTACTAAAGTGCCCCATCTGCCTTACCGCATTCGCGCCTCCGGTGCGGATAGTGTCTTGCGGACTGGGGCACAGTATCTGCGGGGACTGCGCTGATATTTTGCTGGGGCGAGAAGAGATGCAACACCGGGATGTCCTCTGTCCGGTATGCAGATCATCCCGGATACGGAGGGACGGCTTCAATATTTTAGCCGAAGCAGTACGGGATGAGCTGTTTCGAGCCGACCGATTTGAGGATGGTGAGCTCGAAATCGAAGCTCATCACGAAGAAAATGTTGAAGCTATGCATCCTGGACTGCCGACACCGCCGTTATCGGAGGGGTCTCTAGTCATCGCCCTCTCCGATGACGACGATGATATTCCGGCTGAAGCCGATATAGGTGAGTTTATTTTAAAAAAAACCCACTGTTTAGCAAGTTTTAATGTTCTATTTGTTACAATTTCAGAACAACCCGGTCTCCTAAACGACGATGACACGGTGGACCTGAATGCAGGACGGAGGACACCGGTATTCAGTAAGTCATCGCATTTGCTCTTGTTATAATTTTTTAATTTTTTTTTTATGTAGATGAGGGTTATAGAAACCCGTATATGCCGGTGTTCTACCCAGCCCCACCGCAAGCAGGACACCATGTCTTTGCCCGTAAGTTATTAAAGAATTATTAGAGAATCATAATTCCATTTTTCTTTTTTTTCCCTCATTAGACGCTGATAACATGTATATGCCACGGTTATCCACGGAGGTGGCTATCCGGTAAACCGTAAGTCACTGTCATTCCTTCTTATTTTTTTAGATAAAACCTAATTTCATACTTTTCTTTCTTTCCATTAGATGGGTTTATCGGATGGCCTATGCCACCGCCAATCCAGATGCCGCCGCCGCCAATGCAGATGCCGCAACCAATCCACATCCAWCCTCCCATATGGCCGGTATATTACCCCCAGCCGCCTTATGCAGGGCCGCTGGGAATGATGGCAGGTCGGCCATACGATAGAGGTGAGAGTTTTTATATATAATTTTTATTAATACTTATAGCATGTTTTTCTTTTTGTTGCAGAATATTATTATCCATTCCCCCCCCATTTTATTGAACTGTTTATTTTTGTTAGTTAAATATAGAAAATATATTAAGTATACATGCGTTTCTTTTTCTATTATCGTCTTACCATTCCAGCTCGAAAAAGTGATGTGCGTTTGTGTAAAGTGAGTTTTTTTTTGTTTAAAGTGAGGGTAAGTAATATTTAAACGAATTCCTGTTTCTATGTCATATACAGAGAAAGTGGAAAAGTTATCTCATTAAATAAGTCACATTTAGTCTATAAGAAACGAGTTAAAGAAAAAATAAACCGCTTGAAAAGTGTTCTTTTTCAATAATTATAGTATTTAATCATTTTTAGCCTGAGTAGAAATGATTCCTTTAGTAATAAAACATCTAATAAACTCGCTAATACTGTTTATCAACATGCAAATCCAGTCATATTTCACATGTAAAAAAAAATCAAAAAAAAATTTTTTTGCCCCAATTTTTTGATCGCGATAGCGAATTACACATGCTCACACAGGCTAATATGCAAATTGGTTCAGCTCGCCCATCAGAGGCCTACTGTTCTATTCCTGGTTCTGCGTTTGAGTGCTGCGATAGTAGTAGCGTGCTTCAACTTTTTCGGTGGCCGAATCGTCCATATTGTAGACGAGGGTTGGTTTGGAGTGCATTCGCCATTCGGTGGGACATGATGTCTTCTAAACCCAGCTGTATTGACCCACGACACTAAGACCACGCTGATCAGCTTAACATTTCAAGGCCAGATTACGATTACTTTTTTTATATAATACGATTTAGGGGTTATTAGTATTTTATGTCCGGTTTGGGGTTTGAAAAAACATTTTGCAACTCAGAAACAGAGGAAACTATAGTAATTTATTCTTTTTTGTAAATATTAATTAAATATTTAGCAGATAGGTCGTTCTTTTTTTTGCTGTTTTTTCCTATAAACGTTTTCACGGCGCCGTGAACGCGGCTGATACTCGAGTGTTTTGTTTGCGAAATCAGTTATAATTTCGTCACTGAAATCATTTTTTTAAATTGTTTTCGCTTCATATATAATAGCATTAATAATAGATATACTTGCTATCTAATGTATTTGAAAGGTTTAAGACAATAATTAAATTTCAGTTAAACCAACTCTTTTGTTTAATTCTGCTAATAGAAAATACTTCAACTGATCCTTGCTGTGTGCAACTGCAATAATACTGTTTTACATAACGTCGCATTTAAATTGCTCCGAGATATCTTTAATTTAGAAAAAACAATATCTACCAATAATTTACAATTGAAAAATGTTCTTCCAGGTGAATGTGATATTCAAATTCAGTTAAATGTTGCTTTTCCAATTCATTTCACGGTCCGGCTCGAATAAAAAATGAGATGGGAGGTGACAATGTAAGAATGGATGCGCTTGAACAAGATAGCATTTTTGCAGTAACAAAGAGGAAATTGAAGCCTTCTAAACATCTTCAACTAGGGCTAGTCACTTACAGGAACTCGAGAAATTCTGGATGTCTTAAATAAGTTTAAATGGTAAAGATACTCTTCATGTTACTGTCGATATGG
This sequence comes from Rhyzopertha dominica, assembly GCA_025024175.1. Taxonomy (NCBI): domain Eukaryota; kingdom Metazoa; phylum Arthropoda; class Insecta; order Coleoptera; family Bostrichidae; genus Rhyzopertha; species Rhyzopertha dominica. The sequence goes on along the minus strand of QCXZ01000045.1, from coordinate 5,286,158 downwards.
TGTATCAGCAACAATATTGTTAGCGACACTGATTTAAGAACACTCCACTCGAATGCTTCATTGAAAACTGTATCAAATATAATGAAAAGGAGATGTATGTTTGATACTACAGAAGACCTTTAGAACCGTACTTCATAAAACCGAAACTTCGGCGTGTCCTGAACATTACATTGACATGAACACGGATCATGTAGATATTAAAGTTTATTAATATAATTAGTGACATGTTGTAACTTTCAGTTTTTTCGCTTAATTAAATAATTCAAACCACCATATTTGTACACATGCAGTATTTATCTGTGGTGTTGGTTGTTTCCAATCAGGCTGTCGTTCCGCCCGTGCATTTGTATTGTTTCTTCTTAAGCTTTTTCGACCTCTATTTTCGTGGAGATTGGTAGTAGGGGAAAAGCGCCGTTCTGGCGTCACATTTGCATATTTGCATATTAATTAGGGGTAATTAGCGGTTAATTAAGTTAATTAGCTGTTTAATTAGGGTAATTAGCGGTTTAATTAGGGTAATTGGCGGATTAATTGATTGATTAGGATAATTAGAGGTTGTAATTAGGATAATTAGAGTTTTGATTAAAGTTATTGGCTGTTTGATTAGGGTAATTAGACTTTGATTAAAGTAATTGCCTGTTTGATTAGGGTAATTAGAGTTTTGATTAGAGTAATTAGACTTTTATTAAAGTAATTGTCTGTTTGATTAGGGTAATTAGAGTTTTGATTAAGATAATTAACGGTTTTAATTGATTGATTGGCATAATTGGATTGATTGATTAAGTTGATTAGCGGTTTTAATTAGGGTGATTCGCGGTTTAATTGATTAATTAGGACAATTAGCCGTTTAATGAGGTCAATAAAAGGTTTATTTACGGTACTTAGCTTATAGCGGTTATAATTGATTGATAACGATAATTAAGGTTTTAATTCGCGGTTTGGATTAATTTATGACTAATGATATGGAGGTAATTAGCGATTTAATTATAATTAGCGATGTGTACTTACACATTTCTTACTATAGCCGTACAACGTCAATTCATACATGCCAAGCTTCGAGGCTGGTTTGTATATATAACCTCGGACAACCCCACCCCATCGACAAAACCTATAATTTATGGGTATAAATCACCTGTCAAGGAAAGGTAAGGTCCTTTGTTCCCTAATCCACCCTCATTAAATCACCTTTGTTGTCTAATTTATGGGAGACCCGTTGTAACAAAAGAACATCTGCTCCTTTGTGAGTGTACCTACGTTAAATCGCCTGTCAAGGAAAGATAAGATCCTTTGTTCCCTAATGCATGGGAATGTGGGTGGTCTACATTAAATCTCCCGCAACTAAAGACCACCTGCCCCTTTGTTCCCTAATTATTAGGAGACCCGCTGCAACAAAAGAACATCTGCGCCCTAATTTATGGGGGACCCGCTGCAACAAAAAAACATCTGCCCTTTTGTTCCTTAATTTATGGGAGACCCGTTGCAACACCTGCCCTTGACCACCCATCGAGAACCCTCATTAAATCACCCACAACAAAAGAACATCTGCCCTTTTGTTCCTTAATTTATGGGAGACCCGTTGCAACACCTGCCCTTGACCACCCATTGAGAACCCYCATTAAATCACCCACAACAAAAGAACATCTGCAGCTTTGTTAAACTACCTGCCTGCTCCTTTGTTCCTGACCTGACAGGTTCAAACCTGCCTTTTATCCCCTAGCTCTCCCACGCTGTAAACTGTATATAAAGCGCCGGCTTCGGTATACCTGTTAGCTAGTTTGCGTCTCTCGTGCTTGGTGACTATACGAGCATATATACGAACGTGCTTTGTGTGTAGTGCTACAAGTTACTAAAAGGTAAATTAAAATGATTCACTAAATGAATTATCATCCGAGGTCCCAAAATTTGAAAATCATCAAATAAAACCTGATGATCCTAAAATTGGTACTATATACCCCGTTGTTAAGATAAAGCAAATGCAGACTAGATTCGGGTTATGCACAAGTGCGGTTATTAAGGTTCAGAACAGCGACGAAAGTGTTGACGAGCGAATTTTATTCCTACCCAGTAGGCTAAATAAATGTTTCTCGCAAGAAGTGATTAACTCGTTTAATTCACGGCCCGAATCGAAGTATTTAAAATATCTAGGGTCTAAAAAGAGTTATGAAGGTGCAAAAGCCACACAACTATTTCAGTTTGGAGAATTATAATTGTATTTAGCTTGCACATATGAGTAGTTTAATTACCTCAATAATATTAAATAATTTATAAGTATAACTTAGCATACTCGTATATATAAGCCCGCACAATAGACGCATACTTTTCAACTATAGCTCCAGTCATTAGAAAAGGTGAGTACTGTTTGAATATTTGCTTATAGGATTTTTTTTTCTTGGTATATAATTAGCTAAAATAATATGTTAAAAAAATGATCTGTTACTTTGGCATTCAGCTTGCGCTGGAATTAAGTACAAATGCTGGTATATATACATTCATTTATTTTAAAAATATTTCCAGTTACAACTTTAAGATATTAAGCTTTTTATTAATATCATACATTGCTAATTCAACCTTAAGTTTATTAATATTATTAAGTAGATATGCCAGCCTTCTGTTAATACTGACACTGTGACGCCTTAAAGCTGCCTTGGATGTAGACTTGCGTTTTGAATACACCTAGTGAAAAAAAATAAGGAGATATAATAAACATATTTAATCGTAATATAGACTTACCATTAGTATTTATAGGTCTTCTCGTAAACCACTGAACATTAGTACTGATTTCTGGCAGACCAACCCTCTATCTCTTATGCCACCCCCACTCTTTTTCTATTGTTGGATTTATTTCAGTATAATGGCAAGTGAGTCAAAGGAAAACGCTGTGCTATCCAGTGAATTCAAATACTGTGAGAACTGCAAGCTGAATGTACAACGTAGACTTTTCCCAGCCCATACTAGAAGCAATCTCCACAAGACGAATACTGCCCAAGAAATTTCTGATGGAGTTAGTGTGAGTGTGAGATAGTCATCTGGCTTTTTTATAATTTTATTTTGACATATATTTAAAAAGTCGATAATATTTATTATTATAATTATTTTTAATTGGCAGAATTGTAAGGTATGGAATGTTATTACATGTCGTTGGGGGGTCGCTGAAATGTCCGGTATGTTTCCAACCCTTTGCACCGCCAAAGCGGATATTCTACTGCCCTAGAGCACACAACGTGTGCAATACGTGTGCGCATTCGCAAAAAATACTAAGGGAGCCAGCGAATTCGAAGACGATTAGCTGTCCAACTTGTAGGGTCGGAAGGGTTCCGCTGGATCGTTTTAACAATTTCGTTGAAAACATTTGTCAGGTCTTCTTTCCAGCGGGACGCTGCCTTCCGTCTTTATATACAGAAATAAGCTGCTTTTAAATTAATTCGATAAAGATCTTAATGTGGAATTCATGTTATATCATACATGACAGGTATTATGGCGATAAAAACCAGCTGCTTTGCTGGGAAGCATTCATGAGAAGAAAAAAACTTCTAACTTGTTAGAACTTGTCTAAGAGCAGGTGATACCTGACAGATATATATGGCATGTAAGTATATTCTGATAAAAAAAAGTCTGACAATTGGAATTTATTACCTACAGTATTTTTTATATTTTTTTCACGATGTGATACTATCAGCTTAACTAGTTCCATTATCTTTCTGACGTATTAGATTGCATTTCTAAAATGTTACACGTTTCTTCGAAGGGCATTCATTAAATAATAAAAGGAGCTTCAAACATGTCTTAACCTGCCGATTCACCCTGATTGCCGTATTGATACCATCCAATATGAATTTTAGTTGCTTTGCAATGGGTGGGCTTTATAGGGTAAAAAAAATGTAGATCGTATCTTTTTGCCGGAATTCAAAGCTGTACATTAGGAGAAACTCATTCCATTATCTTTTTTTGACGTATGGTATTACCTTATTTAAAAATTAACCATTGAAAACGCAGGTGTTTTCTCCGAAATGTATCCCGATTTCATTATTGATATTGCTTAATGCAAATTTTATCTGCGTCACAATGAATAAAGTATTTATTTAGAGGTGAAAAGATTGTATCTTTCCACTGGAATTTTAAAGTTATAAGATGTCAGGCTATATATATTTTAACAATACAAAGGGCATCTCATTAATGTTAGAGTTCAAACATGTATGATTATAGAACTGACCCCCCGCTCTGCAAATGTTAAGTATAATTCTCTCTAATCGCGTTTTAGACGGGATACGATTTAATAATGAGCAGTTTCATTATTCAGAAAAGATTTTGATCTCTTTTTTTATACATGCTTGAATATTCGTCTGATAATCTATGGTCAGCATTTAATCAGTCGGTTTATGGGGTGACCGCTGTCCGTAGCCAGGTATAAAAATAACAAACGACCTACCTTTGAGATATCGCATAGACTCGACGGCTTGGAATTAGATATATGAACAGCGGGGGGGGGAGGGGGGGCTGGACAATAGATAAATTCCAATGCTCGAGATGATACTTTTTTACGACTCACCCYCGGAATTATGTGACACAGGAGTTTTTTTTTAGCAATGGGGKGGTCTTGTTAAATCAGAGTGATRTTATCTTTTTTCGACGTGTGAGATAGTCATCTGGCYTTTTTATAATTTTCTTTTGAATTATTGAAAGTGCAGGTGTTTCTTATTTAAGGCAACTTTTCGCTTATCTGAATACACCCTCTCAAATGTAGACAGACTATCAAATTTTTCGTTGACACCCCTCTTTAGAAGATGTTTTTGTCTAGAGGGGGTGTGCGATGTTATAAATTTAACCAAAAAATGAAACTTAGAATATATCGTTCGTTTCCTTGAGATACACACGATTTTTCTTATTATTATGGAGCATGCTAATAGAAGACTGAGGAGCTATGCTCTCACCGCTTACGACATGTAAGTACACATATATTTAAAAAGTCGATAATATTTATTATTATAATTATTTTTAATTTGCAGAATTGTAAGGTATGTAATGTTATTACATGCCGTTGGGGGGTCGCTGAAATGTCCGGTGTGTTTCCAACCCTTTGCACCGCCAAAGCGGATATTCTACTGCCCCAGAGCACACAACGTGTGCAATACGTGTGCGCATTCGCAAAAAATACTGAGGGAGCCAGCGAATTCGAAGACGATTAGCTGTCCGACTTGTAGGGTCGAAAAGGTTCCGCTGGATCGTTTTAACAATTTCGTTGAAAACATTTGTCAGGTCTTCTTTCCAGCGGGACTGAACGCTGACCCTGACGAAATGGAAATAAGACCACTGAACGAATTCATGGCATCGGGATCGTCATCAAGTCGGTCATATATTTTCACCTTGCCGGATGATGACAACACGGCAACTTCGTGTGATGAAGTGATGAAGATGAAACAGAGTCATTCGAAGTTGGCGATCCGCAGCATCAAGCATCGCAAGAGCTCTATAATGGTTGGTAACTTGTACAATTTGATAGTAAATATAAGCAGTTTTAGTTTTTTCTTTATCCTTAAAGAATTGTTATGGTTTTCACAGATTATGCTGAATTTGCGGCCGCCAGGGAACTTCATGTCCGAGAGTGGGTCAATAGCCAGCATCCTCAAATGGGTAATATTATTTAAATTTATTTTTAAGTGTTCAATTTCTTAAGAAAAAATTTTTTTCCAATATGTATAGCTATAGACGATATGCCCACCKCCGAGGTATTAGATGATGCGCATCCGCTGAGGGAATGGGATAACCGCAATGGTAGGTAATCTTTTGACATAGAAATATAATTAATTAATACTGCCTGTTTTTTTATTATTCTTAAAGGATCGTTTTATTTTTTTTACAATTTCCATTCTTTACAATTGCAGAACACCCCGATGTGGAGGCGATCGTTCTTGCTAACCATAGGCAAATGCTACAGCCGCTGCCATTTTTCAGTAAGTTATTAAATTTACAGTTTTTTCCTTTTAATTTTAGTAACTTAATTTTGTTTCTTTTTTGATCAATAGATGCAGATGAGGGTTATAGAAACCCGCTGGAGCCTGTGTTATATCGACCGTCTCCAATACATGAACACTGGGATATGCACAGTAAGTCGTTAGAGAATTATTAGAGAAAACATAATTTCATGTTTTTCCCCTCTCATTAGATGCGAGTATTCCACTGCAGCATGCGCTGTCACCGCGATCATCGTCAATAGCAGGGAACCCTCCTGCTCACCGTAAGTCGTTAGAGAATTATTAGACATATATAATTCCATTTTTTCTCTCATTAGATGCAACCATTCCACATCAGATACATGAGCATCGGTGGCAGCCCATGGTAGGGAGCTATCCTTTTAAAGGTAAATCAGTCTTTCTTAATTTAGAGAAAAAACCTAATCCCATGCTTTTTTTCTCATTAGATAGCTTTTACGACATGGTAATACAACATTTGGCGTCTCAGGAGTATCAGCAACTGCCGCATGTAGGGCCAATGCGGTTAGGGAAACAGCATTGTCATAGAGGTGAAAGTTTTTCTTCTATATAATTTTTGTTAATACTTAAACCATGTTTTTTTTTCTTTTTTTGTTGCAGAACCTGAGTGCTATCATCCGCATCCCTATGCCAGAATTTCTCCTCCTCCTCCTTCTTCTCCTCCTCCTTATCATCCATATCCTTTCTTTTAGTATTTAAATATGTATGTATATATGCATTTATATATATTTAGTCTGGACTTCCGGCTAATCTGCAACGTGAAGATGAATAATCAACGCGAAGCAAACTCAAACTTACCGTCTACATCCGTAGACCAACCGAAAGAAGCAAAACCGAAGTCGAAAGCAAAACGGACCAGAGACCGCATACGTCAGGAACATAACCGCAAGGTTACCGGCGACAAGGTGATGGCCGAATTGCAAAAGGAATTGGACAAGCGCTTATATTTCGGATTCGCAAGTGAAGTAAAGGCAGCCACCGCCCAGGTTATTGAACTGACAGAACAAGCTAAGATTGTTCCAGTTTCAACCCGTGGCATAGGGTTCTTCAGTCAAGCCGTGTTTATTAAACTTTATCAAACTTTGAAGAATATCCCTCAGTGTTCTGTCTATGAACTATACCGATTGACTCTCGCCCAACTTGAGGTCAAACTTATCAACACCCAGCGATCCCAAATTATGCCGTACCCCAATGACGACAACTTGTACTACCGCCCTCAAGSGGATATTAACGTACGTGAAGTCATACAGGGAACACCTGTCAATTTCGGGCCTCTAGCTAATATCGTAAATGCTGTAGAACAGTTCCAATATGCAGATACTGTCTATTATCCACGATTACCACGCCCAAACGTGATGCAGCCTGAAGCGCATCTCGTGACTTTCGGCACACTACGTCAAGTAGTTGTTGCACTTTCGCTAAGAGCCACGCCACAACATGTGAGGATGAGGTTTTACCAAAGTAGCCCTCTACCCGGAGCAAGATGGGGACCAGTTCTAGCCCCCGGACACAGGAGAAGAGCCGACCAACAGCATCATCCTGATTTCCCATTGCTGCTCAATCCGGACGATTTCATGCCTGAAGATTATGATGTTGAGATGCTTGAGCAGGACGCTAATCGAGTAAAGAATCTACTCGGATTCTGTGCGCGAAAGTCCGTCAAGTATGTTGACAATTCTAGCGCTCTTAATTACACCTCCACTGCGCCTGGCTGTCATAGTCTGTTAATGAGTAACTATTACACCGATGGGTTACGCAATCCCGATGCAGTAAATGATCAACATGGTAACATCGATTATGCCATGATGGAATTACCGTCTGGCCAGCTCAATGAATTTTGGACCCGAAAGCTTTGGTTTCCCGGAAGCTGCCAGCCGAGTCATCGGAGGAACGTCGGCGGATCGCTAGCTGGCATCGTTTATGGTTAGAACTAGGGCGGTATCTGATCGCCTTCGAACCTCTAACTTTCGTTCTTGATCAATGAAAACGTTTTTGGCAAATGCTTTCGCTTCTGTCCGTCTTGCGACGATCCAAGAATTTCACCTCTAACGTCGCAATACGAATGCGCCCATCCGTTCCTATTAATCATTACCTCGGGGTTCCGAAAACCAACAAAATAGAACCGAGGTCCTATTCCATTATTCCATGCACTTGTATTCAGGCGAAGTTTTAGCCTGCTTTGAGCACTCTAATTTGTTCAAAGTAAACGTGCCGGCCCGCCTCGACACTCAGTCAAGAGCACCGATGCGGGATTTTAGAGTTGGGCCGCACGGAAACGCACGACACGGACAACGACCACCTGGGACGAAGCCGCACCGGCGCCCCGCACGGCACCACCGGCAGGACGTCCCACGAACACGCCAGTCAGACACCGCGAGCGATGAACCGGTGGCGCGGGACACAGATTCGACTACGAGCTTTTAAACCGCAACAACTTTAATATACGCTATTGGAGCTGGAATTACCGCGGCGGCTGGCACCAGACTTGCCCTCCAATTGATCCTCGTTAAAGGGTTTAGAGTGTACTCATTCCGATTACGGGGCCTCGGATGAGTCCCGTATCGTTATTTTTCGTCACTACCTCCCCGTGCCGGGAGTGGGTAATTTGCGCGCCTGCTGCCTTCCTTGGATGTGGTAGCCGTATATAATTGTTTTGTAATAGTAAGTAAAATAAAAAAAAAKATTCCTAGTCTACATGTATGTCTTTCGCTGTTGTCCTACCATTCCAGCTCGAAAAAAGTGATGYRTAAACTGAGTTTTTGTTTTCAAGTGTGTATATGCCACTGAAAAAGGGTAAGTAATATTTAAATGAGTTCAAAAAAAGCTTCCTTAGACAAAAAACATTCGGATCAAATCCCGTTTCTATAACTTATACAGAGAAGATAAAAAATTATCCTCTTAAAAAGAAAAAAAAACAGCTCATTAATCCGAGAAAAAATGATTTTTTTTGCGAAAATACGCCTAATGAACTCGCTAATACTATTTATCAACATGCAAATTCTAGTCATAATATCATATTCCACATCCAATACCACCATATGCAAGAATTCTGCAAAAAGAAAAAATCTATTTTTTTTTCAATTTTTTTAATTGCAACAGCGAATTACACATGCTCATATAGGCTAATATGCAAATGAGTGAGACAGCTGCTGTGACAGCCTTCTACTACAGTGAATCCATTTTAATTTACCTTTTAGTAACTTGTAGCACTACACATATAAAGCACGTTCGTATATATACTCGTATAGTCACCAAGCACGCAAACTAGCTAACAGGTATACCGAAGCGGGCGCTTTATATACAGTTTACAGCGTGGGAGAGCTAGGGGATAAAAGGCAGGTTTGAACCTGTCAGGTCCGGAACAAAGGAGCAGGCAGGTAGTTTAACAAAGGTGCAGATGTTCTTTTGTTGTGGGTGATTTAATGAGGGTTCTCGATGGGTGGTCAAGGGCAGGTGTTGCAACGGGTCTCCCATAAATTAAGGAACAAAAGGGCAGATGTTCTTTTGTTGCAGCGGGTCTCCCATAAATTAGGGAACAAAGGGGCAGGAGGTCTTTAGTTTCGGGAGATTTAATGTAGACCACCCACATTCCCATGCATTAGGGAACAAAGGATCTTATCTTTCCTTGACAGGCGATTTAACGTAGGTACACTCACAAAGGAGCAGATGTTCTTTTGTTACAACGGGTCTCCCATAAATTAGACAACAAAGGTGATTTAATGAGGGTGGATTAGGGAACAAAGGACCTTACCTTTCCTTGACAGGTGATTTATACCCATAAATTATAGGTTTTGTCGATAAGGTGGGGTTGTCCGAGGTTATATATACAAACCAGCCTCGAAGCTTGGCATATATGAATTGACGTTGTACGGCTGTAGTAAGAAATGTGTAAGTACACATCGCTAATTATAATTAAATCGCTAATTACCTCCATATCATTAGTCATAAATTAATCCAAACCGCGAATTAAAACCTTAATTATCGTTATCAATCAATTATAACCGCTATAAGCTAAGTACCGTAAATAAACCTTTTATTACCCTTATTAAACGGCTAATTGTCCTAATTAATCAATTAAACCGCGAATCAGCCTAATTAAAACCGCGAATCAACTTAATCAATCAATCAAAACCGCGAATTACGCTAATTAGACCCTCTAATTATGCCAATCAATCAATTAAAACCGTTAATTATCCTAATCAAAACTCTAATTACCCTAATAAAACAGACAATTACTTTAATAAAAGTCTAATTACTCTAATCAAAACTCTAATTATCCTAATCAATCAATTAATCCGCCAATTACCCTAATTAAACCGCTAATTACCCTAATTAAACAGCTAATTAACTTAATTAACCGCTAATTACCCCTAATTAATATGCAAATGTGAAGCCAGAACGACCCTAATTGAGCTGATAATTCATCTAATCAAACTATTAATTAACCTAATTAATTAATCATAATCACTTATTACCCTAATCAAACTGCTAATTACCCGAATCAAATCTCTAATTAACCTAATCAAACTACTAATTATCCTAATCAAACTATTAATTACCCTAATTAATTAATCAGAATCACTAATTACTCCGATCAAACTGCTAATCACCCTAATCAAACTATTAATTACCCTAATCAAACCGTTAATTACCCTAATCAAACTGCTAATTACCCTAATTAGTTCATCAAAATCGCTAATTACCCATTGTCTTAATTAATTACTAATTGTTTTAATTAATTAATTACCCATTGTTTTAATTACCCTTATTAATATGCAAATATGCAAATGTGACACCAGAACGGCGCTTTTCCCCTACTATTGGTCATTTCGCTGCCATCTTCACTAGCCTTACCATCTTAACCGTCACCCGGTATTTATGGTGTACCTACAATTTTGATTAAGGTAATGTACCCTTATTAATTTAGATCGCTTGCTCTTACTTTTGGTTCTTCAGGGTTCCTGATAAACTATTGGAATCTTCCAATTTGAAGTGTCTGTTTTTTGTCTTCTCTGTCGTCGGATATAGTTATACCTAATAAGTTGACCCCTCAGGAATTACAGTGCACTTACATTATTCCGCATTACCCCAGAACCACACCACACAAAATATTTGTGTTCTGACGCGATTTGTTGTAAAACCTTTGTTCTAGTTTTTATGTTATTGGATTCTCCGTATTTTTCTATACAATCTAGTGCATGTTCATGTTTTCTGATTTTGTTCAATATTTTGTCAGATCAACGTGCTCAAATTTTGGCGTTGCACGAGCTCAAAAACCCCACCTGCGAGATCGCGCGTTCGCTCCGCATCGACCCAGCAATCGTTTGCCGAACGATCAAACGATACAAGGAGCTTAGTCACGATGGTCGCCGTCCGGGAAGCGGCAAGAGCGCACCGTTAACACGTCCGTCAACCGCCAGCTCATCAAGAAGCGGGTCAAGCAAGACCCGAGGGTCTCCTTGAGAAAAATCGCCCGTGAGACCGATCAGTCCGCCGAATGGCTAAAGAGGAACTCAACCTCCGGCCGTACAAGCTCCAAAAAGTCCAGGTCCTCCACCGACGACAACAAACGTGTACGGCTGCAAAGATGGCGCCAACTCAAGCGTCGGGCCGTTGGTCAGCGATGGGAGGGCATCCTCTTCACAGATGAGAAAGCTGTTCACCGTCGAGCAACCGCACAACCACCAAAACGACCGGATCTGGTCCGCTGAGGCTCCCGGTACGTCGGCCATTGTCGAGCACCGTCAAAATCCCGCTGCGGTGATGGTCTGGGGCGGAATTTGTGCAAGCGGCAAGACCCCCCTCGTTTTCGTGGATCAAGGGATCAAAATCAACCAAAAAGTCTACCGTCGGGACATTCTGGAGGACGTCGTACTTCCGTGGGCCCAGCAACACTTCGGCGATGCGGACTTAGCAAGACTCATCACCGGCGCCCAAGGCAAAAACGACTCAAGAGTGGTGCCAGACCCATTTCCCTGACTTCATCACGTCTTTAGAATGGATGCCCTACTCGCCGGACCTGAACCCAAAGGACTACAGCATGTGGTTCATTTTGAAGGCCAGGGCCTGTGTTTTGGAGTCGCTGAAGCGGTGGTTGCGTCAGGAGTGGGACCGATTGTCGCCAGAAGACCTGCGGCCCATCGCTGAAAATTTCAAGTCACGGTTGGGGCTCTGCATCGCCGCCGCAGGTGGCCATTCTGAAACCCGCTGATTATGTTATGGTCCAAGTTGTTTCCTATCGTTATTTTTTTGTTGATATTCAATTTTCGTTATTAATAAAGATTTTATTGAGAAAATTGTCATTGACGGTTTTTTTGCCGCACCCTGTAGTGTTGGTACCAAAGTTGGCGCCACCGTTGGAAGTTATCCGTCTTCTGTCGGTATTTCGACGGCACGTCAAAGGGATCTCCCAACGTTTGCAGKGCCRATCTACACATTATAGTACACCAGTTGTCATCAACTATAGCTGAAKTTTTGGACCGCAAACTTTCTTTTCGGAAAACAGCGGACAAAWATGAAATTAAGGCATAAACACTACAAAGTCGTGTCACAAAAAGTTTATGTTGAATTAAATCAGGCAAAAAAAATAACTTCGATTTTAAAATCTAGGCTCTTGAAAAAGAGTGCAACATTTAAAAATCTTTTTCCAAAAGATGATCCAACAAAATTATTAAAAAGTTGTTATTTTAAAAATTTGGTTAAATTGTCTGATGTTGAAAACACATTTATTTTGTCGCACCTAAAGAACATTAAAAAACCGTTCTATTAAGTGGACAGCGGAGGAAAAGTCGTTAGCCTTGGCTTTGTAAAAGCATTCCCCTAAGAGCTGTCGCTTTATTTAGTTTGCCATCAGCATTGCTAAAATCACGTTCAAAATATTTCAGAGCCTTAAGAAACTGCATAAATATTGTCTGTTATTACAATCATGTGCTTGTTTTTATGTTGAGAGGATTAAATAACAGATGCAAACAATTGCAGGTAATTATTAAAGTTGTTCATCAAAAAAACTGATTTTACAATTATTGTTGCCACAGTTTGTGACCAGAGTGCTGCACTTTTAACAAGTCCATGTAGTGCAAGTGGCTGCAGTTCAGGCTGTTCTTACAGTGTAGACAGTAGTAAAGAAATTTTACATTTATTTGATGTACCCCACTTAATAAAATAATTTCATAAACAAAGGCATTCATTTCGAAAATAAAACTGCAATTCCTGAAGGTTAAATTTGCAACCCAAGTGTTTAGTCGCTCTGTTTATGCTAGGTTGTTAATATTGGATAAGCTTGGTGCTATTCAGTGTTCTGGCACAGCTGAATTTGCCCTTTTTATGGATAAATTATTTGGTAGCTCAAATAGTCAAACCAGAGCCTCTAAATCCATTAAGACCCCACATTTTGAATTTTAGAATAAAGCCATTCTTTTTCTACAAAACATGAAATTCGTTCGCAATGTATAATATAGTAAAATGTTGTAGATAATATGACCAGTAGGTATATTAAGTAGTTGTAGAAGTTCAGTTGTTCTTGTAGAGTTGGAGTCACGCAAGATGAGGATTCAAAAAAAGCATTCTGAGAAATCAAACTAAGCTATTTTTATTCAACCCTGATCCTCAATTGCAGTGAACAGCTAGGTGACCAAATAATACAGGTAACGCTCCCTGTTCTACGGTTATGAATCACATTGAATTTAATTATTATTATTATATTATTATTAGGTGGTAATGATTTTTGCTTTCTGTTGTGAGCTTCGTCGATTTTAATTATTAATATTGATTAATTAATAACACAATAACAAGTGAGTATAGAAAGTGATTTATCACTGATATCGCAACAGCTTCTAATTTTCATCTGTTTTTTCCCTGCGTTTTATTCCCATTACACAGCTAAACGATTTCTTTTTGGTAGTGGTTGTACTTAAGCTTACAGCACTTGTTTATATAAACTCGGCAAACTGCAAAGTAGTCAAAGATTTATTTACATCCGCTAAGCACAATAGAAGAAAATGGCTTTATTGATTTGATAAATGGTTATTTTTGATGCTTTTGCATGCATTTTGTGGACGCTTACTTTATTTTTTAAGGTTTACTGGAGGAAGACTGAAGATGATGTCACGATCAGTACTTACACGGACATTACAGTGCGAACTTGTTAATATGAAAGAGCAGCTGAAAATTATATTTACAAAACACGCACTACGTTTAAGGTACATAACCGGATGGTCCAAGGTACATCTTGATTATGTATCTTGAACCATTTTTCTTTTATGTTTCATTTTTTGTATGCAACCGCATTTTAAAAGATATTAGTACTATAAGACAATAAAGTAAATAGTTACAAGAAAACCACACCAATTTTATGGACAATCTAGGTTGCATTACCCATATCTGGCAGCTGCAACTTAAATAACTGTCATGAGTTCAAGGAAAATATCACCTGGGCTGATACAAATTGCAAACCCGTCACTCCAAAAAATTGCTAGATCATCAAGGTAGTCTAGACACCGATTTAGTTATTAGCCTGCTGGAGTTTACAGTTAGATCTGGTACAACTTCTGATGCTGAGAAAATATATGACATGTACAAAAATATAAAATCACAATATGTCTACCCCATGGGCTGAAAAGTCTTTGGCCTGACCGAGAGATGGCGCTACAAACAAAAAATCTCTGTATCGTTGTCTTATAGTACTAACCTTAACTAGAATACTGTCAAAGTTTCATGAAATTTCATCCAATCGTTCTCAAGTTACTGGTCTCAAAGTGATGCTACCTCTGGTATGGAAAAAGTGAATTCGTGTTTTAATAAAACACTGTTTCCTGATGGGAAAAAAACACCATTGTTGCAAAGCAATGGCTTGATAAGTGTTACGGGAAATCTGCCCCAGCATTTTCAACGGTCAAGTACTCGTTTGCTGAAATTCGTCGTAACCGTACCAGCACAAATGATGCACCCCGTTCAGGAAGGCCACAAGAGGCAGTAACGCCAGAAAAAAATCGCGAAAATTCGTAAAAATTGTTTTGGGTGACCGTAAAGTGAAATTGAGTGAGTTAGTTAACATTGTTGGCATCTCAAAGGAACTGGCTTAATAGCATATGAACAACCTACGCAAACTTCAAGCCCTTTTCAGGAATCCAATGCTGGGAAGCCACTCAAATGAGGGTATATAGAAAATATTCTATTGATACAGCTTCCTAATCAGGATCAGATTTTGTATCTGATATAGACTGGTACTGTAGATTATGTGTATATGGGTAATGTAGTATATAATGTAGTAGTAGTAGTAGGTAATCAAGTGGTCGAGAGATATTTATGTAGAACATTTGACAAATAAAAGACAGTGGTAGTCGTTTATTCTCAGATTATTCACAAAAATATTCAGATATTTAAAAAAAAACAATTTGTTTTTTCCTATGTACTATTGTGATATGCAATATGTTGTTTATTTGTTATTCAAATTAAATGTACTATAAAAGAAAAATGTTTTATATCGCATCTCCGCTTCAATACACACGAGCCTAGAGCTAGTCAATAAGATTCAATGCTGCCAAATGAGTGTCGCTCGATCTAGACTGCACCAACCACAACACCTGTCATCCGTCAAAACTACATATTCAAAATCAGGCAATTCGTGCTCTGGTCGAGGGCGAAGCATACCAATATCTAGGTATACCCACAAGCTATCATATCGACAGTACACCGGAAGACTCCATCAGCCGGATGATGTCTGGAGTACAAAGAATCAAAGAGAGCCCACTCACACCTTGGCAGAAGATAGACGCGATAAACACATTCATAATACCAAAGCTGGGTTTCATTCTTAGAGGAACAACGGTGAGGGAGGCGACTTGATGCTATCATCAAAAAACTAATCAAGGATTGGACTTACCTACCTTCCCGAGCCCTTGCAGAAATTATATACCCGTCCAACTCCAAGGGTGACAGATGTCATCCGCATGGCTGACATGAACCATGTGTCTACCGTTATCCGAGGCCTCAAGATGATGACCGCCTCCGACCCCACGGTTAGAGAAATTGCTGCGTTGTTACAGCTTGACGTAGTAATCAGGAGAATTGGCAGAATTGCATCAAACGAAAACACAGGCCAGTATCTAAATGGATATCTGGGAAACGAATTCGGTAGAGATGGGGGAGACATTACATCACAATGGACCTGCACGAGGAACGCCACCAATCAGCCTACAAAAATTCGCATTAGAAGAGTCTCACCTCGACAATATCGCATATCCCCCATACACAGTGAAGAAAGTGATGCGGACGATTCTGATATATATATATATATATATATATATATATATATATATATATATATTATATATATATATATATATATATATATATATATATATATATATATATATATATATATATATATATGGTAGATTTTAGGTTTTCACGGATTGAGTATGGTGTGAAACTTTTCCGGGTTGTATTCCGTGTAGTAGCTTGATCCTCAGGAGGACCGTTCTTCCGACGTTTCGGCAAGGTCGCACTTGCCATTTTCAAGTGGTAATCTTTCACTCTATTCTTCGCAATGAAAGTTCCATTACGGTGATTAATTGCTATGTTGTCAATTTGCTGTCACCCGTTACGGTCCGGTATGCCTTTGCTGTGACTGTGCTTGTTGGCGTGTCCTACTCCGTGTTCTAGGCAAACTGGCTTGTGCCCCCCCTTGAGACAATATGACGCTTTGCTGCCTGCTGATAACCGGTACATTATGGGAACTTTGATTGTTCAGCATTGCCTCGGCTCCCGTAGCAGAATCATTTTCTGTATTGAGATTGATTGTGCTTGTGATAACTGGTTCTATTACCGTGGTCCAGGTGTGTGGCAATCTTTGTCCGTCATCCCGTTTGTTTAAACAGTCGGGTCGTTTTTCTATTTCTATAGCTTCCCTTATTGTTCTTATTGTTCGGTTCTTGGAAATTGCCAGGGTTCGCGTCTTCTCAAAGTTTATTTGGTGACCCGTAATTCTTACGTGTGCCGCTAGAGAGGAATTCTTGTCATCTTTTACTACCGCATTAACATGTTCGGCTCTTCTTACTTCAATCCTTCTGTTAGTCTGACCTACATACGACTGGGCGCATGTACCGCATGGTATTTCATACACCCCTTGGGCTTCCAATGGTATACGTTCCTTAGGATTACGTATTAGCGTATTTATCTTTTTGTGTGGTCGAAAGACGGCCTTGATCTTATGCCGTTTTAGTATCCTACCGATTTTGTCAGTTGTTCCTCTGATATATGGTAAGAAGGCAATTCCAGTTGGTGGTTCGTCTGTATCATTACGTTGTCGTCTTGGCCTGAGTGCTCTGTTTATAACTTTTTTAGAAAATCCATTGTTAAGCAGTGTAGATTTGATGTATTTCATTTCAGCGTCGTTACTTTCTTCGTCGGCTAAACGTTTCGATCTCGTTAAAAGTGTTTTAGCCACTGAGTATATTTGCGCTGGATGATGGTGGGACGCAGCGTTAAGATAGCGATCCGTATGTGTTTGTTTTCTGTATACGGTGTGTCCAAGGGAACCGTCACGTTTTCTTGTCAAGAGCACATCTAAAAACGGCAATTTGTTGTGCTCTTCTATCTCCATTGTGAAACGAATTTTGCCATGTTGACTGTTAAGGTGATCCAGGAAGTTCTGTAGGGCTGCCCTGCCATGCGGCCAAATTACCAGTGTGTCATCCACATATCTTAACCATAGGGTCGGTTTTTGTGTGGCGGTGGTAATCGCCTTGGTCTCGAAATCTTCCATAAATAAGTTTGCTATGACCGGCGATAACGGCGAACCCATTGGTGCTCCTTCTATCTGTTTGTAGCGCTGTCCGTTATAAATGAAATAGGTATTATTTAAACAATGCTGGACTAAGTTTAAGATATGGGATGGCGGTTTGTATGCGCAATGCTGATCACCTTATTAACATCTTGAAGGTCACACCCATAACAAATAACGACCTCTTGGTTAGCTTTGACGTGGTATCTTTATTTACCCAAATACCAGTGGAAGAAGCGTTGGAGATAATAAAAGAAAAATACAAACCGCCATCCCATATCTTAAACTTAGTCCAGCATTGTTTAAATAATACCTATTTCATTTATAACGGACAGCGCTACAAACAGATAGAAGGAGCACCAATGGGTTCGCCGTTATCGCCGGTCATAGCAAACTTATTTATGGAAGATTTCGAGACCAAGGCGATTACCACCGCCACACAAAAACCGACCCTATGGTTAAGATATGTGGATGACACACTGGTAATTTGGCCGCATGGCAGGGCAGCCCTACAGAACTTCCTGGATCACCTTAACAGTCAACATGGCAAAATTCGTTTCACAATGGAGATAGAAGAGCACAACAAATTGCCGTTTTTAGATGTGCTCTTGACAAGAAAACGTGACGGTTCCCTTGGACACACCGTATACAGAAAACAAACACATACGGATCGCTATCTTAACGCTGCGTCCCACCATCATCCAGCGCAAATATACTCAGTGGCTAAAACACTTTTAACGAGATCGAAACGTTTAGCCGACGAAGAAAGTAACGACGCTGAAATGAAATACATCAAATCTACACTGCTTAACAATGGATTTTCTAAAAAAGTTATAAACAGAGCACTCAGGCCAAGACGACAACGTAATGATACAGACGAACCACCAACTGGAATTGCCTTCTTACCATATATCAGAGGAACAACTGACAAAATCGGTAGGATACTAAAACGGCATAAGATCAAGGCCGTCTTTCGACCACACAAAAAGATAAATACGCTAATACGTAATCCTAAGGAACGTATACCATTGGAAGCCCAAGGGGTGTATGAAATACCATGCGGTACATGCGCCCAGTCGTATGTAGGTCAGACTAACAGAAGGATTGAAGTAAGAAGAGCCGAACATGTTAATGCGGTAGTAAAAGATGACAAGAATTCCTCTCTAGCGGCACACGTAAGAATTACGGGTCACCAAATAAACTTTGAGAAGACGCGAACCCTGGCAATTTCCAAGAACCGAACAATAAGAACAATAAGGGAAGCTATAGAAATAGAAAAACGACCCGACTGTTTAAACAAACGGGATGACGGACAAAGATTGCCACACACCTGGACCACGGTAATAGAACCAGTTATCACAAGCACAATCAATCTCAATACAGAAAATGATTCTGCTACGGGAGCCGAGGCAATGCTGAACAATCAAAGTTCCCATAATGTACCGGTTATCAGCAGGCAGCAAAGCGTCATATTGTCTCAAGGGGGGGCACAAGCCAGTTTGCCTAGAACACGGAGTAGGACACGCCAACAAGCACAGTCACAGCAAAGGCATACCGGACCGTAACGGGTGACAGCAAATTGACAACATAGCAATTAATCACCGTAATGGAACTTTCATTGCGAAGAATAGAGTGAAAGATTACCACTTGAAAATGGCAAGTGCGACCTTGCCGAAACGTCGGAAGAACGGTCCTCCTGAGGATCAAGCTACTACACGGAATACAACCCGGAAAAGTTTCACACCATATATATATATATATATATATATATATATATATATATATATATATATATATATATATATATATATATATATTTCGCGCACAAGTTGGCATCCTCCCATGTTAAAATAGCGGTAAAGTTGGCGTCCGGGGTAAGGTGGCATCCGATATACGGATGCCACCTTGACTCACATGAAATATTTTAAGGACGGCTACTATGGGTTGTTCTCCATCCAATGAAGCAAAATTTAGCCGGACGTTATTTTGCACCAACCCCGACTCTTTGTATATTGCCTAGTTCAGCGCAGTCTTCTGTAGTTGGCGCGACCATCGCATTCGGTATATACATGAGCGGTCGAGATTGCACTCAGAATGGCATCCAGGAAAACTGGCAATTATGCGTACTTGCTGGGTACGTTGTATTTTGGAAAGTTAGCGAGATTTGTGCTCTTTTATGGGTCGCGTTAAGCATTTTTGAATAAATATGAATTGAAACTGTCTAAGAAGTACTAAAAAGAATAAGCAGGCCTTTGTCGTACCACACGTTTATAGTGTTTTCGGTGCTATGTTTTTTTTATGATGCAATAGCCTTTTACTACAGTTTATTTAAAAAATAGGCGCTTAATTTCTCACAAAACGAGGGTGAAACGGTAATGCATAAAAGTATCTGCGTAAAATAGGATAGGAGTTCATCAAAAAGCCCAAAGCATACGCGGCCAGATAGAACAACTGCATAAGCGTGTTTAAAACAAAATCTGCCAAAAACAAAGATTCATATTATAAGTAGATGTTTTGAGAGGGCATATGAATTCTCTTGCACCTTTCATTTTCCACAGCGAAATTATTTAGTAAATACATTATGACATAGAAGAAAGCTTAAAAAAATTATGAGATGATTTAGACAAGACCTCAGTATTTTAAGCATTTGCAAAAAAGGGCAATCACATCGAATACACTTATTCGTCTCGCTTAATAATTTTATTTTTATAATTAAAGTATCGAAACCTTCACTTAAAATCCAAACATTTTTTAATACAAATTGTTTAAAATAAACGAAAAAATTGCTATTCAAGGTCAATTAAAGCGAATTGAACGCCATTTTTACATTACATCATACTCACGTATTACACTAAAATATTTGCTGGTTTGATACTATAGTATAGTAGTACTGAAATGAGAAAACTGTGCATTCGAATTATTTGGTGGTAAACAGCGTAACTACAGTACATAAATCATTATTGTGAAATTACCACTGTATGTAATAATAAATAACCGACAAACAATAACTTAGTAAAATGATAATAAGCAGAGCTTCTGTGGGCTCAATAGGTATTCGTTAAGTCATCGTTAGCCTGTAAGTAAAAATAGTTCTTTGGCGTCTGTGTTGGAACACGGAAAGAGCAATTTCACGTTTGTCCAAATACAAGTGCTAGTAATGAATGAGATACTGGCGATTGTTGTAGGAAAATTTAAATTTAAGGGCACATTTCATCCGATGTTAGGACGGAAAGCATTACAGGGTGTTGTAGTGCAGTTATCTCGAAACTATTTAGCTAGCTTGAAAACTGATTGAGGCCGATTGAATGTATGTGCTTTATCTACTTCATTCGATTTATGAGATAACTCTGACGATCGCTTCAACCTCAAACAGACATTACCAGATAGATAACAACATTATACTAAACTCAGATGTGCAGAATTTTGTTTACGTCCCCTATTTTACAGGAGCTGTAAAGTAGCGTTGTAAAATTCTCTGACCTGCATTTTGAGGGCCGACTTCCTAGTTTCGGCAAGATCAAAGGTGTGGTGGACGTGGGAATTTTTATTTCCTTATTTGCCAAATGTTTTTTCTGATTCAGACTGCTTTATTTTCAAAAGCTCCAAAAGGTTCATTTTTTTACCTTCCCTTTCGAAATATCGTTTTCATGTAAGTATAATGATTATTTTTTATGCAATGGCACCTGTTGTGCTTTTATTTTAATAGCTCAACTTGATTGTCCTATTTATACAATATCGCATTGCATACATTTTAGTTGGTAAATACCGCTTTTGGTTTTTGGTTTATTGTTAACAAGACGTCCCAAATTGCACTTAATTATCTCTATTACTTTTATTCCGAATCTATTCAACCTATTTTTAACGCAAACACTAACACCGTTAAAATAATTTTCTGCGGCGTAAATATGTTATTTATCATTTATATTAACATTGTACGGCATTCTTTGTAGTCTCACCGCCAGTGGGGTAAATTGGTATTTGTCTTCAAAGAGACTTTACTTAAAGTAAATGTGATCTAATCCTATTTGGTTTAATAATCAATGTAAGTTCTATGGTTTTACAGCAGGCTATATGAATATTAAGTGTAACAATAACTTGTGAAAAAAGGGCCATACAGCGAGCAATAACCATTTGGATCGACTTGGAAATCAGAAAGTGGCACACACGTCAGCAAAACCCGGGTGAACATTTAAAATTAGTTGACAAATAATTACATAAAAACTGCTAAACATAATTTTTATGAGATAACTAACGACATCTACAGCGATGTTCAAATGCTAGTTTGCTCATCAAATAGAAAATAGAATTAAAATCAACTCGGTTAATCCCCAGTGCGAATTTAAATTCAATAATCGTTTAGTCAACCTTACGAATGCACATTTTACACAAGCAAAACAAAAATAATTAAATAAAAATCGAAAATGTAACTCAACTTTACCAGTGTCTAAAAAAGAATTTGAAATCAGAATTAGCGTTGGACTAATAAGTCAACTGAAGATACGAAAGACGAAAAGTACGCGGATGCAGATACGATATCAAATGAATACAACGCTGCTATTCGTATAAAATGTAGAAATCGAAAAAAGCATAAAACAAAAATGTACAGATAATTCACTATTTATTAAAACCAGATGAATACCGAACTAAACTAAATGATTTATTGAATACAAAAAGCTTTTCTAAGTTTGATTCAGATCTCACAGGCTAGATCCAAATAGATGTCACTAGCATTGTAAAATCTTTGAAACACTTGATATTAAACGAAGAAAAGTACAAATTAAGAATAATGAACCCCTGTATTCCAATTCTATATGGTCTCCCAAAAATTCAACTCTCAGACCGGTCGTTTTTTACATTAATGATCCATTACGCAAATTTACCAACAACGTTTTAACAGGTTCAATTGAATGCCAATCTATTCAGCTTGAAGAATTCCATAATAGGTTTCGCGAAAAAGGTAAAATAATTATCAGTACCAAATAATGCTTTCCTTGTGTCTTCTGATGTGTCTAATCTTTTCGCTTCTATACCTCTATCAAAAATTTAATAGAAAACTGCCACCTATCAAACACAGAAAACATAACTATTAAATAGTGTGGAAATTTGCATGCATCAAAGTTATTTTACGTTGAATCTTGGTCGAAATATTCAAATAAAAGCAAAACAGGTTTTGCTGAAAACGACATCAAAATCTTACGTTGCGAAGGGAAAAGTAAAAAACAAAACTTTTTAGATCTTTTAGAAATAAAATAGGTCAGCATCAGAAAACACAATTGGCAAATACGAAAATAGAAATTCCCACGTCCAGTACGCCTTTGACTTTGCCGAAACTAGGAAATCGGCCCTCAAAATCCAGGGCAGAGGATTTTACAACGCTACTTTACAACCCCTGTAAAATATGCAACAGAAGCAAAATTTTGCACATCTAACGCTATAATGATAATGATCGTTTGAGGTCGAAACGATCTTTAGAATTATCTGATAAATCGAGCGAGACAGCTTCTTTCCAAGCTACCTAATTGATTGACCATTTGTCAACATGAGCACTGTATGAGCTTATAGACTCATTGCGGTCCCTGTCATAAAATGGTTGATAGTCCGAATTTAAATATCTGTTACGGCCAACGGCAGGCAAGTCGGCAAAACAGGCCCACAATTCTATTATAACTGCTTCATTGCATTGTCATAAATTATGGCTGATGTTATTATTTCGCTATTTGTACGTGTTTTTACGTTTTACTTACAAAGACTTGAGATGCAACAAGTTATATATGATATCCTAGAAATAATAAAATTCGTGATTGGCGTCTAATATATATATTTATTTCTTAATTGCTTAGTTATTTTTAAAGCAATTTGTGCTGTTGGAAGAAAAATTGTATACGTTCTGCTTAACAAACTGCTTCGGCACTCTGCACACAAATTAGGTGATAACTGCGTCAACGTTACCTTTTATATTTAGGGATTGTTAATGCTTAGACGAGGTTGAACCTAATGGTGATCAGTGCGGCTAAAACATATATGAATTTGAGCTATAGCTGCTTATTTAATATTTAATAACTTGGAACTGGTTTGAGAAAACTTGTCTGATACAGAAGAAATCCAATTATTGTGATGTAGAGGATAAGGATGATGTTTTTCAATTTCTGTTTTGTAATTAATAGATATCGCTTTCATTCCAATAACCAAAATGTAATATTAAATAAATGTAATTATAAGTAATGTGCAATCGAATCACATTTTTATCTTTTATTTTTACGGCAAGATGGCGAGAAGGGACAGGTACTTTAATATAAACCAACAAAATCAAGAATTTTCAGTTCCAATAAATATGATTTTTCTTAAGGTATAGAGTATAGCTGACTTCTTGAGCGACAAATAAAGTAGGAAATTTAATCTATATTGAAACTGAAAAGCGGTAATTAATTTTTAAAAAATAGTGCATCTACTACTTGTTTCTTGTTATAAACTTTATCAGACCACATTAAAAACTTATATTTAATGCTCCTATATCTTGTCTTTCTATCTCATGTTCAGTATACATGTTTGAATGTGATAAGGYTCCAAAAAAAAGATGCACACAGGCACTAGTATTTACATTCTTATTTGTTGATAGCATGTTGTTTTTTGATGCAAGAATAGCATATAAGTCGTTTTATGTGCAAAAAAATAAAATGTAATGCAAAATTAATAATTCTCATATAAGCTACCAGCACCTACCCATCAGATTTGGAACCTCTGTTTCAAGAGTATCAATTTCGTAATATGAAAGATGCCAAGAACCATTAACCTAGGGTGAAATATATTCTCTGTTTGTTTTTTCTGCATAATTTTGTTTTAGATAGAAAATGACGATATTCATCAAATCTGTGTAAAATTTATTCCCATTTACATATCCTGCTATTTGATTTTTTGCAAATGAAATGATAACGAAATAAATTGTTGAGTAACATTCTGTTTTAGACATAATAAGTTGGTAAACCTAGTTTTAATAGTTTAAAACATATTAGGAGCTTTATCTTAGTAGATAAAATCTTTCAGACAAAATTTGTGTTAAATAATGCATACATTTTAGGAGATGGGTTTTAAACCCATCTTAATATTTTAACTTTTAATTAAATTGCATTCTTTTCAATTTACTTCAGCGATTGCGACCCTTTGCGATAGACAAGGCAAATCTAAACTATTTTTATCGAATATCTGTTGGTCATTTCCCTTCCAGGTGTTTTTAGGATACGCCGACTTTAAAATGACTCTGTCCACGTTTAAACTTAGGCAACAGGTCTCAAAAATTAATACAATATTTGTGTGCAATAAATAAGCTTCCAAATGAAAATAATTATATGCCACAACTAATGCGAAACTCTAAACTGCTTAGAATATGGTTAGTGCGGGTGTTGCGCATTACGAAAATTATCCGGCAACAGCGCGAAGGATGCCATCTTGTAATATACGGCTGCCAACCTAACCTTTTTTTGTATAATATGTATAGAAGGATGCAACCTCACGCGCTAGCTGTACCGGACGTCAACAGGGCCGTAGTCAGTACAACAAAATACATGGGATATACGGCGTGTATATCAGTGGATGCCAAAGTGCCGGGCGGTAGGGCGGATGCCATTTGGTACGCTAACACAATATATATATATATATGTTATTATTAACATACCTTTCAAAGTTTTCTCGCATGGGGTGTGAAAAGCTCCGTGCAGAGTCTGTTCCACGACGTTTCGATGAAATATCATTCAATATAATTCAACAAAAATACCATCCCCCACAACATATCATGGAATTAATAAAACATTGTCTCAACAATACTTATTTCATTTTCGACGGACACCGTTATAAACAAGTACAAGGCGCTCCTATGGGTTCACCATTATCACCTGTCATCGCAAACTTATACATGGAACACTTTGAGACAGAAGCACTGCGAACAGCACCAAAGAAACCAGCTTTGTGGCTAAGATATGTTGACGACACGTTTGTAATTTGGCGGTATGGACAAGATGAGCTTCAAAAATTTCTACAACACATTAATAGTATACACAACAAAATCCAATTCACAATGGAAACGGAACAAGGCGGTCAAATACCATTTTTGGATGTTCTTTTAAAGAGAAGCCATAATAACATCGAACATACGGTATATAGAAAAGCAACACACACAAACCGGTACCTAAATGCAAATTCTCACCACCATCCTCGTCAGCTATTCTCTGTTGTTCAAACTTTGGTAACACGTTCACTACGACTGGCAGATAAGAAAAATATTAATACAGAAAAACAAAAAATAACTGCAGCTTTACAAGGAAATGGTTATCGAAATAAAACAATTCAAAAAGCATTTAGACAGCAAGCTAAAAGAACACAGACAACAGAAGAACAACAAAAAACGGTAGTTTTCCCTTATGTAAAAGGAGTTTCAACGAAAATAGAAACTGTTTTGAAGAGACATAACATTAGAACGGCATATAAGGCAGGCAATAAAATTGGCTCCTTTTTGAAAATCCCAAAAGACAAAATTGCGCTTGAAAACCAAGGAGTCTATCAAATCCCTTGTTTGGACTGCCAGAAACAATATGTAGGCCAGACAAATAGAAAAATATCAGCAAGAATACAAGAACACAAAAACCTAGTCAAACAGAAGCAGACCACCTCGGCACTGTTCCAGCATACACTGACGACGGGTCACAAGAAGAAGCAAGACAGATAGCTAGTGTGGACAATTTCCTATTCAGAATAACAAGGGAGGCAATAGAAATTGAGAAAAGACAAGAAAACCTAAATAGGAGAGATGACAGCCTGCGCTTGCCAACGGCTTGGAAACCAGTATTAGAAGAGTACAAGTTGACTGTGGGATCGAGTGTATCTTCAAACAATGCTGTAGCCCCTTCTCCAGGATCTTCACGTCATACAGACATCACATCAGGTCAGGATCAAAATGCATCGGCATACACTGCGCCAGTCACCCGCAGTCGAGCAAGGACAGCTGCAACACGAAAAATCAACACGCAATAGATTTTGACATTGTCAAAAAGATTTCAAAAACTTAACAATTTACCACTAGAAGATGATGAATGATATTTCATCGAAACGTCGTGGAACAGACTCTGCACGGAGCTTTTCACACCCCATGCGAGAAAACTTTGAAAGGTATGTTAATAATAACACATGCTATACTCGCAGAAATCTTAAAGATAACATATATATATATATATATATATATATATATATATATAGATCCCAATTTTAAACCTTATATTTTATTGCTCATTTCCGCGGACCCTTATGCTCTTTGATATTTGCCGACTATTGTCATATGCCATTTGTAAAGTTTGCATTTTACCATATTTTATAACGACGGTCCCTTTGTCGTCGGTCAATTCAGCTAACCCGTAGACTAGTGGTTTTTTCAACCCCGCATCTGGTGCTGTAAACCTACCCTTTCATACCTTATAACGGAATTCCCCACAATTTTACCTTCACCAAATTTCCAATACGTATTTATTTCCGATTGGCTATTTCAGTTTGCGAGAAAGGGTAGGGTAACCAATAGTGTACAACTAGGAGTTTACTTGTAAGGGCACAAACATTCATATAGTTAGTTACTTTTCAAGAGCCGAATACGAAATATTGTAAAACCTCAAAGATTGTTGGTTGTGAGAAGTTTAGTAGTAGTGTTTCAATTTTATCTGTAATTTATATTATTAAATAATTTTATTCAGTGCATGGGACGCAAGTGTACTTTAAAAAGAGCCGCTTGTGCGCCGGTTTCGCGAACGTTCGATTAACTCGAACAACCACGCGTATAATACTCTACACCTGATAAATCTGAAAACCATGATCTAAACCAAACAGAGAATCCTGATGAGTTTGAAAGTCAAACTATAGAACAATCAGATACCTCGGATACCAATTCTGACGACCAAACAACCATTAAGAAAAAATCAAGAAAAAGGAAAGCTAATCCAGAAACCTGAGCTATTAGACGATCAAAAATCAAACGAAATTCGGGACTGGCATATACAGGGTGCTTCAAAAAAATGTATACACACTTTAAACTATTGTAGTTTTCCCGCTCTACAAGGCTAATGTTATATTTCTTCGCCAGGTGCCAGCATAATCGTCCCTCTATGTTATATTATCAGTTGGAATTTGTAATATCAACATGGGGGACGTACGTTTGAGTTTTGAAGAACGTAAGCAGATTATTAAGTGGTACTGGAAGTTTGAGAATGTAAATGAAGTTCAAAGACAGTGGAGAAGGGAGTATGATACAGAACCACCTTCAAGATTAACAATTACACGCATACGAGACAAATTCGAAGTTCATGGAACAGTGTGTGATGTGCATAAAGGTCATTCAGGTCGGCCTCGAACAGCTACAAGTGATGAGTCATCAACGGCAGTCTTGGAACTGTTTCAACGCTCTCCTAACAAATCTTCAAGGCAAGGGGCACGTGAAAGTGATGTAAGTGCTAGCAGCGTGCTACGCATTCTGAAGAGAGGCAAGTATCGTGTTTACATTCCAAGGCTGGTGCAACAGCTAAATGACGACGATCCAGATCGAAGGTTGCAATTTTGTGAATGGATTCAGGAGATGGTGATACGTGAACCGGGATTTATGGGTAGCATCATTTGGTCGGATGAAGCCCAATTCAAACTTAATGGAACTGTCAATAGGCACAATTGTGTTTACTGGGGTGAAGAAAATCCTCACATTACAATTGAAAAAGCTGTAAATTTGCCTGGTGTAAATGTGTGGTGCGGTTTGTCTTCAAGGGGACTCATTGGACCTTTTCGATTTTAAGGCACTGTAACTGGTATTAATTACCTAACAATGCTTGCTGATTCCATATTTCCTGCCATTCGTGCATTATAGCGTAATGATGATTTTTATTTTCAACAAGATGGTGCTCCGCCGCACTATCACAGGGACGTACGAGCTTACCTGGATCAAAATTTGTCGGGCCAGTGGATAGGACGCAGGGGGCCAATCGAGTTTCTAGCACGCTCTCCAGACCTTACACCACTGGATTTCTTCTTGTGGGGCACAGTAAAAGATGAGGTGTACAAACGTAAACCACGTAACCTAGACATTCTTTGGAATGAGATTCAAGCAGTGTGTAGAGAAATCTCATTGGACGTTTTGATACGATGTACAGAATCAGTGGTGACTCGTACTCAGAATTGTATTGATGCTGCAGGTCACCAATTTGAACAGTATTAACATTTGTTATTTATGTTTCATTTACAAAGGACTTTCAGCTTTCTATTTTCCTGAAATTTAACTTTGTAGAACGGTAAATAAATTTTCTATGGAAGTTCAAAGTGTGTATACATTTTTTTGAAGCATCCTGTATATCCGCGTCAAAAACCAAGAATGAAATGAGAGCCAAACAACTGCGACTTCCATGTGGAGGAAACTGTAAATTAGGGTGTTCAAGAAAAATCACGGAGGAGAAAATATGTACGTGTAAGTTGTTATGAATACATAATGATCGAAAAAAACAAGGCCTAGAGACTAATATAAAAATCTTAACGATATCTAAACTTAGTTAGAAAGTATAGCAGGGTGGGTGGGTATTACAGGTCGCTCTACTCGGTGCTCTCGACGCTCTGTGACGACGACTACTGACCGCTAGATGGCGCACGCATATACTTTTAGAGTAATAAATGAAATTTATTATAACATTAATAAACTAATGTACTTACGATTAAAATTCAATATACGCGTATCCGGAGACTTGAAAACATGACGGCCATTATGGATTTAGAGCATATTCACAGTTATTATGATGGTAACGGTACAAAATTAAGCGAACAAGAGCAAAGGTGGATAACAAAGGAATTTGATTTGAGTGATGGTGATTTTTACTATACTAAATTAACACGAGTACAAATTCGCGATTTTAGTGCATTAAATTTATTTAACGTGTACGTGTGTAGTGTAAACCAGAACGTATTACAAAATGCTGAAGACGCATATAAAACATACGCAATCGCACATAATATTACTCGGGAACCGGGAGAAACTTTGCCTGAAGAAAGTGAATATTTTAATGGAAATCCAAATACAACAATAGCCGCTACTGCTGCTGCATTTGGAACACCTGCTATTGGTGCTGCAGTTTTATTTAACAGAAACAAAGGATACACTCCAATGCCAACTGAAGAGGACATCGAAATGGGAGAAATAGAACAGTATACTGACGAGGTGCCGACCGAATAATTAATAGATCATCCCATAATCGCAGGAGAACAAGAAATTGCAATAGATATACCAGAAAGACACAGAATGTCCTAGGTCAATGTACGAACGTAACCAGCAACCCTGCAATGATGGAAGAAATGGAGAAAGAAGAAGTTCCAACAGCTGTTGAAACCGCAACCTGCAACCTCTTTAAAAATAAAATCGTTGTCCTTTCCTCTTAGATCCTAGACGTACATCACAATCRAGTTCGTTGTTGACGATGACGCTCGAGCCATGGTTAGCAGGATATCAACGAAGAGAAATAAAAGCTATCCATTCCTCGATTTCGACCGAGCATTTATATCAACCGTATCACATCCACAGTGAGTAGAGGAGTAATCGAATATTCTATCATGGAGCAATAAACAGAACGCTGACCTATTGGCTGGTATGCCTCCACTTCCCGTTTCAAACTCCACTTTAATATTTATAGAGCCCGTCTTAATCTGTTCGTTTTGTTGTCGGTAATTAACTACAGCAGTTGGAGATATATTCTTAAAATTTGATAAATTCAACAAAGGACACGGATTTTCATCGCAATAAGCCGCTTGAAACTAACTATACATGTAGTACAATAAAAACTTTCACATTGTTCAGTTTATATGGACTGAATTCGCTAGGATTGTCTCTAAGATTGTACAATTTGTTTGTTTGCGATGCAAAAATTACAAATCCCTACTTTCCAACGTTAACTCTATATTTTTATTCACCAAAAAACCTACCAATTTGTGCGTCAAACAAACAACATTGAGGAACTGGTACAGCACCGTCGATCGTAAACCAGGATTAACCGCTGAAGCATTTCAAGCGATATAGGATCAAACAAATGAAAAAAATACTTTTGTAAATATTGTCGTTGATGAAATGTTCATACGCGAACAATTGTTTTTGATGGCTCTAAATTTTATGGAGGGGTAGATTTAGGAACGGAGATGCCACAAGACTATAATGTTCCAAAAGCAAGCAATGCGTTAGTTTTTATTGCAGTGAGTCTAAATAGATGTTGGAATATACGTTCAGGCTATTTCCTAATAAAATCATCAAATGCAATTCAAAGGGCACAGCTTTTGCAAAAATTTCTTGCACAGTTACATTGTATAAATGTTTATGTGCACCAGTTAATCTAAAATATGGGCAAAGTTTTCGGTGCAAATTTCCTTACGGACCCGATATTAAACCATGGTTTTTGAACCCAGTTACTAACGAGAAAATTTCTAGATGCATTGCATACGTTAAAATTTCTAAGAAATACTTTATAAGGCAGAAATGTAATCTATGCAGGCACCAACGCGATTATTTGGCATTACTTAAAAGAACTGCATAATTTACAGTCGTCAAAAGGACCTTAGCAACTACGAGTAAATTAACGAACAAGCATATTAATTTTTCTAACAATATTATGAACGTTAAGCCGGTAGCTCAGCTATTGAACGAGAGAGTGTTCACAGCAACATGTTATTTAGAAAAAAAGGGCCACAATTATTCCAGCATGTCCTGCTGCCTGCAGAATTTTGCTTAATTATGAAATCAATGGTTGTACTACAACCAAACAAGAAAATTTTGTTTTAACAAATAATTCTAGTTCAAATATAATATTATTTAGTAGCAAAACAAATTTTTAATAYCTTTGTAAAGCGGAAATTATTTTCCTTGATGTAACATTTGAGTATTACTGCAAATATTTTTTGCAGCTTTATACAGTACATACTAGTACCAAGGGTTGGAGCGACGGGAGCAACGAGGGATTATTTAAAAACATACAAAAGGGCAATCGTTTAATAATGGTACATGCAGGTGGAAAAATGGGCTTTGTTCCGAATTGTCTTTTAATATTCAAGCGGGGAACGAAAACAGGCGATTACCATAATGAAACGAATTCCGAAAATTATGGTAAATGGGTCCGAGAAAGGTTAATCCCCAACCTACCTGAAAAATCAGTAATCGTCATCGACAATGCACCATGCCACAATGTCCAAATCAATCAGGCACCTAACTCCACTTCTAAGAAATGTGATATGGTTGTAACGGTTCAAAATCCACGTTCGAAGCTATAGCTCATTGACACCGTTTATAAAAAAGGTCTTAATATTTCCAAATACCAATTTAGAAAATTTCTAGTTAAAGATAACTGTTTTATTATTTGTGTGTATTCTTCGTCACGAGAAAGATGGCTCTAGGCGTATGTTTTGTGGACATGGGCTTTTTCTGTATTCGACTGGTCTTTTTTACGCGCTGATAAGCCAGGGATTCGGCGAGAAAAATGCTTTGAATTAGAATCGAAAACAGCTTGTGGTTTAGCGTGAATAGCGATAGGGCAAGTGTAAAATCTTCATTAAGATTCCTTATGATTGAGGGAGGTACTGCCCTATTCGCTCAAGGAAGTGTCCAGTTGGTTGTTTTGAGATTAAGGTACTGGATCTTCGATCTGTCGTTCGACAGGATTCAAATTCACAAACCACGTTCCCCGCGGAAATCAGAGCAGAATAACGGATTCCAATCAAAACCCTCGACAGAAGAGGTAACTATTTAATATTTTTCTGTCATTGCTGTGTCTAGGGCCAATACGCATTGTCTTATCCTATTTTAGGGTTTTTAATCCCGGCATAAATCGCTTTTATATCGCGGTGTCTATCATCTACGTGCCCTTGTCAGGGAGGTGCGCTCCTGTTCCCGTTTGACCGTCGGATCTGTGGGACATCCTGAAGGATTGGTTCACCGTATTAACAGCCCGTACGATTGTCATCGCTGCCCATCCCGAAGCCGTCTAGAGAGCCACAATTCGCCCTAAAATTCGTAAAGCATTTATAGGAAAACCAGATAAGTTGCATGA
Organism: Rhyzopertha dominica; assembly: GCA_025024175.1. Lineage (NCBI taxonomy): Eukaryota > Metazoa > Arthropoda > Insecta > Coleoptera > Bostrichidae > Rhyzopertha > Rhyzopertha dominica. The sequence goes on along the minus strand of QCXZ01000045.1, from coordinate 5,253,303 downwards.
CAAATGTGTTGTACAGTTTTTTTTATTGACTAGTCGCGAAAACAGCATATTTATAGACGTTTGCATTTAATTAAATCAGCTATAGTTCATCTGGATTTATCGAAACGCGCAACTATTGGTAATTGTTTGATTCATTAAGTAATTGTAGAAAACGTTTATTTGTAAACTGAACGTGTACACGTACGGTGAAGAAATTGAACATTTTGTTTGTTTCTTTTTTTTTGTTTTGTCAGAAAAGTATTGACTCAATAATTGAATAGTTATTTATCCGAGCGATCAAATCGACGGAGATTTTTTGATGCGTTTAATTATTTTGTTGATTATTTAGATGAACTTTTAGTCATCGATTTGCGCTACGGATTAGTAATTTTTTTGTGAATATCGCCCTAATATTTAGTTGCATACTTACCTGTAATTATACTTTCATCCACGGGAGATATTAAATTTATTTATATATTACTAGTGCTTTTATCAGTCATTACAAATCGTTTTTATACCTACCTGGAATTTCTTGGTTTATTCCGCTACGCAAGGGGGTAGTTAAACCAAGTGGCGCTCAGGCAAGTCTTTGTTTTTAACCCAGCCCATCTCCATTGGGTTAGCTGGCATCTACCCCGTGTATCATACTCCGGTAGGGGATTTATTGCCTTGTTTTAGTTTTAATACAAGTATTTAATTGTTATAATTTTTTTGCGTCACATATTTGGCGCCCAACGTGGGGCCATCATTTTTTTATTGTTGCTGTTTGGTATCTATTTGGTTTCCTCTAAAATTATTTCCAAGATGTCTGGGAAAATGAATATTTATAGATTAACGCAGAATGAATTGAATTACGAATTGTCAGTACGTGGGATTGCTATCGGAACGGTTGACGAAATGCGAAAAAATTTGAATCGGGCGATGAAGTTGGAAGAAACCGGGAATAGTTTTACGGTACCGCAATATCCGTACACGTATGAAGAGGATAAAAGGGCGGTTGAAGAAAAATTGACTGAAATAACGGACTTGCTAAATAAATTTGAAGATAATCGCAGTTCTGCTAGTTTTGTAAAGATAGAGTCAAAGCTATTTCATGTCATGGGTAGGATTAATAGAATGAAGGCCGAGACTGATAAGGAACTGGAAATAAAATCAAAATTATTAGCGTCTGTGTTGAATGGCATGTCAGAATTGGAAGATAAAGCAGAAAAGTTTAGTAAGAAACGGGTTGATGTGCCGCCTGCCTTGAGTATATTAGAGTCGCCTATGATAGATTTACCAGGTCCGTCTAGGGGGCAATCTACACCGATCGAAATACCGCGAACTTATATTAAACCAGTACCAGTAAATAAGTGGGACGTCAAATTTTCAGGCGATAAAAAGGGATTAAGTGTTAATGCTTTTATTCAAAGGGTGCAAGAACTTTGCGGTGCGCGGAATGTTTCAGAAGATGTTCTATTCAATAGCGCGATTGATCTGTTCTCAGGGAAAGCGTTATGTTGGTACAGAGATGCGCGGAAGTACGTTAGTAGTTGGGGAGAACTGGTAGAACAGTTGAGAGTAGAATTCCAACCCGCAGATTATAACGAAAAATTGTTAGATGAGATTAGGCATCGTACACAAGGCGCGGATGAAACTATAGGTATTTATTTAGCCATTATGTCATCTTTATTTGAGCGGCTCACATGTTCGATCTCGGAAGAGGCTAAATTGAAAATTCTTCTTCGAAATATTGCACCGTTTTACCAAAGTCAGTTAGGTTTGGTAGAAGTTAAGACGATAGCTCAATTACGTGACCTTTGTAGGCGTCTTGAAGCAAAAAGAGAGTCGGTAGAAGCGTTTCAACCACCGCCTCGTAGGGCTATTGCGTTAGAACCCGATTTAGCATACGTGGGAGTAAATGAAGACGTGGATAGGGTTGCCGTTGCGGAGCTAAAGTGTACACAACATAATACGTCCGAGTTTTTATGTTTTAATTGCGGTAAACCTGGGCATAAGGCCGCTGGGTGTTTAGAAAAGAGGCGAAGAATTTGTTACGGATGTAAAAAAGAGGGATACACTAAACGAACTTGCCCAGATTGCAACAAAGGTTCATCGGGAAACGCCAGGCGTCGCTTTTAGTCGGTCGGGATGGAAGCGGCCCTGTTATTAACTCGACCAATTCGGATATTAGTGCTATATTAGATTATATTTTAGATCACGCACGAAATGATGAACGCCCGTATTTGAAAGTTAATGTCTTAGGTCATGCTGTGTTAGGTTTGTTAGATTCGGGTGCTTCAAGAACCATCTTGGGTAGTAAAGGATGGGAATTTGTCAGTGGATTAGGAATAACGCTTGATAAAACGCGATCTATATTTTGTACCGTAGCGAATGCCCAAAAGTGTGAGGCTCTAGGTGTTTGTGAAATCCCTATTGAAGTGCGAGGTAGAATTTGTTTAATCGAGGTACTAGTAGTGCCGGAGTTGCCACATTTACTTATATTAGGGGCAGATTTTTGGCGAAAAATTGGAATCGTACCCGATTTGAGAAATAACGAATGGCAGTTTTCACAAAACGGTGAGACGGTAAATGCGGTGGAAAGCGTTTATGATCAAACGGTATTGTCGCCGGTAGAAAGGGTTAAACTGAATGCCGTGATAAACAAAAACATGGAAGCAATGACGAATAAACTCGGTTGTACAAATGTTGGAGAACATGTAATAATGACGGACTCGCCGCCAATTAAGCAACGTTATTATAGGGTGTCGCCGGTCATTCAACAGCACATCGATAACGCTTTAAAAGAAATGTTGGAATTAGATGTCATCGAAAAATCTAACAGTCCGTGGGCGTCTCCGATAGTCCTAGTGAAGAAAAAAGATAATAGTTACCGATTTTGCGTAGATTTTCGGAAATTGAACTCGGTGACGGTTAGAGACTGTTATCCACTTCCACAAGTACACGATACGTTAGATAAATTGCGGAACGCTCATTATTTATCGTCTTTGGATATAAAATCTGCATACTGGCAAGTACCAATGGCCGAGAGTAGCAAGCAGTACACGGCGTTTACCGTACCGAATCGAGGATTGTGGCAGTTTAAAAGGATGCCCTTTGGGCTTCATAATTCGGCAGCGACTTGGCAAAGAATCATTGACCAAGTATTGGGAGCCGACCTTGAGCCATACGTGTTCGTTTACCTTGACGACATTGTCATAGTGACAAAAACTTTTGAGAAACATTTGGAAATATTAGAGGAAGTCTTTCGGCGTTTGCACGAAGCCAATTTGGTGATCAGTTTTGAGAAATGCCAGTTTTGCCGACCACAGATGAAATATTTGGGTTATGTTGTGGATCGCAATGGCTTACATGTGGACCCTGAAAAGGTAAAAGCTATGTTGGAGCTGCCTGTGCCGAAAACGGTAAGAGAAGTACGCAGGGTGCTAGGATCTTTCTCGTGGTATCGCAGATTCGTACCTAATTTTGCAACGACTGTGGCTCCCATAGCAAATTTGCTAAAGAAATCTAAGGCATTTTGTTGGTCTCCGGAATGTGATCGCGCTTTCAACCAGATGAAAGAGACCTTAATTGCTTCTCCTGTGCTTAGTTGTCCGGACTATGATTTGCCATTTGAAGTTCAGACAGATGCGTCGGGATTTGGCATAGGAGCGGTGCTAACACAACCTACCGAGGATGGAGAGAGAGTAATCTGTTATTTAAGCCGTTCATTGACCAGACAAGAACGACAGTATAGTACCACGGAGCGAGAATGTCTTGCGGTGCTTTGGGCAGTAGAAAAACTTCGTCCTTATCTAGAAGGAGTAAGGTTTACGGTCATTACAGACCACTACTCTCTAGTGTGGTTGCAGAATTTAAAGGAACCGTCGGGACGTCTTGCCAGATGGGCAGTTAGATTACAACAGTACGACATGCGCATCATCCATCGAAAGGGTAAGGAACATTTGGTGCCGGATTTACTTTCACGGTCAGTCCCAGTGTTAGATAAGGTTGACGCTCCGAAGGCAGTAGAAGTGACACAATCCAGTACAGATGCTTGGTATGAAAAGATGCGACGATGTGTGGAACGTGATCCATTGCACTTTAACAATTGGCGATTGGAAGGTGACAAGTTGTTTAAATACGTGAAAAATGATCCTGCAGCACTAATTTCAGAAAAGGAGTCGTGGAAGTTGGTTGTGCCGAAGAAAGAAAGGAGCCTTATAATATCCGAAGCTCACGATCCCCCATTGGCCGGTCATATGGGAGTATGGAAGACATATGGGAGAATTGCGGAAAAATATTATTGGCCCAAAATGCGGGCAGATATTGGAAAGTACGTTAGAAAGTGTTCAATTTGTGCGGCCCATAAGACGAGTCAAAAAGTACCAAGCGACATGCAGGCTTCTCACCCTAAAGCCAACAAACCGTGGGAAATGATTTCCACTGATTTAATGGGGCCACTGCCGCGATCGGTTAAGGGTAATGCGTTCATACTGGTAGTTACCGATTATATGACCAAGTATTCGTTATTGTTTCCATTGCGGAAATCTTCGGCGGAAATTGTAGCTCGAAAATTAGAGGAAGAAGTGTTTTTGATTTACGGAGTCCCAAAATTTCTTATATGTGATAATGGTCCGCAATTTAGGTCGAAGGAAATAAACAAGCTATCGCAAAAGTATCAGTTTATGATCAAATTTTGTGCTTTTTATAATCCTCGCGCAAATCCGACTGAAAGGGTAAACCGTACCGTAAAAACAATGTTGGCAATGTACGTTTCAGACAATCATCGAGTGTGGGACGCGAATATTTCGCAGATCGCGTGCGCCATTAGAACGGCGAGGCACGAAGTTACTAAACAAAGTCCATTCTTTTTAAATTTTGGCCGTCATATGGTACTTTCGGGTACGGACTATGATCGAGGAAATCGCGATGATGCTGATCCAGTACAAGCGCTAATAGAAAGAAATTCCGTGCTAAGTAAAATTTTGGAAGAAGTTAGAAAGCGTTTGGAACAGGCGGGTAAACAAGCTACGAAGGCGTACAATTTAAGACGTAGATACACTCAGTATCTACCTAATCAGTTAGTGTGGAGACGAAACCACGTTTTGTCTGATGCGGCGCGTCATTACAGCGCGAAATTAGCTCCGCGATATGTAGGTCCCTTTCGCATAAAGAAACGCGTGTCACCGTGGACGTATGAGCTCCAAGATGAACATGGGAACTTCAAGGGCTTATGGCATGCAAAAGACCTCAAAGAAAACGAGGAGTAGCGTGAAATCGTGCGGTATACTTAGCATAGGTTTTGTTTAATCTTCTTTAGTAGGGGGACATTTTTTATGTTGGGTTAGGAACCTATTTTCTTCATTAGAGCTATGATTAGTTTTTCTTTTAAGCAACGTTAACGGAGTTAACGATTTTCAGGTAGAGGGGGGAAATGTAACGGTTCAAAATCCACGTTCGAAGCTATAGCTCATTGACACCGTTTATAAAAAAGGTCTTAATATTTCCAAATACCAATTTAGAAAATTTCTAGTTAAAGATAACTGTTTTATTATTTGTGTGTATTCTTCGTCACGAGAAAGATGGCTCTAGGCGTATGTTTTGTGGACATGGGCTTTTTCTGTATTCGACTGGTCTTTTTTACGCGCTGATAAGCCAGGGATTCGGCGAGAAAAATGCTTTGAATTAGAATCGAAAACAGCTTGTGGTTTAGCGTGAATAGCGATAGGGCAAGTGTAAAATCTTCATTAAGATTCCTTATGATTGAGGGAGGTACTGCCCTATTCGCTCAAGGAAGTGTCCAGTTGGTTGTTTTGAGATTAAGGTACTGGATCTTCGATCTGTCGTTCGACAGGATTCAAATTCACAAACCACGTTCCCCGCGGAAATCAGAGCAGAATAACGGATTCCAATCAAAACCCTCGACAGAAGAGGTAACTATTTAATATTTTTCTGTCATTGCTGTGTCTAGGGCCAATACGCATTGTCTTATCCTATTTTAGGGTTTTTAATCCCGGCATAAATCGCTTTTATATCGCGGTGTCTATCATCTACGTGCCCTTGTCAGGGAGGTGCGCTCCTGTTCCCGTTTGACCGTCGGATCTGTGGGACATCCTGAAGGATTGGTTCACCGTATTAACAGCCCGTACGATTGTCATCGCTGCCCATCCCGAAGCCGTCTAGAGAGCCACAATTCGCCCTAAAATTCGTAAAGCATTTATAGGAAAACCAGATAAGTTGCATGACAAATGTGTTGTACAGTTTTTTTTATTGACTAGTCGCGAAAACAGCATATTTATAGACGTTTGCATTTAATTAAATCAGCTATAGTTCATCTGGATTTATCGAAACGCGCAACTATTGGTAATTGTTTGATTCATTAAGTAATTGTAGAAAACGTTTATTTGTAAACTGAACGTGTACACGTACGGTGAAGAAATTGAACATTTTGTTTGTTTCTTTTTTTTTGTTTTGTCAGAAAAGTATTGACTCAATAATTGAATAGTTATTTATCCGAGCGATCAAATCGACGGAGATTTTTTGATGCGTTTAATTATTTTGTTGATTATTTAGATGAACTTTTAGTCATCGATTTGCGCTACGGATTAGTAATTTTTTTGTGAATATCGCCCTAATATTTAGTTGCATACTTACCTGTAATTATACTTTCATCCACGGGAGATATTAAATTTATTTATATATTACTAGTGCTTTTATCAGTCATTACAAATCGTTTTTATACCTACCTGGAATTTCTTGGTTTATTCCGCTACGCAAGGGGGTAGTTAAACCAAGTGGCGCTCAGGCAAGTCTTTGTTTTTAACCCAGCCCATCTCCATTGGGTTAGCTGGCATCTACCCCGTGTATCATACTCCGGTAGGGGATTTATTGCCTTGTTTTAGTTTTAATACAAGTATTTAATTGTTATAATTTTTTTGCGTCACATGGTCAAGTGGTTAACTAATAGAGGGATTTTAGTTTTGACCCTGCAATGCTGAAGCCACAACTTTATGAAATTATAAAGCGTCTTAAAACGCAACATGTCAGGTACAAATTTGACGAAATTGTAACGCAATTCGGTCATGCTGTTCTGAGACTTCCGCCGTACCACCCAGTTTTAAATCCAATTGAGATGGTTTGGGGCACAGTAAAAACCAACGTTGCGAAGAGAAATGTCTCGTTTAAACTTGACGATGTTGTGAATCTGGCCGAGAAGAATTTGAAAAAAAATAACTCCCGATGACTGGAAGAAATATTTCAAACATGTTATTGCAGCAAAGAATGTATATTTGGACAAAAAAAAGGCTACAGATGATTTCACGGATCAGTTGGTTATAATCTTGGACGATGACAGTGGAAGTGACAGTGCGGACGACAGTGATTTTGGTGATAGTACATAACATTGGGTATTGTGTACCTACAAAAGTATTTGTTCTTGCTATTTCTGCAATTTTGTAATCGTATGAGACTGTGCTTCTAACACGATATGTGCCTGTATATTAGTTCTGTTTATTTTTATTAATTCTGATTATTTTTAGGTATTTTTGTTCCGATTATTTTTACTTCTGATTATTTTCATTTTTATTTATTTTTATATTATCTTAGTTTTAGTTGTGCTTATTTTCTGTTCTGATTATTTTTTTACCTAGTTGTGATTATTTTTTCGGAATGTACATAAAAACACTTAAGATTTTCCCATATTACTACATGCGAAGTTTTCTTACCGCACTACGCCTTTTAGATTTAGACCCTTGTACCTACATATCTACGGTGTGTGAATCCCGCTCATCCATCTCGTGGCGAGAGCTGTACTATCGGTGATAAGAGGGGGTATTAAGCAAGAGATGCATAAATACTGGAAAAATTGGGATCTTCTTCATTTATTCTTTTTTTGTGTACTATATAACGATTCAGTTTTTTCCTTGTGGAGTATCTTTTCAATCATGGGTCGTTATCAGGGTCAACAGGAGTGTTGTGTGGCAACAAGGGGTACCATTTTCGCTTACAAAGACGGGTTGTCAACTTCCCAAAAAGTCGGTTTATCGGTAAGTATTACACTCTTTATTATTACCGAGATACAGTGCGAAAAGTGGTGATCTATAGGGAGTAACTTAGCAGTTAGATGTGTTGACAATTTAATGGATACATAGGACGCACCACATTATATTATCAACAACTAGGAACATCTAGCATTTCAGTCAATCAGTTTTTCCTTAGCGGACTTTGTTTTTAGAGTACTCGATCAGGGCCTCGTTTATTTTGCCAAAGATGCTTTGCTTACATAAATTCTCAATTTTGTCAAACTTATTAAATGCAATAGCTGGTATACCTGTTTATTTATTACTATTTAAGGTATTCAAATATTCATCCCGGGGGGAAACGTATGACATCAGTTTATGAAGAAAACGCAATCCTCTAATATGCGCAAAATACGCCTTTTACAGATGCTATACGTATATCGGAAGCTCTGCAACTAAATATCAGTCCAAGGACAAAAAAAACCGAAACCTAAAACCGCTATTAACTCCTGCACATAAAAGAAGAGTTATATTTCTGTCTCGAAAATCTGAACAGAAACTGGGATTGTGTGATTTTCACCGATGAGAAGACCTCTACGTCCCAAAATACGAAGGTCCACTTGTGAAGGTTGGACGGGAACCGTTTTGAAGAGCAGTACGTTCGGCCAATCAAAGCGGGTGAATTTCCCAAGGATACTGGGGATGGATGTCGCACGGAGATCCAGGGGAACTCGTACAGGTATTGCCTCCTAAATTTTCATCCAAATTTATGTAAGAATCGTGGAGGATATGATGTACGAACTCTATACCCAGCGAACGAAATGGAAACCATAATATACGTCCAAGACAACAGCCCCACCACACAGCAACAATCGTAAAGAAATGGTTTCAAGATAACAACTATATAGACGTTCTTGACTGCCTTGCCCGTTTGCCTGACCTTAATCCCGTACATAACTTGTGGGCTGCCTCGGTACGACTTTGGGGAATTGATGGAAGTTCACGTCTGCCGCGTTTGGGAAGCCTACATGTAGAATAGGGATTTGAGATAAATCCGACAATAAGGAACGACGAATTTGGGAGTACGTTGCAGGTAGTTAAATAGTTTTTAATAAAGTAGTCGATTTTAATTAGACTCCCTACTCTTACTAAATAAATGAACGGCAGTAAACGTGACATGGTTCTGCGAACAAAGTTAATTCGGTCGCAATGACTTAATAGATTCAACATCTAATTAATAGCCACAGAAACTAATTAAAAACCGCCAAATTGCGCAACTCTTATACTTTGGGGGAGCAAAATTCAAAAAATATACAGCCCCTTCCAGTTCGCCGTCAAAAAATGGACAAAGCAAATGCTGTTGTACAAAAATTTAACAAACATTTTACGCCAAGACAATATTTAACATTCATTTGCTACAAATTTTTTACGTCAAAACAAAGGAACAGTGCCACTCTGGAACAATTTACAACAAACTTACGTAAGCAGGCGAATAATTGCAATTTTAGGGATCTTCGTGACGATCTAGTAAAATTATTGCTTATATGTGGTACAAAACAATGAAATTCGCCAGAGGCTACTCCAAGAAGAAGACAAAGACTTGGATAAAACGATAATACTAGCGTCCATAATTGAACAGTCCAAATCACAAGCCAAGAACATGGATCACAATCCAGGACGCAATGGAGACCCAAAAAATAAATGTGTAATTCATAATTTAAGTTAGCCAAAAGAAGTAGTAACAACAAAAACAAAACGAACAATAAAATTAACTATTTTTTCTTATATTTTTCTGCAGATCGTTGCATTCGCGGGCAACAGCGGGACCGTCCACCCAAGAAGGGTCGAACGCCGCAGTGGGTAAGTCCACGTTGAAGACGGGCAACGCCAAACAGGCGAAATACGGCTACTCTTAGAGACTTTTGAATTTAATTCTAATTACAAATTCCCTCTTAAAAAAGAGGAACTGAGGCATACATTGAACATGGGAACTCATGGGAGTAGAACACAGGCTGATAAATGCAAATAATGACTACTTAAACTTAAGCATATATTTAATTTTCTGTTTTTTCTTTTTTATAAGTTCTGGAAGAGGAACGTAACAACGCTTATTACGCAGGTAACTAATTAAACAATAATTAAAACTTATTAATTACTATTAATGAAAAAATGTTTTCCTTCTTGGGGTTAGAAGTGGGAGCGGAGCTATTTAGGATAGCGGGAGTTCTGGAACCGCTGATTAAGATAGAAGAACGGGAACTACGATTTGACTCACCACCACTCCGACCACGATATCCGCAAATACCGGCGCCTCCGTTATCACCAATGCAACAGGGACATCGGTATCATCCGTATGTCCGACCAGCAGCGATGAGACCAAGATCACCGCAGCTCCCACCGCCCCCACAGCCTCTAAAGGAACAGCCTCGTCATAATGTCTTTAATTAACACCTGCAGCCGCTCTCCAATATCCTCAGCCGCCGAACAATGGAATTTTTTTCGATCAGCATGAAAACCCTCCACCCTCTGCAATCGCCCGTCCATATTCACATACTTCGCCAACACTATTTTTATAATTCAATACCCACCTTACTATTAAGTCATTTGTTATTATTATAGTTTGTATTTATAGGCTCTTAGATATATAGTTACTTCTAAATATATATGAAAATATCCCGCACCTATTTGTATATTTTTCTAAAGAACTACAAAGAAAAAACCTTTTATATACCCTCTATTCATTTTTTAATTACATCCAGTACCAAAGTCGATTTGCTCATCATATAACACTTAAAACTTCATTATTTAATCGACTAACCAAAAAATGACTAAGCATTAACATTCATTCATCAAATAACCAATGTGTCATCACAATTGATTTCCACTACAACGTTCCATTTAAGGTTCAACTAAATAATCAATTAGATAACTGGAGCAGAGAATCTCGTAGTAAAACGAGTATCCCACAAGAATACTTCACCAATCTTCTCAAGCGGCTGTGGAATGGACTTAAGTCTAAACATTTCTAAAACCTTAGCATATGGATTTCGCGAAACCGGTTAAAGTCCGTTCGAACCTCGAGAAGTTTTAAAAAAAATTCCAGGCGTTCTCGACGAGAATGAGAATTCCCCTAATTCGTCTGCAACTCAAATAAGTGACAGCTTCGTGAGCATCCTCCGTGAAATGCGTGGTACAGACGAAGTCCGCACACCTCGCAAGAGAGGAAAAAGGATTGAAGCTGGAAAGCAACTTAGAAGTGAGTCTGGTCCAAGTGAGCCTGTTTCAGGTGCTGATGATCCTCGGCCCTCCACATCAGCTGCTCAACCAGATGATCCTGTTCCAGACCCATCAAGCACAAAAACCTCAGAAGAGAACAAGGAGGAATGCTAATTAATATGTGTGACGAATGCAACATAAAATGGAAAGTCTACAAAGGTCCTGAGTGAATTTGTTATGTGCAATGTCAACGCTGGATATGTGGGTTTTGCAACAACGAAAGCTAAGATCCGTTTTTTTGTGTGTGTAACGTGCAAAGAACGCGCCACAGAAAATGTTCCTCTTCCTACAACGTTTAATCTATATACGAATGTTATATATCAGTGTGGATATTTATTTTTTGAAAAAAATTGTAGTGTTGCGACTGTTATACAATAATAAATTACAGGGTGCGGCAAAAAAAACGTTACAAAGTTTAATGTGTTCTAACACGAAAATATTGTATTGTACTAAATTAATTTTTGTTTTATCTGATTCTCCATGTTTTTATGTACCACTATGTTAAGTTTCAACTTTGTGCTAACTCATTTTGCTTTGTCTCTAGGATGTCAAACAAACGCAGTGCAATTGTGGAGCTGTTTCGTCAAAAAAAACGTCAATGTGAAATTGCGCGTTTGCTCGGTGTCTCAAAGATGATGGTTTCCCGTACAGTTAGGCGATTCGAGGAACTTGGTCACGATGGCAGGCGTCCAGGAAGTGGCAGAAAACGCACCGCCAACACGTCCTTCAACCGGCAGCTCATCAAGAAGCGGGTCCAGCGAAATCCTAGGGTCTCTCTGAGGAAAATCGCTCGAGAGACTGGCATCAGCGATCGCTCAGTCCGCCGAATAGCCAAAGACGAACTCAACCTCAAGCCGTACAAGCTGCAAAAAGTTCAGCTCCTTACTGATGACAACAAGCGCATACGGCTCGAGAGATGTCGTCAGCTCAAGCGTCGGGCCGCTGGTCAGCGATGGGAGCGCATCCTCTTCACAGATGAGAAGCTGTTCACTGTCGAGCAGGCCCACAACCATCAAAACGATAGGATCTGGTCTGCTGAGGCTCCCGGCACGTCGGCCATCATCGAACACCGCCAAAATCCCGCTTCGGTGATGGTTTGGGGCGGAATTTGTGCCAGCGGTAAGACCCCCCTTGTTTTCGTGGAACAGGGGGTCAAGATCAACCAAGAGGTCTACCGCCGTGACATCCTTGAGTCGGTCGTACTTCCGTGGGCCCAGCAGCATTTCGGCAATGCGAATTGGACGTTCCAGCAGGACTCCGCTCCGGCTCATAGGGCAAAAACGACGCAGAACTGGCGCAAGGCTCATTTTCCCGATTTCATCACATCAACGGAATGGCCGCCCTATTCGCCGGATCTCAATCCGATGGACTACAGCGTGTGGTCCATTTTGAAGGCCAGGGCCTGCGCTACACGCCACAAAACTTTGGAGTCGCTGAAACGGTCACTGCTCCGAGAATGGGACCGATTGTCGCCGGAAGACCTGCGGCCCATCGCCGAAAATTTCAAGTCACGTCTGGCGCTGTGTATCGCCGGAAAGGGAAGCCACTTCGAACCTGGATGAATAAACTCCTTAAAAAAACTCATGTTATTGTTTTAGTATCATTACATTTGTTAATTTGTTTTCTTTAATAAAGTTGTACGTAAAAATATGAGTAACGTTTTTTTTGCCGCACCCCGTATATTTCAATCTTTGCAGCTCATTTTAACCCACAATGAGCTAAATTTTTTCAAAAATAATGACAATACTGAATCCCCAAGATCTTTTGCATATTACGTGCCAAAGAAGACGTTATTTGCGGTTTTCTTAGGCACAATAATCGGGTTACTTTGACAGCAAATAAAAAATTTTAAAAAATATTTCTGATCAGTTTTTTGATGTGATTCTTGGCACATTGCTAGGCCTAATAATCCCATTTCTTACGATGGCTAGCTCAAATTGGTGGAATTCAAAAATACTTTCGAGATACACGAAAAAAGTCCAATAATCTGCCAAAGTAATCCGGTTTTACGGTATCGTTTTTGTGAAAAACAACCCCCTAAAGCAGTATTTTCGAGGAGTGGTGGAAAAAGCATAAAATCCTAAGCGTTACAGGTTTGTACACCAGTTCTTCGAAAAAAAATCGTCTAGAGTCCTGGTAGTGCTTATAGGACAAAAGTTAGGAGACATAGATCGACAACGGTTATTGTAAGTATATTGATTTCGCCCCTTTAAGTTAACAATATTATTATTTCTTACAAACTTCGGCATTCTCCTCATGGAGTTACTGGAGTTCTTTCAATGCTTGATATGTTTAGACTCCATGAACGGGCACGTAATATGCCTATCATGCGCTGAACGATCTCCCAGACGGTAGTGCCCGTTTTGCAGAATATCGATAGCAGATTGTACTATTCCAATGCCTGATCTGCAAGCTATCAGAGATTTACGGAGACAATTCGTTTCTGCAAATGTTCGAGTGAACAAGGTAATCGCTGATGGAAGCAACGCTTCAAGCTCTACCGAGTTATTAATTATTGCTGATGAGAATGATCTGGCACAACTTAAACCGAATGCAGATCAGGACATCTCGAGGATACCTAATACAGGTAAAACTTTATCAATATACATATTTTGCGTACATATTCTCTTTCATATAAGATTAACTATTTTTTCTGCAGATGTACGTGGTTTGCCTTCGCGGGCAAAAACTCGCTGAATGCTTTCTATGCAGGACGATATTCAACTTTTCCTTTTCGTATATCCATATGGAACAATATCCGAATGTGTTATTTATTTTTCGTAATTAATAATGTAGAAGTTACGTGGCATGTTAAAAATGCCAAGCAAGCGAACACTCCAGTGTACTTTAAATGACGTTGCAGTTGAGGTAGGGATCAATGGCCAGCTGTTTTGCCATATTGCTGAAAAAATTAATAGCATGGACAGATATTGCATACTTGTTTGCCGAAACTTCACTTCTACCAAATATGTGTATGAACATGAGACAAAGATGTGTTGAAGGTATAGAAGATTGTTGGGAGCGCGAAACCAAGCATGTAGCCAATGATGCTTTAGTATTTATGATTCGCGGCATTAATAAGAGGTGGATTTTTTGTTAAATAGTATAAATAATAGCTTGGTCACTCAAATTGTAACAGCTGTCCAGGAAAAAAACTAAATTTTGTCCGCTATGCCTATGCTCAGCCAAGAGTCTAGCTTTAACAGCAATTTTATTTACAAAGTGGGTGATAAAATATTTCATGTGTTTGATGCACCTTATCTTCTCAAGTGTTTTCGAAATAATTTCATGACAAAAAAAACATGCACTTTGAAGGTAAAACTGCTAAATGAGATGACATTTGTTATTTGTTTAGGCTTAACAGAACAAGTCCTGGAAGCAAAATTTGTGCACGTTTGACTGACGTGCACATTAATATATCAAATAAACCAAAAATGCGGGTAAAGTATGCAACATAAATAGAACATATAGGAAATAAGCATTACCTAGGAACCAAAAACAAATTTTGTATGATTTGTCCTCGCAAAAAGGACGGTTTGCCCACCGACCATGTTTGTACAAAAAATCATGTCGGTAGTTCCGGAAGTATGGAAGCAGAAATTATTTTGCAAGGATTTAAAAGCAGTGTGGAGATGTACAATATAAAATATAATAGATTAATTGGCGACGGACACAGTAGTACAAACAAGAAAATTATTGAGGCGCGTCCACCTTTTGCGCAATTTTCGAGGCAAATTGAAAAGCATGGGTGGCGATAAAAGGTTTCCAATCCAAAACAGGAAACTTTTAGAAGGCAAAATAATGCGTCTGTGTACAAGTAAAATTTGTAACTTCATTTTAATATGTTTATGTACGTGTAATTATAATTGTAGGAATTACAGGAGTCATAACTTACAGAAAAAGATTCGAATTACCTGGATAAGATTGCGGCATGCAGCAGATTGGGGAGACATTTTAAATTGTGCAAAACATGTTTTCGACAAACATAAAGATTGCGCAAAATATTTTTGTGCACAAAAATCAGAGACAAATTCATAGAATTTGTTTCCTGAAGCCAATCATTCGAGAAATTTATTGCACGATGTTGACAATAATGTTGTTGAAAGATTCAATTCCATCGTTGCCAAATTTATTGGAGGAAAACGAATCAATTATGCATTATGTAATTTATATGAAACTAGATGTATGGCAGCAGTGGTCTCATTCAACACCAAAACACCCCATACATTTTTAAATAAAATTATAAAGAGAAGCCAAAATATGTTGTTGAAAAAGATGGAATCACGTAGACGCCAAAAAACCTTACAAAATTGGGCAGCAAATAAAAAGGGTTAAGAAAGCACAAATACTAAAACCTGACTCAAAAGATTACGCAGACAACTGCTAAATCGGGTAAGCAACCTGAAGTTTTCAAAGAAAAAAATTTTTTAAAGGTTTAGAAAAACCGATTCCGAAAGAATCCAACTCCAGGAAGCAACAACTGCAAGCTGGTTGTGGAAAAGTGGCTAGAGGAGCGCCGTAATGGAAATATTTTCAAAATGAATGCTGCAACTATACCTGCCATCACGATAAAGCAGTTGCAAGATTTCAAAAATTTGCGGCCTTTTTGTGAATAAAGAATGGAATTTCTTAGGAGCTTCACTAGATGGATTTATTCCAGAAACAAATTCACTGGTGGAAATAAAATGTTCATATTCGGCATTTCAGAATAAAATGTCATTTGAGGAAACAGTCCCTTTCAAAAATAAATGAAAACCATGACTGGTGCTACAAAATCCAAGGGCAATTACATATTGCAAAAAAAAGAATCGTATGTTACGGCGTCTGGTTGGGTAGCCATTACCCCTTAAAAACCCAATGGATAGTTAGGAATAATCATTTTTGAAGTGGGAAAAAATGCTTCCAAAACTTCACAGATTTTATGTCCATTGTCTTTTGCCCGAACTGGTTGATCCAATGAAACCATTGTCCAAGAGTTGAATCTTCCTTCACGTCGGTGGCCTCCTTGGTCCGTATTTTTTTTTTGAGGATACCGTAAATTCAGAAAATTATCTGGAACTGGTTATGGATTTAAAGGACTAACTTAACAATAATCCAGAATTAGAAGGTATTCCACATTTCCAACAAAATAGTGCCTCACCCCAGTTCGGACTACAAATTGGTTAATATCTGAATGCCGAGTGTGAACAAGAAGAGGAAAAATTTTGTGCTCTGCACATTTGAAAACAAGAGTTGAAGAGGAATCTGGAAACCTGTTCTATTGTAAATAAGCGGTGTCATATATGCATTCATGAAGGTGGTACGCAGTTTAAACACAAAATGTAACATTTAAACCATCATTACTTTTGTATCTTGATTAACAATCAATAAACTATTTTTTTATATGAAACTGGTTAACTGACTTCTGCCGGACCCATATACTTTTTCATTCGCGGAAATCGTTTGTGTTGGGATTTGTTATTGACATTTTAAGATTTGAAAAACTCGTTGAATGCTTTCTATGCAGGACGGAAAAATAGTATTCACAGGACCATATTAAACTTTTTCTGTTCGTGTATCCGAATGGCACAATAATCCGAATATGTTGCAGTTTAAATGGGCCATTAGGAAACTAAAAACTTTGTTTGCACCAGTGCATCAACTTGCGAGATTTAACACGAAATTGAACTAATAGAACACATTGTGAAACGATATATACACTTACGAGTAAAAGCTTATTGTAGAACGCGCAACCATTCTACAAAAATGCACAATTCTATTTTGTTTAATCATGTATAGTGTAATATTTGTTATAAGTTTGTGTTTGAAGTAGCTTTATAGTGTTTTATATGTGTTTAATTTAAGTTCCGTTCAAGGTACTTTTTGCCATAATGTTTAAAAAATCTTCTTTTATTATTTCTAAATAATTTTGTACAATATACCCTATTGTAAATTATATACTTTTTGAACATTTACGTACGACAGTAACAAAAATGGCCAGATTTTTTAAAGTTTAAACAAACTGCATTTTAATGTTTGATGAAATTCATTTGACACCTGGCTTCGTATATAACACCACATATGATTCTATAGATGGWTTTATTGATTACGCCGAATGCTACAGGCATATGCGTTTTGCAGACCATGCTTTAGTATTTCTTGTAAACGGGCTATGGAAAAATGTAAAATTCCTATTGATTTGTTTTTATTGCATACTGCACATCTTCTCCAGAGCTTGTACGGCTTATAAAAGCATTTATAAAGAAATTCGAAAAACTGGTCTTACGGTAGTAGCTACAATATGTGACGAAGGGACTGCTAATCAAGCTGCTATAAATGAACTTTTACGACAAACAAATGAATAATGCTTAAAGAATCAAACTGAATATACATTTAGTTGAAGGTGAAGAAATTGTTCAATTTTTTATTTCCTTCATTTAATAAAAGGTGTTAGAAATGGGCTCTTAACAAAGCAGCTCAGCTTTGTCCAGGATGGTGTATTAAAAACTGCTAAATGGGACCATAGCCTACACCTTTATGAGATGGATAAAAAGAAAGGTATCTATAGTAAGTTTGTAAAACTAACCGATGAGCATGTTATTACAAGCATAATAACAAAAATGAAGGTAAACCTTGCACTCAAGTTTTTGGCCATTCTGTTTCTACCGCACTTCATGATTTTGCTACAATTAGTGCCGATCTCACATCAACTTCACAATTTTTTTTTTGGCAGACTGTTCGATAGTGTTAAAGGTTATTTGAATATCTTCCTGGTAAACCATTCTTTWGTACTRTGTCTTCTAATGGTAACCWTGTTTCTTTTTGACAATCTTGCATTTCCATCCTGAACTTTATGTACGAGGTGTGGGTAGAAAAAAACCGAACTAGCACAGGTGAAACAATGAAACGAATGCAATAAGGCTGAAAGTCGCCTGGCCTGTCACGTGACTCTTGCTCCGCCTACTGCTCGAGTTTCATCTGCCTCCTGCACTCAGTCTGCCCGTGGCGTCTGTTCTAAATAGTTGACGTTGTGTCTGTGCGTCGGAAAAATGTTGAGTGTACAGAAAGAACAGCGTGTTAACATCAAATTTCTTTTCAAACTTGGAAAATCTGCAAGTGAAACGTTTGTAATGTTGCAACAAGTGTACGGCGATGATTGTTTATCGCGAACACAAGTGTTTGAGTGGTTTAAACGATTTAAAGATAGCCGCGAAGACCCAAGTGATGACGCTCGCACTGGCAGACCATTGTCAGCAAAAACTGATGCAAACATTGAAACAATCGGTAAACTTGTTCGACAAGATCGCCGTTTAACAATCAGAGGAATGTCTGAGTTGACAGGAATTGACAAGGAAAGTGTTAGGCAGATTCTTCATGAAAGTTTCAACATGCAAAAAGTGTGTGCAAAAATGGTTCCAAAGTGTCTCACAATTGAACRGAAGGAACGCCGAAGAATGATTTGTTCTGACATCCTAGGAAACATTGAACGTGATCCCACCTTTTTACAAAATGTTATTACTTGTGATGAATCGTGGTTTTTTACTTACGATCCCGAAACCAAACGCCAATCGATGCATTGGAAATCTCCTGATTCTCCACGACAAAAAAAAAGCACGAATGTCAAAATCAAAATTCAAGGCAATGATGATTGTTTTTTTTTATGTCAAAGGGATTGTACACATTGATTGGGTACCAGAGGGACAAACAGTGAATCAGCATTAGCGTCCTGACTACCCTACGTGAGCGAGTACGGAGAAAAGGGAACGATTTGTGGAAAAACAAGACATGGATCCTGCACCAAGACAATGCCCCAGCTCACAATGCGTTGTCAGTGAAGACGTTTTTAGCCAATCACAACATTCCCATCTTAGACCATCCACCCTACTCACCTGATTTGGCCCCCTGTGATTTTTTTCTTTTCCCTAAAGTCAAGTCAGCTTTGAAAGGAACTAGATTTGAGAGTGTTGAAGCAGTAAAAGAAAAAGCGACGGAAGTAATGTATGGACTTACCGAAAATGATCTGCAGCATTGCTATGAACAGTGGAAAATTCGTATGAAGCGGTGTGTAGACCGAGGAGGAGAGTAAATTGAAGGAGATAACATCAAATTGTAAATAATGGAAAATAAAATTTTTTTATAGCATCAGTTCGGTTTTTTTCTAGCCACACCTCGTATTTCATAACACCTGGCTACCCCAAAAATATTACGCCTTCCCTTAAAAACTGGATTTTTTCACTACCAAGTCATCTTCTAAGCTACTTTCCACTGGTCTGAAAAATTTTGCTCCTGGCTGTTTCAACCAACACCTTGTAAAATTTTTCTTTTCCTGCATTCGCAGCTATAGTGCCCAAAATACCCATCCTACGTGTTACACTTTCATACCTTTTTATAAATCACTTCTAATTAATAATCTTGTTTTCCTCATTCAGTTTCTACCAACTGTGAGAATTATTCAGATGATGTTTTAGATAAATTAAGGACATTTGTTGAAAAACAAGAGAAGTCTTGATTTGTACCCCATCAGGTCAGTATTCAATCATTAATTGCTCAAACAACTTAATTTGGAAGTAAGTTTGCTGATCAATGTGCAACAGCTTATGCTGCTGGGTTTGTAGCAAAAAAAATATTAAACTTTGCAGGTGGTTGTGATACTTGTAAAACAATTATGTGCACGATGGTAGAGCTATCTCAGAATAGACTAATTAAAGCTCGTGAGTATAAAAGCTTTGGTTTAACGCATCCACAGTCAATGTTTTTTATGCTTTTCATCAGTACACCATGTCTGTTTTGGTAAAATTACCTCGTTTGTTAGTAATGTACGGACTTAAAAATATTTTAAGACATTTTAAATACGTATTATGTAAAAAGCAATAATTAGAAAACCCACATCTTTACTCCCTATATTAATTTTTCCACAATGCAAACATAATTAAACATCGTTTTAATATATTCGAGATAAAGTTTAACGTAAATTAATAAAATGGTGTTTTGTATTACTGATAATAAATATTATCTTTTAAGGTTCACTTGCACCACTGTGAAAACTTATACCAACACACATTGTGTAATAATAATAATTATTATTATTGTCTCACACATTTTTATGTACTCTTTATTTCATTCGGGAAGAATACAGAGCGTCATCAATGACGTCATGCGCACAAACCATTTTTCGCACGCAAGATTAAATATTTGTAGTTGGTATTGTGTACGTAGACTTCGTAGTAGCCGCGTGTTCTATTTTTTGCATGATGAAAGAGAAAAGATCGAAATCCGCGAAGCAAGAGCTTTCGGAACTGTACTTGTTGGAACGAGAGATAGAACGTTCACGTTTTGTTTGGACGGACATCATCATGGGTTTCCTCCAGACGTTAGTGTCGATATAGATATTGCTAACGGGAAGGATTTACTCAGATGATATATGATAAGTCATTACGACTAAGACCGCAATTCGGAAACGCATTACGTTTTGTCGGGTTTTAAAAGTTAGAAACGAGCCATGGTTGCGATGGTTGCGTCATCAATGACGTCATGCGCACAAACCATTTTTCGCACGCAAGATTAAATATTTGTAGTTGGTATTGTGTACGTAGGCTTCGTAGTAGCCGCGTGTTCTATTTTTTGTATGATGAAAGAGAAAAGATCGAAATCCGCGAAGCAAGAGCTTTCGGAACTGTACTTGTTGGAACGAGAGATAGAACGTTCACGTTCTGTTTGGACGGACATCATCATGGGTTTCCTCCAGACGTTAGTGTCGATATAGATATTGCTAACGGGAAGGATTTACTCAGATGATATATGATAAGTCATTACGACTAAGAGCGCAATTCGGAAACGCATTACGTTTTGTCGGGTTTTTAAAGTTAGAAACGAGCCATGGTTGCGATGGTTGCGTCATCAATGACGTCATGCGCACAAACCATTTTTCGCACGCGACACCAGCCGTTGTCAGGTAACGGAAGTATTCMGTGGCGTGCTCGCATTCGACTAATTCGACGTTCGCGTTTCGTTTACTGTTTATACAGCATGGTTTCTTTATTATTAGTGTTTTGTCTGCATATTATATCTTTCTATTTTGTTGTGTGCTGTTGTACCAACAACATGGTTTCTTCAAAGCAGGTAAATCAATTAGTTGGGAAAAATGATTACTTATAAACAGCCAAGGCAAGGAAATCGTTAGCAATGTAACAAAGTTTATACAGCGTGAAGTTGAATAGGGCATCCAAATACCCATAAAAAATTACAGGTAAGTGAAATGCATAACCTTAATTTTGTATTGTTTACATTTTTTATAAAAAAACCGCGTTTTGGTAGAAACGTGTTTCCTTAAGCACCTACCAAAGAATCGCAAAGCAGAGCCACGCAATTAAAGCACAAGTCTGTCTCAGTACATCGTTTAGCACTCCTCACAAAAAAGAAGTAAGGAAAAGTCGAGTCAAGGATTTTGAAAAAACATGAAAAATATCATGGGAGATTTAGACAGACCTTTTACGACGAACAAGGACCAGAAATTGTGGAATACATTCTCGAGATGGAAAACAGCAGTACGACAGTTTGGAGGATGTGGCCCAGTGCGAGTTTTTTCTTTTCCCGAAAGTGAAAATTACGATGCGCGGAAAACATTTTCTGGACGTGCCGACTATTCAAAAGACCATGACGGAGTGTCTGGAGGCGCTGACTGCAAAGGATATGGAACATTGTTTTGACAAATGCCAGAAGCTCTGGAACAAGTGTATACATTCCGAAAGTGATCAAGAAAAATAAATAAATGTGATTTGTTTCATAAAACTAGTCTACGAACTTTATGACCACACCTCGTAAGACTACAGTTCATACCACTAAGAAGGAGCTCGTATACTCCAATGAATGCATGTTAGATACATGGTTGCGAAGCTTGCTAGCACTTTTACAAATGTTTGCTCCTATTGCATAAGGCAGAAAAGGATCTTCGCGGGGTGCATCATCAAATCTGAATTCAGTTATTTATTTTTAAACAGATAAAAACCACTAGTAGTTTTAGCTAATGTAATCTACTTTTTGCAATACTTTAGCGACAAATCTAACATTTTCTGATACCAGAGAACAGAATAAGAATACCGACCAACCTTTTTTAACTCTTGAGGGCAGCTCACCATCGGCGGTAGCTGTCTATCATGTTTTTGTAGACAGTAAGATCATAACATTACCGAAGGGTACGTCCACTTTAGAAGCTATAGATTATATGTTCATGACTTATTTTGGTATAAAAACCGAGTACGACAGACTTAAAAACATTTTGGATGTTTATTCAAAGTTTTTTTTGCAACAGAATGTATGTAGATGTAGAATTATCTTCCCTAACCTGGTAAACGAGGGAGATTTCAGACAAATCTCGGACGTATGCGGACGTAGGGTGGAAGTAATTGAACAAGAAACTTTTTCAAACCAAAGAATAGCTAAGTAGCTTCGCTTCTAGAAGACATCCCTCCATCGGAAACTTCTGTCTTTGATAAGCATCTTTTTGCTGATTTCCACAAACATAGCCAGAGCTTTCGCTCCTTTAAGGCGGACCCAGGATTTAGGTCATACAAACCCGAGTACAAGCCCCAAACGGTCACTAGATTTCTCAGTTCTCGAAGGCCGCAGATCAAGACAAAAGCGCCAACGACCAAGGATCCCTGGAAGTCCTCGTGTATGCCTTCTAAAGAATATGTCAATGCCTCAGCAGTCAGTAAATCTCACAGGTGCGGAGGCTCCCGTAATCGTCCAAATTTCTGACTATCCCTAATACCTTTCCAGGGAGATCGTCTATCAGGCTATCTCCATCAATGGATAGAAATAGATGCTCCAAACTATATCATGGATATATTAAAGGGCTACAATCTGACATTTGTGAAAACCACCGCTAATTCGTTTATCACTAAACAGTACTCCAGTCGTACAGACTCCGGAAATGAAGCAAGAAGTCATAAATATGTTGAACCAGAAAATTTTGGAGACCTCAGGTCTTGCAACAGGATTTCTATCAAATATGTTTCTCAGGAAAAATTCGTCCACTATTCAACTTAAAGGGCTTGAACCAATAATCTATCATCGAAAAAATTTCGTCTTACCATGCAATTCAAAGTTCCTCAGTTCTTACAAAAAGGGAACTTTATGACAAAAATAGACATCCACAACAAATGACATGTCTACCCTTTGTTCTCTCGACGGCATCCATGACATTCGCTCGTATATTAAACTGCTAGTCGACTACGAGATATAGGCATTCGAATAATCGTATATCTCTACGACTTCCTTATGGCGAACCACATAACGAAAGCTATGCTCGCCAATTTGGGATGGGTTCTAACGAAGAAAAATCATCAAACATACGTCGAACGGAAACATAATTTCTAGACTTAATATGGAACACCAAACAGTGCACAATATCTCTTCCGCTAGAGAAGAAAACATCCATTTTACAAGAGGTATCGGGTGGTATACTGAAATCTCGTCAATAGTTGGGCCATTGCAAAACGACTGCTGGGAAAACTTAACTTTGCATGACAGTCCCTCTGGGAAGACTGCGAAGCAGAAATTGGCTACTCTGGACTTCAAAGAGGAATATTTCCCATCATAATCCAATGTCGGGAGGACAAGTAGCTCAATATCTTGCCTATACGCACAGAGCTCCATCTACTATAAAGTTACACCAGTCAGTGATTGCTACATTTTTCGAAACCCTAGAGAGCGAAACTACTACAAACAACCCCTTAGTAACACATATATTAAAAGAAACAGAAAGCTCAAAACCTCAGGAAAAGAAGAAACCAATGTGGAATGTAAATAAGCTTATCGAATGGATGAGAAATGGACAAAAACAGCATTTTTTAAATATCCGGGCGAGCATTCATTCTTAGCATCAGGGCGCAGAATTCTAAGAATCGGTGAATGCTCAATGCAAAAAGATTCCGACTGCATCTCCCTTTGGCCGGAATTTGGATCAAAAACAGATAAACACTCACATTGCCAAGCAACAGTGCATCAAATGCCTTAAAAGCTTCGATGATTTGCGTTATTATAATCCAAAATTATCAACAATTTGCACTTCAACTTGAAATTCATGCAAGGCTTCATAAGCTTCAGAACTTTAAAAGTCGATTTGGGATTCTCTAGCTGTCTATATCCAATAAAAATTATCCAACAGCCAGCGATTGAACAATTGCGAAAATTTATCAAATGCTACGTTTCACCTCTTTGGAGTGATTCATGCGGCGGCCAGAACCGAAATATCAAAATGGTTTTAATCTTGAAGTGCGTTTTAGAGGAATCTGCAACTCTGGAATCTATAAGACTGCAATTTTTGGTATCAGGACATAGTTTTCTACACAACGATAGTGACTTTGGTGACGTGGAATGCACAGTTAAGACAGCAACATCTGTTCACTCCAGAAGACTATATTGCCATCATGCAAAACTGTCGAAAGAAAAATATCGTAAATGAGATGTAAAAAGACGATTTTGTTGGTACAAGAAAGATAGAAAAGCTAATAACAAATAGGAAAAAAGATGTTACCGATAAAAAAGTGAACTGGCTCCACATAAAAGAGATCAAGATTATTAAGAGCTTTCCATACACTATGTTTATACGAACAACATATGATGCAAATGAAGAATATCAAGAAATTAATATTAGAAAGGGAAGAGGAAAAAATACTGAAAATATAGGAATTTTTTCGAAAAATTTGTCTAAGCTATGGCCTGATGGCAAAGAAATACCACAAGCGAAGTTAAATGACATAGTCATATATGCATTTGATTCCTGCCGTTGCACACCCATTTTATGAGAAGCTAAAGGGTAACGGTGCCGTAAAAGAAGACATAGAAGGTTTTAATGGAGAATTAGATTTTGAAATAGATATTCTATGGTTTGAAGTTACATGTTTACTTTTATTTCTGTTTTGGTTAAGTCAGAACCTGTCAAGGTAATTTAAGCATAAAGGAACCAAATGCTCTAATTACCTGTGGTAAGCTAATAATACTTTCTTTTGTCAACCTTGAGCTTGTTATTAACATATAAAGAAAACGTTAAAGAAAACAGTTTATTATTTTTTACCTAGACATTGATTTTCAAAAACTTTTTGACCTTTCAAAGTCATTTATCTCTGATACTAGTTTTTGCTGTTTGGTTCCCTTTGGGTCCAATTCTGCCCTTACTAATGGGTTGTTAGTTGGTTAAGAAATTTTTGCTGCCGCAATAATAACATTATCATAGACTTGAAGTGTATATTAAAGAAAGCTATTGTAAATAGGAAGTATTTTAATTTTTAGAAACTATTAGGGCAAAAAAAGAAACAAAATCCCGCTTTTTCCATTCTTGCTCAAAAGTGAAAAAGTTTGTATACTGCTAGCTTATAATATGTATACAGCAGTTGAGCAACTACTTGCTTTTTAAGAAACAAATCCCTTTGAAATGATTATTCCAAACAAAAGCACCGAGTGTGGAATCACAATAATTATGTCTGAAAACCAGCTACTGTATGCGGCAATGTAAAAAACTAAACCTTTTGGAACATGTAGAAACAAAAAAAACTCAACATCAGAAGAAACATTTGGCAAATATGTAAAAATAAATTTGAACAACCAATGCCCCTTTAATATTACCGAAATTGTAAAGCCGGCCTTCAAAACCCACATGAGAGATTTTTATAACTGAATTTTACAACCCCTTTAAAAATAAATGACGTAAATAAAATTCTGCACATCTGAGTTTATTATAACACTGTGATATCTTTTATAGACTGTTTAGGTCGAAACGATAATCAGAGTTATCTGATAAATATAATGAGACCTAATTGATCCAGAATTTTTCCCAAGGAATGCGCCTTTGAAACCCCTCACCTCATTAGCTGAATATTTTATAAAACCATTTCAGAATCAACTAATACTTGACTTGCTCAAAACCAATTATATTGTACGTTCACCTGACTTTGAGTGATCAAGCAATAAATCGGAATATTTGTATTGCCGATACAATATAGGTAGTGTAGCACCTTGCAGTTGCAATTCGCGGTTTCGGCAACCGGCGATTGCATTTTATGGCCATAACAAGAAAAAAGAAAGCGTTTTGTGGGAGTTTTTCGAAAAAATTCAAAATCCTAGAAGTGAAAATGTCAGTAATGGCAGTGTGGATTCAGCAATGTATTCTGTGCTATAAAAACTAGTCTCTGGGGGGAATTGGCCGAAAATCGAAATAATCCAATTTGAAACACCATTTGTTACATCATCGAGGAAAATATGACGGACATAAAATTATCCCAACAAAAGGTAATTTATTTCATTCATTTAGTATTTAATTATTAGCAACAAAATCGTTAGGTACAGCGAGTGTATCAACAAGCGACGGTAACGCCAATCAACAATCGCTTGGATCAACAATGCCCTTGTCAGCATCTGCGCAACCTATGATTCAACAGGCCTTCAAAACAAAATAGGATATAAATTCTGATTCTGTTAAACATGTCAGTTACTTAATAGGAGAATTAATTTCGTTAGATGATCAGCCCTTCACCATTGTAAACGATACAGGTTTTACCCGTCTTCTGCAACATTGCATGTCCAAMTACCAAATTCCATCGGACAAGTATTATAGGGAAAATAAAGTCCCTGACGTGTACAAGAGATGCAAAACTGGTGTAAATGAAAAGCTTCAAGAAATGGGAGCTGAGGGCAAATTGTCAATTACATCAGATATTTTGGACATGCATTCATAACAACCATGCTTTCATATCGTTCACACTCCACTGGATTGGGAGAAACAGCAATAATGTTCATTTGTCTTGGGCTGTGAACATTTTCCAGGTAGCCATTCCGGCGAAGCTATTGCTGAAGCATTAAAGAACATGCTTGAAAACTGGAATCTGAAACTTGAGCAGATACCCCTATTAATTGCCGATAATGCAGCTAATATGAAAAAAGGAATACTAGATGCTAAAGTCCATTACCAACCTTGTTGTATTCACACTTTGTAACTCGTGATTGAAAATGCAATCAAGTCAGCGTGAAGTTATCGATGTAATTGCTAAATCAAGAAGGATTGCAGCCACATTTTAACCATTCCCAAGCTGCATGTCACAAGCTTACTAAAATCCAAGAACAACTGCAAATTACTCCAAAAAAGTTGATTCTAGATGTCTCCACGAGGTGGAATTCTCAATATTTACATGCTTGAAAGGTTGCAAGAACAGAAGAAAGCACTGTGGAATATGGAGAAATTACAAACCTGACCTACGACCAATAGCAATTAATGAAAAGCATTTTAAACTTATTAAGACCTTTGGAGAAAATTACTAAAATTTTAAGTTATGCAGATTGTAGCATATCCGAAATAATCCCATTTGTCTCTATCCTAACCCTTTATTTGGACAACAAAGATAGCCATTTCGAAGGAGTGGGATCAACATCCTGTATCTGCATTGGAGAAATCCTGTGTAGACGTGGAATATTTTAGAAACACTTATACCAAGCTGCATATTGTGCAATAAAAATAGTACAGATGCAAGATAATCCATCTGTGTGCAAATGCACCAGTATCCCTCAAAATTAGCAAAAAAACTACTTTTATATATCAACAGAATAAAACGGGTTACAGAAGAATGAAAGCTTATTCCACATGCTAGCTTTCACCAAAGGTAGCAAAAGAACATTACTCTTTCTTGTACGAAATAAACAAAGATAACCCAACGATGTAGCCATAGTACCAGCAGCTGTAAACTGCCAAAGCAGCCTGGTGAAAACTGCTTCAGAATCACCAGAAATTAACGAAAAAGTTGTAGATAAGATTCAAATTGATATTGAAGAGCAGAATCGTTTTTCAGTAATTGTCGTATGTCTTCCTTTCTGGAAGCTCGTGCAGCATCTGAAAATAAAAAATCAGTATTAGAAAACAGTTACTAACAGGTTTTGTTTATTTAGAATCATTGTTATTCCACTTAAAGTTAAACATTTGCAGTCATAAAGAATCTCGGGAGACACATAAAACCATATGGTTACTTAATAAATAACTACGAGCAATGATAATATATTATCAGCTGCTAATTGAAGGTGAATATTCCTGTTAAATCCCCTCAAATAGAGATATGTTTTTTATATTTCTGACACCTAAGACCGATTTGTGCTTTTCAAAAACTGGACTATTGTACTAACCGTTTAAAATTGGTTTTATTATCTGAAGCTTTTAAAGTCATAATGCTTGGAATAAGGTAGACAGCCTAGTTGACATTGTGATTGGTCAGCTCACACCGAAGTAAATATACAAATGTGTGACTGATTTAGCCCTTATGCCGAAATTTTCTTTATGAACTGTATAATGTAACTGTAAGATCTTGAGAAAATCAAATGTAGGAGTCAATCTCTTTTCTAGCATAGCATAGTGGCAAAAACAGACTTTAGTGCTCACTAAATTCAATTGTGATGTACAAGGTACTTGACTGATTTCTATTGATGTTTGTATCTTGATTACTATAACATCTATTGAAAAAATGTTAAATATTTTTCACCGATTTTTCAAAGCATAAATTGGTATGATGTGCTGACCTGTTTTAACTTTATGAACCCAGACATATACAAGGCTTTTTTATAGAATACCGTGCATATCATTTATTTAACATTCGGATTGTATTCATATAATTATTGTAACGAGGTTCTTCTGTATATTGTTATTTACTGTGTGTTCCGTAAAGTCACCCTCACCTATTCCTAAATCCTAATCTGGTTGGACGTACCTGTAATTATCGGTAAGATGACGACACGACAAGTGCTCGGCCAGATGCACGTCACAGTAATGGAAGATGCTTTTACCTACGTGTTCGGTGTGACTGGTTCGTGTGCTTACCGGTAATTACAGGTACGTACAGCCTTCCCTTTGTCTTATTAACGCCACGTATTTCTCCTCCAACACTATGTATTATATTGTTTATAGTTTTTATTATCTTTGAATGCTCCTTACTTTCTAGCACTTATGCTTATGCTCTATTTTTGTTTTGTTCTAAACTAAAGTGAACATATTACTTCTTTAGGGATCTGTTAACAAATATTTGTAGGAACTAACTTTATATGACTACTGGCTTACATGGTTGTAGATATGTAGGATTTGATTTAAAGGAAGACAGTGAACAAAGCTTGAAACAAAATACTAAAATGGGAGCATGAAAGTTCAATAAATATGCCAGGAATGTGATGCCTGTAATCTGAAAGAGTGGCTCACTTGTGACAGTAATGATCATGTTGAATAAATGAATTGCTGAAAACACACTGCAGGCAAGTGAACATCAGCAAATGCTAGAAGATGAAACAAAAATAAATAGATGCAGAAAATGATGCATGACCATATGATACAAAAGCATTTCAAGCCCTGRAAGCAGCTTTCAGAAGGTTTGAAAAACAGACACTGAGTTTTATTAATCTTAATAGGTTTTATTTCAAATAAGCACTTAACATTATGTATTAACTTTAGAAAGATAACAATACCAATGCCAAAAATTGCATTTCTTCATAAATTTAATTATCCGAATGGCTCCACTATAAAGTTAGTATGAAGTTTTTATAACAAAAGCAGTGACGCACCTTATTCATAACATGTAATAAAATATGTCTCTGCTAAAATAAAATCTAGGTGTTCTACTGAATGAACGGTTCCAAAAAAAATTCAAAAATAACTTTTCCGTGTGATGATACTGTTTGAAGGACAGAACTTTAAAATACAACCCTATTAGATAATTGAATTCAAAATTACCTTTGTAACAGTAGCCCACTATCAAATCTGGTAGTAAAATTGGTAGTAGAAGTAAAGGACTCTGACAAAGTCCATAGATGGGCATGTAGTAGTTAGCTGGATTATAATGCCCTTGTGAAAGAATGTTGGCGGGCAGTAGAACTGGAACAGTTTGATGCTCACAGTTACATCTTTCTTGCTGCAGGGATCTGGAACAATTAATATTGATACAAATTAATGCCATTTCTCCGAAAAATTATAACTTAGTACTAGTATTTCAATACATAGTGTGTATAAAAATGTGGAAACAATTCTATAAAAAAAAGTAGTGCTGAATTTAAACGAGAACGCTTTAGACAAGTCAATTTTATTTAGCAAGTTTACCTATTTCATTTATGGTTAATTAGCAATTTCAATTTTTTAAGAGAAGTCTTGTTTTTCTGAATACGATAACTTAAAGTGGGTCTGCTGGATATTGTTCAAAAGCAATGAGAAAAAACAAAGCTTATGACAAAAAAAAATCAATACTCTATACATACAAAAAGTTTTGAAATGTGATTGAAGTGAAAGTTGCAGGAAACACATTGAATGAAATGTTAACTTTAATGGTAACTACGTTGAAAAATAAATATATATGATTTTGAACCTTTTTTCCTGTCTTACTATAGGTTTTTGTTTGTGTTCAAGCATGTGTGCATTACTTTTCCGGCTACCGTTGTACATACAGGGTGATTCAGGAGGAAGTGAAAATATTTTGGGAAATGGTAGTATTAGCAATTCTGAACAAAAAGAAACTGGTATCGACTTATACCCTAAGGCGCTCCATTTCAGAGATACAACCCTTAGAAGTTGTAATTAAACAACCATTACAGACACATTTTCATTTTCTTACATTCAGTGAGGGGTAGAAAGCTTAAGGGTAGTTACCCTTTTCATCTCAATAATTTTTCATCCCTTAGTGGTTTTACTATCATTCTTCTTGCACAAATAGTTACTCTTTTTGTATGTCGATAAGATTAACCATTTTCGAGATAAAAAACATTTTATTCTAACATGCTTAAGCAGAAATGGGATATTTGAATCACATCAGCAAGGCTATGACAAATGGAACAAACGATATTACTGTCACAATTAAGAAAAATTTATTCAGATTCCAGTTTACAGCCAATCATGCTTAGTGTACAGTGTATAGCCTCTAATATATAAATACTAGGCGTTTTCAACCACTTCAGTTCATTAATTTTAGCGGAAACTTGATCAAACTTTCTCAAGCGGACCACAAATCGACAACAAGTATTTTGCACTAATTCGATGTGATTTTGCATTTTTAAGAATGAGTACCTACCCATTATTTTAATTAGTGGACCTATGAACAATACTTTATACATGAATTTTTGCTCTAGCCTCAATAATAAAACTGGTTATTGAAGTTTATCACACTCTGTATACTGGAAATAAAAGACTAGTGATACAAAGCTGTAAAGAATATGCAAACGCTTCACAGAATATAGACAAATCACCTAGAATAAATCGATTTAGCAGTTCTGAAGACGCGGCACTGATACCTTGGCTTTTCAACCACAATATACGTATATTTTGCAAAACTACTTGATTTAAAAATGAGGAGTCTAAAGCCTAGTCTGTAAGGACGAAATTCAAATCTTGGTTGTATGTACATTTTCCTTTTTTTACTGGATCATCATGAATAAATTTTAGAACCTTTCCGAGTGGTAGCCAAATTTATAACTTCTATTGTACCCCGAATAAAACGATAAGCATTTTATTTTGTTTCTCCCATCCAAAATACAATAATGCACACGATAGCACACACCTACTTGTTGAATACACCAAAACGAGGATAAAAATAAATGGTATAAATGAATAGATTGTGAAAGTATGCAGGAGTGCAAGACTCATACATCTTGAACCTGATGCCATAGTAATTTTTGAACAAAACAAGAGTAATACATTTATGCTAAAGAACACATTAGAATAATTATAACTTACTTCAAGATTAGTGACGAGTGATTCATCAATTGTAGAAATTCTATGTCGACTTCGACACATTCCATTTGCGTTAAATATTAACACATTCATAACAAACTTCATCTTCTATTACAAAAAAAAATATTGAAAGGTAAAACATGATGCAGTAGGAATGCACATGGCACGAAACCAAAAACGTAACAACTAGCACCTGCACAAGATGATGGCGACTGACGCGTAACGCCATGGACTGACGCTGACGGTTTGGCGTTTGCCGAGATGGCAGATGCAGATAGCCAGGGTTGCCAACTTGACTTCAACATGTCCATGCTGCATGGATGTCGCTTACATACCAAAATGCATGTAAATTATTTGTGATAGATTTACGCCACTTTAGCGCCTGGCCGCTGGTCCTTGTACTAAAATTTTGACAAAGGTTCGCTTGTGCGGTAAATATAACGTTAATGATTGACGGTTAAAATCGTGAACTCATCATCTGTCTGCAGATTTCCAAAAGATGATCGTTGTAGTGTTTGAGTAAGAAACATGTACAGTACAAACTAGATGTTACGTTTACTCATAACCATATATAGTTATTGGCGATTATTCGAGATCCGCGAGAGGGCGCCGAATCTGACAAAATGGTAAAGTAACTGTATAGATTAAGTAGCGCAACCAATTGTACCTATAAGATAGAAAAAGACAGCCTCTAAAATCCCAAACATGGATGCCGTTTTGTTAGTTTCGCTGTTTGCCGTTTTTTGTCAGCGCTTTATTTGACATTCGACAGAAATAACCTCAATTTTTATGAGCGTGAAGCGTGGTGATGCGAATTTTGACTTGTGCTTTGTGCTGTTTGTTTCATTATTAGCTGCATTATTATTGTTTGTCGGTGTTAAAAATGCCAACGTGTGCGGTTTCATCTTGTTGTAATACAAGCAGCAAGGGCTATAAATTATATCAATTGCCAGTCGGTGATCGAAATGCTGAAAGAAGACAAGTATGGTTAAATTTAATCGCAAGATTAAATTTACCTGATTCTGCAAAAGTTTGTGAGGTTTGTTTTATTACACTCATTGTAACCCATTAATATTGCATTACCTTGTTATAGATTCATTTTTCTGAAAAGCAGTTTGAAAATAATAGGGCGGATGGTAAAAAAAGACTTCGGCCTGATGCAATTCCGGATTTATTGAACAATGACTATTTTCTTGATATAAATGACTCCAATGAATGCAAGAAACAAAAAACAATAGAGGAAAACGAGTCTATTGCATGTGTAGGAAAAAGAGAAAAACTATATTTGGATGAAAGTATGGACACGTTTATGGAAGAAACAACCTGCTCATGTAAGTTATTTTTCCAAATACAATCAATTTATTAATTTATATTTCAAACTATAGATACGACAAACGTTGAAAGTGAAGAAATTCACGATGATAGTTTGTGTAACATTGAGGTTGAGTGTGAAGAGTTGTTCAGAGAAGTTCCAAATGATATGAAAAATGCTTTAATTGAAAAATTGAGAGATAAATTACGAAAAACTTTGAGAAAATGTGCATTTTATAAAAAGAAACTGGAGCAGAAAAGCTCAACAAACCTGGAGAAGATTTTTACTGAGGACCAGCTGAAGTATTTAGAGACAGGGACTTGCAGAGGAGCATCATGGTCTGAAGAAAGTATAACAAAGGGCTTGAAGTTATACATGGCTTGTGGTACAACTGGATATGAAGAAATTCGTAAACAGGGTCTTCCATATCCGGCCATAAGAACGTTACAATCACGTTTAAAAGAACTAAAATTTAAGCCAGGTATCTTGGAAGAAGTGTTTGGCATGTTAAAGCTTAAAGTTGGTGGTGGCGTGAATGTTATAATAAGAAATTAATTAATCTTTTTTTTTAGATGGAGACATTCCAACCAAAAGAAAAACATGCTACTCTAGTTTTTGATGAAATGAATATTAAGCCTGGATTGCAACTGGATAGTGGACTGTCGACAGTGATAGGAAGACCAACTCTTAAGTCATCCAATGAAGCTCCAAACGAATTTGCAACCCATGCTTTGGTTTATATGCTAGCCGGTGTTTCAACTAGATGGAAACAAATCGTTGCCTATGATTTTACTGGCACTTCATACAATCCATTGGAGATATATGAGAGAATAAAACAAATTATTTACAAAGCTCACGAAATTGGAATAACTGTGCGGGCAATTGTTTCTGACATGGGCCCTCAAAACCGCAGTCTGTGGAAATCATTAAACATTGTGGCCGGAAAACATAGCCAAATTAATAACTCCGTTGTTCATCCCTGTCTTCCTAATGAGCGGCTTTTGGTTGTACCAGATCCAGTTCATATCTTCAAAAATATTGCATCCGCATTAACGAAGGGACATTCATTTATTCTTGAAGATTGCATAGTGGAAAAATACAACCTTCTACACAACAAAATTTCAATAGAGCCCATAACTGAAGTATATGAATTGGACAAAAATGATGTGATTCGATTATGCCCTCGTTTAAAAGAAAACGTAATTCGACCATCACATTTTGATAAAATGAATGTTGGAGTAAGTGTGGCTTTAATAAATAATGATGTTTCAGCTGCAATTTTGTATTATATATCTTTAAAAAAAATCGATGAAACACATAGCACTACAGCATGGTTTTTGCAAGTTATGTATAAGTGGTTTCAACTATTAACTTGTCGCTACCCGAATTTAGCCATCTCATTAAAAAATAAAGAAAATCATGACGAAAACATCACTTTTTTAAAATCTGTACAAGAAATTATGTACCATACAAAAATTAATAACAAATGGCAACCGTTTCAAACTGGAGTTTTATTAGCCACACAGTCTGCTATGGATTTTCAAAAAATTTATCTTGAAAAGGAAGATTTCGATTTTGTGATGTTAGGGAGGCTCACACAAGATTGCGTTGAAAATTCTTTTTCTATAGTGAGATGTAGGCAACCTGTACCTGATGCCCATTTATTTAAAATTAGTTTAAGACTGCTATGTCTGAGCCACCTGGAAAATAATACAAAAAATAGTAGTTACGACAGGGATGGGGGTAATTTTGTAGTAAGATATTGTCAACAAATGCATGAGAAAAAGAATTTAATGTCTAAAGAAAACATTATAATCACAGAATTACAAAATGAAGCAGATTTTTGTTCAAATTTATATGAAAAATTGTCGGAGGAGGTGGAGGCTAGTTTATATTATTTATTGGGTGCTGTCATTTTTAAAATCGGAAATCATTATTCAGTTTGTGAAACTTGTTTTAATTCAATTCAGAAAAAATGCAATGAGGTAACAACATTAAATTACTTTCTAAAATTAAAAGAATTTAAAGTTAATTGTTTACAACATCCAACAATAGATTTGTATAATTGTATATATAATATGGAACTTCGTTTTAGGGCATCTGAAGATGATATTGTAAATAATAGATTAAGTTTAGATAATTTTGTAAATAATGTAATCAATATTATTGGTTGTCCAGATACAATTTTAAATTGTCACAATATTTTTGAAAAAACTGTAAAATTATTTTTTAAATGTAGGCTATATTTTCTTTTGAATTCCAAATATAAAAAAGATTTTTCGGAAGAAGCTCATGCCAGCCGCAGCATGGCCATGCGTGTAGCTGTTAATAAATAATTGTTTATTTTGAAATTGTCTTTTTTTTAATTAAAATTTGAATATTTCAATAAAATTCATGATGATTTTTATGTACCTTATTTAACATTAATCGATTTTTTTATAGGAAAAAGAACATAGAACCCTGAAAAAATCGACTAACTTTTATATAATATTTGCAACCTCTAAAAATCTGCCAACTTTTGAACTTGCCGCTTTGAAAAATCCCAAACATGGCGGATGGTTGCGCTACTTAATCTATATAGTTACTTTACAAAATGGCGGTTGTAGCAGTGAACAACAGATGCTGTTTACATTAGTTTTTTTACATGTGTTGCACGTAGGTCTCGCGTGTTCTGTGTATATTTTAGTGTTGTAGTCTCGGTGATAATTATTCTAATAATTGATATTGGTGCAGTTAGTGAACTACCACAGCTACCATGCAACAGGTCCATAAAAAAATTCCCACAAAGTCTAGAAGATTTTGTTCGGTCCCAGTGTTCTTCATATTGCACAAAAGACATTTCCCTGCACACAGTTCCCGTCAGTGATCCAAAAGTTTGTAAGCAATGGCAACACCTGTTAAAAATTGGAAAAAAGATAACCAAATACATGCTTGTTTGCAGCAAGCACTTTCAATCATCGGATTTCTTCTTTGATAGTTACTGTGAGTTTGCACTTCTGATAAAATATTATACTACAAGGAACTCGTCTCTTTTTCAGCAAATGTTGTAATGCAAAGAAGACGACTGAAGAAAGGTGTGGTGCCTTCCCAAAATTTGCCAGTTTCATCATTATGCAAGACTTTGAAAAAGAAGATTACAGCTCGTAAATCGAAATCGTAAACGTATTTATTGGAAAAAAAATGCATATTTGTAATTTGCTTATTTTAGGATTGATAAAAAAATAGAAAATGAAATTATTTTAGATTTCTCAGAGCAACAAAATCAAGATTTATTTAAACAAAATGTAGATGTTAGAAATCAAGAGGCAACAAAGGAAAAATCATCAACTTTTATCCCAACGTCAGTATCGATACAAGTTCTACAAAAATATTCTTTCACAGAAGATAAGGCCACCCAAACAAACTTTGATAATTTTTCTCTTCCTGAACTGCTGAATAATGATAAAAAACTGAACAGTTTTACAGGTAATTTTGTTCCCAAGAAAAAAATAGACATATAAAATTGAATTTTGCAGGTATTAATCGTGATACCCTGAATACATTTATGAGGTGTTCAGAAAATGTTGCTGGTGCTTGTGGTGCCAACATTGTAGATTTACGAAGAAATATTATTTTGGTGCTTTGTAAACTAAAGTTAAATATTTCATTTACATGTTTAGCTGTGCTTTTTAATATTGGAAGTAATTACAAGTGCAGTGACATATTTTATGAAACAGTGAGTCTACTAGCGTGTGCCGTTAAACCAGCAATATATTGGCCAACAAAAGAAGAAATTTTACGCAACATGCCAAAGTGTTTCAAACATTTGAAAGATACACGAGTAGTTCTAGATTGCACTGAAATTAAACTACAAAAATTTAAATGTTTAAAAAGTCGGGTAATGTCATATTCTCATTATAAAGGTTGCCATACGGCCAAATTTTTAATTGGAATAACTCCATCTGGGTTAATTTCATATGTGAGCCCAGCATGTGGGGGTAGAGCCACAGACAAAAATATTTTCAGTCAAGAAAATCTGATTCTTAAACTAGATCCCCATGATGCCGTGATGGTTGATAAGGGGGTGATTATTAAAAAAGAATGTGAAGAGTTTTTTGTAAAAGTTCACCAGCCTCCATTTTTGAGAAAGAAAAAACAACTTTCAAAACTGGAAGCTCAATTAACAGCAGAAATAGCCCGTGCGCGTGTTCATGTTGAAAGGGCGATTCAGAGAATTAAAATTTTTAAAATTTTCCATGAGCAATTTAATTACAATATGGTACCTTATATAGATGACATTATGACAGTGATTGCAGGAAGCGTTAATTTGTCAGCCCCAATTTCAACAAGTGATAAATTTTTTTAACAATACCAGTTGTCATTTTACACGTGAAGGAAGTTATATATACTTTTTTGCACTTTCAGGACTAAAGTAGGTACTTTTCTCCAAGTTTAGAGTGACTAAAGTGAGGGAAAGTATATTTGCTTCCTTGCCATAATTACCTGCTGCAGATGCACAAAATTTGTCAAAATCCGTTTTCTAATGGGTCTGTTTTCAGAAGTATAGTTTTGAAAGTGCAAAAAATAACGTATATGCCTCAGTACCAATAAGACTTCATTTCTTAGGTAAAAAAATTGAAAATTTGATTTTTATATTTATTTATTTATTTAAACAGTAAAAATGTAACAAATTTTGAAAATATTTTTGTGTTATTGTGTCTATAAGTTTCAAACTAAAATTATTATCAAATTTTACAGAAATTTGTAAATAATCTTTAGAGAATGGTGAATATAATATTAAGTCTGCTTGTGGCAAATTGAGAAGTGTCATACACAGTTGAACCTGGCCATAGTACTTATGTTTTGGGTTTAAGCTAACAACATTATTGTCTGAAATTTTGATGTAATCGCAGTGCTGAAGAAAATCTTGAGATGGTTGATTTCTACCTGTGTAAATAAACATGTATTATTAAAATAAAGAATAATAAAATAGTATAACATCAAACCTATAAATGGGCACTTAATTTCCAATAATTTGGTTGTTTTTCCCTGGTTGTAAATAATTCCATCAGGAGATACACCTAGCCAAAATAATTTTTCTGATATTATGAATCCAGGAGTCGTAATTTTATATGCAGGATTACGTTTTGCAAAGGCTTGTAGGGCTTCTTTTTCATATTTTCCCCATGTTGAGTACATTTATTTGTAAAACTTTTTGGAAAAAAAATTCGCATTGCCAGTTTTTCCCAATCTTCACCTGCATAAGTATATACTGTGTAACAATTGGATCCTAAGAATTTTGTTTGTAGGTAGATAATTATACTTCAGTCAATAAATAATTTTACCTGTTATTCTCAATTTTCTAGCATCTAACCAAGATTGGGATTTTTGTTTTAAATTTAGTGTTGCAAAGAAATTAAAATTTCGGATTCCTTCCAACTCTTGTTTGCAACACTCTTTTAACTGTTCAATATACTTTTCTGGTTGTACTTTCAAATATAAATCTTTCAGAAAAGTGTTGTCATCAAGGTGTTCTTTGAGTGAGTGAGTGCTGATTGACTGTTTCCTAAAAAAAAATTGTTACAATAAATAATTTACAAAAATGTAGTTATTTTGTACCCACTGATAAGAACCCAAAATTTTTTTTATCCATTTCCGTTGAGGAAGGAAATTTATATTTTTTGGGAGGCACTGCTGGAAAATATATTAAGGGTTGTGGTTTGAGCTCTTCCTTTAAACCTTTTTTTTCCTGTCCCCATTTTTGCTTAAGGTCGGTACAACTGACAAAGTCTAATTCAGGAAATCTGCAAATAATAGCAAATTGTTTTAACGGAAATGGGATATATCAATTTCATAAACCTGTTGATATAAATTAATGTAGCAATAATATGTTTGCAGCAGCCAGATTGTCCCGCTTTGCATGAGCAATGGGCCATCCATCTGCTGTTTAGGCAAGCATTAAAATTTATCAAAATTTCATGT
Source organism: Rhyzopertha dominica (assembly GCA_025024175.1). Taxonomy (NCBI): domain Eukaryota; kingdom Metazoa; phylum Arthropoda; class Insecta; order Coleoptera; family Bostrichidae; genus Rhyzopertha; species Rhyzopertha dominica. The sequence continues at coordinate 5,214,059 of QCXZ01000045.1, read as the reverse complement.
GGGGGCTGATCCAAGTGTGACGTACGAAGACACAAAGCCTTCACGGCAGTCGTGTCTTCGGGTTCAACGCCACATAAAATTATGAATCCTGCGTTAAACACATTTTCGCCTTCTTTTAGCGGTCTGATGCCTTCCACATATTCATATATGTCTGACAACAGGACTTGGAAGTTCATTTTTTTAATTACTGGAACTTAAACAAACAATATTTAAAAATTTCCAGAACCTATAAACAACCACAAAAATTTGTAACTAGTAAAAATTCGTACGAATTCGGAAGTTGGTTGAATAAGTCACCTTTAATGTTGTACACACAAGCAATAAACTTCACAAAAATAGTTCAATGAAACACTTTTTCTTTAAATTAAACGCGGAAAACCCTTAAAAGCACTACAAAACACATGCTTTTGCAATGTTGTTCACTGATACAGTGTTTCAAATTGGACCCAACAGATGTCGCCCACTTCGCAAAAATCGCCAATAGTTAGGGATCTAACCTAAAATTTGAACGCGCCGTTAAAGATAGTACGAGTACCAGCCGCATGGTGGCTACTGATCACAGTTTTGAATGACTTATGCGACATCCACTTATTTAGAGATCAGTGTGCAGTTCTCGAAGTAGTGTTTTTAAAAACCAGTGAACTTGTACAAAGATTTAGAACTTAAAGATAAGATAGATGAAGAAGACGAGTCAGGCATTTATGAAATAAAATGTAATCTTAAATATATTGGTCGGGCTAGGCGCTCTATAGGAATTAGATTTAAAGAGCATATTGCTCATTTCAGGTTTGGGAGGTTCGATAAGTCAAGTGTCGCCCACCATATTAAAGACACAGCACACCCTATAACATCAAAACACTTAAAACTGCTAAAATCGGTTTTCAACAACGCGGAACTCAACGCGTTCGCAAGCATATTTATTCAATTTAATAAAGATGCCTTAATGAATTCTGATTTAGGTCCAGTTCCGAGATCCGCATTGTTTGAACTGATTAGGTAAGCGATTCATTCAAGCCTGAAGCTTTGTTATTAATTTTGACAATTTTGGTTTAAACCTTGACTGAAATACCGGCCCTTAGTATAAATAGTTATGTCTTGTTGACCAGACTCCACTTCCACTGAAATTTCGGTGAGGAGAATATCCTCCGGTTAATAAGATTTCAAGAAGTCACCTTATTATTCTACTGAAGATGACAGCTTAGCTGCTGAAATACGTAAATGGAATATTGTAATTTCTAATATTGTGGTTAGGGTTATTTTTTACTGTTTCGATTAGATTCAAACCACACTCAGCTCTTTTTATCTGTCCAGTTACCCCTCAATTTCACCCCCTTCCCTATACCTTACTTTGCCCAAGAACAATAGGGCGCTTTGGGTAGATGAGATTATATGTATGCGAAATTTCAAGTTCATATGTTGAAAGTCTTTCGAAAGTTATCGCTTCCGCACACAGACCGACAGACACAGACAAGAAATTTTTGTTTTTGAACGTTTCTGAGCATTTTAAAGCGATTGAGCAAATAAAAAATTTTGAAAATTTTATGCGATACAGTGAGATGTGGAAGTAAAAAGGATTGTTTTGTCTTTCCAGCCATTGACGATATTTGTATTATTTCTAAGGACTAACTAAAAATAAGACTTAACAATCCTACTGTAAACCGAGGTAGATATTTTTTTAAGTGTTTTCTAAAATAAATGAAATGCCATACTCGATTGGGCCAATTTTTTGTTCCCTACTACCTACTACTTACAACTTAAAAAAACACTTTTTGCGTCCCATATCAGCCAATTAGAGTTATATCAAACAATATGATCAGATCTATGATGGCTTCCTGTATTAAACTGGTATGTCTCAGATTACCCCACATATAGGGAAATATGGGACAGCCATATTATTTCTTAATAATCAGTATTAAGAAAACATTTTTCAAATTTCACCATAAATTTTGATTGCTTAAACAATCTCGCATTGAAAACTGCTTTTGCAGATTTTTCTGAAAAAAAAACATACAGTAGTAAAATCACTTCTTTATTATCCCATAATTACCCTATTTGACGGTAACAATTAATTTACAAATACAATAAAAGTTTAATTTAATAAATTAGTTGTATTTGGGTATTAGTTTCTTTTAATGAAATTTTAATAATGTCAAGTATTATACGCCGTTTCGGGCGGTATAGAAAATATTTTTACATTTTGTATATTACGAAACATGTCATTCAAAACATGAGTTTTGTGATGATAGAAAATGTTTATCGAGAGCATCAATTAAGATATGAAACATCATTCCTAGTTTCTGGTTCAATTGTTATGTTCAGAAGTATTGTAATTGACACTATTTCAACAAACTACAGCGGGGCATGTGAAAAGCGCGACAGCTAGTCATGTCAACGTTGTCCAGCCATTTGAGCTTGAGCCTTATTCATATTTCTATCAGAGTATGCAATTGGTGTAGATTTATTAGCATTTATTTGCGAAATACAGCTTTCCAGTTGAAATCACAGATAGTAATGGCTAATTAAGCATCTAATTGTCACTTAATGCAAAAGAATGTTTCGTAACAAAGTTGTATAGTATGACAATAAATTGTTGCAATCGACAACTGCGCAAAGCAAATATTTTTAGCAACATATTTCCCAAATTCGTCTATTGCACACTTAAAAGTCAAGCGACACCAGGAATTGCGTAAGCTACACAAGATATACATAATAGTGGTTTTAAATGTTCATAACATGTTCATAGCGCGGAACGTGGAACGTGGAACCGCACGAGAAACGTGAAAGGAACTAATGGAAAATACAATCGTTAACGACGATACGTAAAGTCGAACGCGTAAATACATCTAGGTTTGTTCAGCAGCAAGGTTTTTTTTAAGTAAATTAGGTTACTTATGCACCTGATTATGTGATACAGAAACTTCAGCGCTTTCAAAATAAAACTGTAAAAACGGTTTTTAATCTTGAATATTACGCACCTTCAACACAATTATACAGTCAAACAGGAATATTCAATATACACAGATTAAAAATATTTGAACAAGTAAAACTCATATATGCAATAAAAACCAATACAATAAAAACAAACATAAATTTGAAATATACTAAGGAAGTCCACAACTATGACGTTAGATCACAAGATACTCTTCGAAGTGAAATATATAGAATCAGCAAAGCTCAAAAATCTCCTCTATATAATAGTATTAACATATACAATCAAATTCCTGAAAATATAATAAATGTAAATAGATATGAATAATTCTGCCGTAGCCTTAAGTTATATTTAAATGAAATGTAAAGTATAGTTTGTTATAATTATATATATTTTGTAATACTTAGAATTACACTGTTACTTTTCAATGTAAATTACTGTTTAGGGCTCAGCACCAGTGCCACTTAGCACTGTTTAGAGGTCAGCAATAAAAATTTATTAAAAAAAATTGGTGTTGACTAAAATGTTTAGAAGTGTTTTTTTATAGAAATTGATATAATAATTAATAGGGGTCTAGTAGTTAGGTATTTGATAGCGTCAGTATTTAATTAATCGAATTGATTAACAAAACCCTCAAGTTCTTTATTTACATATAAAAATAACAAAATATAAACTTAAGTGTAAACAAATACAAAACAGAAAATACTAATCCATAAAATAAAAACGAAAAAGCAACTCTCATTGAAATAACAACAAATCCGTAAATGCAAAGAACTTTTAACTTATACAATTTAGTTCACAGCAAACTTCCAACACAAGAAATAAAATAAGATTACTATGAACTAAATGTAACTGTTTGCACTAACATATAGTTAACAAACTAATTTTTTGTATCATGTCCTACAAACAAGATCTAATTGTCTGTATCTGAAACTTATGACAAAATGATGAGATGATTAATGTACGCACCTCATTCCTGCAAAGACCGTTACTAGGCAACTACTTTAGTGTTACCAGATTATATTATATAAAATTGCATGATAAATATAAACAAATCAAAGTGCAATACAATAGATCTAATTTGTTAAACACCCGCCCTTCTCTTAAACTGTAAAAGATTGAGTACAAAACGGGCACGCAACTGCGCAACACTGTAACCGTTACACGAGTAACCGTTATTCCCACCTCTACTTAAAATCGGCAACTATGCCGTTCAAGGCAAGAACAACACGTCTGAAATTAGAACCATTAACTTGTGAGTTTTCATGTTGTCAACTTGTTAGTTGTTATATACTTTTTAATAGTTTAGTTCTTCGTTTAAAAAACTGTTAAATCGTCGATCCTCTTCGTGTGTTGTTAAGTGAGTGGAATTTTGTACTATTTTGTATAAAATAATTATGATGATCTCTTCATTGATGTTCCTGTTTGTTGTTATCATTGCTGCAAGGTTTCCTCCATGAACACTTCGTAGTTCGGGAATCCCCGCAATTAATACGTTGTTATACAATCTAATGGTCGTCATTGTTACCAATTAAGGTAGTTGACAACTTGACACGTGTTTTTTTATTAGTTTGGGAATTTAAAACTTCAGTCGTACCTGTACCATTTGCGGATTCAGGTTGCATGTTATCATTTGTTACTTGAATTATTTGAGCAACTTGTGACATTTTGTTAAAGAATTTGTCTTGAAACATTCAGTTTCTTGGATGTGTTCATCAATTAGCATTTGAATTTTTCAGTGGTCGTTTTAGTTTCCGTTGTGCTATAATGAGGGGACTGTTCCAGAAAGCATAAGAGATTTCCGTATTAAGTCGAACGAATGGTCTCTAATATTGTTAATTTGACCAATTGTATTTGTCGGTGGTCGTTTTAGTTGCCGTTGTGCTATAATGAAGGGAATGTTTCCAGAAAGCATAAGAGATCTCCGTATTAAGTCAAACGAATGGTCTCTAATATTGTTAATTGGGTATTTGCCATGTGTTTATATTTTATTAAATTGCATATTAACAGGTAGCATCTAATCTACAAAACAGCTGTGACAGCTTATAAATTCGAAAAAGTGGATCGTAAGGTGAATTTTTAATATTAAAAATGTGAATATTTAAAGGGACCACCAAAACGCGAACATATTGGCCGTGACGTCAGATGTCTTGTAAATGGCCGCTTGTTTACATCTGTGGTCAACGCGTCGCGCGTCAGCCTCAGCTCGTCAATTTATCAGTTTGTTGTTTGCATTTCTTTTTGTGACAAACGAATTAAAATACGCCAAGAAAAAGTTAAATACTGAGTTATGACTACTGAAGGCATGTTAATTGTTATGGAATTTGTGTATTGCGACGAGCGGTTCAACGCGGCAGAGATGAGCAACGTAAAAGCAACAAGCAACAGCATAAGTGAACTTTTTATCAAATTAACGTAGCTTTGATAATTTGATCACAGTGGGTCGTTGGAAATATACTATTTGTAAACATAAAAATGTAAAAATCAAAAATGTACCCTAAACTTGACATTGTAACGCGACATCACCCACTGCCTGGGCCTGCGCCGCCAATGAGGCCCCCCTCCCATGCGCCGCCACTGACTGTCGGCCAGACCGGTCGAACCCCGCAGCTGAACCTCAAGAAGTTGCATCACAGCCGAACAGAGCAGATGAACTACTGTACTCTCGACGCCGGCAACGGGTATCCCGAGGCATAACCGTTCCGCGTTAACCAAGATAATCTGTTTTCGATAATCAATCCTTTGAATTGTCAGTTAATAATTATCTCTTTGTGCGAATAAAACGGTGTTTTCACCTAGTGTTCGTGTTTCTTACTAACTCCCACGGTTTCGAACCCCCGAAAGAAGTGACCTTGTAACGACTGTTACAAAAATGGCGCCCTAACTTGTGGCCGTGGAGTTTAGTGACTATTTTTCTGAAGTGTGAACAGTCAGTGAACAGTTTTCAAGACGGCACACAATTATAACCTCCGAAGAAGAATCATGGCAGATCAACAAGTTGTTATGACGACTGCACAGCTGCAGGAGCTGCTAAGAGGTATGCGCGAAATCGTCACCGAAGAAAGGACGCAGGACGTCGTGCATGCAGGTATCGCTCAGCAGCAGCCGCCAGGTAATTTTGCACATTGTAAATCGCGTTTCGGTGGTGCTAAAGACGAAGACGTTGATGCGTTTATTTCAGCCGTTTCCGTGTATAAAGAATGTGTAAATGTATCTGACGAAAACGCGCTTAAAGGACTAGCAATGTTATTAGACAAAAATGCCGCTATTTGGTGGAAAGGCAGTAAAGATAGTGTCCACAGCTGGGACGACGCGCTCAAGGCCATACGTCACGCGTACGGAGTGCACAAGCCGGCGCATAAAATTTATCGCGAGCTCTTTTCACGCGAACAAGGATTCAAAGAACCTACCGACATTTTTGTGAATTCAAGCCGCGCTTTGTTGTCGCACCTGCCGCCAACGCCACCTTTGGATAATAAACATAAGCTTGACATGATTTATGGTTTACTTAACCGTCGTATTAGACATAAACTTCCGCGCGATGACTTTCAATCGTTTGAACAATTAATCGAAAAAGCTCGTGCGATCGAAGAATCATTTTATGAAGTTGCAATTAACGATTCATCTAATCAGGACAGAAGTAGATGCAATTTCTGCAAGTCGTTCGGACATAATAAATCGGAATGTCGTAAATTTCTTGCGTCACAACAAACTGGCACGCGTACAGCTACCAATCACGGTCCAGCGTCTGCACCTGCGTTTACACCTGTACCTGCGGTAACACCTGTAGCTGCGCCTGCGCACCCACAATCGGAAAATAAAGCGAATACAAGCGGTATAAAGTGTTTTGGATGCAATACGCCAGGATACGTTAGATCAAACTGCCCTAAATGTACCAAAAAAGCTAACGTCGCTACACTTGAACTTTTACTTACGGATATGGATAACCAACATGAAAGTCGACCATTACTTCAAGTAACTGTTGAAGGTTTAACCGGATTAGCCTACATCGATACAGGAGCAAAATGTAGTATTGCGGGACATCGTTTATGCCAATATTTATTGCAACAGCGCATTCCCTTCACTCAAGAAAATAAACATCTGACCTTGGCAGATGGTGTTACAAGAAATGTCGTTACTTACGTTTTTAAATGCGATATTATACTGCAAGATAGAGTCATTCCCGTCACATTCACAGCAATCCCTGAACATACGAGCAGTAAAACACTTTTAGGGGTAGACTTTATTCGTGCTTCGGGTATGATCATCGATCTTGCCCAGATGAAATGGTCTTTTGCAGATCAACCCACAAATTATTTCGATTTCTTCTCTGAGCCAAAGACTGAGCAAACGTGTGTTAATTTTTTAGAAATAGAACTGCGTTCGGATGAAGGAACTCACCTGACAGGAGATCAAAAACATGAATTAGAATTACTTCTTAACGATAATAAAGACGTTTTCTCTGAAAACCGCGAGCCCACTCCTTATGCCGAACACGTTATAAAGCTAACGAACGACACACCAATTTCGGTACCGCCGTATCGCTTAACGCCGCAGAAGTCCAGTATACTCAAAGCGGAAATAGAAAACCTACTTGAGAAGGGCATAATTGAAGAGTGTGATTCCGCATATGCTGCACCAGTTGTACTTGTACCTAAAAAAGATGGAATGTTCCGTTTATGTGTTGATTACCGACAGCTCAATAGTGTCACTATACCGGACAGATATCCACTCCCTAGAATGGATGATCTTCTCCACGCTTCTAGTGCTACAGGGTATATGTCTACTTTAGATTTGAAGGCTGGTTACCACCAGGTCGCTGTTAAAGAGTCTGACAGAGACAAAACGGCATTCATAACACCATTTGGCATTATAGGTTTATGCGGATGCCGTTTGGCCTCCGTAACGCACCGTCAACGTTTCAGAGACTCATAGACCATTTACGATCTGGTTTAACTGGTGTGACGATCTTAGCATATCTAGATGATATTATACTTCTATCGACAGAATTCAATCAACACCTGGAAGACCTTCAACTATTGTTCAATAGAATGAAGCTGTTTAAATTACATGCTAATCGAGACAAATGTACGTTCGTAACTGCGCGAGTAAAGTACCTTGGACACGTCATTACGCCCGCAGGAATTGAGCCGGATCCTGATAAAGTTCGAGCGATTACTGAAATGCCGCCACCGCGTACAGTAAAACATGTCATGTCATTTTTACAAACGTGCAGTTGGTTTCGCCGTTTCATACCCAATTTTGCGAAGGTTACGCGACCTCTTAGTAACCTTTTGCGCAAAGACGCCGTATTTAAATGGGGTGCAGCCGAGAATGAAAGCTATGAGACGCTTAAACAATTACTGACCACCGCACCTGTTTTGAGACAAGCAGATCTAAACCTCCCATTTATCTTGAAGACGGATGCCAGTTCATACGCCATCGGAGCTTGCTTACTCCAGGGGGAGAAATAAGATGAACGCCCGGTAGAGTACGCGAGCCGGTTACTCACTACATCAGAATGTAACTACAGTACCACAGAGCGCGAAGCTCTCGCCGTAGTTTATGCAGTAAATAAGTTCAGAGGATATTTAGAAGGGTCCCCAGTAATAGTAAAGACCGACCACCAACCGTTAAAGTGGCTCATGTCATTAAAGTCTCCGAGCGGACGCTTAGCGCGATGGTCTCTGATGCTACAGACCTTCGACCTCCGAATGGATTATATTCCCGGAAAGACCAACGTTATTGCCGACACCCTGTCGCGACCACAGTGTTCCATAGACACCCAAAGCACCTGTGATGTCTGTACTGTGGCAGTAACCCTAGAGAGCCAGTCTACAAAAGATATGAGAACGAAACAATTAGCTGATGATGAAGCCAAGAAAATTATTGATTGCTTCGAGTCCCCTGATCCAGATGATGTCAACTACGCTAGATATACCAATCGAGGTTTTCTCATGAATAACGGAGTACTTTATCGTTACACGCCTGAATCAGAGTCAGAAGAAGCTCAACTATATCTGCCTAAATCAATGGTACCTAAAGTATTGTACGATCATCATGATGCCCCAATTGCAGGACATTATGGTGTTGACAAAACCATCCGAAAGATAAGCCAACTTTATTACTGGCCCACACTGAGACGAGATGTGACAGCTCATGTGAAAAAGTGTGTTGAATGTCAACGATTTAAACCCAATAATCTGAAACCAGCAGGTTTGCTACAGACTCCTGTTATGTCACAACGTTTCGAAACGCTTGCGATGGATTTATTCGGTCCCTTACCAGAAGCTGAAACCGGAGAAAAGTGGGTTTTCGCAGTAGAGGATACCGTCACCAAATGGATGGAACTATTCCCACTCCAGAAGGCTACCGCGGAAGCTTGCGCCCATTGTTTAATAGACGAAGTGATTTTGCGCTATGGCATTCCTAGACGTGTCATCAGCGACAATGGTCCACAATTCGTTGGTGAAGTCATGCAGGTCGTTGCTCACTTTTTCGGCATCAAACAGTGTCTCAACCCGAACTACTCCCCACGGTCAAACCCCGAGGAGAGGCGCAACCGTGAGCTAAAGACACAGTTAGCGATTTTAGTAGGTGACACTCATACGCAGTGGAAGAGCATGTTACCGTCGGTGCGTTTCGCTATGAACAGCGCCCCTCACCTGATCACGGGATATACCCCCGCATATTTATGTTTCGCGCGTGAAATGCGAGTCCCTAGTGACGTGCCTAATGACTTTCGCCCAATCAGATCTAATGAAAATGCGGTAAATGAACTTGTGCCATATCTAAACCGTGTAACTCTGATACTTCAGCGAGTATAAAGACTTATTTCTAAAAAACTAGACAAGACCGCAAGAAACTGATGACAGATTCGTGTTTAGGAGGCCGTGTACTAGCAGTGTGCAAAATTTTGTAAAATTTGGCGAAGGTCCGGTAATGTGCATAATTACCGGAATCATTTTAATATTCGATTAAAATGTTTACTTTTCAATGCTCGATTATTTTCAAAACCCTAACTTAAAATTGGCAACTACGCCGTTCAAGGCAAGAGCAACACGTCTGAAATTAGAACCATTAAGTATAAGTTGTCATTTTCATGTTTTCAATTTGCCAGTTGGTATATACTTTTTTATAGTTTAGTTGTGGTTTAGTTCTTCGTTTAAAAAAAACTGTTAAGTAGTTGATTCACTTAGTGTGTTATTAAGTGAGTGTAATTTTGTATTTTAGAAAACCTCGTGTCAATGGTATTCACAATAATTATGATTATCTCTTTATGGATGTTCTTATTTGTTGTTGTCATTGTTGCAAGGTTTCCTCTATGAACACTTCGTATTTCGGGAATTCCCGCAATTAATACGTTGTTATATAATCTATGCTCGTCACATTACAAGTTCAATATGGTTCGTTACGTTAAATCATGATTATGTCTAAATCATTTGTTTCTCAACGATTTTAGTCACTGATCAGTGGTTTTAGTGCTTTAACTTACGTCGTCTGTATGTACTTTGTGTATAAAACAAATACTGTTCAGTGTTTATTTTAGGTTATCTAGTTTTCAGTGTGTAAAATTTGTATTAAATAATGGATTCTGATGATGGTTCGAGCATGGATTCGTCCTCAAGTGACGAGGAATTGTCAGAAGAGGTGCTGCAAGCAAAAACAGAGAAAGCCCGTAAGTTTTTTATAGTTTGTTACAGACAAGTTTGGTATATTTGTCTATTGTTTTGGCACGTTATTCCTGTTAAAATTTACTCAACTGTATGGGTTTATCTTATACACGTTCAAAGTGGAGTTCAAGGCTTTATTCCATTGACTAGCGAGAGCAAACCTTAACATTACGGTCACCTATTATTATATTATATATTAGTAATATAGGTATAACTTATATTATATACATAAATACACTGGTTTAACCATAGAAAAACATCGACTGACCTTTTTCTAAGCAAGCACTGAATAGTCGATACGACAGTTTGAATCAGATGCATTCGCTGGATGTACTTTTCTTACTTTTTCTTCTTCGTTTTATGCAGTAATCTATCAAGGTTGTGAGTATCCTTGAGGTGAGTCTTTAACCTTCAATATTTTATTTCAAGGGTGGAAAATATCAGAATTCTGTCGTTGGCTAATGCAAGATACAACCATCGCTTCATAAAAATAAATATACACTAAACAAAACGTGAAATTCTTATAAGAACAATCAATCTAGTGATGAAAGGACTAATCCGCAGATCAAACGAACAACAGTACTGTTCCAAGGGCTTCTTCTTTGCCCTTGAAAAGCACAAGTATATTTTCTAGGTGGCTGTGATTTTGCACCAAGACATTGTTGCCTATTTGAATGCTACGCATGCTTTGTGGTGACTCTTGGTCCTAATCATTTAATACTTTAATTGAGTTTTGCAGGCAAATATATTTTTGAAAAGGTATTGTCAGCTTTGACGAACTCATGTAAGTAATGCTACTGAACTCCATCTGGCACTTGTATAGCTGAGTCGCTTGACGCTCATTATTTGCGAGCTTGACAGCGGACAGTAGCTAATTACAAACAAAATTATTATATACAACAAAGTTATTCAATACCCGTATGTACAGGGTGTCTCTAAATTCATTATCATAATTTCTAGTGCATGTTTGTTACATGAAATTATGACGAAAAGTCTATTTAAACATGTGTCCGAAAATGCCTCATTATTGAGTGTTGAAGTTAAAAAAAAATTTTTGAAACTACTAATTTTGGCAAAATGTTATAATATGGCATAAAGCATTTTTTTATATCTGTAACAGAGGCGGCATTGGGGGAAGGGGCAGAGGGGTTTTCTCTTTGAAAAAAAGTTGTGTCTGAAATGTCAAAAAATTCGTCGCTATTTTCAGAAGGAGAAACAAATTATGTACAAAAAAGGACCTCTTATTGCATTTCACTAGAACGAACCGTTTTCGAGAAAATCGAAAAATTGCGAATTCCTACAGGTTGGCACAAATCGACAAATGATAAGACATAAGGATTACCTCCATATCTAAACAGTGGCAGTAATTGGGAAGTGGGGCAAGATGTTTTTTTTTTATAAAAAGATTGTTTCAACATTTTTAAAACCGTTTCAATAATTTTTATAAAGATCAGTAAAAAGTATAAAAAAGAAAAATTTACTTTTCATACTGCTAAGACAAGCCATTATTATAAAATTAAGAAATTTCATTTTTTTTCAGATTTTTAGTAACGCAAAATGTAAGTTGCATTTCTAGCTTTAAAAATAATTAGTTTAATTTAATTAATGAATCGGTTTAAAAAATGTGGAAACAATTTTTTTATAAAAATAGTGGAAACAATTTTTTTATAAAAATAGTTTCTGCTCCCCCCCAAACTACCGCCACTGTTTAGATATGCAGGTAATTCATGTCTGATTATTTGTCATGATATATACCAAAAAGTTGTTGCCATATACATAAACGTTAATTTTTTTGGAAAATAAAAAAAAAGTTAATTTTTGGTCGATTTGCCTCAACCTGTAGGAATTCAGATTTTTTCAATTTCTCGAAAACGGTTCGTTCTAGCGAAATGCAATATACCATATTTTAGCCGTTATCTATTATAACATTCTGCCAAAATTCGTAAAGTTTCAAAAAACCATTCAGTAAAAAATTAAATAGACTTTGTCATAATATAAATTATTAACTATAAATTATGACATCGAATTTGAAGACACCCTGTATATTGTATAATTAATTAGGTTTTGTGTCGGGTATTGTAGGCAAATATCTATTTGAAACAATATTGTCAGCTATAATAATGCACTATGTGTCACATACAGCCTCAAGCGTCAACAGCTCGTCATTTTTAAGGGGTATTGGTAAAGGTAGCATACTATGTGACTTATTTTCAATATCTCATTTTATTATTCAAATAGAGATAGTAAACTTTTTTTATGCCTTCGTAACAGTTCCCTTTTAATTTATCAAAAACTAAGAAAGGTTTTATGTGTTGTCTTTTTTATTTTTATGAGTTGTATCAGTTCACCAGCCAGTGAACCACTTCAAATAAGTTGAAATCCATTTTCATTTTAATGGTACATACATACCTATTGGTATAAACAAGGAATGATAGAAAACTGATACATCGTCAATATTTTAATGCTTTAGAGCACCAACACAGTTAATTAATGTCTAGAAGATAATTGCCGATTACTTAATTAATTAATTCTAATTGCTGTTACAAATAATATGTTGGCACCAATTATCAAGCTTGATGGCAAATGCAGGATGATAGTAACCAGCCAGCTAGACAATGGATCACACAAAGCGTGGTTAACCAGACCCCCTGGTTAACACACGGAAAAAAGGGCAGTTGTCATGGAAACGGTTCTTTTTAAGGGTTCTTCATTGGTGCTGCCTATGGCAACGGCTGGTTAACCGTGTGTTAACCAGGGGGTCTGGTTAACCACGCTTTGTGCAACGGGGCCTTAGAGAAGTAGAAATCCAAGACTATATCAGAAATATATGCTATATTATTATATTGATTAAAAAAATAACAGGTTATCATTTCTTTAGTGGTAAATAAATGGCCGGATTAAGAATTCTCAGTTTGGCAGACATGTCGATACCATTTTTCAGTTAATTATAGCTTGCATTTTCCGTTAAAAGCTCACATGTAGCCCTTTTGATCCCGAGCGCGACACAGTATAATCACTTACTGCTGTTGTGGTCATTCCAGGAGCCATTTTGCCTAAGTAGACATGGTGTTTTCACTAAATAACCAATTATTTCAAATTAACACAATAATAATATTAATAATAATGTTTATTAATGTTTAAAGACTGCACTGGTCATAACACAAGTCAATAAGAGGGCTTACAAGAATATAAATGATATAAAACACAATAACCATACATAACATACACAAAGTTAATACATAATGTCGCATTAAAAATCATTAAAATACTCATCATATGAGTAAAAGCTCTTTTACAGAAGTAGGTTTTTATAACCTTTTTAAATTTATTCATCTTTAGCTTAGCAATATAGTCAGGTAACACATTAAAAATTTTATTCCGAGGTTTCCGGTGCCGTTTTCGGAGTTTTTTAAGCGAATACTGTGTAGGCAAATTTTTATTTCTATGACGTGTACTATATTCGTGAATGTTGCTATGCGATTTAAAATTCTCTATGTTAGATTTTATATAATTCAAACATTGATAAATATACATACAAGGAACAGTAAGTATATTTAAATTCCTGAAAACATGCTTGCAGTCTTCTCTATATTTCAGACCTCCCACTATTCGGATAGCTCAACGTTGTAATCTCAAAATTGTAGAAATGGAAGCAGAATGACCTTATACTAATAGTCCATAGCTAATGTGACACTGGCATAATGAATAAAATGCAGTTTTTAAAGTTTCAGGAGGAACCTGATCTTTTAAATTGCGAAGTGCAAAAATACCACTGCAAAGTAATTTTGCAACCCTTTCTGAATGTGTATTAAACCTCAATGAGGAGTCAAAAAGATTCTTAAAAATTTTGTACATCCTGACAAAATCATTTTTTTCTTTAGTGAAAAAACCAATGTATTTGTTTTATTTTTGTTTAATGTTAATTTATTGGATTCGAACCAAGACAAAGCCCTCGACTGTGCATCATCTACGATTTTTAAAGCTGTATACAGATTTTCGTTTTTTTCCATTAGAGTTGTATCATCTGCAAAGTGTATACTTTTATTTTCCATATAAGAAGAAAAATCATTTATATAAATCATAAAAAGAAGTGGCCCAAGTACAGAGCCTTGGGCACTCCTAATTCAACTCTATTTTTACCTGAGTCAATTCCTTTGTGTCTTACAAGTTGTGATCTATTGCTTAAAAATGATGATATCATTTTACAGCTATTAGGTAGCAAGTTATAAAAATATAATTTTCGCAGTAAAATGTGGTGATGAACACAGTCAAAAGCCTTGGAGAGGTCAAGAAAGGTTTCTATACCGTAGCTTCCTTCTTCCAAACAATCTGTCATATATTTTACAAATTCGGTAACTGCACTAATTGTATTTCGGCCCTGTCTAAATCCATACTAACTGTGAATAGATTATTGACTTCAAAATAAGAAACTAATTGCGAGTATAACACTTTTTCATGTATTTTGGAAAAAACTTGTAACTTTGGAAAAACCTTGTTTCAAGAGAGGTATTACCACAGCCATCTTTAGACAGTCTGGAAAAATAGAAGTACTAATACAAAGATTAATTAAACGAGTTAAAGGAGAMACAATAAGATCTTTAATATACTTAATAATATGAATGTTCAGGTTATATGTATCCATAGAGTTACTAGTTTTTATGTTATTTATAATATCGCGAACTGTAGCGCAGGAAACCTCAGAGAATGCAAAAGTGCCGATGATTAGTTTATGACATCATTGTTTGGTGCCGTTAACCAGATAACATATTGCAACTTAAGAAAAGGCGTTAAAATCTGATTTTTGCATGGTTGGTGCTTAGACAATTCATTGGCAGTTTTCTGTACAGATGAGATTTTGTCAGCCATTTGCATATTTTCTTCATTACATGGAGGATATCAGAATTGGTTTTAATTGTACCATTCATAAGAAATGTAAAAATTTTTATTCGGTAATTGTTTCATGGCTACGAAAGGAGGTTTTCAAGAAATAAGTCTATCAAAAACTTGGTTACTATCAGTATGGACGGCAGTCCTATATATTTGTAAAATTCAGCATCTGCTGGATGTCTAAGATACTTTTAGAAACCATTGTAAAGATGTATTATTAACAGTTCCTTTACCACTTTTAGTACATCATGGATAATATCTACCATATGGATATGAACAATGTTGACCCAAATGGGGTCGTCCCACAATTTTTTTTATTTTACGTTTAAAATGTACATAAAAATTGAAGCACAAAGACATTTTTTGCGATTTTTTCCGGTTCTTCTTTGCCGAGAAAAAAATGTTAAAGTATGGATTTTTCAATATCCGTTTCAAATGCCTCGATATTCCGCCACGGAGATGACGTAAAAGATTCGCATGCTGACGAAACCGAGAAACACCAATAATCGCCAGTGCTTTAGCGGCATTGCAAGTAAGATTTGTTTACATCTTTTTTGAGCTGCGTCGCGTTGCCAATGTGGGCAAATTTTTGTGATACCGTGAGGAATGTACTCGTAAACTGGCATTGTGACACTGATAACTAGGTCAACTTAAGACGTATTTGTGGAAATAACTTAAATCATCCTTCAGTCAGTTTATTGTATAATTAACAGTTATAATAATAATAAGCGCATTCACTGGCCTTTTGCTGAAATACGAAAGCACTTTAACCATCGAACCTGCTTGAGAACTAATGCTTTTATTGTTTTATTATGAGGAATTACACAACGCTTGAAGCTTGATAATGTTTAGTTTGTATACTTTCGTATGACAACGATATGATAAATTTTGAAACTGTCAGGACGATCTCTGGCCGTGGTTAGGAAGAAAACGGTAAAGTACCGCTGACAACATCGCACGTTTGCACGTGCTGCATATGTCACATGTGTAACGAATAACCCTAACAACTCTAGCCATGCGTTTTTGTTTACATAGTTTGGTCAAACTTTCGAGTTTCGTATTTGTCAGATTAAGTGGTGGAGCAAGATGTTGTCGAAGTATTTGGGTAATCTGTTGTTTTTTTAATGTCAGAATGACTTACGTTAATGGTTGTTATACCTTCGCCCCTCTCTCACTTGCATTATTTGTATTTCTCTGGCTATTTATAAAACTGACAACAGTGGGCACCTAGTAACCTAGGAAGCTGTAACAGTGCGCATGACGGAAATTAGGAACGTTTTGCGTAGTTGTTGCAGAGAACTAGAGTGGGGAGAACACGCTTAGGTCGACTGCGCATCCCGATTCAGCTGGGACACTATAATGCTCGCCATAGTGTCCACAGAAACGTCAAAATTCAGACAGTGTTGTCAAATGGTAGTACTTTTCTTGAATTAAAAGAACTTTATGTATACATATAAAAATGAAAAATTTATGGAAACTTATTTTGCAGTGTAAATGGTACTAGATATTCTTTTAACTTATTTATTAATTCATAGAATGCATTATTTTAGCACATTTTCCAAAAAGGTGCTATTGTCTGTGTGTCACACTTATAGCTCGAGAACAGCTCGATGGATCGGAACCATTGGATAGGTATTAGGCCTAACGATGATCAACATGTATGTATATCCTATTCTCTGGATTTAACTTTACATAAATACTGATGGTTCTTATAATATTACTCAGTGAAATCTGAACTGTTGTCCTGGTTAGGGCGTAAAAGCCATCGTTGGTTAGAGTTGCTTCCTAACATTTCACTAGCACGAGTGGCAAGCTTCTTCAGAGGTCTTTCCGTCTTCGGTGCTGATCGTAAACTATGTCCAGCACCGGAGATGGAAGGACCTCTGAAAAAGCTTGCCACTTGTGCTAGCGAAACGTTAGGAAGCAAGTCCAACTGACGACGGCCTTCAGACACGAATCAGACAATAGTTCTTCACCTGGCCGCGAAAGCTTTAACCAATTCGTCAGTTCTGCAGTTTTATAAATGTGACATTGTGTTCGTTTACTATACCTATATAGGTATTCTACTTCCAACCGCTACAGAATTAAAATTGCACAGTTGTAAACATTCACATCCAGACACCAGCAATTTCAAATCAAGTGCCAACAAGCAAAGCTGACGGTTTTGTCCATAAACTTTGGTTTTGCCAGTTTTACTCGTCTGGGTTAGGTAGTAAACTTATAAAATAGACTTGTTTACTGAAGAATATGAATTAGGGGAGAGTGTTGTACCTTGGGCCCGGTTGTACCTTGGGCCACCTATGATTTCTGAGCCACCTATGGACTACTAGCAGAACTAACTACATACGTATTACATTTGACCGTTTTGGGTGCTGGTATTTCTATAATGAAATATTACGCAGCCGCCTTGTGACTAGAGTGAACCTTTGCTTGTTTTTAGTACAATTTTGTAAAAATCGGTAATCAAATAGTTAATCTTCTGTAAGTGTTTATCTTTTAGTTCATTCTATTGCATTTTAGCCATCAATTAAGGCTTAAGTTTCCTTACATTTCATGCTATTGTATAGAATTTTATTTCATAACCTCTATGTAGTAGGCATAAATTATCAACTTGTTGCTTGTTGTTGAACCTTGGACCACTGATGAACGTTGTACCTCGGGCCTGGCCCAAGGTACAACACAGTGGACCAAGGTACAACATACTGCGGAAAATATACAATAGCATAACTTTTTAGTCGATAATTACCATTAAGAGGAGCTATTTAATTTCCAGTACTACTTTCAATAATGCCGAGAAGCAAAACGGGCAAAAAGCGCCAAAATCCTATAAAAGAGGATATTGAGGCAGCTCGTGATCAGGTCATTAACAATGGTATGAGTACAAGAGCGGCGGCAATAACTTTCAACGTGAAGAGAACCACTTTAATGAGATACATCTCAAAATGCAGAAATACCGGTGAGAATTTGGAGTATGATCCAAAATGTGATGTGCAGAAAGTGTTTACTGAAAAAGACGAACGTTCATTGGTTGATTATTTGAAACAAGCTGCCTCACTGCATTACGGCTTGTCATTAAATGAGGTGAGACTATTAGCCTTTCAATATGCAGAGGCTGCTGGTATAAATTATCCTGATACATGGAAACGAGATGGTAAAGCTGGTCACCAATGGTTACGTTCTTTTCGTAATAGATATAAGAATGATTTAAGCTTACGAAAGCCAGAGGCTACAAGCCTTGCCCGTTCAACTGGGTTTAATAGAGCAACGGTAGCTAGCTTTTTTTCTAATTACAAAGATGTCTTATCTAGATATAATTTTGCTCCTAGCAATATATGGAATTGTGATGAAACAGGGATCACAACTGTTCATGTCCCTCCAAAAGTGTTGGCACCTAAAGGAATTAAGCAAATAGGAAGTATGACTTCTGGGGAGCGTGGACAGAATGTAACTATGATTGCCGCAGTTAATGCCATAGGAAATTCCATTCCCCCTATGTTAATATTTCCTAGGGTCCACTTCAAACAGTTCATGCTAATTGGATCTCCGTCAGAGACTACTGGGGGTGCTTCCCCATCAGGATGGTCAAATGAAAAACTGTTTATACAATTTATGGAGCATTTTATTGAAAAAGTTAAGCCATCTGTTGAAAAACCAGTGATACTCTTAATGGACAATCACGAGAGTCACATCTCCATACCTGTTATCAACTTGGCTAAAACAAATGGTGTCATCCTTATTACATTTCATCCTCATACGTCGCACAAAATGCAGCCACTTGATCGATCGGTGTTCGGGCCATTTAAAATATTTTATAATACTGCTCTTAATGAATGGATGATTAACCCAGGAAATGCTGGAAAACCCGCAACAATTTATAATGTGTCTGAGTTTGTAGGTAAAGCTTACCCAAAAGCATTCACACCATCCAACATAATCAGTGGCTTTAGAGTTGCTGGAATTTTTCCAGTGAATGAAAACATTTTCACAGATGACGAATATTTGGCAGCCAGTGTAACTGATCGACCACTTCCCGATGTTAACGAGGCCGAACAGCTTGATCAGGTTGGGTCCTCAAATGCAACAGTGCCTCGCTCACCCCCCAGAACACCTCCAATTTCCAGTGTTGTATCACTTCTTAGTCCTACAACCCTGCAGGATGTTAGACCATTCCCAAAAGCTACCGAGCGAAAAGCTACAGCTCCAAAGAGAAGAAAGGGAAAATCAGTTATATTGACTGATACCCCAAACAAGGAAGAAATTGAAGCTATGAAAACCAAAAAGAAAGTAATTTCAACAACAAAGAAAGCAAGGGTTACAAGAGCATTGTGTGGAAGTAGTTCAGATACCGAAGAGGAAGTGCCAATAGAAGAATCTGATTCAGATACGAACTTTGACTTAGAAGTTGAGTCGAGAGAGCAGCAAACTGAAGTTGATTTTGAGCAAGAAAATATTAGTATTGAAGATTTTGTGTTAATCAAGATAGAAGGCAAAAAAAATGGTGAAATACTACGTTGCCGACATAAAAGAAATTGACGCAGATGTCATTTCTGTGCAATATTTGATGAGACTAAAAACGAAGTATCCCGATTCATTTAAATTTATCAAAGATGACGAACGAACCTATGAAGCGTCAATGAGCCAAGTAGTGCTTAAACTACCAAGACCTACTGTGGCCGGTGGTTCAATTAGGCAACAATCGGCATTTATATTTTCTGTGGACTTTTCGGCATACCAGTTGGACTGATTTGATTGTGTTTCTTTCCAGATGGGTTATAAATTATGTTACATTTGAACATATTCTTCAGTTTTTGCAATAAATATTTAATTTTATCACTTTATTACTATTTAACCATTTTCCATAAGCCCGGACCAAGGTACAACACTATGTGGTCCAAGGTACAAAAGATTGTTGTACCTTTGACATCTGAGCACACAAATGAAATTTTACTCAAAACGCAAAAAATATTTGATTGTTTCATATTGTTTTTGTATAAATCAGTAGCAGGCATGTGAGTGCTCCAGCTGCCACTATAAAGAAACTTTAAATTTATTTAGTTTTAAAATTATGTCAGTATTTCTTGAAAGTGGTTCAAGGTACAACACTCTCCCCTAATCGTTTTACTTAAATGTGGGTATTTTGAATAAGTATGTTTGGTATAAATTGATATTTTACAATAAGTATTTTTAAGTTAGCACAAATATTAGTATTTGCAAACATAAATTCGGGGAGGGCTAATCACCTCATTACACATGGAATGGTGAATTATATACAAAGAGCCTCGATCAGGTATATGGTATGACATTTATTTAACATAATAAGCATGTAATAACAAAAGCTGTCATGATAAATATAATTTCAAACTTCTGAAACATTGTTTAATATTTATAAAATATAATGTGTCTATTGTCTTCCAATTTATTATCAACAGGATTTAATAGATTATCATGTGTGTTTCTTTAATAATGATTCCTGTTATTAATATTTCTTGTAGTTATGTTTTACATTTTAAATACTATTTCATTTTTGCTTCAGCAACTACTAGTTGTATAGGAATCCTGAGTTTATATATACATAAGCTCAGAAAATACTTATGTAAAGTGAATTTCTCATTGCATTATAACTGGCACCACTATTATAGTGGACATAACAATAGCTTCAGTCTTTCAGTTTAACTTTTTTGTTGTTTATTTCGCTGTAGTCTTGGCCTTCACCAACATTTTATTGTAACAAACAGATAATAATGCTGAAAAAATAGCATTAATTACTGCACAATATCTTTGTAGTTTTATATACCTGCTTTTAATATAGTTCATAGTATCTTGCATCGACAACTCAGATGTGCTTTTTATCGTTCAGGATCAATATATAGCAACTAGGTGGAGTGTAGCTACAGGCTACATGTTAAGCAGACCTCGTCAAATGCCTTATTGTGTGCCTTTCTTCTTGAAAGTAGTGTACATTGTACGTATATGGTAATTACCCACTTCAAACAAACCTGTGTCACATATACCTTATTGAAACTTATCCAGTTTCAAATAATACACAAACTGCTGCTGTCATAGGTAAAAAGCGCTGTGCATACATTTTTTTTGAATACCATCCTGATAACTTACAAATTACAACTCATATTAATAGTTCTTTGACTGTTTTGTGATAATCTATTTGTCAATTTGACAGAGACAACAATCTGACACAACAGCAAAATCAAGTCGACCTGGGAGACAACGAACCTGGCGTCATCTGAAACGGGCACGCGTTTTGGGGTCAGTAGTTAAGACGAGCTGTAACACCAGCATCTACCACCTTGTGCTGTGTAACTGATGACGGTTGACGCCAGACATTCTCCGTATTAAATTAGCCATTTAATTGATATTTATAGAACATTCCAAGAACAAGTCAAACTGATTTTTGTATTTCAACACTGCTGCATCAAATTGGTCAACATTTACCTTATTTTTAAGCGAAACTGTTGCACAAGATGTCATTATTTAGAGTAAGCGCCAAAAGTTTAACATTCTCGTGGACAATATGGCAGCCCCCTTGTTTACTAGCATTCGCGCAGATCCATGAGCGTTCTCCCCACTCTAGTGCTCTGAGCTGCTGGCGGATTTAAGAAAATGTTTGAAACTGGGTAATTTTTCTACTGCCGTTTGTTACGAGTTGAATTAATCTAAAAGCAAAATAGATGCGTGGTACTAGTATTCATGATGTAAGCAATAAAAGGCATAGGTTAAAACTATCAAATTTTAATGTGCAGACGACCCCATTGAGCTACATCATTTAGCAACTAAATAGCCTAGTGCTAGGCTGCTGTTTCATGAACACCTACTCTATTACCCCATTTATAACCAGTGATTTTAGGCAAAATGTTTTCCTGGCTGTGATTTTTTTAAAAGTTCTAACTTAATGTTTTTAATGTAGGGTGGGCCAATAGTGGTTGAAAATTCAGGGGACTGTTTTATACAAAGATGTTTTAGATTTTTTATTATTACAAAAATAAAGTTCTCAAAAATGGTTTTTCGATGTGTTTATAAATACCAAGTACCTTGTAAATGCTTAAGCTGCCAAAATGTCATTTGTGGCCTTGGGAGTAAAGTAAATTAGCTAACTAAATTTGTTTGTTTCCAGGTGTTGAAAATTTTCAGTCCATAAAAAGTCAGTTCGACAAACAATTGAATAAGATAAAAGAAAGCCAAGATGTATGGCAAATTGTGAAAGCATATAACAACCCGAGATTTCAAGACATAACACCTATGTTTGATGATGCCGCCCCATTCCTTGTAGATGCTGATGCTTTGATGTTGACAGCTATGTCCGATGACAACTATCATACAGGTATGTAAGCATATAAACATCTGTGTGAAACAGAAATATGATCAGATGTCAGATAACTGACATCTGTCTTGGTTATTCAGTCGTTTACTACCAACCCATGATGTTGATTCTTAAAATAAAGCTGTGTCATCAGCAAGCCCCAGCACAGGTATGTTAAACAATTCATTAATGTGCAATTTGAATGATAGTGGTCCCAGAACAGTTCCCTTTGGACACAACATTAAACTGTGGGGTAATCACTTAACATGCCATTTACTTTGACCATATCAATTTTTAGTGGAGGGCCAGGTTTACTGCAACTAGCAACAGCGCATAATTGATCGTTTATGTCCAATCAACTCGGAAAGTTTATTGTTTTGCTGAATACCTAAATTACAGGAATCATATTAATTACATCTTGCTGTAAAATAATTAATAGTGATACAAAAAATGTGGCAAATTTTTTATTTACATGACATATAGCAAGTACAAATATTGCAAACAGCATCATAAACAAAAATCAAAACTAAGAAATTTACGAACTAGACTATATAAATCTAAAAAGAATTTAGTGTCTCAAGTAATAACTATCTGTAAGACTGTCCTGCAACATTTAAAACACTTTTTGTGAGAAATTTTATTTCCTATCTGATGGTATTTTCACTTTTTGAATATATTATTTTCGAAAATATTTAGGAAAAACCAGTTTTATTTAAGTGACGGTTTTTTGCTGATATCTTCTAAACAGTTTGCTGCACCGAAAATTTATAGGGGCGAATAATACTCACAATTATACTACCAATCACATACTAAAAGAAAAAAAAATACAAAAAAGGGTAGTCACCCCACAATTTCACCCCTTCCCTATACCCTACTTACCCCAAAAACAATAGGTTGCTTTGGGTAGTTGAGATTTATATGTATGCCAAATTTCAAGGTCATGTATGTCCACATACAGACAAGAAATTTTTTGCTCAAATTTTGTTTTTGGACGTTTTAGAGCATTTTAAAATGATTGAGCAAATAAAAATTTTTGAAAATTTTTTGATGATGCAACCGTTGGATGTGGAAGTAATAATTCGAATAATTAGTCCTGACTCGATTATATATAAGTTTTGGAGTTCTGTTTTATGTAATAAAAATTATAGTGTTTTATTGTCAAAACAACTAGGAAAGAGCGAAGATACTAGTAACTTTATTGTTCTAAAACTTTTTCCAACTTTATAACTGTTTCTATTCAAAGAGTAGATGTAATTGTAATTAATTACATTAACATATATTGTAATTTTAATTGTAATTAATTACAGTTTACCCAAAGTAACTGTAATAGGGATGTTGACTATTTTTGGGAAAGTGCATAAATACCCTACATAGCCCCGAATATTAATTATTATTTTTTTAAAGGGTTTAAAAGCTTTAAAAATCATGTCTTTAAATTCCGTTTCAAATTTCACTTCAAAACGCCAATACCTTGTCACCGTGACAGCTGTGACGTCACCTGTTCTCAAACACGGTTAAACTGATAAAACGATTTAAAGTTTTTTCGCATTTATTGCTGTATAATATGAATTCTAAGTTTTATAAGTGTTGTGAGGTGCCTTAGTGTGCATCTACTACAATCAGAACATCTAACAAGCTATTTTTTCATGTTCAACGTTTGGCAAATGGCAGGAAAATGTGGCTTCAGCTTGCCTGCAGGGATCCGGCGCTTGTAGCGGCTCAATCAAAAACATATTATTACTGCAATTTATAATTTGGTTACAGGACTAACAAATATTGGTATATTACTTACGTTGAGGTCTTCACATTTCTGAATTCAACAGAACAGAAGATACTATTTGTTGCGAAGAAGGTGGTCACTGTAAAACAGTCAATTTTCGGCAAATTTGAACTATTTGCCTTAATAAATCCACTTTCCATGATATAAAAGAACCTTTCAAACATTTTCAAAGCGAATATCGAAGAAATTATTGATTATTACAATTCATACCTGTTACCAAATAGCAGGTCTAGTACTCCGGATCCAGTTTTGTTAACTACCGCGGTTGCATATACGGTAAGCGGATTTGGATCCATATAGAAACATTTAGCCTGCCGGTCTTTGTCAACGGCGGAGCCAAGCCATCTGTCAGTGTCCACGATGTGAACCGTGTATACTGGAACCGACCGACTCCGACTTTGAGCCCTGAGATTTACTTGTGTGGTTTATTTTATTCAATGGTCTTTTTCGAATGAATACTTGATTTTGTCAAAGTGTTTAACCTTTCAATAAAAATGTAACTTGCATAAAAATGTTTTGTTTTGTATAGGCACAAATATTAAATCTTTTTACATTTATAAAGATTTTATATCTATATTTAAGTGCATACAACTACATTAAAAAATACTTTCCAGTAATTTTATATTGTCTGTTTACATACCTACATATTAAAAAATCGGATCCATACCTATTTGGCATTTCTATTCAACTGAAATTCATCTAAACTGGAATCTTTTTATAGTTGTAATATGATTAAAATAAGTAAAGCAATGTGAACAAATAAAAGTGCAGTAGGATGCAGTCATAAAGTATTGAATGCTTAATATTAAAGCCCAACTGTCTATGCCTTTCGGATCCACTGCTCTGGTTCCACTGAAGAATCGGCGCCGAACGTGTAATTTGTTACACATCGTTTCACTTCTTGTCGGACCCACTGGAACGGGTCCGCAAGTTTTATTGGATCCAGTGGAACCGGATCCATCTGCGGATTTCGGACTGCCCAACTCTAATGTATAGGAACAAGTGACGTCATGCACTCTTATTGGTGTTCGTTGTCACGTGACTTGAGAATGATTTAATTACATTTTATTTGTAATATATTAATAAAAAACCGCTGCAAATTGAATCAAACTTCTACATCCAATTGTCAAAATGACATTTACATTTTTATTTCTTATACTATACGATTAGTAATCAGGTTTTGAACATATTTTCTCTACACATTTTTTCTAAGACAAACGGTCTTTGTGATCGGTTTTTTCCAAATAACTCGAAAAGTATTAACTTAGCAAAAAAATTACAATAGTGCTTTCTGATCAGAAATTTGATTTTCTATATAAAACAAAAATTTAARAAAAATGTATGAACAGGGTCCAAAATTCGTTTTTTGGAAATATTTCGAAAATGTCTAAATTTTGGATAAATTTTCTAAGACACTTTTTGTGAGAAATTTTATTTTCTATCTGATGGTATTTTCATTTTTTAACTGTATTAAATATATTCAGAGGTATTTAGGAAAAACCATATTCTACAAGTGACACACTGAAATTTTATAAGGGCGAATAATACTCGCAGTTATACTACTAATCACATACTAAAACGAAAAAAAATAAAAATTTGCAAAATGGGTAGTTATCCCCCAATTTCGTCCCTTTCCCGATACCCTACTTACCCCAAAAACAATAGGTCGCTGTGGGTAGTTGAGATTTATACGTTTGCCAAATTTCACGTTTATATATTGTCTTTCGAAAGTTATCGTGTCCACAAACAAAACCAGACACACAGACAAATTTTGTTTTTTTTTACGTTTTCGACCATTTTAAAGCGAATGAGCAAATAAAAATTTTTGAATTAATAGTTACAGAGATATCCTACAATTACCACGAAAATGGGATACCCTGTACAATAATGCGGCATCTTTCTTAATTATTCTAAGCTAATTACCGACTTTTGAACCGTATTGTTATTCATTCTGAATTATTCTCAAATTGCTTCCTTGTTACATAACATTAAGAAGTATTATTTTCATCAGGTTATGGGGGACAGTTTCTTCATCTGGTATACATTTGCGAAAGACTGCTACGTATTTTTGTGGAGAAAAATGGCAAATTTGAAATCATCTTTTTTGAAGTATGGAAACGAGTTTATCAAAACCATTGGATTTTCCATGCATATAGAGAGGTGTTATTTAAACATTTCACAAAAAATACTGATATCAKAGTCCATAGAGTAGAACATTTCTATGATGGTGAATTTAATAGGATTGTTAGTAATGTAAGACCTGGATTTCTACTGTGCAACTTGGGGATATATCTGGATTTTCGACTTATATGCAAAGATCTTCACTTGGTGCGAAAGAAAGTTAATCGTTATCCCCCTGAACTGATACTTTATTGTGCGGAATTTATACATGCCCTCAGTTTGGACTTGCCTTGCGTTGCTATTGAGTCTATCGAAATAGATGCATCCGTAGTAAAGTCGGACATGTTGGAAGGTGACACACGTTTCGAAGTCCTTTCTAGTATAGCAAGGGAAGCAGTTCAGGAATTGTGCAGCAGTGATATAGAGATTCCAAAGATTGTACCTCAGTATTACACTGCCGATATTCGAAGAACTGTAGTTTGTAATGCTGCACATGAATACCTGAAGGAGAATCCACACGAATTGAAAATGCTTCGCTTGCTGCTCCTAACTCACGCTGCCATGGAGAGCTTTAAACTAGAAAACAGGGGCTGTCCTACTATAAAGGTCAAAAAGGAAGAATTTTTTGAATTGCGTAAGACTGTTTCATCGTGGGTGAAGCTACTATATCACATACTCTATTCCATCGACTCTAAATGTGATGTATGGACTACAGTTGCTGATTTGTGGCAGGGATATTTGTTCTGCACAATTTGCAGTGCTTTTTCAGATAATATCACAGATGGAAAGAGTTTAGGACCAATTGCCAATGTATATGAAGAATATGTAAACATGGTCAACCAATGTAAAGGTACAATAATTTCTGCTTATCCAATTGAACCTTTTCGTAGAGTCTGTTGGTTCAAAATTGTTCAGCCACATTGTCGTGAGAATAAAGGTGAGTTTGTATTTACTATTATTTTTATTTATAAAGTTTACACCTGACCTCTAATCGGTATGTTTGCACCAGTATCGAGGCCTACATACTTTATTTTACAAATAGTCCTATATTTATATATTTTGTTTTACATATTCCTCAAATAGATCTTAAGATTATGGCACAATTTTTTGTATTTATTTTCACACATTATATTCTTTAGCATTAAATTATACTTATTTATATTACTGTACAAAGGAGAATTTTGTGCTTTACTGGTTCTGCAGTAATCATTTGTAATGACGGGTCCTGTCCTTGCATCAAGATTGTGGTATTCCTTAGTATATTTTAAATTTGTGGTTATTTTTATCATATTCATCTTTATTTTGAAAATCAGCTTTACTTGTTCAAGGATTTTCACCGGTTTTAATTTTACCTTATTCAATATTGTCTATATCACAATCTCTTGTTTGTTTATTAAAAGCTGTATGTCTACTGTATCAGTATCTCACTTTGGTATATAGATCAAAAGTATGTGAAACCGAAAAATATAACATTGAACAAGATTTTTTATTTAAATAATAAAGTTAGTGTCCACATCCTGTATAACTGGAAGTCCACAGTCTTTGAAAATATTTTCACCTTTCAAAACACCTGATTTTGTACTTTCATTCAAAACATTTTTATCTCCTGTGACAAAGATTACAGGTGTAATTTAAACGTCAGATTAATAATTTTTTGTTAGTTTTTGATAATGACAACATTTTTTCCAAAAACATAATTATGTGATTTTTATCTAGGTTCAGTTAAAGACCAATTTCCACTTTAACTGAACCTAGATAAAAATCATATAATTATGTTTTCGGAAAAAATGTTGTCACTATCAAAAACTAACAAAAAATTATTAATCTGACGTTTAGATTACACCTGTAATCTTTATCACAGGAGATAAAATTGTTTTGAATGAAAGTACAAAATCAGGTGTTTTGAAAGGTGAAAATATTTTCAAAGACTGTGGACTTCCAGTTATACAGGATGTGGATTCAGAGATTGTGGGTTCGAGTCCCACCCAGGGCATGTGTCCCTATGCAGGAGGATTCACTAAGACCAATTTCCACTTAGTGAATCCTCCTGCAGAAGGACACATGCCCTGGGTGGGACTCGAACCCACAATCTCTGAATACAGAGTCAAACACGTAATATTCTGGACACACAATATAATTTTATCAAAAGTGTTAGACTACATGTATTGTGAATATTTTCTATTGAAAAAAATAAACCAGTCGTCATCTCTTTAAAAAAATTTCATGTTTATTTTTACAGCAGGTAAAAATTATAGTCTACTAGTGAAATTTGAAAAATGTCCATTTTTTTTTCTTGAACGAACAGAAATAGTTTAGAGTTGTCATACATGGGTAGAAAATGAGAAAAAAAGGGTTGTTATCAATTTTTGTAAAATGGGATATGGCAGTTATAAGAAATTATTTATAGATACTTCTATTTTGCATCCCATGGCATAAACAGAAAATTTTTAATGGATCACATTGTTTGATTTGTTATGATTGAAAGGACCTATTTTTCTGATTATGTTTGTTTTTAATAATTCTGGCAATATACTGCTTTATACTTTGTACTACTTTATAGTAATTTAGTCAGATTTTTTGTTTTTTCTCAAAAATCGATGTAAAGATTCTAATTTCGAAACAAACAATGATTTTTATTTGTTACCAACAAAATAACAAAATGAGCTTTTTTGAGTTTTAGGTATGTATGTTAATATCACAAATTCTTTTTAATTGATTAAATATATTCTTTAAGAGTATGTATATATTACATTGTGTTAATTTGAAATAAATTAAAAAAAATTAATAGTACCAGAATTATTGAAAATAAACTTAACAATATATATGTTTTCTGAATGAGAAAATATAGGCTCATTCCATTAAAAAATATAAGTTTGTTATATCTAAAAAAATTGTAAGTACGCCACTGGATTTAAAATAACTAAATATCTTTGCAGCTCTTTTGTATCTACATTCTCAAGTGATATATAGGTCTGAAGAAATGTATAGTTATATTCAACAGTTGGCTATAGCTTTAAAACAAATGGTGATAAAAAAATGGCGGTGGTACTGTTCAACTCAAAACAAATAAATAAGTAGTGACAGTTACTGAGATACCCTATAATTACAACGAAACTGGGACACTGTACATCCAAATTTTTTTTACATGAAGGAACATTTGCCTATAAAAAACTTTTGTATAAAAGATTTTTCGGTGTTGCTTAGTTTAATAGTTGTTGATTGATCCTAAAGAGCTGTTACCCTATGTGCTTATGGAAGATTTCATAAAAGAAATGATTATACTGTCGCTGGAAGCAAAAGTTACAAAACCAAATATTTATTTAATCAGACTTTAAACAATATAGAAATTTAGGAAATTCACAATTATAGTTATCTCACTACAATAATTCTTTATTGCCTGTTGTAAAGTACTATAAATGGATTCATCAGTTTTTTGCATTTTTGCTCCTTACATATACAGTAGCGTGCAAAAAAAATCGGACACTGAGTGAAATTTTTTTGAACGTCGGATAACTCGTGAAGGAAGTTACCAATTGACACAGGGTTTTTTGCTGTTTGATTCTCATTTTCTTGTTAACATTTCCATTAAATATCGTTGAGATTGTTTCACTGTATGGAAAGTTATGGTATCACGTTTCAATGCATATCAAAATCTAACCGTGCAAAAAAAACCGGACACTTCCACAAATTTAGTAAAACACAAAATGTATTTAAAGAACCACAAAATTAACATTTATCTGACAGAACTATGGATCAATATTTAGTCGCATAACCCTTTGCAGCAAACAGCAGCACAGCATAACCTCTTCCAATATCAAATGATATTGGTTGGCGTTCATCTTGCCGTCCACACGTCTCAGCAGACCGACCAAGTCACAGCTGAAGCGGCCTGAAAAATACACTGTAGCATAGTTCACATTTTCAGAAATTTCTAGAGAAGATTACCCCAAATCATTACGTTTCTACCACCGTGCTTGATAGTGGGGACTTGATAAGGGTGGTCGAAGCATTTTCCGTCCGGCCGGCGCACGTGCCGAATGCCGTCTGAAGATACCAAATTAAATTTACTCACTTGCGACCACAAGAATTCGACCACCCGAACCGGTTCGAAAATCTTGTGGTCGGATGTGAGTAAATTTAATTTGGTATCTTCGGACGGCTTTCGGTACGTGCGCCGGCCGGTCGGAAAACGCTTCGAACACTGCTATAAAGTCTCCACTAACAAGCACCGTGGTGGAAACCTAATGATTTGATGGTAATCTTTCCTAAAAATTTCTGAGAGTGTGAACTATGATATAGTGTATCTTTCAGGCTGCTTGAGCCTTGGTCGGTCCGCTGTGACGTGTGAACGGCAAGATGAACGCCAACCAATATCGGAAGATATTGCAAGAGTTTATGCTTCCGCATGCTCCCAAAAAAATGTGCAGTGCCCAGCACAGTCGCCGGACCTCAATCCGATCGAGCACTTGTGGGAAGAGCTTGAAAAGCGCGTCTACGTCTGAAAATTTAAGAAAGCAGACGACTTGATGGCAGCGCTGGAGGTGGAATAGAAGAAAATTTTCCTCAAGAAAATCATTAGTTAGGTCGACTCCGTGCCGTACCGTTGTGCTGCTGTGATTGCCATAAAGAATTTTGCTACTAAATAGTAATCCACAGTTGTGTCAGATAAATGTTAATTTTGTGGTTCTTTAAATAAATTTTATGTTTTACTATAAATTTGTGAGTGTCCGGTTTTTTTTGCACGGTTAGATTTTGATATGCATTGAAAGGTGATACCATACCTTTCCATATACTGTAACAATCTCAACGATATTTGTTGGAAATGTCAACAAGAAAATGAGAATCAAACAGTAAAAAAACCCCGTGTCAATTGGTAACCTGAATCACGAGTTATCAACGTTCAAAAAAAAAATCACTCGCTGTCCGGTTTTTTTTGCACGCTACTGTATAATAATGTAGAAGTAGAATATAATTTTTTTCTAATTACCAGTAATATCAGTCTTTTCATTAAAAAATTAGATCTGCTTGACACACAAAATGAAATAATTTAATTAGTATTCATGTCACCGCTAAGATTTTTTGTCAGTTCATCACTGTCAAAACCATGAAACATTATTAGCATCAGTTGAATCTTTTTTACAGGTCAAATCAAACTCAGTCCAGTCCAGTGTGACCTCGTTACTGAATTTTGTGGTGATATACTGAAGGATGTGGAATGGAGAGATCCATCGTTTATTCTAAATAAGCAAGAATTTGATGAAGTACGTCATTGGCACTCCAGAAGACCCATAACTGATGAATATCACCACATCAAGGACACTATTAGTCCCAGGCCGAATGATGCAAGGGAACTAAGAAGGTACCGAATTAACAAACTGTAAAGGAAATATGTAGTTCACTTGTAATGTACAGTACTTACAGCAGATTGTTGAGATTGAGCTCAAATAATTATATCAGGACTATCTGGGAAAATAACTTGAAAGTGTGTGTCAATTTAGTACTTTTATTATTATTATTTAGCAGGTCGACATGCTTTTGGACTGTTGTATAAATTGCATAAAGCTGTATTTGCTTTTAAAATTGTATTATCATGTAAAATCAAAATTAATTGTTTTTTAAAGATAATAGTTTGAGGACAGCCAGAAGAACTGCATTTTTAATTTATATTGGCTCCTCTATCACTCACAAAAACAAGGTATAAAGTATAAACCTTTTAATTAAAATCTTACTTAAGTTATTTTACGGCAGTCGTGGTTATTTTAGAGAAGGTGTCTGCACAACAATTTTTTTTAAATTGAATAATGTATTTTATTATATCCGTTATACATTTGATACATAGACAGCTACAAATTTCCATACAAGACATACAAGAAATGTTCGATTACTGTTATACCTTCCTGTTCTACTGCACTTGCATACTAAACACATATAAACAGAAGATGCAAATAAATGTTTACGAAGTTAGTTGCTTTGTTTTTTCTATGTTGTTCAGGGGAGAATTCTATATGTTGGTTTTCAAAATAATCAAAAGGCTTAGGAAACAGATTCATATGAGCTTAATTCATGCTTTTCCGGCTATTTTTAATTCGTCTGTGGATATTTTTAAATTAAAATATATTTGCAGATATATGAGAGATATGAATAACCATGCAAGATWTATGACTGTCTATGGAAGGAATTTAGAAGGCTCAATTAATACTAAGGCAATCATTTGTCAAGAAAACAAGACTGATAAGCCAGTGAAGCAGAAAAAGGAAAGCAAAAAAGCGAAAGAGATCAAAGAGAAAATCAGGAAAGAAAAAGAGCTTGAGCTAGACAAGAAAGATAAAGAGACATACAAAAAATTGCAAAAGGAATTCTGCAATATTAATGATATTGAGAAACTGCTAAAGTTTCAAGCTGCAGTTAATAATCATACAAACAAATGTGCATCAGTTGAGAACAAAATAACATTTATGCTGTTAGAAGCAGAGATATACAATAAAGTGTGCCATAAAATAATGAAAGCACAAGGAAAACTGAAGTCTAAAGATTTACATTATGTAGATAGCTTATTTTTGTTAATAAGAGGCATTCTGAAATATAAGGGAATGGAAAACTTGAAATTTTCAGAACGTGTTGAGAAATGTTTATCAGAATTGCTAAGCCACATTGGCCTAAGTGAGCTAGTAAAAATGAACAACCTGCCAGATTCAACTGTTAATGATACAGTTTGTCAAGAGGATGATTGGATACGGTATCAACTCAATAGACTTGGTCCTCATCTTGAAAGGGATTGTGTCAGAGAGTATGATGATGATCTTGGTTTTGCTCCTGATCCATGGCAACAGGAACTCATATCAGCAATTAGGAAGAACCAGTCAGCTGTTATTGTGGCACCAACTTCCAGCGGTAATTCCATTTTTATTCTATATTGATTATCAGGTGTGTTAGATCAGCTGATCGCAACCCAAATTTGGGTCGCAAAAGTTTAAAAATGGGTCGCCGATATTTGAAAAAATCTGGCGATTTATGTACTTGTTAATTCATATTTAAATTTGGGCGTTCATCAACTTTAGTTTTTGGGGGTATTGAATAGTTGCTGGCATATATTGGTTACTGTTTGGCAGAATTAAACACTAATTTTAAGGTACTCAATGGTTGTAAGCTAGCTAAGTGTCTTATTATTTCTTGTAAAGAAAACATTGGGCCGCTTTCTCTTCTCTTTGTTTACAGTTGATGTTAGCTCAAATTAACCCAGTAACCATGACAACTTAAAGTAAGATATATGATTGGTTTAGATTTTAAAAACAGGGTTGATTTTAGCTTAAAATAGAAAAAGAACCCGGCCCTTTATGTTTTATTAGCCAACATCAAAATGAGTAAAAAATTAACGCTATCAGAATTTCTAAAAGAGCAAAATATTAGTCAAAGTGAAGCACCAACTTCCAGTTCCAGTACTTTGAAACATCAGAAAAAATCATTATCATTAAATGATTGAAGACAAAGTATTAAAAGATGAAGAATTGCTATCAGTGAAAACCATATTTCAAAATTATCTGCCAAAACTAAAAGAAAAGTTTTTAAGTTATTTTCCTCTTGCTGATGACATTCATGTCTGTAATATATGGATATTTGTAGCACAAGAAAATAATGTTTTAAATTTATGTGAAGAAGAACAATTATCTCCATCATCATGTGATAAACTGCTTCAAGCACAATTTACCAATCAAAAAAACTTGCTCCAATTTTGGATACAAATTCAAAAAGAATATTCCACATTAAGCTAGAAGGCAGTACAACCCCCGCTATGTTTTTGCAACGACTTATTTAGCAGAAAGTGGCTTTTCGGCTCTAGCTTCAATAAAAAAACAAATACTGAAATCATCTTGTTGGTATTATTATTTATTATCTGCTATTGCTATTATATATAACATTTTTGTTATAATTATACCAAACAAAAAGAAAAATATTTGTGAAAGTCTACTTCTATATTTTTATATGTTCCTACATCCTACAGTTTTAAATAAATACGTTTATCACCTTCTCATGAAGTGTGGGTCGCCTTATATGACGTTATATCGGTAGTCAGGTAAAAAAGGTTATGGAACACTGTGTTAGATGATAAGAAAAATACCCCATAATCATCAATATAGATTAAGATTTAATTTTATTCTTATTTGTTTGATTTATTGATGATGAGGGTGACAAATATTAATAATATGCAATAAGGTTGAATGATAATTTGTCCATAGTAATAAAAAAAATCCTTAATATTACAAAAACAGTTCAAGAAACTGCTGCAAATTGAATCAATACTTGCATATTAATTGTCAAAATGATATTTATGCTTTTATTTCTTATATTATACAATGAATAATGAGGTTTTGAGCATTTTTTCTCTACACATTTTTTGCTACAACAAATGGTTCTCATGATATTAGCAAAAATCCATAAATTTTTAAAATCGTTTTTCTGTCATATAACTACAAAAATATTAACAAAAAATATCAAGAGTGCTTTTCAATCAGAAATTTGATTTTCTATATAATAGCAAAGTTAAAAAAAAATCGTGGACAGTCCAAAATACAGATTTTTGGAAATATTTTGTAAATGTTAAAATTTTGGAAAAGTTTTTTTAAAACACTGAGAAATTTTAATTCCTATCTGATGGTATTCTTACTTTTTGAATATATTAAGTATTTTCAGATATTTAAGAAAAATCATTTTTTGTGACGCTTTTTTGCTAATATCTTCTAAACAGTTTGCTGCATCGAAAATTTATAGGGACGAATAATACTCACAATTATACTACTATTCATATCCTAAAAGGAAAAAAATAAAAACTCAAAAAGGGTAGTCACTCCACTCCCTACTTACCCCAAACACAATAGGTCGCTTTGCGTAGTTGAGATTTATAAGTATGCCTAATTGCAAGTTCATAAGTTGTCTTTCGAAAGTTTTCGGGTCCACATACGGACAGACTGACAGACACAGACAAAAAAGGTTTTTTCTCAAATTTTGTTTTTGAACGTTCTTGAGCATACAATACTTCCCATCTGGGGATGTAGAAGTAATTGATGTTTTTTTTTATATTGAAAAGTGATCCATATCTCTAAGTGGATTGATTCTTCTTCAAAAATTATACTTGAAGTTAATTCACTTTATTAATTATAAATGGTAAAGGGTTTTTGGATAACTAATAACAATCATCAGTACCAAAACAATTATTTTGACTTTGTCAGAAATATAGAAACAAGCAAACTTAATTCAAATCAAAAAGTAACCTACAAGCCAGCAACATTAATATAGAATTAATTTAGATCAAATAAATAATTTAGAACTGGACTATTGAAATTACAAAAATTATTTAGAATAGCACAATTTTGTTCACCAATAATGGGGTTGTAGACCATATTTTTTTTATTGCAGAATATGAATCTACATAAAAAATAATAGACCCCTGTTAATTTATCTTTTTTCCAAATCGCTTAGATAAACGTCAAAAAAAATGGTAAAGTTTAAATATTTGAATGTGTGACATAGGTTGACCCTGCCACTTGTGATTGGCAGCAGCTGTGTGTTGTTGCCAGGGCACAATAATTTTCAGCGTTCCAGTTTCCTATGCGTGTTTTTCGCTGTCAAATGCCGATGAACGGACGAAGAACATCATTCATAACCTCTCAGTAACAGTAACCCTCGTGTGTTTTTTTGCTTTTGTTTATCGATCACGATTATATCGTTCAAAACGCGGACGAAATGGCTGCTGAAAAGAAATGTTTTGTGCCAACATGCGCAAATACTAGTATTGTTGGCATAGAGAAGAAATTTTTAATTGTACCCGAAGAAAAATTGAGACGAAAATTGTGGTGCCATTCAGTAGATGCAGCACTAACAGCAAGTCGCTTGTGTTAAAGAAAATCCTCGCAAAATCAAGCCAAACGCAAATGTAAACAAACAGATCTGTGTATCTGTACAGTGTTGCCACTGGGGCTGACAGAAATTCGCTAGATTGCCGCATCGAATCTGCTAAAATTTTTAAGACAGGGTAATCTGTTGATATACAAGGGGATTAATTATTAGTTTC
Source organism: Rhyzopertha dominica (assembly GCA_025024175.1). Lineage (NCBI taxonomy): Eukaryota > Metazoa > Arthropoda > Insecta > Coleoptera > Bostrichidae > Rhyzopertha > Rhyzopertha dominica. The sequence goes on along the minus strand of QCXZ01000045.1, from coordinate 5,177,288 downwards.
CTACAATTATGCTATAACGTTAAAAATATCGTTGTCGAGCTCGTGCTTCTTCCAGAAATATGTTTCTTTGCTTTTTACTTGTTTTAAGGTAATAATATCTGCCTCATCTGACAGTCTGAGCTGCAACGTGAAACACACAAGCACTATTGAGACGTTGGTAAAATTTTCGATTGTTAGGTAAAAAAAGCAGGAAATATACCTAATATTTCCCAGGCAAGGAATACAGTAATCATCGAGTCACCTAGCATAAATAAATCGATTGTAGATACTTCATATTTAAGTTTCCCATATTTATACGCCAAAGTGAAACATTAATATTAATTAAAAACTTTCTTATTCCGTTAAAATATCTACTAACCGCTAAAACTTATATTTTTCGGTTGGGCGAGAATTTTATCTGCTAAGTTGGCAACACTGAACAGATGTCTCTTCTATGAGTCAAACGCGAAATCACGGTAGGTTTACCGTGGCGAAATGCCATCCCACCACACTCCCCACTCTAGCCGGGTCAACTGACGTTGCTAGCAATATTTAAATTTGGCGGAAAACTTTAGAAGGCGAAAATAAGACAATATAACATTAGAAATATTTTTTTGTTGCTAGTATCTCACTTCATTGGGTCTAGGAAAACCTACAAATGTGTTGCAATAACGATTTGTGAACGAGGGCTACAACCCCATTATATGAGTTTCTAAAATTCCAAATAATTCGTTTTATCACACAAATGGAATGAATTTAAATTGTTTAAATAGTTAGTTAACAAAGAATTATTTATTTTTAAATTTTTCAAATTGTTTTAATTGTTTTTTACTTCTAATTAAAAAAAGATCAGCCCATTTGTCCAACATAAACTGAATTGCAATCATTGCATGAAAAACTATAAATGTCTTAATGATTTAAAACTGAAAATTAATCTTTATTATATTATGTATAAAACAGGAAAATACAGTGCCTACAGTAGAAAAATCCACGAGAACAAAATAATTTAGATAGACTAACTGAGATTGACCAGCAAACTTAAATTATTTACCAAACCTTAAAGTTTTCTTGTACAATAATTTTCAAATATCAATTTGTGAAAAATTAATGGATAAAATGTTATTGTGCAAAAAATAAGCTTATATTTTTGTTCWTGTGTATTGAMGACCTCCCTGTGTTGATTTTCTGCGAAACTAATTAAAATATGCAGAAATGGTGCTAACATAAATTGACTTTATTTTTATTTAAAAAATGTACGGTACACCCTGTATAACCAACTAAACTGTGAGTTTAAATGTTAAAGGTTAAATATAGAATCTGCCTTTCAGGTAAAACTTTTGCTTCATATTACTGTATGCAACGTATTTTGCAAACATCAAAGAATGGAATTGTTGTGTACGTGTCTCCAACCAAAGCCTTAGTGAATCAGGTGGCAGCTACTGTATATGCAAAATTCAGCAGGGCTCAAACGCCTCCTGGCACCACCATAGTTGGAGTATTTACAAGGGATTACAGAACAAATGCATGCAATTGTCGTATATTGGTAACAGTACCCCAGTGCCTAGAAATACTTCTGTTATCGCCACGTCGTTACACTTGGACAAAAAATATTAAATATGTGATATTTGATGAAGTGCACTGCTTAGCAGGTCAGGCTGGTGGTGTTAGCTGGGAAAGATGCTTGCTGATGATAAGGTAATTGATGTCTTTTATTATAAGCTATTGTAACACAGCGAAGTGCAAGGCGGCATGTTCATGTGAGAGAGTTTTAAACTAACAACCATGTGCATTGTTTTTTGTTTTTGGATATATGTCAACTCTGACAATAAATAATCTTATACAAACGTTTATACTGGTGCTCCAACCATAGACAAAGGCAATATAAATACATATGGAACTCTAATGGTGGGGGTAGATTCATATAAAGCGCCTGCAGTATCATTAGGCTAAACTACACACGAATATGAGTTGATAACATAGGAAACTACCAGGTTGTTCAATAAGTTTTGTCGTTCGATAAGAAAAACACAATTTTATGGTTCAAAATATACGTTATTATTCAGTATAATCTCCCTGAACATTAATACACTTGCTCCAACGATCCTGCAATCTGTGGATCCCATCCCTGAAGTGAGAATCCGGAAGTTCTGCAAAATACGCTTCAACAGCCGTTATGACCTCTTCATTTGATGAAAAACGCTTGCCACACATAAATTTTTTGAGTTCTGGAAACAAATGGAAGTCGCTGGGGGCCAAATCTGGTGAATATGGTGGATGCTCCAACAACTCGAACTTTAATTCACGGATTTTAGCCATTGTCAAAATGCCGTTGTGACACTGTGCATTGTCCTGATGAAAAAGGATATTTTTTCTTCTGCAAACCGGGTCTTTTTTTTTCATGAATTTTTCCCTCCAACTGGTCCAAAAGGTTGCAATAATATTCAGAATTAATTGTTTTATCAGTTTGCAAGTAATCTACAAACAAAATTCCTTTCGCATTCCAAAAAACTGATGCCATAACCTACTTGGCCGATTTCAGGACACGAACTCGTTTCGAAGCCGAACAACCAGGTTCACACCACTCTTTAGCCTCTTGTTTTGATTCAGAATCATGGTGATAGACCCAAGTCTCATCCATAGTGATGAAAGACGCACAAAATCCACTTTATCCTTTTTAAAACACTCCAAATGTTGCTGAGAAAGTTGCATTCGAATGTGTTTTTGTTCTATTGTTAGCGAATGCGGCACCCATTTCTAAAACCCAAAATTTCACTTAAAAGATGGCTCACACTCAACTAAATCTCTCTCAGTCAATCGACGAAAACCCTATCCTGTATTTTGGCTATGATTTCTGGTGTTGTTGCACTTTTTGGACGTCCTTTACGTGGATCGTCTTCAAGGCTTGTACGACCACGTTTAAATTCAGCAACCCATCTTTCTACTGTTCTTATTGTAGGTGAATAATCATTATGCACTTTTAACATTCGTTTGTGAATTTCTTTTGGTGCTACACCTTCCAAAAATAAGAATTTTATCACTGCACGATATTCAATTTTTTCCATCATAAAAAAAATACTGTGACACGGCGACACTAAATGGCTTGTAAACAAAGAATGAATTGACAGATTGAAATGCAACTTCACATACGTTCATATGAAGAGTGTACCAACAAAACAAAAAAAATTTTGGGCTAGTATCAAACGACAAAACTTATTGAACAACCTTATACTTTAAATGGTGCAGCAACAACATGCAAGTCAGATTTTTTTTAATTTACTTATAATTTGCAACTAGTTTGCTCCATTGCTGCCTCTCCAAAGTTACTTGTCACATAACTTCCAACGGTGAGGGAATAAACTACTTGCGAATTAAATAAGAGATTATGTAAGAATAATTTGCAATTAAATGATGAATAACAAAACGGAAGCCGTTTAGTATTGACCAACAATTATAATGAACATAAATGTACAATTCATAAAGATTTCACTATAAAAGTGTATGGTAGACGTCTTCGTTTAAGTTTTGTCTCCAGGTAGTCGAAATAACTCACCGAAATGCTTGTGATAAACGTAAATAAGCTAATTTTTTATCCAAACTATTTTGTAGTTTTTAATGTGTTTCAGTCATATTTGGTACCTCTGAGACAAGTATGCATTTTTTAAACAGACCTTCATTGTAAATAAAAATATTTCCAAAGGGTCTTTATTATTGTATTATATAATAATATGTGATAAATAAGGAGTGGTACCCATGAAAAATTTCCCAAAGAGACCAGAGTTTGGTAGGTACACTACATTTTAATAAACACCAAGAACAGAAATGCTTAGCACTAAGTTATCGGCTGATACCAGTCAGGTCCTAATAATTAGTATACCGATAATTTGGCTAATATTACAAGCAACATAGTATTTTATTATAGCTTAAAATTTACCAGAAAAATTGATTTCTCTTAAAAGTCTTAAGTTTTGTTGTTAATAAAAATTGCTGGTATACTGTACAATGTATCATTCGATAAAAGTTAAAGTATCTTGAATTGTCAAGTGAATGTTGATTTTGTGTACGTCCTTGTCCACTGTCTAGAAGTAAAACAACCCATTAAGCATCTTCACATTAGTGCTGCTGCTGTGATAGTGTAATGGATGTGGATTAAAGCTATCATAATTTACTCAGATATAATAAATTACTTTACGGTCCCAGCAATGTATAGTCATCAGGACGCTATTTACTAGGTCTCTATTGCCCTTAAAAATATTTAAATTTAAATTACATTGTTTAAAGCTGTAAATAACTGAAATGCGGATTTGCAATGACCAGTTAGATATCCCAGAATACATCGTTAAATGATGCTTGAAAATATAATAAAATTGCTCCTTATCCATACAAGTGCAAATCGACTCGCTATTAAAAATTAATTTTTTTTTAATTCTTGAGCAAGAAGCGGAACATTTAAACATGTTAAGAATTCATAATAAGCTTTTGAAGCACCAAGTGTACCTGCCTACATCACTTAAAGTGTGAACTACTTTATCGAGAACCATGTCTATGTAGTAACTTCCATGCAGTTATTGAGATATATTTCTACAAAAACTAGTAAAACTCACCTCCTCACCCGCAACTGGCAAAACTTGCTTTGTGGTATAAATTACTAACTAAGAAATTAGGATGGCAATGCCATCTGTCAGCATTACACTGACATGATGACAAAGCCCCCTAGCTGCCTTAACGGGAACTACTTCCTAAAGCAAGTGACCTGTAGCCTAACAAACTGGCATGCAACTGCATACTTCAATTTGACAGCAGACCCCCACGGCACTTTTTGCTGACGGGCAAGAACCAACATGCATTAAAATGCATGTCTATGCTGTGCTGTCTACACCTCAACCAACTGCAGATAGTACTATTTCGCTGTCATTACAGCTCATCAGTGCAGTTTAGGTCTAGTGTAGACAACATGGCATAGAAATGGTTTTGCTTATATTCCAAAGCAATGGTATGATGAAAGTAAGAAATTAGGATGGCAATGCCATCTGTCAGCATTACACTGACATGATGACAAAGCCCCCTAACTGCCTTAACGGGAACTACTTCCTAAAGGAAGTGACCTGTAGCCTGACAAACTGGCATGCAACTGCATACTTCAATTTGACAGCAGGCCCCCACGGCACTTTTTGCTGACGGGCAAGAACCAACATACATTAAAATGCATGTCTATGCTGTGCTGTCTACACCTCAACCAACTGCAGATAGTACTATTTCGCTGTCATTACAGCTCATCAGTGCAGTTTAGGTCTAGTGTAGACAACACGGCATAGAACTGGTTTTGCTTATATACCAAAGCAGTGGTATGATGAAAGTAAGAAATTAGGATGGCCTGCTGTCAAATTGAAGTATGCAGTTGCATGCCAGTTTGTCAGGCTACAGGTCACTTCCTTTAGGAAGTAGTTCCCGTTAAGGCAGCTAGGGGGCTTTGTCATCATGWCAGTGTAATGCTGACAGATGGCATTGCCATCCTAATTTCTTACTTTCATCATACCATTGCTTTGGTATATAAGCAAAACCAGTTCTATGCCGTGTTGTCTACACTAGACCTAAACTGCACTGATGAGCTGTAATGACAGCGAAATAGTACTATCTGCAGTTGGTTGAGGTGTAGACAGCACAGCATAGACATGCATTTTAATAAATTACTAACTGTTTACACATCCAGCAGTTCAAGAATATCTTATGCAAGCTAAATGTGATTGTGATCTATATCAACAAATTACATTTTAAATTTGAAATATTTATGTGCTCATAAATGTTCTTGAAAAATTGTTCTCGAAAGATAAGTACAAGTACAGTGAGTTTATAAAGTCACTGTATTGTAAGCAGATGCTAGCGCCAAGACTCTGCCTTGTCACTAGGCCAAACTAATCCGTATGGTCACCCAAGCAAGGTTTGAAAACCCCCACAGATGTATTTGTGTGTAAACCACGTAGCATATTAGCTTGACATGATGTGGGTTGTTAAATGTTCGGATACGTGAATGTATAGCCTGTGGTAAAATTTCGTCATTCACCCACCTGTTGGAACAAGTAGCCATGTTGAGCAATCCTTTCAACATCTGGAAGTGGAGAAAAACGAAAACGTGGCACGCATGCAATATACAGGGTGTCCCGCATTATGTGGGCAACCTCTCGCAATCCGAAAAAACAACACTATTTTAGAGCATAACGTGTTTTGAAATAACGCCTGCCTACTAAGATATTTACTTATAAATATAGGAGAAGAGAAACAGTTTTTGTCTATTATTATTTGAAGTGGAAACTGTTAAAATGATGCATAGAATTTTTTTATAAATGTTTAGGGAGGGGGGCACCCCACCATTTTACCCATTAACTTTAAAATGGGAAATTTTTTTTTCCCACAATATGTGTTTTTGTAATCTTTGGACTTTTGTTGAATGTTAGGGTTTACATTTTTACTACTTAAGTAAATCATTTTGTTTTTATCAAATTGGATGTAATAAATCTTAAAAATTGTGATAGATCTCTTTCCATATCTGTAAAAATAAAATTCATAATTATTAAAATTCAATTCAAATCCATTATTTGAGAATTTTTGCTACAAATAATAAGGTATTGTCAAAATGTCAATGTAACAGTGACATCTAACACAATTTTATTATTTATCATGGCCAATTTGAAAAAAAAAGATTCTGTTATGCAGTGAAAATGTGAGTCCTAATATTCACTGCAATTTTCTCGGAAAGGGTCAATTTTAGCCACATGTACAGAGTTTTGTTTTACAAGGCCCAAAGGGTAAAAAAACATTTTTAATAAAAATATTTAACCATTAAGTTAAGGGTTAAAATGTGAGGGGTTGGCCTTCTCCCACCTTCCCAAAAACATTTATTAAAAAAATAATAGACAAATTTGATGAAATTATATCACCCAGTCTAAGATATTTTTTAAAAAGTGTTTCTCTTCCCCCATGTTTAAGAGTGAACATCTCAGTAGGCGGACGATATTTCAAAAAAAGTTATACCTACTGTAAAATTTGTTATTTTCACACCAGTTTTCAAACTCCGAGAAATTGCCCACATAATGGGGGCACCCTGTATAACTGATGCATTAATACCTGCCCCACGGTTTTCTTTTAAACCTTACAGGTATTTTATAGCTACTAAAAAATTCATAATCCCATATTTTTAGTACAGTCTGTATGGGACTAGGAGAAATTATTTTATACTTTTTAGTCTAATTTAAAACATGGTAAATTCAAAAATTATTTATGATTTAAATAATTTTTTTTGCTTTGTTTCCTTATATCTGAAATTTTGCAATTGATTTTAAAAATTTGAGGTTTATTTCAATATCTCTTCACCTAATCAAATCTGAAATCAAAAACCGTTACACCTGCTTGTTAATAGAAAAGCTTTGTTGTGATTAAAAAGTGGTCCCAACAGCAGGTGGTGTTCCCAAGCGGTCCCCCATCCAAGTACTGCCGTGTCCAACATTGCTTACCTTCAGTGATTGGTCAAAAGTTGATGTTTTCAATGCGCTATGTTCATTGTTAAAATTTTGTTTGCTGTATAAATGAGTTGTCTTAATTATTAGGGCTATTAAAAACAATAGGTACCAGGTAATATTGCTTTGTCATCCAGTTCTGAGCTTATTTAAAATTTCAAGTCTAGCTCATCAAGAAGTCAGTTTAAAATCAACTGCAAGGTTTGTACTGAATGTGTAGACCAACAGTCACAAAAACTTGTTAAAATGGTCAGTTTTCCTATGTAAAGATTAGATTTTTAATAATTCTAATTTTTTAAGGGAAAAATGTATGTAAACAAAAAACAACAAAACACTAAATTCAAAATTTTTAAGAGTCTAAGCTACATATATACAAAATACTATGAATTTGTAATTAAGTATATTTGAGAAAAAAGTAAATTACAGAAATTTATTATGTGTCGTAATTGGCTGTGTCTACTAGTACTTTATATATTAGTGAGTTGTGTGGTTCTACTAACTCTAGAATCAAAATAATAACATGATTATTCTGTTGAGTTGAAATAATTCTTGCAGCAGAGCAATTCTCCAGTATTTGAAAATTTATTACATAGTTTAGTTTCCAGCAGATTTACTAATTACAATATTCTTTTAAAGGTGTCCATTTTTGGCGTTATCTGCTACCATTCGAAATCCCGAAAAATTTCATAAATGGCTGGTAGATGCTGAAGAATTCAAGTTGCAGAGGGACAATAAACTTGGAATAGAAAGAAGTTATGATGGCAAAGTTCATCTTGTGATACATTCCGAAAGACATTCTGATCTCATCAAATACACTTTTCATCGGGATGGACTGCAACATTTCCATCCATACAGTAATCTGGATATCCAAGTTATAAATATGTATAGTGGCATTCCTGAAAATATCATACTGTCTCCATTGGAAACATTACTGCTGTACAATGCCATTAAAAAGTTCTATGGACTCCTTCAAGGAGATGAGGTCATTGAAGTATTCTTTGCGAAAAACTGTAAAACGGGTAAGTAGCAATAGTTGGTGACGAATTACCTGGCCTGATTATGAAGAAGTCAAAATAAAACAGTGTGTTTTTGGTGATAATGAATTGTATAATTATTGACCGTTAATGTATAAATATTATATAAATGTAATGGGTTCCGGTCTTAATAGAAATAAAACTCCTTTTATCTCGTAGCCTAGCTTTCTGAGTTTATTGTCTTTTTCTTCAGGGCCTACTAATGTTTTATTAAATAACTTTATTACAAATAGAGCACAAAAACCATATGAAAAATACAATAGAAATGAAATTATCTTAAGTGACAGAACATCTTTAAGAGGGTACAGATAAAATTAATAACTGTAGGTAAATAAAACTGTTATAAACTATTAATTATTATAAATAATATTGCCAAATATCAAAATTCTTTCAAAATATAAAAATTCACTAATAATTATATGAAATCTAGACATGACGAGAAATTTATAAAGTGTAAGTAGGAAATAGTTAAAATTGGAATAGGTAGGTATAAGTTTTAGAAAGATTATGAAAACACTATTATATCTAATGGTGACTGCACCGCAACTAACTACAGACAGATATGTTTCACTGTTATTACAGCTCGTCACTGTAGTTTAGGTCTAGTGCAGACAGCATGGCAACTAGGTGGCTTTTTCATTATGTGAGTGTAATGTTGAGAGATGCCATTGCCATGTAATTTTCTATTGTTATATTTAATAAACCTTGTCCTATCTGACAAGGAAACCATATTATCTTTTAATTTTTTAATAATTTTATTAGCCTTATTTTTAATAGAGATGGTAGGATCAGAATCAATGGTAAAAAAATGTTCTATCACTTAGTAATTCAAGGGATTTTATCTAAAAATAAAGTTTTAGTAATAGCTATAGTTACATTACATTTATCTGATTTAACAAATAAGATATTTGGCTAATTTTTTAATAACATTTTAGTTTTAGTTCTCATTTTATGTAGCCATTCAATTTTAATGGTTTGTTTTTTTTAATTTTGAAAGAAATTTGATATTTGTCGACATTATCTTTTATAATTATTATTAGTTTAATTTATCTACAGTTATTAATCTTATTTTTACCCTGCTAAGCTGTTCTTTCACTTAGGATGGTTCCATTTGGTAACACGACGTTGCAACAACATACCTTTGCATAAACATGTGACTCAAAATAAAAATAAACAAAATTATAAAAATCTCCATGCTTATCTTTCTATTTCCCTCATTGGGATATCTTTACCTCTTGCATTACTGTTTCACACAGAGATTAAAAGTGTGTATGTTTTGCCTCTTGTTTTCTATTTCGAATTACCTTTTCTTCTTTTTATTTTGTCTGTCGTTTTTAAATGCAGTTACAATTTTGGAAGGTATGTTCCATTCGGCTGTCTCCTGTTCGGATCTGTTGCATTAGATGATTTCTTCCGCATTGCACATAAATAAACAGCATGTCAACTTTTTATGGTTTGAGTAATGGTTATCCTTTGTATTGTATACAAAGTACTCAAAATAATTCTCTAATGTTGTTGACAGTTACCTACTTTTTTGCAAAAATGTCGTTGCTAAGAAACATGGGCAATCATATATGTATGTCAACACACACACACACACATGTGCGAATTTTCCAAAATTAGTTTTAATTAAATACATCACTTGGTAATATGAAAAGATTCTATTTGTGACATATCTTTGAAAAGGGAAAAAAACATAAGGATTTTGATGATATCATAAGTGATATTACCTTTATTGATCAAAAAACGAAGGTTCATGGTACCTATGTATAACAAATATTAAACAATATACATACAGCATTAAAACAATTTTTTTATAGAGCTTGAAAATGTGTAACACTTTGGTATTAACATTTTTTCTTCACTATGAGAAGATATTCCAATTAAAAGAAATGCAAGTTTTGTAGTTTTACCTGAATAACTACTAAGCCAAGCAGTTTATAACTAAAAAATATGCAACTTTTATTCAAATATGCCCACTTTATATATCCGCTAGTTTATGAAATATTTGCAATAATAAAAATGGTTGACAATGAATCCATTTGCACTAAAGTGAAAATGCTGTGATTTTTTTTAGAATTCAAATGTTGTTATGTGTTTTGACTTTTTAGCAATAAAGATAGATGCCTGTTAAAATTGAATACAAATATTAATAATTTTGATTAACATAGGAACATGTGAGCGAAGATCAATTTCTTTCTGACAACTAATTAGTAATGTTGTTATATATGCATTTCTAGGAAAACATGGGTTTACATTCTTAAAAAATTTGTACAACTTATCAGATTTAGCTCAGCATCTCCTTGTTGTGGCATGAGCTGAGAAAACGCTTTCTTCACTCAATAAGCTAACACTAATAGAAAACCTATGTAAAAAAAATTAACGATTCCCTAAAAATGAATCAGGAGAGGTCGATAATAAATTAAAGAAAGTTTCTTACAAGATTAGTTGTAGTCTTAATCATTTTAACAAGCTACTGTTTCTGAACTAGTATTAACAGAGATAGGGACTTTTATGTATTATCTCAGTCTATAATATGTGAATTAATATACTTTAATGTGTAACTTTGTGTAAATAAAATGAAAACGTTATAATCGCTTTCATCTATGTGATGATTCGACTTATTTCAAAATAAAGCATAAAGTAACAGTGTCTTTTGTTGTACAAATAGTTGTAACAAAAAGAATTTACTGTAAACATTGTGTTTCTTTCTTTTTTCAGGATTTATTACACGAAATTTGGTTAGAGATTTCGAAAAGAAATTGACAGCAGTTCTTTATGACATCTATTTAAACCAACCTGAAGTGTATACAAGAATAATTAACCAGCTTAGCCCTAAGAAGGATATACAGTATGATGAAATAGGACATCCTTTTTGTTGTGACAACATACTTCAGCTTCTTACAGAACTTCATTCAAAGAGAATGCTTCCAGCATTGATATTTTCATATGACAGAGTATTAGTTACAAGATTAGGGTGGCGTGTGTCAAAGCATTTTTATGATTCTATGGTAAGTTTTTTGTGTTGGAGTTCACTTGCTTTTTTATAGTTTGTGGAGCTAAAAATTTTATTGTTAATTCTTGCATACATTTAGTATATAATAATGTGCTTTGTTAGATTTGGTCAGTTGTTGAATGTTAGAAATTAAAATTAAAAGACATTAATGTGGCAAAGCGCTTTCGGCCTTAAATGGCCATCTTCAGTGCCAGAGACAGGTTTTATAAAAATTAAAAACTGTAAGAAAACAACAGGAATTAATTTTTGGTACCTACAAGTCAAAACTACCTAAATTGCAAAGTTACTTTAGATTGAACAAATTATTTAAAATGGGCGAGTTAAAATTTTGCATTTTTCATTTAAAACTTAACACTGTGGTAATGTAATATGTTATAAAGCACAAAAATTTCAAAAAGTTTTAATTTTTGTGATTTGTAACAAAACTGCAAAATTTTAACATTATCCAAACTAGTAGTATGCTTATAAATAGTAAACAGTCGCAAAGGAGGAATTTGCTTTTACATTTTTCAAATTATTTAAGGTGCTCCTTAGCTTTAACCATTAAAAATCTCCCATTCTGTCCCACACATATTCTAGCACAATCATTGCAAGAATAACTGTATATGCCAGAGATAGTTGAATTTTAAATTAAAAAATTAATTTTTTCTTTTATTAATTGATGTGGCTTTTTAAAAAGCATTTAGTGTTATTTTACAAATTGCTTATAAAAACAACTGTCTAAATTATTTAATAGAAATTGATATTTTATACAAGGTGTCATTAGTGTGTCGGCGCAAGATACTGACTTTACTATTAACAATAAACAGATAATTCGTTATATAATTAGTTCAGGTGCATCCACTAAAATTATTTTCCGCTATACAGCATGTACCATTATTCCAGGACCGTAATCAACTTTTTCCCAGGTGCTTTATAGCCATATACTTTTTCTAAGCGGCGTTGCCAAGTTATTAAACTTTTTCTGAAAATTTTTGAAAATACAAGCTTTGCCCGAAATGTGTCTAGAAACCTAACTATTAATAACAAGAAGAAAATCTTTTGTCCATTAGCGAAGGTAACTTCTCTCTAGACCTTAGTATTTTTTTTTATGTGATTCTACTGTACAGGGTGATAACTAGACGTGATCAAATTCTACAACCTTCAAACTATAACTGTTCAGACCATCCATGAAGCCGACTGTACATCAAAAACGAATCCTAGTTAGCAAAGATCTTTTCATGCTATTGAAATAAGCTCAAAAAAAAGACATTGGGATACCTACATGAATTTTTACTATCTCTTCCTGTTTGTCCTGTGTGATCCAGGTTGTATGCAGAGGTGTAATGGTTTAAATGTGGATTATAACCTTTTAACAGTGGAAAAACAAACACAACACACATTGTATGAATGTCAAAATCGTTCTTTGAACCACTCATAAGCAGTGCATAGTTGTCAAACTGTTCCCAAACAGAATATTTTCAACATTTATCTTTCAAACATAAGGCGTTTTTTCGCGAAGCAGCGTTTTGAAGCTGGTTGAACCGTGTTTGAAAACATACATTCGAGCGTTAAAATAATGACGTCACGTTCGTAGCGTTTTCAATACGGTTTGAAATCATTTTACGGAACGTTTTGAACCGTGTTATAACCTCAAACGCCGCTTGGATGCTGTCAAAAAAAGAGCGTGCACCACTCGTCTGATTATTGCTCGCCTCTTCTGCGTTTTCCAAATAATAAAATTGTTCAAGTTGGCACGAGAAGAAGCCGAGGACGATTATGTTTGAACACAATACTGAAAATATGGTGTAACTTATTATAAACGACTATAAAATCGTTGTAGACGAAAATACAGCCAACGAATTATTAAACAGTAAGTTCAAAGTTGTTAAAACATGTAGATATGCATAACTGAATGTTTTGTTGTTTTCTAGATCCATCACTATCCATCACACATCCATCACAAACGTGTCAGTTGGAAAAAATCATAATTTAGGTACTGCGGCAACCAGTCGTCTGCATAATTAGTAATTCTAATGTGAGGTATTTGTGAAATTAACATAAAATTTGTTATTTCACAGTAATTTTCTTGCAATAGATTTGGTAGTAAAATGTACAAATCATTATCTGCAGATATCTGTTCAGTTACCAAACATTGCAAAACCAAAACATTTTCCATTGTGATGCAATGTGCAAATCTCGATCTATAGGAGTTAATAAAGGTATTGCATATTAAAGTCCAGTCACTTTGACATTTCTGATTTGACGGTTTTTAATTGGTTTTGAAAACGTGCATTTGTGCGAAGTCAAATCGATGACGTCACAATTGAATGCGGTTCAAAGCGGTTTGAAAACAACCGTGAATACGGTGCGTCGCGGAAAAACGCCTATAGTTGGCAAGCAGACATTTTGAGCATTGTATTTGTCACCTTTCAAACTGCTGCTCATGAAATCATTTAACAGATATGGCCTAGAAAACTGCTTTCTGGATGGTAGGGGCATTAGATTATGTGAACTTTATGCAGTTTGTGTTCTGTAAAATCACAGTAAAATAACATATTTTTTATATTCTATTCATTTTAGGTGGTACAAGATCGGCGAACCATCAAAAAGAAAGACAAAGAAGAAAAATTATTGAAAAAGCAGTTGCAAAAAGATTCCCAGCAAACTGAAGTTCAGTCCAAGCAGATAAACAAGCACATTAATGCGAACAGATCAGAACCAAAAACATTACATTTATTGGAAGATACTGGAAGCTTCTTGAAAGGTACTGTAGACACCTTTGTATGAATTTGATTTATTTTGTTTTTGTCTGATTAATATATAATGCTTAATTATTGAGTAATTCATAGACTGCAAATATAATAAAAATCAAAAACTTATAGAGTAGAAAACACTATGTATTTGATAAACTTTTTGGCAGCAATGCGGGAATCTTTAGAAGTAAGCTAATCTAATCTAAAATGGGTATAATTTATATAGCTGATTGAATGATCACTCGAATATTAAGTGATGACCTATAATTTTAACATTAATATATATAATATGTAACATTAAATGAAAACCTACTAAACTGAAGATGATGTTTCTTTTATATTGCCAGTTCTATCTATTCATCGGAGTGCTCTGAGCACTGGACAACTGAAATTACAAAAATCATTTAGAATAGTAAAATTTTGATTGATTTACTGCACAAATGCAATGAAGTTAAATTGTCTAGTGTGGCAGTGTATTTATTTAATAATAAATGGTTAGCTAACAAAGAATTTGTTATTGCAATATTGTATTTTTATACATTTCAAATTGTTTTAAATGTTGCTTACCTGTAGTTAAAAAGGATCTACCCATTTGTCCAACATGAACTGAATTGCAATCATTGCATGAACAATTATAAAAGCCTGAATTATTTAGAACTGAAATCTGGTCTTTATTACGCCTAAATCGAGAAAAGAGGCTGTAGAAAAAGCAATATTTATTCCGTGAGAAGATAATAATTTATATAGACCACGGTAGAAGATAGAGAGGTATACGCACGATGCTGTGTGGAGTGGGCTGATTCCGTAGCCAGTCACGCTAGAGAGAGATAGAGCATAGTGTGAAGCGCTGCGCTTTGCATAAGGCTACTTTACAGCACACACTGTGTTAATAATATTAATTTGATTCCCAAAATTACCTAAGCGAATAGGCGAATAGCGATGGTTCATTTATCTTTCAAAAAGTGTGGAAATGATAAGATTCTGTTGTTACTTGTCCAACAATTTTAGAACAGGTTTGCGTCAGATAAATTTCCACTGCAAATTGAATCAATACGTCCACATCAAGTTGTCAAAATGAAATTTACGTTTTTATTTCTTATATTATACCATGAATAATGAGGTTTTGAGCATTTTTTATCTCTAGTCATTTTTTTCTGCGACAAACGGTTCTTGTGATGTTAGCAAAAATCCATAAATCTGTAATATCGGTCTTTTCTAAATAACTCGAAAATTATTAACTAAACAAAACAATTGCAAGAGTGTTTTTCGATCAGAAATTTAATTTTCTATATAATAGCAAAATTCAAAAAAAGTTGTGTAGACAGGGTCCAAAATTCGTTTTTTTTTAATATTTCACAAATGTCAAAATTTTGGAAACATTTTTTTACACTTTTTGTGAGAAATTTTATTTCCTATCGGATGGCATTTTCATATTTGAATATGTTAAGTATTTTCTGAGATATTTAGGAAAAACGGGTTTTTTTTTTAATGAAAATTTATAGGGACTAATAATCACATACTAAAAGGTAAAAGATAAAAGTTTGCAAAAGGGGTAGTTATCCCACAATTTTAGGGAAGGGGGCCCTACACCCTACTCACCCCCAAAACAACATGTTGCTTTGGGTAGTTGAGATTTATATGTATGCCAAAATTCAAGTTCATATGATGTCTTTCGAAAGTTATCGCGTTCACACACAGACAGACACACAAACACAAAATTTTTGCTCAAATTGTGCTTTTGGACGTTTTCGAGCATTTAAAGCAATTGAGCAAATAAAAAATTTTGAAAATTTCTTTTGCGATGCAATACTTCCCATCCAATGGATGTGGATGCAAAATTAAGTACAGAAATACGACTATTCTATATATTTCTTATATTATGAGGGTAATACTTATTTCACACTAAACTTCAGGAGTATATCAAATAAGAGCGTTAGAAAATTAAAAGTGGTGCTTCTGCAGTCAACGTTTATAAAAAATACACATACAGGGAGGTCTTAATTTAAAAAAAAAAACTGTAACTTAGATTTCTTCTTCTTGCACTTGATTTATCAGTATATCTCTCATTGTTGTTATAATACCATTTAATTCTTATTATAATATAACAATAAACAACATTTTTAAAGTATTTCTGCTTCATGTTCTTTACAAGGAAATGAAATAGAATATGTGTTTGAAAACAATTCATCCACTACATTGTCAAAAACAACACTGTGAATATGTTTGGTTAAATATTTTTTATTTTTTTTAAACTGTGATTTGATCTGATTTGAATGATTTAGCTGTTTTCTGGATTTTAAAATAGTAAGTGTAGATCTTCGATAAAGATGATCCCTACATGTGGAGCTTTTTGATGATTTAAAATTTTTTTGCATATCTCTATCTCTATCGGAAGAATTACTGTTACAGTTCGGCACCACATAATATTTTCCCATTTTTGTTATTTCAAAAAACTTCACACAAATACCACATCGATTGTTTGGTTATGCATGCCACTGGCGAGTGCTTTTACCACTATATCCCACACTACCAATCTGGGCCGCAGTTGCATACACTTACCATACGGTCGTGCGTATACCTCTCTATCTACTACCGTGACTGAGACTTGACCAGCAAACTTAAAAGAAAACCAAACCCTAAATTTTTCATCAAAATAAGTAGTACTGAAAGAAAATTTTTTGTCAAATACTTAAGTAGAGTTTTTCTATTAAATAATTTGGAGAATTACATCCAATTCTTTTTGAAAGCATTTAAAACTGAGGTATTTTAAAAAGTGGGTTAAAAGTGAATGAATGACAGCCATTTTATGTGAAAAGGGTGTAAAAAAATGACATTGTTTGTGCAAATGGATTTTCTAAAAATTTCGAAAGAAAGGTAAGAAGTAAATTGATTACTTAAAACTAATACATTCGTTACATGCTTCTATAAATTTTAGTTATGAAACAGAAATTAATAATCAGATTTCCTGTTTATAGTTATTACTTTTACATGGCCAATTTTCTTCTTACCTTCCTTTTGAAATTAAAAAAAAATCGATTTGTACATATTATTTTTCTTTACGCTCTTATTCACACAAATTGGCCATTTTTCATTCTGTTTTTAACCGACTCTTTAAAACATCTTTATCTTTAATAACAATTTTCCAAATTATTTATTAGAAAAACTCTGCTTTAAGTATTTAACAAAATTGGAATTTTCCTTCTGTACCACTTATTTTGTTGAGACATTTAAGGTTTGGTTTCCTTCTAAGTTTGCTAATCAACTCTCAGTTTATCTATCTAAATTATTTTCTCTCATGGAATAAATATTGCTTTTTCTAGCGTGGCAGTGTTTTCCCATTTTGTCCCTACAAGTCCTTTATTGTTAAGCAAAATAAATTGAGCTGTGATGTTTGTTTGATATTTGGAAGGCATTTTAAGATTACTTCATCCAACATGGCATCCGGGGGGCACGCATGGTACGCGTCTACGAAACTGTGGAAACGGACGTGTGGGTGATAGAGTTGGGTCGTTCATAACCAAGTCGTTAAATGACTCATGCTATGATTGTTTGATTCTGCTCATCGCTAATGAATCAGCATCCTTCGTGCGTGGGTCATGGTGGACGGTTGACTGGCTGGCTACTGTTACAGGACACATGTTGCAGCTGTCTGCTGTCTTTAAGCAGGTCTAACAACTCGGTATGACTCGTTCTCGGTAATGATTCTTGAAGTGACTGATTGAACGATTTGAATTAAATCGAATGTCCCAGCTCTAGTGACTGAAGTTAGCATTAAGTAATGAGGTTTCCATGACTGCTCGATACAAGCTGCATCGTCTTGACAGGTGCCTCCTGGTAGCCACTTCGAAAGTCACGTGTTCTAAAAAGCCTAGTTGTCAAGTTGTCTGTTGTTCCTCTTCAACACTTCTGTGCAATTTGTTTCGGTTTCTGGGTTGAGTAACTCTTCGAAATATTCTTTCCATCGGTTCATTATTTCACTGCCTTCTGTCAGTAATTTCCCTTGCTTGTTTTTTATCTGACCTGCAATGTCATTTTTGGCATTCTTTAGTATTTTATAAAATAGTTTCTGGTTTGCTTTGCCGTTTTCTTCCATTTTAATCCCAAATTCTTCCCGAGCCTTCCTTTTGGCTTCTTTTACAAATTCTTTGACTTTTATTCTCCGCTCTTTGTATCTTGTGTAGTTTTCTATTGTTCGCTTTGCAATATACTGTTTCCATATTTCTTTTTTCTTTGCTACATGGCTTTTTATCTCCTCATTCCACCAATGAGTCTGTTTTTTCCTTTTGTCTACTAAGATTTTTCCACACACTTCCCTCGCTGGGCTCACTAATATTTCTTTAAATTTCATCCAGACTAGTTCTATATCATCTTCATTTCCTATGTTATTTATTATTTCAAATTTTTTCTCCATGAGCTCCTTGTACTTGTGTGTGGTTTCATTTTCGGCTAGTTTAACCACTCTAATTGCTTTCATTGTTCTTATTTCTGTCTTTATATGTTCACTGGTTTCTTTCTGCGTTCTTATTTTTATTTTTCCTATCACTAGGTAATGGTCACTGTATATTTCCTAGCCTCTGTGTACTCTTACATCTAATAAATCTGATCTACTATTTTTATCAATTAATATGTTATCTATTATTGATTTTTCTTTCCCGCTTTCAACTTCTCTTGTGTATTTATGGATATCTTTATATTGGTAGAATGTATTTCTCACTATCATATTATTCATATCATATTATTCTCCGTTAGTCTATGTCCATTGTTGTTTATTTATTTATTTATAAAGATTAACAATAATAATAATAATACAGGTAACAAAAAAGCAGAAAACAATTCTGATGGGTGAGTGACCGCAGAACAAATAAATAATGGTACAGCTCACATTAAATTAACTCTCCTAATCTAAAGTAAATCTTGCCAATAAACATTAACATATAAATAAAACAGATAAACCTCTCTTTAACTTATGAGAAAAAATATCAACAAAATTTCCAATAATTTACTAATACTTCATTATGTACTAATAATATATAAAACAATATAATCATATTCTAGTTATAATTTTCCTGAATCGGAAATAAAATTTTTTTATAATATGTCAAGAAATCTATAATAATATTTGCAATTTACTAAATACCTTATTACACACTATTTATATTTCAGTTATAAATTTTCTTACTTCTACTACAAACTTTTTTTTATTTCCTATATTTCTTAAATCATCTGGGAGCATGTTATATTGTTGTACTGCCCTATAAAGTGGTGTATCCTGTGTGGTTTTTGTTCTTCTTAGCCTATTTTTTATATAGTTCATTTTTCGTGTGTTGTAGATATGTTGGATTACTTCTAGCTCTATATTACTTTTAATCGCATTTTTAGTAATATTATATATGTATTTTGCTTGCTCCACTTTTAATGTAGTGTTTAGATTAAGATATTTGTTACGCTATATAAAACATCAGCATGAGTAAAGTCACTCAGATTAAAAAAAAATTTTACTGCCTTATTTTGTACCCTTTGCACCCTACTTAACAAACATTTAGGGGCGTTTCCCCAACACAGTAGCATATATCTCAAATGACAGCAGATGTAACTATTATAAATAATTCTTTTACATTTTTCCGATAGTAAGTTTGAAAGTCTTTTTACAGCACCTATGACTGGTGCAAGCTTTTTACTTATATAATCAACATGAGAACTCCATTTTAGTTGTTCGTCAATATGTAGACCGACATAATTACAGTTCTTCACTTGCACTAAACTCACACCGTTCATATAGAGGCGAACTTTATCACATAGTTTATTTTTATTTTTTATTATCATATATTTAGATTTAGTTTCATTAACTGCAAGTTTATTGTGACGCAACCACCCACAAAAATGCACCAGATCTTCATTTGCTTGCTGTTGTAGACCCTTCTCTGTTTTCCCTGAGCATACCAATGTAGTATCATCAGCATACATGAAATATCTTGCCTGGAGATTGGCAAACTTCAACGAATGGACATACAACAGATACAGAATTGGCCCAAGCACAGATCCTTGGGGAACTCCAATGTTCATTGTTGCGATAGTACTTTAGTTTTCCATTTATCACAGTGTAGAAGCATCTGCCAAACAGATACGACTTAAGCAGTTCATACGCAACTCCACGAATTCCCATTCCATATAATTTATCTAACAGGGCATCCAAATCCACTGTGTCAAATGCCTTTTGAAGGTCTATAAAAACTACTGCTATTATTTTATTTTCATCCAGTTTACTTGCTATAAGTTCTGTTAGATCTGTTGCCACACACTCTGTACTGCTTCCCTCCTGGAAGCCATACTGGTAGGGGTCAAAACCAAAATTACTTTTTAAGTGATTTACTAATCTAGTTTTTATTATTTTTTCCAAATATTTACTGAATATACTTAGCAGAGTAATTGGTCGATAATTACTAACTTCATCTCTTGGTCCCTTTTTATGTATTGCTGTTATTCTTCCTTTTTTTAAAACTTCTGGAAAATTTCCATTTGTTAACACTTTATTGCACATTTGAGTCAAATAGGGTTCAAGTAGATCGTATACTCCTAATAAGTCTTTTTTTGTTATTCCATCATCTCCTGGAGAACTATTGTTTTTGATGCTATTTATTGCTTTTAGAATTTCCCGTCTGTGAGCCATAAAAAAAAATGAATGGTGCATGATTTTCTTTCATATAGTGTGCTACTTGTCCTTGTACTATAGTGTTTATTTTATTTGCCACTTTTTCGTCCGATTTCTGTAAAGTATTTATTGAAAACTTCTGCCATGTCTTGACTGTCCTTTATAGCTTTTTCTTTGTTTCTTCTCCTTGTTTACCTACAACCCCTTCATCTGTGTTTGATCTTCCAACTCTACTATTGAAGGCCCTGGCTATTACTATCTTTCCTCTACTATTTTCTGTGATTTCTGACAGTTGTTCCCAAAACCTAGTTTTATTATCAACT
This sequence comes from Rhyzopertha dominica, assembly GCA_025024175.1. Lineage (NCBI taxonomy): Eukaryota > Metazoa > Arthropoda > Insecta > Coleoptera > Bostrichidae > Rhyzopertha > Rhyzopertha dominica. The sequence goes on along the minus strand of QCXZ01000045.1, from coordinate 5,156,044 downwards.
GTTTCGTCTTCACTCGGTCCATACACAACCACTATTGTTACTCTTTTATTTTTCTCTATTCTCATTTCTAGCTTTAGTAATCTTTCTGTTATGTTCCACCATTTCTCCAAGTATTCTACGTATTCCTATCGAATTATGCAGCCTACTCCTTCTTTGGCTCTCATTTCTTGTTTTACTCCACTGTATATCATCAGGTGTCCTCCTTCAAGTTCAACTTCTCCTGATCCTTTCTTTTTTGTTTCACTAATCGCTAGTATGTCTAACTTCGCTTTGTTGAGTTCCTGTATTAGTTCATACTCCTTTACATTTAACCCTCTCATGTTCCATGTTGCCAATCTCCATATTTTATGTTCTTTACCCTTTCTTTCTTTCCTTGACCTTTCGTCGCTACTTTTTCTATCGTTATTAGCTAATTCTTGCATAGTCATCATCGTATTCCCATCTTTACCATTCACAAGTTTTTGAATTTCCTGCCACCTCCTCTTCCCTTTCTAGTTTTTGACTTGTACGAGCCCATTTCCATTTCTGTCCATCAATGATTATGTACTGGTATCCTATTTTCACTTTTGCATTCTTTGCTCTTTCTTCTGCTGCCCTTTCCCGTATTTTCTTCTGAATTTGTCTCTCTTTGAAAGTCAAGTCATCCATGATAAATATTTTCCTGTCTTTCACCATCTTCAGCTTTGGTTTATTTTTCTAGTTCACATATGCATCTTTCTTCATTTAATTTTTTAACGGATAGGAATTTAGGCGTTACTCAACTGCCTTTGTAAGCGCAACTCCTTCCAGTTTGTCTATTTTCAGGCCTGATATAACAATATTGTTTTTCTTACGGTTTTGTTCCTGTTTTTCCCACATCCATTCCCGATTTTCTAGCTGTTTCTTTTTCTCCTTAATCAATCTTATTTCTGTTTTCAGCTCCTTATTTTCCAGCCTCAATTCTCTTGCTTCTTTCTTGTATTCTTCGTTTGCTTTCCTCATTTCTTAAACTCTGCCATTAATTGTACCATCATCCCTTTCAGTTCTTCCATATCTGTTGTTTCTCAGAAAAAATTGCACTCTGTTTTTCTCGATAATTTTTGTTCAGTTGTAATACTCAGAGTTCATTAACACTTGTATGAACAAACTACAGCAGAGCCACCCATGTATGAGAGAAGCCTAACAACTAATTATGGCAGTGTTAACCAAGCTATTTTTACTCAAGGCTGTGAGGCTGTAAAACTCCAGATGAGTTTAAGAAACTAAATATTAACATATTTAAATTTAAAATGAGACGGTACCTTTTCGACCCCAGATTTCATGATAACTATGTCTCTCAGCTCGCTCGGACTGAATGTTTGGTATTCATTTTATTTTATTGTTGTGCTAGCTAGTTTAAATGGTTGAGTATTATTTTTTTTTTTTTTTATATACTCTCCAAGCTTACAGAAATTCGGTTCACACAAATATTTGTAACAGAAATGAAAACAGAATTATTAAGTTAAAAGTATACAATTAACACAATATTTTAAGCATGGAAATGACAAAGTGTGTTGCTGGGGTCTATTAGGGTCTTCTAATCAGTTATTATAACTGTTCTCAAGGACCACTGTGATCTCCAAGATTGTGCTTGAGCTCCTGTTAGTTCTTCTCACTAATGGCTATTGCCAAATCCATCTAAATAATCACTGCAGGTTTAGATTTACAACAGCATTATAGATTGCGCTCCTCGAGGAGAAAGAAATTTAACAATTTACACATTTTTTCGATTTCTAATGCTGAATATAACACGTTTCCACAATTTTTGCAGTAATTCATGTTTACTTGTAGGTATTGGTGTAGCTGATTCAGATGACATGAAATTCATTGAACGGAGACTTCACAGACAATATGACCATTACAAAAATTTGATACTGAATTGTGTCAGACAAGGAGTTGGTATACACCATGCAGGTTTGAACAACAAGTATCGTTCATCAGTTGAAATCCTGTTTCGGATAGGACTGTTGAAAGTTGTATTTGCTACGGGGACATTAGCTCTAGGTGAGTTACCTGATATGTTTACACTGGAATGCTTATAAGTTTAAAGTTACGTCATCAATGACGTAATGGCATCACCATCATAACGCACCCGCAAGCACAACGCAAACAGCATAACAGAAATGATTTAAGTTGGTAACAATGTACAATGTTGCCATATCTTTTATTTATTAATTTTGAGGTTGGCACTTGACACTGACAAACGTCACATCGCTTTTCAGATCGATCTGACAGATTTGTCAGATCCATGGTTTTCCACTGTCAGTGTGTGTGTATTTGTTATAATTTGAAAATTTCTAGCGGTTTTCTTTTGCATCGGCGTTAATTGTTTTCATAAATCAGTTTTTTTTAAAACTAGTATTAAAATTTTTTCTTCAACTTCACAGGAATTCACATGCCTTGCAGGACAGTTGTTATTTGTGGAGATTCCCCATTTCTAAACACTTTAGAGTACCATCAGATGTCTGGACGAGCAGGTAGACGTGGTTTTGACAACCACGGAAATGTAATTTTTATGGGTTTGAACAAAAGGCGTCAGAAAACATTAATGACTTCAAAGCTACCAGCAATGCTAGGTATTATCGTTAAAATTTTTGATATGACTTTCATAACTTCTTTTTCAGGAAACTTTCCTTTGAGCATTTCACTCATACTACGTTTGATGCTTCTGGTAAGCAAAGTGACAGATCAAAAGGAAAGAACCGAAGAGTGTGTGAAGAGAGTAATTAACAGTGTTCTGACACTATTGGAAAAGAACCTCATATTTCAAGATAAACCCAGGCTTCATGAGCAGATGCAGCATTTCTTTTGTTTTGGACTACAGTTGCTACATATACAGGTATATGCAGGGTCAGTAGTCATTAGTGCGTCGGCAGAAGGTACTGATTTTACTATTAACAATAAACAGACCATTTTTTGTATTGTTATATAATTAGTTAAGGTGCATCCACTAAAATTATTTTCAGCTATACAGCATGTACCATTATTCCAGGACAGTACTCAACTCTTTTTCTTAAATGGCACCCTATGTATTTTTTTTTGTGAGGCTTTCCAGGTACTTTATAGCCATATAAATTTTTTACGTTTTGGCTGCGGCGTTGTCAAGTTATAGAACTTTTTTTGGAAATTTTTCGGAATACATGCCTCGACTTAAATTGTTCTAGAGTCCTAATTATAAAAGATAAAAAAGTAAGCTTCAGCATTCTAGCATAGAAAACTTCTCTCTACAATTTGGTGTGGGTTTTATGCGATTCTACTATACAGAGTGATGACTAGGCCTGATCAAGTAAAGCAAATTTCAAACCACTATAATTTGATTTTTTTAAATGGAACATCCTACATTTTTTTATTTAATCGTAATCTCCTTTTAATTATCTAAATTTTGGGTATGCATTTTGTATACCTGGGATTAACAGTTTTTGAAATATTCATTATTCTTTATAAATATATTTCATATTCAATTTCAAACCACTATTTTGATTTTTTTTTAAATGGAACGCTCTGTATTTTTTATTTAATCGCAATCTGCTTTTGAGTATGCATTTTGTATATCTGGGATTAAGGTTTTTGAATTTTCTTTTTATAAATATACTCTATATTCAATTTCAAACCACTATAACTTGATTTTTTTAAAATTGATCACCCTATATTTTTTTATTTAATCGCAATCTACTTTTAATTCTCTTTATTTTGAGTATGCATTTTGTGTACCTGGGATTAACGGCTTTAGAAATATTCTTTTTTTTTATAAATATACTCCATATTCTATTTCAAACCACTATAACTTGATTTTTTAAAACGGAACACCCTATATTTTTTTATTTAATCATAATCTAGTTTTCAATCTCTTTATTTTGAGTGTACCTGGAATTAACAGTTTTTGAAATATTAAATATATTTTAAAGTTACAGTGGTTTGAAATATGCATAATTTGATCACGCCTAGTTATCGCCCTGTATAATAGAATCACATAAAACCCACACCAAATTGTAGAGAGAAGTTTTCTATGCTAGAATGCTGAAGCTTACTTTTTTATTTTTAATAATTAGACCTCTAGAACAATTTAAGTCAAGGCATGTATTTTCAAAAAAAGTTCAATAACTTGGCAACGTCGTAGCTAAAAATTAAAAAAATTATATTGCTATAAAGCCTCACAAAAATTTTTTAAAAAAATGCATAGGGTGCCATTTAATTAAAAAAAAGTTGAGTACAGTCCTGGAATAACGGTACATGCTGTATAGTTAAAAATAATTTTAGTGGATGCACCTTAACTATTTATATAACAACACAAAAATTATCTGTTTATTTTAAGCTTCTTGCACAATTTCGAGAAGTTAAAAAAACCTCTTTAAGGCAAAAATAGCGTGTGTAAAATATTAGCACTCTGTCTTTTTGTAACAAAGTACTGCAAAGATAAAAAGGCTATAGTACTATAAGATAGTAAAAAGTGCCCCCACTGGAATTTGGCTCAAATTGTCGCACACCTAATTACACACCCCAATTCCACCCCATTTTCCAGTTTTTGCCATTCAACCCTTAACATTTAACATTTTCTTCTCAAAAATTTTCAGCGCTAAAAATCTGAAAAAAGTTGGAATATTGTAGTTCCATAAGCTCTATTCTTAAAAAAATTAACAACCCTCTACCATTACTACCCTTAAAGTTATGGGGTGCAACCCTCTTTCGACAGTGTTTTACTTTAACATATTTTGTAATTTAAATTGTAATTAATTACAATTTACCCAAAGTAATTGTAATTGCAATTAATTACATATTGTGAAGTAATTACTTCCACATCCAACAGATGGTTTTAAAGTTTTAAAAATGGTCGAAAACGCAAAAAAAACAAAATTTGAGCAAAAAAAATTTCTTGTCTGTGTGTCCATGTGTCTGTGTCTGTGGTATTGTTTGTGGACACGATAACTTTCGAAAGACTTAATATATGAACTTGAAATTTGGCAACCATATAAATCTCAACTACCCAAAGCGACCTATTGTTTGTGGGGTAAGTAGGGTATTGGGAAGGGGGCGAAATTGGGGGGTAACTACCCATTTTGCAAATTTTTATTTTTATTTTTTTTCGTTTTAGTATGTGATTAGTAGTATAACTGGGAGTATTATTTGTTCTTATAAATTTTCGGTGCAACAAACTGTTTAGAAGATATTAGCAAAAAAGCGTCACTTAAAGAAAACGGTTTTTCCTAAATATCTCTGAATATATTTAATATAYTTAAAAAAATAAAAATACCAACAGATAGGAAATAAAATTTCTCACAAAAAGTGTCTAAGAATATTTATTCAAAATTTTGACGTTTTCGAAATATTTCCAAAAAACCTATTTTGGACCCAGCTCGTACCATTTTTTTAAAATTTTGGTATTATATAGAAAATCAAATTTCTGTTCAGAAAGCCCTGTTGTAATTTTTTTGTTAAGTTAATAATTTTCGAGTTATTTGGAAAAACCGAATTTAACATTATTATTTGCAAAAACCGAATTTAACATTTAATATTTTTGCTAATATCACGAGGACTGTTTGTCTTAGAAAAAATGTGTAGAGAGAAAAAATGCTCAAAACGTGATCACTAATCGTATAGTACAAGAAATAAAAACGTAAATGTCATTTTGACAATTGGATGTGGAAGTATTGATTCAATTTGCAGCGGTTTTTTAATATCACTGCAGACAACTGTACAATGCATGGTGCAAGCAACACCAATCAAGAATTTTTAAAAATTAACGTGCCATTACAACCTGTGGTAAATCACACCTTTTGCAACCAGTTCTTCATACTTCAAAAATGAGTAGATTTAAAATCATTAACTTTTCAGGAACTGATATCCAATGATGGTAATCCGCTAGAAATGTGTGGACTTGTAACACACTTACACTACCATGAACCAGCAAATTTAGCCCTGGCATACCTATTACGTTCAGGTGCCATCAGGAAGTTAATTCAAGAATGTAAAAATGATGGTGATATTCAGTGGGCATTAATAGTTACCATGAATTTCTTATTTGCCAGAAGAAAACTGCATGTGACCCAAAAAGGCAAAATATTCAAGAATTCTGTTGTTAAACTAGAACCTTTACCCAAAATAATCAGAAAGGTAAGAAAATATGTTGTCTAAACTAATCGTTCAAATAAGGTAGAATATTTTATGGAGACATGCATCTTCTGAAATGTAGTGAATTAATGAAATATAATAGCATATTATAGTATTTTCTGTAAATTTCTTGCAACTGATTAATTAATCTAACTAGAAACCTATTTTCTTTTCCCAGCATTTAATGGAGTACAACAAGCAAGTACGGTTTGTTTTCGATGAATATTTTGCAAGTACAGGAAGATATTATAAAGCCAAGTATGGTGAGGACAATAAGTTGCCATTAAGTGAGATCAAAATTGAATGTAACGTGCCACAATGTGGAGGCCCTGAAGGTATGTATTGTGTAGACCAATCAGCAGCAATGTATTTGGCATTCCCATTGCTCAGAACATCATATTAGTTGTGATACAGATAATTCAATATAGTTTATTGCTTATTGAGGAAAGCTTTTCTTAAAATAATTATTCATTTTCATGGAGAGATTTAACTGCGGAAAAATGTTTTTAGATTGAAAGTCCTGTAATATAGAAATGTTTGTATGACATAATTTTTGTAAAAGTCAGCATTTACAAAATGAAAACAGTTTTCAAATGACATGTAGAGGAAGCCCTAAGCAGTAGATTTTCATCTACCTAACAACAATCAAATTCCACAATGTCTTTATTTGAAATAGCTTTAATAGTTTATAAATACATTGATTAAAATAACTTTTGATATTATATAAAAAATATCCCAGTATAGGTAAAATATTTTCCCAGATGTAAACTGTGCTAAACATGTCCCAATTATATTCGTTTTCGATCATTTTACACACAAAAGAAATAGTATGATAGATACCAGTTTAAGTGGTGGTAAAGCAAATATAACATATCCTTGTCTGTACTGTACAGCGTGTCCCATTTTTGTTGTAATTGTAGGGTATCTCACTAACTCTTAATGCTAGAGCATTGCGTTTTCTACATTACTGTATTACTTTTTTGTTGTGAGTTGAGCTGTACCATCGACATTTTGTATCATCTTTTGTTTTAAAGCTATAACCACTTTTGAAAAATGTAACATTTCTTCAGTTCTCAATATCTCGATTGGCTATGTAGATACAAAAAAACTGTAGACATTTTTTATAGATATTCGTCCTTATTCCGTAACTCCTAAGAAATCGAATCGGAAAGAACGCGGCAAATCAGAAAGTTTACAAATCGGAAAGTGTCACTCCGATCTCATTCGAATTGGTATTCCATAATACATATCGAAAACGGGCTAAATCGGAAACTGGGATTTCGATTTGGCACGCATCAGGCATATTGACAACATTGCCTTATGTGGGTGTATTTTCAGTTTCCAAGGTGGTGACCAGGTGGTAACTGTAGTGATAAGTGTCATAAGATACCAGCAGATGTGAAGGGATTATTTTATATGTTGGTTTCAGTGTGTCACAGACAACAGAAGCGAAAGTTTATAATTAAAAAAAAATATCGGGCATCGAAAATACAAAGAAGAAAACTTCTGCACAGCAAAAAACACGGGCTAAACGCCTCAAAAATCGCGCGGTAAAAAAACAACCCCCAAATCTGCTTGAAAACGCTACGCATAGGACGACCAAACTTTAAGAAACATGCGACATTGGGCAGCATACGGGACAACACTCCGCGTCATGAAATAGTTCCAAATTGAAATATAAATTTCTTGAAAACTAACCGCGATCGCAAGAAACGGATTTCATATTCGTCTTCAGGAGGCCACTTTCTAGGGGTATGCATAATTTGAACTCGATAGATGATGGGACGCTATAATAAATAATTACCATCCCGCATTTAATTCTAAATCCATAATTTACTTTAATTGGTCAAACTGAATATATCATTTTTGCAAAAGATCAACTTAATATGAATTTATAAATAACACTATTAGATTAGAAAAAACTTCACAACCAAAACACAAATCACTATTTACGAGAACTTGCAATCCCTTCTAATCTTACGCGAATGATATTCCGATAATTAAAACGTCATTCCGACAGTCCTTGGATCGTCGGAAACTATTCCGACATGGTAATTTCGATGATCGAAACGATGTGTGTTACTGAATACGAATTTCTGTGTTTCCGATTTCGACCAGCGTTTCCGATTCGAATTGACTCATTTCGATTCGATGTGGAGTTACAGAATAGGGCTGATTGTTATTCTGAATTCGGTAGCGTACACAGAATTTTTTTCGGGGGTCACATTTGAGAGATATAACACAAACTTGCATTTTTTAAATGGGAACTATAGTTGGCTTTGCTATGGTTGAACAGACCTATTTTTTCTGATTAAGAAAATATATACATTATCAGGTGTATTTTTACTAATTGTAAAAATGGCCATCGGTGGTAACAGTTTCTCAGAAATCCATTTTTTAAATAGCATAGCGTCTATGCGTTGTCATGATAACCTTCTGATTTATTTTTGGAAAATACTTGCTCTTCATTTTCACTATTCACAATGCAGCATTCTCATCTGTGTAAAATGATGAATCTGTTTCCATCATCACATTTCGACGATCTACAAGGAAGTATTGAGTCATCTTGTTATGTGCATTTATTTCCCCCTTTTGAAAAAATCCACATTTCGTCAAGAAAACAAAAGTTTTATGAACAGTTTTCTTTTATCTTTTTCAACACCCATAAAAATATAATTTTTTTTCATGACAATATCGGACTTTTCGCAAAGGTGTATTTGAAACCTAGATATTTTACAAGGGTCTTTAAACTCGATACACTGCCATCATAAAGAAATCATACTTGTAAATGAAGTTTTGATAATGATGTCATTGGCAAATATGTTGTTGAATTTCAACCTTCTTGGGTATTGGTAAGTCAACCGTTTTTGGATTTTTTAAAATTTTCTTAAAAGATTGTGTGAGCTTTTCACTTTTCATTTTTCGAATAAGTCTCTGGACACATCGAAGGTCCTAGCACTATGTTTCACATAAGAATCCACAGGAATTATAGGTCCCAAATTGTCTCTCTCGTTTTTCATAAATGCAATAATTTTATTGCCAAATCATGAGTTTTTCCGTGCAACACAGTTATTTTAACAAGTCTTAAAGCAAAAAATCACTTTCACATACTAATAAACACAAACATGTTATTTTCATTCAAAGGTTAAAACAAGATGAAATCCTTCATACAGTTACACTGGCTTACAGGTACATAATTATATTATTTATTTAAATATAATTCCCTAAGCTTCATAAGAATTATTCAAATATTTGTGTAGGTATATGTATGCCACATTTAGGCAATTATCAAAGTGTACTTGGGCAATCACAAACTTTTCATATACACTACAGTTTTTTCATTAATTTCTTGTTAAACATGCCTTTCTATTTGTAATAAGTGCGAATGGTTTTGCTGTCAAAAAAATTTTATTATCTGGTATACATTGTTATTATATTAACAGGTTTCTCATGGAATTAATATAATTAATTTTTACTAGATTTGTGACTCTTGTGAAAATATAGCACTTTATAACTGCAGAAATCATTTTTATTTCTAAGGTGGCTGGTGTCGTTTAACTAAAATAATATTTAAAATGCATATCTATGCTGAGCGGTCTACACCTCAACCAACTGCAGATAGATCTATTTCGCTGTCATTACAGCTCATCAGTGCAGTTTAGGTCTAGTGTAGACAGCATTGCCATCCTAAATTCTTACTTAAAATAATATTTGTCAATTTTTGTGACGCATAGCTATGAAGTGGCAATTTGTTATTTTTGAGATGTTATAAATGTGTTTCCTTTATAAAAATGACAAAAAAAAGAACTACGAACCTAGAACAACAACCTCAGCTGAAGATCTGAGCATAGTAGTGCGGAGCAAAAGGAATGGACTGCAAACCGCTCCTGAAATCACTGCTCAGATCAGCGAAACTAGGGAAAAAAGTGTTAGTGTGGATACAGTAAAGCGACCTCTAAAAGAGACTAACTTAAATGGCTGCATAGCAGTCAAAAGGCCCCTTCTACGTCTTTAGAATAAAAAGAAAAGACTAAAATGGGCACAAGATCATAAAAACTGTACAATGGAAGAAGGGCGACAAGTGCTTTGGAATGACGAATCCAAAGTTGAAATTTTTGGTAGTTGTCGTTGAGTATTTGTAGGGAGAACACCAACGGAAAGATTTACTGATTCTTCTGTTGTAAAAGAGCGGTTAAACAAATTCTGCAATAACATGCTATTCCACCTGGGACGCGTTTAATTGGCAGGGAAGTTAAAAATGATGGAATGGCCATCCCAATCACCTGACATAAATCCTATTGAGCAACTATGGGATGAACTTGATCGTCAAGTGCATAAGGCTTGTTCTACATCAAAAGAACAGCTTTAGAACGTATTCGAGCAGGAGTGGCATAAAATTGAAAAAACAACATTGGACAAGTTGGTGGACAGAATACCAAGAATTTATGCAGCCCTAATCAAAAGTAAAGGAGATGAAAAAAATGTTTAGATATATAGTTTCTGATAGAATTATGCTTGTTTTTTAATAAAATATCCTTACTAAAAGTTCATTTTTTATATTGTTAATGTTGGGTAAATACTTTTGAGCTGTAGTGTAATTACCTCGCATTTTGATTGCAGGTAATAGTGACACGATACATATATGCAGTTTAGTAGAAGTTTTATAACTTTATTGCATGTACAATAGTATCTTGCAACATTCAAGGTGAATTTATGATTCATGTAGATAACACTAACGTATATATTTTTACAAATGTCAATATGCATTTTACTTTCATTTGAGAATCCCTGGCTTCTTGATGGAGATTCTATCGAATTAGTACTACTTTAACTAGAATTTTGTGTATTAAATAAATGAGAACGAATGTGATGGTGTTCGGCGAGGTTTCTAAAATCATCGCCTGGTAAAAATTTTCCTTATACCTAATATTTTTGGCACACCATTCTTTGCTTAACATGTTATTGTCCCCAACTGTCATACTTCGATTCATATTCAGTTGATTATTGATTAAGAGGGGCATTACTTGGAGCGATCGGGCAAAATGTAAACTATGCAACTCGTGTTACCAGCGGGACATGGGACGTAAGAGGGTAGCCAATAGGTTGAAATCACGCAAAGATCAGACGGGCTAAACTAATATTCGGAAAATTGCTGACTGTAGGGTGTGCATAAAAAAGTAAGCATGATATTAGTAACTTACTATGATATACCAGGTTATTCAAAATATGGAATAACCCATTTATTTCTGCAAATGTGAACTATATAACATTTCATTCTAAATACATGTCGACTATGATTTCTGGAGGAACTTTTATAATAATTTTCATTCCGCCTCCCCATTGCTTCGGCAGATAGTAAACTAATGTGAAAGAGCTTTAAACTTGTCACGTATATTTAGACATACAATCTTAGAAATCCAGTCATATCGGAATAAATCGTATACCGCTCGATCATTCCCTACAGGTTTGTATCTTACCCTCACTGATCTCTGGATACTACGCGACGGACCTGGTGGGGATGGGCATCCGCATTCCGCTCTCTTGACGGACTCGTGCGAAAGGGTTTGCGGTTTTAGATTTTTTGAATGTTTTTACTTATTTATCGTGCTCATGTTTCTGGTAGTGTACAAAGAAATATGTACATGTTTTTCGTTTATGTGCCTTAGTTTTCGAGAAATAGCTCGTCAAAAATACGCATTTTTAAGCAAAATATAACAACAAATATTCAAATATTTACATTACCGTACCAAATTCAGAAAAAACTCGTTTTCTACGTTGTAGCTACATCTTTTGTCATTGCCATGTCGAAATTTCACTTCGAAAAAGTTTCGAATAACTTGGTAAAACGTAAAACGGTAGGTGCTTAAAATGACCCGCTTCGCTCTAGGTAAACGCCCCTCTTAATACAGCTTTGTTTTTATGAACAACAACTAATTAAACAACAGTATCCAATAGTCGACGTCCAATCCTGCCTGTCCCCTCTGCAATGAGCATCTTTATAACCAATTAACTGATTATGGTTCTCTTTACATATCTTAACACCTTCTTCAATGAAATTAATAAACATTAATTTGCGGAACTTTGTTACCTACTTAACACTGATACGGGTAAGCACAAATTTGGTTTTGAACCTGACACTGAATATTACAAATAACCTATGATTTTTGATTTGCCTACATACATCTTTAACATTCCTGTTCTCACAACTTGATTCAAAAGGTCAAAGTAAAAACTTTGGTCTTTGGGAGTACGTACCAGAGAACTAGAGTGGGGAGAACGCTCATGGATCTGCGCGAATGCTAGTAAACAAGGGGGCTGCCATATTGTCCACGAGAACGTCAAACTTTTGGCGCTTACTTTAAATAATGACATCTTGTGCAACAGTTTCGCTTAAAAATAGGGTAAATGCGAACCAATTTGATGTAGCAGTGTCGAAATACTAAAATCAGTTTGACTTGTTCTTGGAATGCTCTATAAATATCAATTAAATGGCTAATTTAATATGGAGAATGTCTGTCGTCAATCAACTGTCATCAGCACATAAACAAAGCTCCCAGACCGGCGTTGCCACATGTTATTCTATGCTCGAAGCATTGTTTTGTTTACATTGCGTGGCCCGTGGCGTTGGCTATTGTGATTGTGATTTTGTTCTCTGCTTGCACGACATATTTCTTAGTTTTATTTGGTAGTTTCATTAATTTTAGTTATGAGTTATATAGTTAGCGTGTACATCGAATAAACGTTCGAAGTCGCAAGATATCTCCCTGCATAAGTAAATATTATAATCCTTAATAATTTTTTGCGGTAATTATTTGTCATAATTATATATTTTTAAATAATATCTAGTACCATTTACACTGCAAAATAAGTTTACATAAATTTTCCATTTTTATAGGTATACATAAAGTTCTTTTAATTCAAAAAAAGTACTACCATTTGACAACACTGTCTGATTTTTGACGTTTCTGTGGACAATATGGTGAGTGGTGACCATTACAGGGTCCCAGCCACAAATGACAGACTTTGTAGATTGGCAACTCTTACAACCAGCTTTGAATTTACTATTAATATTATTATCATATATTTTAGTTAGTGTACCCATCACCTGAGCGCTGATGTCGCTCCAAAGTATTTCGTCAAGCCGTAAGATGGCGCTCTAACTGTTGTTCAACCGGGGATTCTATTTCTAATTCTATTTTTTGTGCCGAGGGTTAATTATTATTGTTATATTTCAATAAGTAAGCAGTGACTAACACATTATATTTTAATTTGCTGTCACTGTTTACACATTAAAATATAACAAAAACAATTAACACACAAGCAAAATAACACAACTGCAAATTTTATTCATTAAGGTGGTGTGATTGGCAAATAAAATATATTATTATCACTGTATCATATTTATTATAAACATAGATGCACATGAACATTATTTAATAAATACATATGTATAATAAAGTTGAGAAATAGATCAGTATATTAGACACTTCCAAATTAATGAAACAAAAACCTAACCGCTGTGCGGTCTTCAGTAACCCTTTGGCTATTTTGTAGAAGATTTTAACCTTTGGTGTGAGGTTGGCCTTTCTAGTAACATCAGCCTCTGCTAAAAATTTCAATCTTCTACGAACACCTGTAATACATACATTCATTTTTGTATCTCAACATTATGAATTTAAAAAAAAATAAAATGAAATTTAAATTAAACCTTTAAGTACAAACATAATAGTGCTTAAAATGCACTCATGACGAAGTGCCTAACATAGTATTAAAGATGCAAAAATTACCTGTTTTAAACTTGGGTGTCACTGGCGATGATAATTTCTGCCTTTTAGAACTTGGCTCTTCACGAAGATCTGTAGGAGAACGAGAAGGCATTACTGCTGCTGTAAAAATAAAAACAAATTAGTCCAAAGAGGTCAACATGATACTCTTATTAAAAGAATATGGTGATAAATAGTGAAATCCTTGTGAGTATATAAATATATATAAACAAGGGTGAAACTGACTAGCTAAACGATCACAGCGATGGCACTTTTGAAAATTATATAATTAACAATATTATATAATACATGTTAATATTTTACATTACCTGCTTGTTCTGAAGCAAATAGTGTATCGGGAATGGGTCTCATTGGAGAATGTTTCACAGTAAAACCTAAGAGATTACAAAGTACATATTAGCAGCCTATAAATACTACAAATATAATTATAGTAGGTCAAAGAATATAATGTGCAGTAGGTTAAATAATTTACTCTTTTATACCTATTTGTTTTGAAGTCGAAGGCATATCAAGAATAGTTCCTGATGTTCCCAGTGCAGTCTCTTCGATATTGATATCTAGAAGCAAATATTATTCCTGCATTTGTAAAAAATATATATATAGCTGTAATACCTTCTGATATAACATAAACAGTTTTCGATGTTTCTAGTGTACGTGGCTCCTTAACAATAAAATCTAGAAAACAATTTGTTTATTGATTTGTAAAATAAAAATAAACAAAAGTATGTAGGTACCTTCTGCTTTCAAATATAGTGATGGTACAGCATCAGCCTTTAAAGTTGATCTATTCCTGTTGTCAAAGAAATTGGAATCAGGAGCAAAATGTATATCATAAACACGTTTGTTGCTGCGTTTGTCAAAGGGAAAATCCAAGTCCAAAACACACACAGTCACAAACGATCAAAGGAACAGCGTTGACAACTTTATTAAACATAAATACCTTAAAAGCTTTTCAAATTACCATTTAATGTGTTTGTGGTTTAGAGAAAGGTAAATTAGGGTTTCTGTCGGGGCTTTAGCATTTCTTGGAACTTCCCTTAAACGGTTCCACTGGCACCTAATTGCACCAATAGCCTCAGTGGCCATAAATAAGAGATAACCCGTCCTAAATACCGTATTGTAAACTCATCATTTACTTAGGTCTACTGTCCTATCGTTTATTGCAAACAATCTTTATTGTTGGCTTACGGCTCAACCCTCACTTATTTGAGGAGAATGGAAAGAGAAAGCAGATAGCATATAATTACAAATGTATGACTGTGACTAGGAAAGCAGTGATGTGTTTATATTCCCCAAAACTCTTAAAATTACTCTACTTTTTAAGTACGATCTTATAAGTATATTCTGTTGGACCGCATTACGTATTGGTAGCATAATTACCTTACGGTAATTACAGTACCCTTGGCGGTCAACACAGGAAATTAAACGAAGTTTTGTCCCTTATCCTTGTCATTATCGCGCGCATATAGCGCCACAGGTGATGCGGGCCTGTACTTCGGTGGTGTTTGTCTTTGCTGTGGTTTGAAGCTAAAATAAGTTCGATGGCAAAGTAGAGAGTTGCCATCCCCTGGTCCCAGCTGAATTGGGATGCGCAGTCGGCCTATGCGTGTTCTCTCCACTATATTTCTCTGGTACATACTGACTTGCAATCAGCAGTACCAAATCTTTTCAGCGCAGTTTTAAAATGTGTTTTCTGATTTAATGAATTCAAACTAAATAAAGTGAATGCAAATGCATAATTATCAAAAGGTAATAGATATATGTGTCATCAAAGATATTTATATTTTTAGCTACTGTATGGAATCATATACGAAGCCTTAATCAACCAAGGACCATATGCAGTACCTTTGCAGCATTATCATGTAATGGTGATGATGACCTTTATTCCGAGACAAACACAATCAACTGCATTCGTCATGAGGTAAGCACATAGATCACTTGTATTGTATTAAAGCTCATCCTCTTTTTAAGTATTTTCTTATTTTAATAAGATTTCATTGCATATATTGTATAAATAATTCATTGCAAGTTAATACTGTTGACAAAATAATACCTTGCTATAGGTGTTTTAACTTTAATCTACTGTTAAATCGATACATGTCGTAGTAACGCTAAATTTTAATCCCTTTTATTGCTGATGATCATAACGACAGTCAATTTAATAATCGATTAAAGTCAATCCTCCTTTTTACAACCGAGCTCGAGGGAAGACTGCTGTACATGGAAATAAAAATGGCACTTTTGGCAACGCCGAATGATGCGTTGTTGGTATCTGCAGTGCTCTAATGGATAGATCATAAAACAGTAATTTCAGTTTGCTTAGTTGTGTTTATAAATGTTTAAAATGGCGGAACGTGAAAAAGGCAGTACTTGCAGTTATAAGAACTTGTAACTGGAAGCGTTTGTTGTTCTGTAATAAAATAAATAAATTTATTATTCATAATGCTTTTCTATTTATGTTAACTGTTTACATTTTGAAGAATATTTTTAATGGATCAATTAGCATTTCAATTTTTTCCTTATTTTATAATGTTCTTAAAATACGATATAGTAAATCTGATAATCAATATCAAACAAGTAACATAGCTGCAGTTTTTTTAAATAGCAAAAATCTGGCATAGATTATCTTTTGAATCCCATAAATACCAAGTGTTTGTAAAACATCTTTTATAAACAAAAATATAACTAATAATTATGTAACATCACTCTGAATATTGATTTTAATTTTTTAGTAGGAACTTATACAAATGTAAACATAATATTAATTACTTAGTTGACATTTTTAACATATTAACAAGTCAAAATGTAAAGTATGAGTGTTACCACTATTAAATTTAGAAACACAAGTTGTACCAGATACAACATTAAAAATATGCAAGATCCCTTAGAAATAAATGTTGATTAAATGATAACTAAGCGCAGTTTAAAATATTTTTGGAATAATTTCATTTACTTTGTTCTTTAATTAAAATTATTCATAAATCATTATGCTGTGATTAGGGGTGTTTGAATTTTGCGCCAGTTCTGACTCCAATTTAAAAGGCATTCGAGGTCATTGGTGAGCATTTCCAAACAACAAAGGATTTTAATAGTGTCACCTCTTGTAGGATTCCTGCTCTTTGCCTATAGGTCTATCTTTTTTGTTTAATGGTTATCATGAAAACAAACAGTACTGTAGTTATTTTCTGTTACATAATAAAATCAACTTGTGGAAAATAAACATCCATTGAGAATAAAAATAAATTTATCTGTAAAGCACCATTAATTTCAATTTTGAGCAGGTGAAACTCAGATATCGTTTGTTATTCTTTGTTATTATCGGGCATTCCATGTGAAGCAGACAGCTGAAAAAAAACTCGATGTTTCAGATTTCAGTAATATTTGAGTATGTTCAATCTCTACATGTCCTTGATACTTGTACCAAATATTTTTGTAACATAATGACTAGTTATGAAGTTAAGGGACTTTAAAATTTTGACCAAAAGATGGGTATGCAGTATTTATTTGTTGGTGTTATTACTACAAAGTTGGTTTACACATGTCATTATATAATAAAATAGAAAATATTACATTAATTAATACATTAGATACATCTGAGTACATTAAATAGATACATATCGTTCAAGAACATTGTTGTTTTATTTTTCTTTTAAACAAGCTTGGAGGCAAGCGATGATCCCCGCCGAGATTTTGTTGAAGAATTTGGTGGCGTGGTAGTTAAAAGAACTTCTGCTTTTCTTCAATCTTAAGATACAAGTGTGATAATGATGTCTGTGTATGTATATAAACATAACACATAATCCAGTAATAATTCGAACTGTATGCCTCTGCAATGCAGTACTTCAAAGCCGATTACCAAGTCCACTAGATTTATTACTTCATTTAATGAGCTCTTTAATTGTTTTTTTTTAAATAAAAAAAATCATTAAATAAAATGTGACTTAATTTTTTTACCTAGAATTTCACAAAGTTAGACCATGGTGCGGCGTGGCTCAAGATGCCACATTTCGGCAGTATTTCACCTATAGCTCCTAATCCACTTCCACCCCATTAAAACACTTAGCAAGGATATTCTATATAATACTAGCTATTTTCAGAAAAAAAATTTAAAAAATCGAAATGGTCTAAACTTTGGGAAATTCWAGGTAAAAAATATAAATCGCATTTTATTTAATAAAAAATTTTTCGTTCTATTTCCAAAAAAACAATTAAAAAGCTCATTAAATGAAGTAATAAATTCAGTGGTTTAATTATTTTAATCTATAATTTTTTGACTTGGTAATCGGCTTTGAAGTACTGCATGCCCACCGGTTGGTCAAAATTTCAAAGTCCCTTAACTCCTTAACAATTCATTATATTACAAAAATATTTGGTACACTTAACAAGGACATGTATACCTACATAATATTACTGAAATCGGAAACATCGAATTTTTTAGCGGACGCTTCGTGTGGAATGCACCTTATATTAAGAACAGTTGGTTGCTTTTGTAGAACTCTGATTTTGTTGTTTTGGACAAGAGGTGCCGAATGGTTATCAAATTTATGAATACTTTTAATTCTGGAACCAACTTCCACAATAACCAAAATGTATTAAAAGCAGTGTTTTACTAAAAGAATTGATGTGTTTCTATGGAAGCTATAAACTAACCAACCAAATTGACTATAAATAGTTTTAACAACTTCTCTTATAGTTTGCTTTTTATTGTGTCTGAAAAATGTATTATTTACTCGGTAAAAATAAAAAACTCTTTTTAGGTGTCTCCAGATATTAAAGTAGTACCTCTCTTGGATTTGGATGTTGAATTAAATGCCTATGCGGCTGATTTTTATCGCCACGGTATAGCGAATGCCATAGTAGAAGACAACGGCCTCAAGAATGGAGATCACTTTGATGCACTGAACGATTTTGATTTAGTCCTGAAGACCATTGTGATGGCAATTGAAGAAATGGAACCTGTGGATGAAAATGATTTAGTATATAAGCATTTCAAAATCATTTCGGACCGTTACACAGATAATTTTAGGTTGGCATTTTATTAGTGTTAAGTATTGAGTAATTACTGTTAAGTATACATATACCAGAAGGTGTTCATGGTTATTTGTATCAGCTGTTTGTTTCAAAAGCTAGAATATACATTTTCTAATAAATATTATGAGGCAAAGTTTATTTTTTCACTAATTCAAATTCCAGTAGTTCCTGCACGTCTTTTTTCAAACTTTTTTAGTAGAAATTTTTATGTACTATCTAAAAAGATTATTTGGTGTAATATTTCGTTTCTCTGCACATATTTGGTCTATTTTTGTTCTAGTTTGTAGAGAAGTTTGTATTACCTTTCAACACAGTCTTTTATTAATACGATACCTATGTAATATAGTATAAAGTCTCTTATGAATAGAAAGCTATTGTCAATCAGTATCCCTCCCTCTTTTCTTAAGTACGATAGAATTTATTTTATTTATTTATTTAAGTACAATATTTACACAAAACATAAACAGGGACTATTGCAAAAAAGAGCATTTTTCAAAAGCGAAATAAACATGCCAGTGGCAAAGCAACTTAATCTTAAACAAGGTGATAAACTCCATGTATCTAACGCAGACATATAACACTTTGTTAATGTCGAATTTCCTATGATGCGCCACACAAGGCAACAAACACACGTTTGCACCATTATCTACATTTTAATTTGTTTTGTATACAGTATACTAACCAGTAGCAATACAATTGCTCGATGCATTTTGGAAATACCTCATGATCAATAGCTTAGACACAGTGATGGGCGTTTACGCGTAAATTATAATTTTCTGCGTTACACGTGTAGAAAATGTAGATAAAGCATTTTGGCGTAGATTTTGAGTAGAAAATTTAAGTAGGTACGTGATAAACCTGAATGGAAACCATTTTGTTCTAATTTCTCTGTTTTGCTAGCTTCTTCATGTGTCGATTTCCTTTTTATAATAGTTTTGTTTGGAACATAAAAGACAAAGCATTATGTTTTCCTTCCACGACTATATTAAGTACATTCTTAAGTAGCCTATTTTCACATGATATCAAATTAGAACAGCATGTTTCATATACAAGTTTATTTTTCTCCAGAGAAAGGTATCTACTGTAATCAACTATAATCTGTTACTTGCTTCTTTAGATCAATGTACCTGGTTCAGTATACATATATAGGACAATCAAACTGACCTGCAATTAAAAATGTTTGGTGAAAGAACAAGGGTGGCATATAAAATTGGCTATTTCAGTTTATAGAGAATAAAGATAATAAAATTCAAAGTGCTTTTGGACAGCATACTTAGCGACTTAGCCAGCTTACTCAGGTGTTCTGGCTATAAATGACATAAACCCAAACAAGTTATTGTTATTTTAAACATTTATCTAGTCAAACTTAATTACAACAAAGTAGTATTTTAATTAAGAATAAAATAATTATAAAATACAAAATAATATTGACATTTGAGGCGTTTTGAGTAGTACTGGTGATAAACACCAGAACACCACTAAAAAAACTATATATTGTGACGCCTTTTACGTTGTGCGGCGGAACAGGCCTTCGGATCGGCGGGCGGACGGTTACGTAATGAGCGGTACGGTAGTGACGTAAGCACTAAGCTAGGCGTCAAAACGGTTACTCGGGCGCCAGTTTTTTATTATACTGAGGTATGCTCCTCAGATTTCTGCGCACCAACCCCCTTCGGTGCACAGACCAGGGCAGCTACAGTGGAGATCGGCACTCCAGGGAACAACCCTCGAGGGTGAATGCCGTAAGCTGAAAGAAAGGTGTTAACGGGGTGCGGTGGTGCTGAGCAGAAAAACCAACAATAGCCTAAAAACACAATTTATTATTTCCACAAAAGCAACGTAACTCCAATGCAATAACAACGGAACCCCCCCTCTTATATAAGCCTCAGCCAAGCTATGGTTACATGATATTACGGGGCGGTTAGACAAGCGGTCTACGATTATGAAACGGTGCGGTGTGAGGCATGCAATGAACGGTAAATCTAAACTACGGTGACTCTAGGTGATGCAAGTAGCGGCACAACAAGACGTGTCGGTGATGTGGTAATAACTCAGGGTCGGACTGGAAATTACAGGGTGGTCGGTGGTGTAATAATGGGTGGATGCGGCTGTGACTACGCTTTAGCAGGCTAACAGTAAAAAATGAACGGTCGGTGTTATGCAATAACCAAGAGGACTGCTCACCGGGTGTGTGATGCATGGACGAACTACCATACAGCAGACACAAAAGAGCAAAGCCTCTGTAATGCCTATCGGGTGCAAAACGCACGGACGAACTACCATACGTTGAGACACCCAACCGGCGGACGGAGGGTTATGCAATAACAGCGATAGAGACGACCGCTCACTGTTCGTATGGTGCACGGACGAGCTACCATACAACAGACAAACAGGAACGAAGCCTCTGTAACGCCTATCGTATGCAAGACGCACGGACGAACTACCATACAACAGACGAGCAAGAGCGAGACCTCTGTTACGCCTATCGGATGCAAGACGCACGGACGAACTACCATACGTCGAGACACCCAACCGGCGGACGGATGATTACGCAATAGCAGCGGGGAAAGGTTGGATCGGTGGATCTGGTGCAGGGAACAGGAAGCTTACCACTAGCTAATACTAGAGCTTGCTCACCTGAGTACTTACTCTGCTGTGGCCGGTCGCCGACTGAAACTGGTCACGACACGACTTACTGAGACTTTTTTGACTTTTGTGTCTGCTGTTATGGAGCACCTAATATAAATATCATTTTCTCCTGTCATCTGTGAAACATTCATGTGGGAAATTTGGGTAGATATGGTATTTTTATTGAAATATCATGGTCATGTTAAGTTGCCGCAACTGTGAGGTTCATGCCACCCGGTTGGCCGGCCCACATATCGCGGCTGCCCTTGGACGTCAGCAGGGCTTCGGACTATTGTAGTAACATCATCTTGGGCCTCTTGTGGGTACGAGTTTCCTCTTCATCGTAATCTCCCAGATTACGAATGAGGCGGTTGTCGTGGACGTACGCTTTKTGGAATGCCTTGGCTGCTGCTTCTCGGATGAATTCCTGGATCGTGGGAACTTCTAGATCTCTGTGTATCTGAGAATTCCTGACGTACCAGGGCGCGTCGACGGCCATGCGGAGAACCTTGTTCTGAATAACCTGGAGACGTTTGATGTGTGTAGCGGATGCGTAACCCCATGTAGCACATCCGTATGTCATCATCGGCCGGAGTATGGTCTTGTAGATCAAGAGCTTGTTGTCGCTGCTCAGCTTGCTATTGCGGCTCAGCAGGCAATAGAGGCTGGTCAGCGCGGCCGTCGTCTTGTTGGCTCGGTCTTCTATGTGCGATTTCTACAGCAGCTTCCTGTCGATGGTGATACCCAGGTATTTGGCTTCTCGTTTCCACGGTATGTCGCGATCGAAGATCTCAATGTTTCGATCGGGCTGCTTCCTCCTTTTGGTCAGAAACAATGCAGAGCTCCTTTTCGGCGTTGACTCCTATTCTCCATCGGGAGAACCAGTCTTCTAGATCATCGGCGGCTTTCTGAAGACGTCGAGTGATCAGACGTGGATCAACTGATCTGGTGAAGATAGCGGTGTCGTCTGCATAGAGAGCGAGTTATGTTGCTTCTGTCTTCGGGATGTCCCTCGTGAATATGGTGAACAGCAGCGGAGATAACGGCGAGCCTTGTGGAACCCCTGATGTAGCGGTGCGCACCGAGGACCTCGTGTCGCAGAGCTTCACACGGAAGTGTCTGTCCCTCAGGAACGATGACGTCAGACGGATGAGTCCGGTTGGGATGTCGGCATGTGATAGCTTGAGTATCAATCCCTCATGCCATACCTTGTCGAACGCTTTCGACACGTCCAGAAAGACAGCTCCGGTTGACTCCTTGACGTTGAAGCCCTCGGTGGCGTACTCGACGAGCCTGAGAACCTGGTGCGTGGTTGAATGGCCCGACGACGGCATTGAGATGATCCAAGATGATCTTCTCGAAAATCTTCCCCATGGTCGGTAGTAGGCTGATAGGGCGGTAATTTTGTGGAAACGTACCGCTCTGTCCCGGCTTTGGAATCATCACGACGTCAACAGTTTTCCAGGTAGATGGTACGCGTTCTCGAAATTTAGACTGCATWGGCGTTCCATGCAGTCGGCAAAGGCTTCGGCTTTATCCTCAAGCGTGTACACCAAGCCGTTCTCGCCGTGGAGCGGGGGCGAAGGAGCGGGCCTGTTGCGCAGGATCTTCGTCATCCTCCAGAGTTCGGTTGAGTCTTCGTCCAGTTGGCGAATCTTGGCTTCCCAACATTCGCTTCTGTGGTGTAAGACGACCTCTTTCACCTGGGCTTGCAGTTGGTTGTACTGTCTGCGATCGTCGGGGTTCCACGTACGTTGCCATCGTTTTCTGGCCCTGTTCTTCTCTCGGGTGAGTGCTCTCACATCGTCCGGTAGAGGAAAGTCTCTCTACAGTTCACGCTTCGTGTGGGTGGCGTGTTCCAGTGCGGCTCGAGTGGSGGCGGTGAGGTCGGTTACCGCCTRTTCGAGTTGTCGGACGGAGCGTATGGTGCCGAACCTGGGCAGGTGGGTCTGCAGATGTTCCGAGAACGAAGGCCACGAAGTCGTCTTCTTCTCGAACGTCTGACGTCCTCGGGGCGTTGATCCGATGAACAGCAGGACGGGCGTGTGGTCGGAATCCAGTTCGACGATTTTGCGAATTTGATGCTGCAATGGTACATCCTTCAGGATGGTAACATCCAAGACATCGGGCAATCCAACAGGAGAGTAGTGAGTGGTCTCGGTGGGTGCGTCAATCACTAGGTCTCTGGACTCGGCGAATTGTAGTAGACGATTACCATTGGCGTTTGTCCTTCTGTTGTGCCAAGACGGGTGTTTGGCGTTCAGGTCTCCGGCGACGACGACCCTCCCGTCAAGGTCCAAGATCGCCTCCAAGTCTTCGTCAAGCAACGGTCGGTTTGGCGGATTGTAGACTGATATCAGTCGGATATAGCCTACATCTGCCACATCGATCTCGATAGCAGTAGCCTCCAGGTGCTGCATCGGATTGAGGTTGACGGCGTGGTGCTTGAGGCCCCTCTTGACGTAGATGGCGGTGCCACCTCCGGGGCGATCAGACGGTCGGTGCGGTGGAGGACGTAGTTCGGAATGCACGTCGCATGGTCTCAGGTGTGTCTCGTTGACCAAGGCTACATCGACTCCATGTCGTGTCATGAAGTCTTGGAACTCGAACCGATGGCGTTTTATTCCGTTTGCATTCCAATATGCAATCTGCAGGGAGGACTGTGCGTTGTTCACTCTAGCCATTTTTAGTTGAAGAGGCTGGCGATATCTTGGGCGCAAGATAAGACGGCAGTCAGTACTTCTGGCATGGTGGTTTTGCTAGCTAGAGCTGCAGAGACCTTCTGGATGACGGGTACCAGACGGTCAAAGTTGATCTTCTGGAGCAGTTTGAGGATTTGCTCCATCGGACTGTCCTCTTTAGTCGAGGCTGCGGGGTTCATGCCACCCAGGTGGGCCGGCCCGCATACCTCTGGAACGGCGGGTGCGGTTGCTTGTGCGTACGATACGCTGGGTCTCACGGTGGTAGCGACGACCGGGTTAGCTGCCGGTCTTGGTGCGGCCGGAGCAGATGCCKGCTTCGGTGCCGACTTCGGRGGCKGCGGGAACTTCGAGCATCCTCTGTAGCTGGCATTGTGTGGGCCTCCACAGTTGGCACAGGTGGCAGCTTCTTCTTTGGGCCGCTGACAGTCGGCGGCGCGGTGGTCTCCGGCGCATTTTACGCATTTTACTTCGGCGCGGCAGCACCTCTGTGAAATGGTGAAATTTCTGGCAGCGAAAGCACTGCCCGACGGACCTCTTCTTATTGGGCGACTCAACTTGGATGTTGAGGTCGCAGCAGGTCCTGATGCCGAAGATGTCCTTAGTCTTCGGCGCGCGTCTTAAGTTGATAAAGACTAGAGGCATCTTGCTCCTGTCCTTCTTCATGCGACGTGCTCCTTCCACGTCGAATCCTCGATGACGTAAGGATTTCTCAACTTCTTCGTCCGTGATGGAGGTCGGCAGGCCCCTAATGACCACCTTTAGAGGCTTCTCCTCCTGGAGGGCATAGGTGTGATATGGCAAGGCCATATCATCCAGCATCTTGGTGATGCCACGGTGCGAGTCGGGGTTGGCGGGCTGGATCAGGATGCCAGCAGCAATCGTCTTGGCTTTTGTAAAAGCCAGACGCTTTTCTGACATCCGGGTAGCTACGGATGTCCACTTCTCCTGGGCACGGAGAATCACGGGTGGCGGCGTGTTGGGGTTGTCGGTCGTGGGAGCGGCGGCTGGGGTTTCTACCTCCATTTCGTCTAACGCGGCGAAACGGTTGGTGGGGGCCGGCATCTTCTTAGCCTCTCTCGGAGACTCGTTCGCTACCCGGGTGCGCTTCCTCGTCTTGGCGGGGAGAAAGTCTTTGGTGGATGGTCCTGGGGTGGTAGATGGGAGTGGAGCGGTGGTTGGTAATGGGATGGGGGACGGGAGTGGGGCGGTGGATGGTCCTGGGGCGGTCGACGGTCCTGGGGCGGTCGAAGGTCCTGGGGCGGTCGAAGGTCCTGGGGCGGTCGAAGGTCCTGGGGCGGTCGATGGTCCTGGGGCGGTCGAGGGTCCTGGGGCGGCGGTGGGATCCTTGGCCTTAGTCGTCGGGCGGAGGGCAATCGTTGCCGCGGCTGACACCTGGGGGGGTACCTTGGCGGAGGCGTTCACTCTCTGGCCGGCTGACTGGGCTTCGGCGGAAACCGCTAGGTGCCGACGGAACAGCTCAATGCTGTCCTCCGGCAAACCAGCGGCTCTCATCTGCTGGATGATGAACGGGTCCATCACCAGCAGCGTCGGAAGTTCTTCTTAAAAGAACAGTTGTTCTAAACAGAATAGTTTGCTATATCGCTATACGAATACGAATCGCTTTGTCGCTATCGTAGCGCTGAGAAAATTCGACTGCACTGCTCGAGAGCTCGAAGACGAATCTCTCTTCTGACTACTTACTGAGAAGCGATCGGCCACGGCTCTTATTCACATGGGCGGGAGCCAGATGAACAAGAGAGCTGACTAGTGGCGCCAGCAAGTATTGTTCGTCTGAACTCAGAGAATCGCGGACTTAGACACACATACGGCCGCGGAATGAAACTTGGCTAAGGCCCGGTTTGTAACTTCGTTACAATATTTCTAGAATTCTGTTTGTCTACACAATGCTGTTTTCTATAGTAGACTTTTAAGGTAGAATATTACATAGTTTACGCGTAGATAATAGCGTAATTTACATGGCGTATTCTACGCGCCCATTACTGCTTAGACACTGCCAGTTGTGTGTGCTGGTCTAGACAAGCAATACATCAAGTCTGCATTAGGTTTAGAAAGCTAAATTAACCATTAGGTGATAAATTCTATGTATCTAACGCAGACATACAACACTTTGTTAATGTCGAATCTCCTTCGATACGCCATGCAAGGCAACAAATACGCGTTTGCACCATTATCTACATATTAATTTGCTATGTATACTTACCAATATCAATACAATTGTTAGATGCATTTTGAAAATACCTCATGATCAAAAGCTTAGACACTGCCAGTCGTGTGTGCTCGTCTAGACAAGCAATACATCAGGTCTACATTAGGTTTAGAAAGCTAAATTAACCATTAGGTGATAAACTCCATGCATCTAACGCAGACATATAACACTTTGTTAATGTCGAATCTCCTTCGATACGCCATGCGAGGCAACAAACACGCGTTTGCACCATTATCTACATATTAATTTGTTATGTATATGTGATAATTAAATGTATATTTGGTCACCTATCCATTAGTATCTATCTGTGTACTTCATTTTCAGTGTCAGTTTTTTTGTATCGTTTTATCAGCAATTCTTTTTGTTCAGAATTTGTGACCATTCGAATAAACGTGTTTCAGTTGAGCGGATGTTTGAATCTAAATGAATATAAATTAGTAATTACCCAGGTGGTAGTTATTACACTGGCGACGAGGATATACAAAAAGTATAGAAGATGTCTATTGGGAAGATTGGTCAGTTCGAGCCAGGTGTTAAGAACTGGAATACTTATATATCCCGTTTGGAGCAGTTTTTTAAAGCGAATAAAATAGAAGAAGGATTAAAAGTGGCCACGTTAATCACTGTGGTAGGTGATGAGACGTATGAGCTAATGATGGATTTGTGTAGTCCCCAGAAGCCCGAAGACAAAACCTATCTACAGCTGGTGGAAATTGTGAAAAATCATTTACAACCACAACCATCGGTAATAGCTGAGAGGCACAAGTTCCGGCTAAGGCGACAGGAAAAGGGCGAAAGTGTAACTCAATATACGACGGTTTTAAAAAGCTTAGCTAAAACTTGCGACTTCAAAGAGACGTTAAACGACAATTTACGCGATCAGCTCGTTTCAGGTTTGTCCAGCGACATAATCAAGCAAAGGTTATTTTCCGAAGAGAAGCTAACGTTTTCCAAGGCTTTCGATTTAGCGAGGGCAATGGAAGCAGCTGAAAGAAACACAAGTTTGGTCGAGGCGTCAACCGTGCAGAACGTTAATCTGGTGATGGGTTCGAAGTCCAGGAAACCAAAATCAAGGAAGGCAAGCGATAATGGTCCAAGGTATGAACGGAATGAGCGACAAAGAGGCGCAACAGGTGGGAGAGAGATGGCAAATCGGAAAATTTGTCGGTGCTGTGGTCGTTTTAATCATACGAGCAGTGAATGTTTTCATAAAAACGCGTACTGTAATTTTTGCGGTAGAAAGGGACATCTAAAGTACGTTTGTTCTAGAATGAATAAAAACCATTACATGAATGATGTAGAGAATGTAAATCATGTTGGTAAAAATTCTTACGACCATGTTAATTATAATAATGATGACGACTCCGATGCAAGTTCCAATTTATTCACGGTTATTTCTAAAGGTAATAAAGGCAATGCTCCTATAGATATAATGGTAAAGATTGAGAATGTAGATTTGAAAATGGAGGTTGATACGGGGTCGGCAGTTTCATTAATTTCAGACTCTGTTTATAAGCTAAATTTTAAGGAAATTTCGATTCAACCGTCAAAATTAAAACTGTTTTCTTATACTGGTAATGAAATTAAACTATCAGGTTATGTAAGAGTAAATGTGCAATACAGAAACACCCGTAAAATATTAAAGTTGTATATAATACCAGGTGGAGGACCTTCTCTTTTAGGAAGAGATTGGTTAAGAGAGCTTGGAGTTTGTATTTCAAGTGGCGCGGACGTGAATAAAATTAATTGTAAAACTGTTATTAACAATACAGATAAAAGCTCAACTGCGGAAGCATTAATTTCAGAATTTCAATCGGTATTCAGCAAAGATTTAGGAAAGTTGCGTAACTTTAAAGCCAAGTTGTATCTAAAACAAAATGCAATGCCTGTGTTTTGCAAAGCTCGTCCACTTCCATTTTCTATGAAAGTGAAGGTAGAAAAGGAGCTGGAAAGACTTTGTGCGGAGGATATTTTAAGTCCAATTGATCATAGTGAACGGGCTAGTGCTATTGTACCGGTAATTAAAAAAGATGGCCAGGTCAGAATATGTGGCGATTTTCGTATAGCAGTAAATAAGAATCTGTACATTCAAAAATATCCAATTCCTAGAATTGAAGATATTTTTGCAAGTTTAAGTGGTGGTCAATTATTCAGTAAACTGGACTTATCACAGGCATATGCCCAAATCGAATTAGATGACGAATCAAAGAAAATTGCAGTCATTAACACTCACAAAGGGTTGTTTAGGTATAACCGTTTGCCTTATGGTATTGCTTCAGCCCCAAGCATTTTCCAAAAGATAATGGAAAGCATTTTTTCTAAAACAGAAGGCATTTTTGTCTTTTTAGATGATATTTTAATAACGGGCAGGAATAAAGAGGATCATTTAAATAAATTGAGATTGGTTTTGAATAAAATTAAAGACAACGGTCTACAAATCAATTTAGCAAAATGTAGTTTTTTTCA
The DNA here is from genome assembly GCA_025024175.1 of Rhyzopertha dominica. NCBI lineage: Eukaryota > Metazoa > Arthropoda > Insecta > Coleoptera > Bostrichidae > Rhyzopertha > Rhyzopertha dominica. The sequence goes on along the minus strand of QCXZ01000045.1, from coordinate 5,127,083 downwards.
AAAGTCCATATCATATTTGGGATTTACAATTGATGCAGATGGGTTGCATCCATCTCCTGAAAAAGTAGCTGCTATTAGTAACATGAAGGTGCCAGAAAACAAAGCGGAATTAAAAGCTTTTCTTGGAATGGTAAATTACTATGGTAAATTCTTGTCAAATTTAAGCAAACAGCTCTGTCCCCTTTTCGCACTACTTCGTAATAATGTAAAATATAAATGGTCTTCTGATTGTCAACGTGCTTTTGATTGGATTAAATCTGAATTAGTTTCGGATAAAGTTTTGTCACATTTTGACCCAAATTTGCCAATAACTTTAGCATGCGATGCTAGCTCTTATGGACTAGGAGCAGTAATTTCCCATACTTATCCTAACGGAGATAGTAGACCTATAGCTCACGCTTCACGCACTTTAACAGATGCTGAAAAGAATTATTGTCAAATTGACAAAGAAGGATTAGCGATAATTTTTGGAATAAAAAAATTCAGCCAATATTTGCTTGGTACAAAATTTACTCTCATCACAGACAGCAAACCTTTAATGTCAATTTTTGGAGATAAAAAGGGTATTCCGCAGGTTGCAGCGAGTAGATTACAGCGATGGGCGATAATTTTGTCAGCATACCAGTACGATATTAAATTTGTAAAGTCTGAGGAAAATAGTAACGCAGACGCACTTTCTAGACTGCCCCTAGTACATTCAAGTAATAAAGAAGTTGATGTTGGTCACATTTTACATATTCAAGGATACTTACCTATTACTCACAAAACTGTAGCTGCAGAGACAAGGAAAGATACCATTCTATCTCGTGTTTATAATTTATGTGCTAATGGTTGGCCGGAAAGTAATAAAAATTTGCCAGAAACGCTAAAACCTTATTATATTCGCAGAAATGAACTACATTTAGAGTTAGGTTGCATCATGTGGGGTTTTAGAGTAATCATACCGGAAAAACTCAGGAAATTAGTGTTAAATGAGATTCACTCCAGTCATTTCGGAATAAATAAATGTAAATCAATTGCAAGATCCTTTTGTTACTGGCCAAATATAGATGAAGACATTGTAAATATGTGCAAGGGTTGTTCGGTGTGTGCTTCGGTACACAGTAGTCCCTCAAAAGTGGTTTTACAACCTTGGCCTGTCACTTCAAAACCTTTTGAACGTATTCACATAGACTTTTTAGGTCCACTTCATGATAAAAAATATTTTATTATTACAGATGCTTATACAAAATGGTTGGAAATTTTTAAAATGGGACGCACTGATGCTTCGACAACAATAAATTGTTTGCGTTTGGTGTTTTCTCGTTTTGGTATTCCTGACACGTTAGTCAGTGATAACGGACCTCCGTTCAGATGTGCTGAATTTGAAAATTTCTTACAATTTCATGGCATTAAGCATCTTCATTCTCCTCCTTATCATGCTGCTAGTAATGGTGCGGCGGAGAATGCGGTCAAAAATTTTAAATTGGCTTTAAAGAAGGCTTATCAAGATAATAAGAATTTAGATCAAGCTATGTACAGATATTTGTTTGATTACCGCAATACTGAGCATACTTCTACTGGAAGTAGTCCGGCGATGTTAATGTTTGGCAGACAGTTGAAATCAAAACTCCATTTGCTCCGACCTAGCTACTCTAACCAGATGAAAAATAAAATACAAGATCAGATTGATAATTACAAAGGCACAGCTAACAAAGTTTTGGAATTAGGTTCACCTGTTTTAGTTAAACATTACTCAAATTCCACCGATCCTGTTTGGATCCCTGGCGAAATTAAAAACAAATCAGGAAATGTTACATATGATGTAAAGGTGGGTGAGGATAGGGTACTGCGAAAACATGTTGATCAGTTAATACCTCGCAAATCCATATACTTACCCAGTCCTAAACTAGGTATGAATGTGTCAAACGTAGAAGATACTTTAGCAACTACTACTGAATCAGCTACTGTCAATGTGACACCTGAAGTTGTTACGAGTACTAATGTAGATCAGGCATCAAATTCTGAGCCTAGCTCTTCTCGTTATTTCTTAAGACCTAGAGATAAACAAAATTGAATTTGTAGATATGTATGAACCAGAAATAGAGTTGTATATATATTGTATAATAGAGTTGTATATAATTTTAGGGTTAAAATTATTTGCTAATTTAGAGGGTGGTAGATGTGATAATTAAATGTATATTTGGTCACCTATCCATTAGTATCTATCTGTGTACTTCATTTTCAGTGTCAGTTTTTTTGTATCGTTTTATCAGCAATTCTTTTTGTTCAGAATTTGTGACCATTCGAATAAACGTGTTTCAGTTGAGCGGATGTTTGAATCTAAATGAATATAAATTAGTAATTACCCAGGTGGTAGTTATTACAGTATACTTACCAGTATCAATACAATTGCTAGATGCATTTTGGAAATACCTCATGATCAAAAGCTTAGACACTGCCAGTCGTGTGTGCTCGTCTAGACAAGCAATACATTAGGTCTGCATTAGGTTTAGAAAGCTAAATTAACCATTAGGTGATAAACTCCATCTATCTAACGCAGACATGTAACACTTTGTTAATGTCGAATCTCCTACGATACGCCGTACAAGGCAACAAACACGCGTTTGCGCCATTATCTACATTTTAATTTGTTATGTATACTTACCAGTATCAATACAATTGCTAGATGCATTTTGGAAATACCTCATGATGAAAACCTTAGACACTGCCAGTTGTGTGTTCTCGTCTGGACAACCAATATATCACGTCTGCGTTAGGTTTAGAAAGCTAAATTAAGCATTAGGAGATAAACTGCAACTAGCTAACCGAAACATGCAACTCCTTGTGAGTGTCGAATCGCTACGTTACCCCATTCAAGGGGACAAAACACGCGTTTGCACCATTATTTGCATTTAGATTTCTTATATATACTTAACAGTAGCAATACAATTGCTGGATGCATTTGGGAAATACCTGATGATCAAAAGCTTAGACACTGCCAGATGTGTGTGCTCGTCTAGACAAGCTATACTTCATCTCTGCATTGGGTTTAGTATGCTAAACTAACCATGAGGTGATATACTCCATCTATCTAACCGAAACATACTACTCTTTGTTAATGTCGAATGGTTACGATATGTCATTCAAGGCGACAAATCACGCGTTTGCACTATTATTTGCACTTAAATTTGTTATATATACTTAACAGTAGCAGTACAATTGCTCGATGCATTTTAGAAATACCTCATGATCAAATGCTAAGACACTGCCAGATATGTGTGCTGGTCTAGACAAGCAATACATCACGTCTGCATTAGATTTAGAAAGCTAAATTAACCATTACGTGATAAACTTCATGTATCTAAGGCAGATATATAACACTTCGTTAATGTCGAAATTTCTGATACGCCATGCAAGGCGACAAAAACGCGATTACGCTATTATCTGCATTTTAATTTGTTATGTATACTTACAGGTAGCAATACAATTTCTCGATACAATTAGGAAATACCTCATGAGTAAAAGCTTAGATACTGTCAGTTGTGTGCGCTCATATGGACAAGCAATACATCACGTCTGCATTGGGTTTAGAAAGCTAAATTCACTATTAGGACTTTTCGTCTTGCGGAAAGAAAATTTGTTTTTAAAAAACGTTTTTATTCCAGCCTGGTTACAATACGACTGACTTATCTAATACAGCTTGTAATGAAACAGTGTTAAGTAATATGATATGTTAGATAAGCACTTTGCTAGTTGAACAACTTGTCTACGTGTTAACCTTGAGACTCGGGAGCGTTAACTCCTCGGCCCTTAGATGAAAGCACATCCAGATGATGTGTTTTCACTAGGAATTATTATATAACAATTTCGTCGTTGGTTTTCGGTTTTTGACAATGTTTAAAAATTAAGTTTTTGAGAAGGTACACGGCCGCAATCGAGAACAAAACGTATAACACTATAGTCCAAACACTCGCTCTTTTCACATATACCGGCACTGACACATTTTCGATGTGCTGACGCTGCTGTTCCAATTTTTCTTGTATGTCCCTGGTTTCTTTAAAGTTGACGATGTCCAAATTTAATGCAGGTGGGTTGAAGATCGCTGAAGAATTTCGGTTAACCATGGTGAAATTCAGTGCAGGCAAATTTAGCTTGACGTAGGCCAGCTGACTGGGCTTGTGGGTTTGTAGAATAAACGATTGTAGTCGAACTTCGCAATTTGGATTCGATTCCAATAAATATGATCCAAAAAGTGGTATGTTGTTTTTGGCAGTTCCACAGGTTGTTACAGCTATCTGACGTGCAGGTGTGGTGATGAACCATTTCCCATCACTAATTTTGGTGACTTGTAATTGGCTTAATTTGATGTTGAAGATTTGGCAATTTGTAATATTTTTCTTATATGCTAGTAATTGAACGGCACAAGGTGGATCGTCTTCCAGGTACGCTGTGTGGGCATTTTTGCAAATATATTCTTTTGGCAGCATTTGGGTACACTGCTGGTCCATGTATGAATATCTCATACCGCTGTATGCTACGTAGGGTTTGTGTAGAATCGTAATTTGGAAAAGATTGTTTGTTTTTGGGATCGGAATAGGATAAAGGCGAAAGTACTGATATATCTCGGTTTCAACCAGCGGTAATTCCAATATAAAGGTGATTACAGAATTTTTTGAAAAACTTTTGATTTCAATTATGCGTTCAAAACTCAACATATTTGCTACACTGTCTTCCAGGGAAAGCATGTCAGTTTTTAAGTGACTTTTGATATTTTTAATTTCTGATAACAATTCAATAGGACTGATTATTGAGTTATGTAAAGTATTAATTTTCGCAAAAGTGATTGCTACTTCGATTTTTTCAAATACGTTATAGATAGTTTGATAAATTAAAGTGATTTGATTTAAGACAATGTGAATTTGGAAATATTCATGAGTTTTAGCTTGCTCGAGAGCTACACGTTTAATATTGGCTTCAATCTGCATGATTCTTGATTTCAGGACAATCTGATTATGTGTAATATTGCTAATTAAGTGTTGGAACTTATTTATTGTAGTCTCCAATAAACTAATTTGATCCAATGTGTTTACTTTTAGTTTGCTTAGGTTTTCTTGCAATTGCTCGATTTGTTTGTCGTATCGCTCTGCATCTGTGCCATCTAAATTTCCTGTGATACATTTTATAATTGTGCCTAAAGGATTTAACAAACCTCTTTTCGATCTGTCTTGTGATAGCGGGTCGATTTGTTTAATTTGGGGCTCTATACGTCTTTCTAATGTTGCGAGTGCGATTATCGAATTTGAATATTCCGTGTGGTAATTTTGATTAGATTTTATTTGTTCTAATAGTGTTCTTGATTGTTGCCGAATGTTGTAAAATTCCTTATTAATTGCGGTAAGATCAAATACTTGTATGAATGACCAATGGTTTGAAAGTATTTTGGCGGTTCCAAGTTTGAAGGGAAGTAATCCAGGATGTCCATTTAAATCATGAAATTTTACGTCGGTGTCGAACGAGAGTGTTCCGGTCCATCTGGAACAATGGGTATAATTTTGGCTTCATTGATGTGTATAACTTCTTTAGATTTTGTTTTCGGGTATTCAATTTCAATCTTATTGTTTTCCAAAATCTTTGTTAAAGTAAAAGGACCTGTAAATTTATTTTTTAGTTTACCTGAACGAGTTTCCAATTTTTTGTATACTTTCGAGCCTAATATTAAATTTTGGCTGGTTTTACTTTCATTAATTTTGTCAATWATTTTTTGTTTGCGTTCCTTGCTTTCTTGTTGAATTTTGTCGTAAAGAGCTTTGGTATTATTTTGATGAGTATTAATATATTCTCCAAAAACATGGGAAGGAATTAATAACATTGGGTCACGAGAATTAGTGTGACCTGAAACTAGTTCAAAAGGGGTATAGTTTGTGTTAGAATGTATCGTACTATTGTATGCAATTATAGCGTAAGGCATTAATGAAATTATGTCAGTCTTGTCATCGGTTTCTCTTAAAATTCTGATGTGTTCTATCAAGGTGGAATGTAGTCGTTCAACGGGAGAATTTGATTCATGGTGATGTGGCGTTGTGAAGTGAATTTTGATGTTGTGAAGTTTTAAAAGAGAATCTAAAATTTCATTTTTAAATTCGGTACCATTATCAGATACAATAAGTTTAGGAATTCCGTAGAAAGAAAAGAAAAACATTAATTGTTGACAAACTGAAATCGCAGTTCCAAAATGTGGAAGGGCTTGACCGTATTTTGAGAATTTGTCCAATATGGTCAGAAATTTCTGTTTCCCAATAATAAAAGTATCGATGTGAATAATTTCAAACGGCTTTGACGGTGTCTCCGTTAAAATTAAAGGTTGTTTTGTGGGTTTCCTGTTGTATTTTGCTCTTTGGCAAATTTCACAATTGTGTATAAATTTAGTAACGTCTGATTTAAGCGATTTCCAATAGTAATTTGTTTTTAGGAATTTACATGTTTCTTCGATACCACGGTGGTTCGAGTTACCTTCATGTTTGTGTTTGATGAGTAGTTCTCTTTCATCAGGCAATACGTTGTGTATTAATTTTGTACATTCGATTAACTTGTAGTTTCTGAAATATTTTGATAAAGACTGTTGGAAATATGGGCGTAATTCTTTAGATATGAAATGAACAAATGTAGTTTTCTGAGTAAGAAACTGTTTGAGAAAGTCCGTAATTGCTGTTATATTCAGAGGTAGTGTTGTTTTTATAATTTTGTTGCCATCGAAATTTTCGTTGGTTGTTTTAACATAAGCGCCATGAGGTGATTTTTTGACAATTATTTGAATAGGTTTATTATTGATTATTTCGTCTAATATGGGAATGTCGTTAAGTGTTTCCGGTGTGTTCGAGCTGTGTGCGGTACCTGAGTTACTAATGCAGGGAGGTTTAATTTGAATGTTTTGCAAAATTTTAATTTTGGGTTCAGAATTTCCATTTTCGATAATTTCGAGAGTTTCTGATATTTCGTCGTGAGTTAAAGCGTTAGGGTCAAAATTTTGATCTAAAAAGTTCTCTACGTCGAGATTGATGTCACCTGGGTTGTTTATTACCGATTGAGTATCCAAAGTATTTAACTGAATTCGAGAAAGTGCGTCGGCATTTGTATTTTGTTTACCCTTTTTGTATATTATCTCATAGTCAAACTCTTCTAGTTTGAGGCGCCATCTCATTAATTTTGAGTTAGGCTCCTTGAGATTAAATAACCATACAAGGGGTCTATGATCAGTGTATATCTTGAATTTTCGACCAAATAAATACGGCCTGAAGTACKTGCATGACCAGACAATAGCTAACAGCTCTTTTTCTATTGTCGAATATTTTTGTTCCGTGTCGTTTAAAGTTCTTGATGCATATGCTATTGGTTGATCATTTGGTGGGGTTCCCTGAGACAAAACTGCTCCTAGGGCTACATTAGATGCGTCTGTTGTAAGAACGGATATTTCAATATTGGGGCATTAATTAAAAGGGTTTTAAGGTGATTAAAAGATTGCATAAAAGAAGGGGTGTGTTCAGTTTTGGAATTTTTCTTTAAACATGAAGTTAGGGGTTTGGTAATTTTGGCAAAATCTTTTATGAATTTTCGGTAATAACCGGCGAGACCTAGAAATGATTTAATCTCCTTTTGGGTTCTTGGAACGGGAAAGTTTTTTACGGCTTCTACTTTATCTGGGTTAGGCATTACACCATCTCTAGTAATTTTGCGTCCCAAATATGCTACTTCTTTATGTAGAAATTCAGACTTATCAAGCTGGATTTTTAATTTTGATTGCCGAATTGCACGTTGAACGTGTTCTTGAAGAGAGGTTGAAAATATGATAATGTCATCAAGGTATACAAACATATTTCATTTTGATAACCACGTAACACATTATTCATAACCCTTTGGAATGTCGAAGGTGCATTTTTTAAACCAAATGGCATCCGTTTAAATTCGTAAAGACCTGTCAGTAGAAAAAGCAGTTTTTTGGATGTCGTCTCTGTGCATTTCAATTTGGTGAAATCCATTGGCAAGGTCGAGAGTTGTGAAATACTGGGCCTTTCCTAACTTGTCCAAAATATCTGAGATATTTGGCAGTGGAAATTTGCCATCTATTGTTTTTTGATTTAATTTTCTATAATCAACTACTATTCTCCACTTACGTCTTCCGGAAGCATCCAATTTTTTGGGTACCACCCAAATTGGGCTACTCCAAGGAGAAGTAGAATTTTGAATAATGCCATCATTTAACATTTTGCTGATTTGTGAATTTACTTCTTGTCGATGGATTTCGGGGTATCGATATGTTTTAGTATAGATGGGTGTTTCGTCCGTGAGGTTAATTTTGTGTTTCACCTGATTTGTAAAACTGAGAGGGGTTCCTTCACAGTAAAATATATCTCTGTACTCGTAACAAAGATCCCGTATTGCTTTATACTCTTCCGAATTACAATGTTCCAATCTTAAATTTTTTAGATTTTGTTTGTGCAAATTATCTATTTCATTATCGTAAATTGTTTCGGTTTCCATTTTTTCAACAAAGTTTACTTCAGCTTCGTTTATCATCTGAATATCTAAAGGTTTGAAAAGTTCAATTTCAACTGGGCTTTCGCTTGAATTAGTTACAAGTGTCAAAGCATATGAATTTACAACATTAACGAGGGCTTCGGGCATCTCTGCACCGTTAAAATTTGTATATGGTAAAATACCAATACCACTTTGTTGGTTTACAGGAATTTCGACTTTACGAGTGCTTCTAGGGGGAATTATTACTTTAAATGATTCGAAAAAATTTGTCTGTTGCAATTTGTTATCAATGTATAGGGGAATGATTACATTCGGAGTTTCAAGCGTTGAATTTTTAAAATTAATATTTGCACCAACTTTTAATAAGAAATCTATTCCAATTAATCCATCAAAATTTGGACAGAAATCAAACAGATAAAATTTATGATCTGATGAAGTGTTAAAAGAAGGAAATGTGGGAATAATCATAGCTTCGTTATGTATCGATGTTGCATGAGCAGATCTAACAGTAAAAAGTTCGGGAAAAATGAAATCTTGATATACTTGATATGCTAATTCGGGTTTTACAAAACTCTTACCACTACCTGTATCTACTAAAAATTTGGCGTTTAATTCAGGAATAAAAATTATGGGTAGATCTGTTTTGGTATAATTATTGAGATGTATTATCTCGTGTTGCTCGTACTCGGGGCATTGTGAAAATTTTGATCTGCGTCAGATTCAGTATCGGGAACATATTGAACATCTAAATATTCGTCATTGCCTTCAAAATTTTCTAATTCTTCCGGGTTGTCATAATATTCTGATTCGTAGGGATTATCGTCATATTCGTAGTTTTCCGTTTCTGATTCTACCGTCTGAGCGAATAAATTTTGTTGAGGTACATAACTTTGTCTTGAGCGATTTAGAAATCTGGAATTACCTGAGGAGGTGTCCATTGGCTCTGGTTTGGGTAATCTTTCAATTTTAGAAGGAGTTTTATTGCCAAAATATTGAGGTTGTGTATTTTGTTGCGGAAAATTTGGTCTGAAGTTGTAATTTGGTCTTTTAGCAAAATTTGATTGACCTGAGAATGCTGGGCGTTTAAATCCAAATGTAGGTTGGGTTCCAAATGAGCTAAAATGTGTTTGAGTGCCAAAGTTTGGGGTGAACTGTGGTCTTTCGTTGAACAAATGTTGTGGGGGCCTAAACATAGGTCTGAATCGAGGTTGTGTGTTTACTGGGGGTTTGTTGAACTGTAGTAGTTGTCTTATTCGTATTGTTTGCACGTTGTCTATATAAAAGAAAATTCTCTTCTTCTAGCGCAAAAGAGATTGCCTGTTCTAGTGAATTCGGATTTTTCAAGCGCACTACTAACTGCATGTGATAATTTAGTCCGCTAATAAATGTCTTTAAAGCTAAGTCTTCATACTGATTAATCTTTAAAAGTTTAACGTTAGCCTGTTCGTTAGTTGCATTTAATTTTGATACAAGCAAACTTCTGGCATCTTGCAAGCGTAAACCAAAATTTTGCGGCGTTTCATTATTGTGAGGTTTTAATGAAATCAAGTCTTGCACTAAGCAATCTATCGATCTTTGGTCCGAAAAGGTCGCTAATAATGCAGACTTCACTGAATTCCAAGAATCAAGTTCTATACGTGAAGCTATTAAATCGGCAGCTCTACCTGTTAATTTACTCAATATGGTATCTAACAGACAAATATTAATTGGAGCATTAGCATTGGTAGCGTCCTGATGATTTTTAAGTAAATTTTCGCAAGATTTAATGAATCGATTTATTTGTTTGGGGTTGCCATCAAAATGCGGGATATTGTCGGCTTGATATTTCATTAATTGGTAGTTCGGGTTAGCCATTGTTGAATTTTGATCGTTTAATGAATTTTCAGTACCTGGATCGAGTTCTAAGTTTTCCAAAATAGTAATTAATTGGTCCAGGATCGGTTATTTACACGCAGGGTGAAATTAATATATATACAGTACTAGTAACTAAATGGAATGGAAAATGGGACTTACAGCGTAATCCACAAGATGCAACTTCTCATTCTTCTTAGCCTTGGTTTTGCCAAAAGGAAAGCGATGCTGGTCTTATCCCTGGCTGCTTAACTATGAGGTTTCTTGCTCGCACCAATAGGGTGTTGGACGATGCTTGTTCCTATCCCCTGGCCTGAGTCGATGTGTACCCGACGGATTTTTTGCGTTTTTTAATTTTTTGTAGGATTAATGCCAATTAATTGTTGAAACAAAACAGTAATACTCGATGTAAACCGTTTGGCAAATCCTACTGACTGCGCCACTTTTCGTCTTGCGGAAAGAAAATTTGTTTTTAAAAAACGTTTTTATTCCAGCCTGGTTACATACGACTGACTTATCTAATACAGCTTGTAATGAACCAGTGTTAAGTAATATGATATGTTAGATAAGCACTTTGCTAGTTGAACAACTTGTCTACGTGTTAACCTTGAGACTTGGGAGCGTTAACTTAGGTGATAAACTGCATCTATCTGACCGAAACATGCAACTTCTTGTTAATGTCGAATCGCTACCATACGCCATTCAAGGCGACAATACACGCGTTTGCACTATTATCTGCACTTAAATTTGTTATATATACTTAACAGTAGCAGTACAATAGCTCGATGCATTTTGGAAATACATAATGATCAAAAGCTAAGACACTGCCAGATCAGTGTGCTCGTCTAGACAAGCATTACATCACGTCTGCATTAGGCTTAGAAACCTAAATTAACTATTAGGTGATAAACTCCATGTATCTAACGCAGACATATAACACTTTGTTAATGTCGAATCTCCTTCGATACGCCATGCAAGGCAACAAACACGTGTTTGCACCATTATCTACATATTAATTTGTTATGTATACTTACCAGTATCGATACAATTGTTAGATGCATTTTGGAAATACCTCATGATCATAAGCTTGGACACTGCCAATTATGTGTTCTCGTCTAGACAAGCAATACGTCAGGTCTGCATTATGTTTAGAAAGCTAAATTAACCATTAGGTGATAAACTCCATGTATCTAACGCAGACATATAACACTTTGTTAATGTCGAATTTCCTATGATATGCCATGCAAGGCGACAAAAACGCGTTGGCACTATTTGCATTTTAATTTGTTATGTATACTTACAGGTAGCAATACAATTGCTCGATACAATTAGGAAAAGCTTAGATACTGTAATAGGATTTAGTTTAAGTTCCTTTAACGGCACGGTAGACACTGTTGGTAAGGTGTAGTATTTTAGGCCTAGAGGGCGCACATAAGAAGATGACATGTCCGGGATTGAACATACAAAGGTTTACGTGCAAGTTGTTAATATTATGGTATCATTAGTCATAGTTAATAAATACTCAACATAATCATCCAAGTGTTTTAATGAAGATCTAAAACCACCTACGACATGGCGCAGTCAGTGTTCTAACAACGGATGAATGAGAAAAACGAAGAAAAAAGCTGAGAGGTTATGTCAGCACGTGCAAATGAAAAAGCGGTAGATATACGAAAAGAAGCTAATTAGAAGGCGAAAAAATAAAATAAAAAGAAGCAAAAATGGAAATGTTAAGTCCTCCAAAAAGTTTGAATTTAAATGGTGATCTGGCTGTAAATTGGAAAAAATGGAAACAATCTGTTGGAATTTTACATGATTGCTTTAGGTGCAAATGACCGAGAAGAACGCGTTAAAGTGGCACTGCTCCTACACATAATTGGGGAAGAAGCATTGGATTTATACAATACATTTGATTTAACCGAACAAGAAAAAAATAGCTATGCCGCAATACTGCAAAAATTTGAAAATTACTGTGTCCCGAGAGCGAATACTAGTGTCGAAGCCTACAAATTTAATAATAGAGTACAAGGACCGGATGAATCCTTTGATAATTTCGTTTCTGATCTGCGAAAGATTAGTTCGATGTGCGATTTTGGAAATTTAAGAGACAGATTGATAATGGACAGGATTGTACAAGGCGTCAAAGATCATCAAGTGAAGTTAAGGCTACTTGCTGAACAAAACTTAACGTTAGCACGAGCAGTTGAAATAGGAAAAGCTGCAGAACAAGCACGGGTCCAGATGAAGACGATAAACAACGAAGCCGGGGTAGAAACGGTGGCAGCGAAGGTGAAAGAAAATCAAACGCAGCGAGGAAGTTTCCGAGGACGAGGTCACTATGGCAGAGGAGGACGAGGACGAAATGGAGCCCAGGAGAGACTACAGGACAACCGCAACAAACAACAAGTGAGCCATTTCCGAAGAGGAGGAAGAGGTAGCTGTTCCACATCAAATTTCGAACAGAAGACATGTTACCGTTGTGGTTACGGGTATAGTATAGGTCATAATTGCCCAGCTATAGGGAAAACATGCAAGAATTGCAAAAAGTCTAATCATTTTGCTTCAGTGTGTAAAAACAAAACTGTAAATGAAGTATTAGAATCAGATAGTACTGTATTTTTAGGGTCACTTAATGCAACTGTGAATGTTCTAGAAAATGACTGGTTTCAAAAGCTTAATCTAGTAGATTGCAATTGTGAATATAATTTCAAGCTAGATACAGGGGCCCAGGTAAATTTGTTAACAAGCTCTATCGTTAAGGAATTGGGTTTACAGCATATAATAAAACCTAGCAATGTAACATTAACAAGTTTTGCAGGAAATAATTTAGCTGTAGTAGGCAAGATTGCATTAAGATGTGCACTAGGAAGCAGATTAGTATGGTTAGATTTTGAGGTAGTAAACTTGAAAAATACTGCACCAATATTAGGCCTGCCAGGTATACAAAAATTATAAATTTTAAAACGGAATGAAAATGTTTCGGAAGTATTGAATGTAAATATTTTTCAAAAGGACAAAGAATTATTTGAGGGCGTGGGTGATATAAAAATGCATCCAAGTGAAATAAAATTAAAGGAAGGTGCTGAACCGAAAACAGTACCATGTAGAAAAATCCCATTTAAGTTACAAGACAAGGTTAAGGCAGAATTAAAAAAGTTGGAAAATTTAAACATTATAGCCAAAATAGATGAACCAACGGAATGGGTCAATCCGATTGTTATAGTTAACAAACCCCATGGTGAAATTAGGCTTTGTCTTGATTCATTATACTTAAATAAAGCTGTATTACGCCAATACTATAAATTACCGTCATTTGAAGAAGTTGTTGCTGAAATTCATGGAGCTACTATTTTTAGTAAGCTTGATGCAAACAAAGGGTTTTATCAAATCAGATTAAGCGATGAAAGTTCAAAACTAACAACTTTTATTACACCACAAGGGAGATACAGATTTCTAAGATTGCCTTTCGGGTTGTCGTCAGCTCCTGAAATTTTTCATAGCGTATTTAACAAAATCTTTGGAGATATACCAGGTGTTAAAATATACATTGACGATATTTTAATAATAGGAAAAACAGAAAGTGAACATAATGAAAGGTTAAAAATGGTTCTAAGTAGAGCAAAAGAAATGGGAGTTAGGTTTAACAAACAGAAATGCAAGATAGGGTTAAAGGAAGTTAGATTTATGGGTCACATATTTAGTGAAGAAGGTGTAAAAATAGATGCTGATAGAGTAGAAGCTATAAGAAAAATTCCAGAACCTAAAAATTCAAAAGAGCTAGCAAGATTTCTTGGCATGGTCACATATGTTTCCAAGTTTATACCGAATTTAGCTGAAAAAACAGCAAATCTTCGAAACTTATGTAAAAAGAATACACAGTGGGACTGGTCGTTACAATGTAGTCGAGATTTTGAGATATTAAAAGATTTACTAATGAAAACTCCAGTATTGCAATATTTTGACGTGTCAAAACCAATCGTGTTGTCAGTGGATAGTTCGAAAGATGGGTTAGGCGCGGTAATTTTACAAAATGGTGGACCAGTAGTTTATGCATCGAAATCATTAACAGATTGTCAAAAATCATATGCTCAAATAGAAAAAGAAATGTTAGCTATTTGTTTCGGATGTGAGCGATTCCATCAGTATGTGTATGGTCAACGGGTAGTTGTAGAAACGGACCATAAACCATTAGAATCTATTTTTCTTAAACCACTAGAAAAATGTCCTCTTAGATTGCAAAGAATGAGAACGAAGCTACAATGTTATGATATTATTGTGAAATATAAACCAGGTAGTAAGCACATATAGACCTAATAGATGTTAGTTATAATGTGACTGATAGTAAATTAGAAGAAATTAAAAGGGAAACAGAAAACGATAGTGAGCTAAAGGATTTGTTAAATATAATAAAAATAGGTTGGCCAGAAAGTAAAAAAGAAGTTCTTGAAAGTGTTAGAGAATATTGGCATGTAAGAGATGAATTAGTGGAATGTAAAGGTTTAATAGTGAAAGGTCAACAAATCGTAATTCCAAAGAAACTCAGAAAAGAAATGCTAGAAAAAATACACGTAAATCATTTAGGTAGAGATAAGTCAATTTTAAGAGCAAAAGAATGTTTATATTGGCCAAGAATGGAAAAAGAAATTTCAGACAAAGTAGGATCATGCAATATTTGTTCAGAAAGAGCACTATCTAATTCAAATGAACCTATGTGTAGTAGAGAGTTACCAAATAGACCTTGGCAAATTATAGCCATGGACATGTTATATTTAGAAGGTCATGAGTATTTGTTAGTTGTCGATACTTACTCAAAATTTCCTGAAATTATGATATTAAAAAATCAAACAAGTTACGAAATTATAAACTGTTTAAAATCAATTTTTTCAAGACATGGTATACCTCAATTGGTATATTCTGACAACGGCACAAATTTCGTTAGTCAAGAAATGAAAAATTTTGTTAAACAATGGAAATTTTCTTTGAAAACATCAACTCCACAATACCCACAATCGAATGGGTTCATAGAGCGACATGTTCAGACTGTTAAGAACGTATTAATAAAAGCAAACAGAGATAGAAAAGATATGTATTTAATGCTATTAGAATTGAGAAACACACCAATTAGTAATAATATGAAATCACCAGCACAATTATTATACAATAGGAGATTAAACGGAATACTTCCTATGAAGGACGAATTGTTAAGAACTGGTAATAATACAAGTATAAATAAAGAACTAATTGAAAGACAACAAAGACAAACACATTATTATAACAGACAGAGAGTTAAAGAATTGAAACCTTTACAGATAGGCGACAGAGTTTTATTACAATTAAATAAAAGAAACTGGAAAAGAGGGGTAGTAATAAGAATAGAGAAAGATAAGCCAAGAGCTTATACTGTTAAATTAAACGATGGTACAGTGTTTAGTAGAAATAGGAAATTTATAAACCTAGATAAAGGAAGTGAGGAAACTTTTAGAGAGATGTTAGAAAGAAATTTAGAAAATAGCGAAGTGATTAATTATAGTAGGCAAATAGAAAACTGTAATGATAGTGACATGAGGATAGATCGAGATAATGATAGGGAAGAAGAAAATGTACCGAATTATGTGAAAACTACTAGATTAGGACGTGTAATTAAAAGACCTAGTTATTTAAGTGACTATTTGTAAGCTAAGTTTGGTAAGAATAATTAAAAAAAAAGGGGAGATGTAATAGGATTTAGTTTAAGTTCCTTTAACGGCACGGTAGACACTGTTGGTAAGGTGTAGTATTTTAGGCCTAGAGGGCGCACATAAGAAGATGACATGTCCGGGATTGAACATACAAAGGTTTACGTGCAAGTTGTTAATATTATGGTATCATTAGTCATAGTTAATAAATACTCAACATAATCATCCAAGTGTTTTAATGAAGATCTAAAATCACCTACGACAGATACTGTCAGTTGTGTGAGCTCGTCTGGACAAGCAATACATCACGTCTGCATTGGGTTAAGAAAGCTAAATTCACCATTAGGTCATAAACTGCATCTATCTAACCGAAACATGCAACTTCTTGTTAATGTCGAATTGTTACCATACGCCATTCAAGGCGACAATACACGCGTTGTATCATTATTTGCATKTAGATTTCTTATATATACTTAACAGTAGCAATACAATTGCTCGATGTATTTTGGAAATACCTCATGATCAAAAGCTTGGACACTGTCAGTTGTGTGTGCTCGTCTAGACAAGCAATACATCAGGTCTGCATTAGGTTTAGAAAGCTAAATTAACCATTAGGTGATAAACTCCATGTATCTAACGCAGACATATAGCACTTTGTTAATGTCGAATCTCCTTCGATACGCCATGCAAGGCAACAAACACGCGTTTACACCATTATCTACATAATAATTTGTTATATATACTTATCAGTATCAATACAATTGCTCGATGCATTTCGGAAATACCTCATGATTAAAATCTTAGACACTGCCAGTTGTGTGTGCTCGTCTAGACAAGTAATACATCACATCTCCATTAGATTTAGAAACCTAAATTAACTATTAGGTGATAAACTCCTAAACTCTAACGCAGACATAAAACACTTTGTTAATGTCGAATCTCCTTCGATACGCTATGCAAGGCAACAAACACGTGTTTGCACCATTATCTATATACTAATTTGTTATGTATACTTACCAGTATCGGTACAATTGCTAAATGCATTTTGGAAATACCTCATGATCATAAGCTTAGACACTGCCAGTTGTGTGTGCTCGTCTAGACGAGCAATACATCAGGTCTGCATTAGGTTTAGAAAGCTAAATTAACCATTAGGTGATAAACTCCATGTATATAACGCAGACCTATAACACTTTGTTAATGTCGAATTTCCTATGATACGCCATGCAAGGCGACAAAAACGCGTTTACACTATTATCTGCATTTTAGTTTGTTATGTATACTTACAGGTAGCAATACAATTGCTCGATACAATTAGGAAATACCTCATGAGCAAAAGCTTAGATACTGTCAGTTGTGTGCGCTCGTCTGGACAAGCAATACATCACGTCTGCATTGGGTTTAAAAAGCTAAATTCACTATTAGGTGATAAACTGCATCTCTCTAACCGAAACATGCAACTTCTTGTTAATGTCGAATCGTTACCATACGCCATTCAAGGCGACAATACACGCCTTTGCATCATTATTTGCATTTAGATTTCTTATATATACTTAACAGTAGCAATACAATTGCTCGATGCATTTTGGAAATACCTCATGATCAAAAGCTTAGACACTGCCAGTTGTGTGTGCTCGTCTAGACAAGCAATACATCAGGTCTGCATTAGGTTTAGAAAGCTAAATTAACCATTAGGTGATAAACTCCATGTATCTAACGCAGACATATAGCACTTTGTTAATGTCGAATCTCCTTCGATACGCCATGCAAGGCAACAAACACGCGTTTACCCATTATCTACATAATAATTTGTTATATATACTTACCAGAATCAATACAACTGCTCGATGCATTTCGGAAATACCTCATGATTAAAATCTTAGACACTGCCAGTTGTGTGTGCTCGTCTAGACAAGTAATACATCACATTTGCATTAGGTTTAGAAAGCTAAATTAACCATTAGCTGATAAACTCCATCTATCTGACGCAGACATATAACACTTTGCTAATGTCGAATCTCTTACGATACGCCATACAAGGCAACAAACACGCGTTTGCACCATACATTTTAATTTGTTATGTATACTTACCAGTATCAATACAATTGCTCGATGCATTTTGGAAATACCTCATGATTAAAAGCTTAGACACTGCCAGTTGTGTGTGCTCGTCTAGACAAACAATACATCAGGTCTGCATTAGATTTAGAAATCTAAATTAACCATTAGGTGATAAACTCTATGTTTCTAACGCAGACATATAACACATTGGTATTGTCGAATCTCCTTCCATACGCCATGCAAGGCAACAAATAAGCGTTTGCACCAATATCTACATTTTAATTTGTTTATACTTACCAGTATCAATACAATTACTCAATGCATTTTGGAAATACCTCATGATCAAAAGCTTAGACACTGCCAGATGCGTGTGCTCGCCTGGACTAGCAATACATCACGTCTGCATTAGGTTCAGAAACCTAAATTATCCATTAGAAGATAAACTGCAACCAGCTAACCAAACATGCAACTCCTTGTGAATGTCGAATCGCTACGTTACCCCATTCAAGGCGACAAAACACGCGTTTGCACCATTATTTGCATTCATATAGACTTAACAGTAGCAGTACAATTGCTAGATGCTTAGACAGTGCCAGATGTGTGTGCTCGTCTGGACAAGCAATACATCACGCCTACATTGGATTTAGAAAGCTAAATTAACCATGAGGTGATATACTTCATCTATCTAACCGAAAGATGCTACTCTTTGTTAATGCCGAATGGCTACGATATGTCATTCAAGGCGACAAATCACGCGTTTACACTATTATCTGCACTTAAATTTGTTATACATACTTAACAGTAGCAGTACAATTGCTCGATGCATTTTGGAAATACCTCATGATCAAAAGTTAAGACTGCCAGATCAGTGTGCTCGTCTAGACAAGCATTACATCACATCTGCATTAGGTTTAGAAACCTAAATTAACCATTAGGTGATAAACTTCATGTATCTAACGCAGACATATAACGCTTTGTTAATGTCGAATATCCTTCGATATGCCATGCAAGGCAAAAAACACGCGTTTGCACCATTATCTACATATTAATTTATGTATACTTACCAGTATCAATACAAATAGCTCGATGCATTTTGAAAATACCTCATGACCAAAAGCTTAGACACTGCCAGTCGTGTGTGCCCGTCTAGACAAGCAATACATCAGGTCTGCATTAGGTTTAGAAAGCTAAATTGACCATTAGGTGATAAACCCCATGTATCTAACGCAGACATATATCACTTTGTTAATGTCGAATTTCCTACGATACGCCATACAAGGCAACAAACACGCGTTTGCACCATTATCTACATTTTAAATTGTTATGTATACTTACCAGTATCAATACAATTGCTCGATGCATTTTGGAAATACCTCATGATCAAAAGCTTAGATACTGCCAGTTGTCTGTGCTCGTCTAGACAAGCAATACATCAGGTCTGCATTAGGTTTAGAAAGCTAAATTAACCATTAGGTGATAAACTCCATGTATCTAACACAGACATATAACACTTTGTTAATGTCGAATTTCCTAAGATACGCCATACAAGGCAACAAACACGCGTTTKCGCCATTATCTACATTTTAAATTGTTATGTATACTTGCATTGCAACTGGTAAGTATACATAACAAATTAAAGTGCAGATAATGGTCCAAAAACGCATGGTTGTTGCATAGCATGGCTTATTGTAGGTGATTTAACAATAACAAAGTGTTATATGTCTGCGTTAGAATCATGGAGTTTATCACCTAATGGTTAATTTAGCTTTCTAAACCTAATGCAGACCTGATGTATGCTTGTCTAGACGAGCACACACATCTGGCTGTGTCTAAGCTTTTGATCATGAGGTATTTCCAAAATTCATCGAGCAATTGTATTGGTACTGTTAAATATATATAAGAAATCTAAATGCAAATAATGGTGCAAACGCGTGTTTTGTCGCCTTGAATGGGGTAACGTAGCGATTCGACATTCACAAGGAGTTGCATATTTCGGTTAGATAGATGCAGTTTGTTAGGTGCACGTTTTAACAATAAAACATTTTTAATAAACATCGTTATTGGAGCATGAAATGCCATCTGTTTATGCATAGCAGTATTTCTTCTTAAACTCAGAAGAGCACTTTCCTGAAATGAAAGAGCACGGTGATTGCTTTTTGTGGCAAAACCTCTTTTTTCGATGGCACTCACCTTTGCTATCTGTATTTGGTCGTTGAAACTAATGGTCGTGTATTATGGTGCATTTAATGATTTTGTGTAATGATCTCTTCGGAGGATTAGCATCATAATATGAAACCAATAGTTGGTGAAACATTGTAGTTTATTGATTGCGTAATATTTGTTGGACTAAGTTCCTTTAAGAAAGATTTTTGTGTGAACATGCGTTTCTCTGGGGTACAGTTCCAAAAACCACTGATCAACCCTCCAACCACCTGAGGTATGTGACCTCTGGAATAGCAATTGTAAAGGTTATCTGTAACTTTTTTAGGGTGCTTAGCACATTCTGTGCAAAAATTCAGTCATAGTGCTGCAACCTTTTGGAAGACCTCGTATTGCGCAGTTTGTTCACAAAAACTTTGCCTATTACTCTGTATGGGCTCGCTGGATTTAGGATAATTCCTGTTTTGCACTATTTCGTGGTATTGGCATCTTCTGGCGGAAATCCTATTAGGAAAAGATTGTCTGGGGTTGGAAGCTTGCAGAATCATGCAGAATCAGTGGGTAACTTACCTAGCCAGCAAACAAGGTCAGACATTTCCATTTCTTTAGTGCGTTGCTGTTATAGTAAACCTCTCAGAAGACTGCGCGGTTTGCGTCTTTCCTTTCATTTTTAGTAGCGGTATTTTTCGTGTCGTACCTGTAAATTTTACTGTTAGGGTTAAATGAATAGTTTATAGCTAGTCTGTAGTGTTTTGGTATACTTACCTATATTGTAAGTGCATTAGAGCTCATTTGGACCTTAGGTACTGCTATTGTTAAGTATATATAACAAATTTAAGTGCAGATAATAGTGCAAACGCGTGATTTGTCGCCTTGAATGACGTATCGTAGCCATTCGACATTAACAAAGAGTAGCATGTKTCGGTTAGATAGAGGGAGTATATCAMCTCATGGTTAATTCAGCTTTCTAAATCCAATGTAGGCGTGATGTATTGCTTGTCCAGACGAGCACACACATCTGGCAGTGCCCAAGCTTTTGATCATCAGGTATTTCCAAAATGCATCGAGCAATTGTATTGCTACTGTTAAGTATATATAAGAAATCTAAATGCAAATAATGGTCCAAACGCAAATGACGAAGCTGGGTCCAGCAAGCGTATATAGTATGCCGTATAAAGTGGAAAGGACAAACTCTTATGGTATTAGTTTCCAAATACGTTATTAGACGGTCGCCTTACATGCCATAAGCTGTAATGACGAAGCTAGGTCCAGCAAGCGCATCTAGTATATCGTATTAAGTGGAAAAAATAAACTCTTATGGTATTAGCAAACTTATATAGTATGCCGTATTAAGTGGAAAGGACAAACTCTTATGGTACTAGCAAACTTATATAGTATGCCGTATTAAGTGGAAAGGACAAACTCTTATGGTATTACTTTAACCAAATACGTTATTAGACGGTCGCCTTACATGCGATAAGCTGTAATGACGAAGCTGGGTCCAGTAAGCGCATCTAGTATATCGTATTAAGTGGAAAGAATAAACTCTTATGGTATTAGTTTAACAGAATACGTTATTAGTCGGTCGCCTTACATACGATAAGTTGTAATGACGAACCTGGGTCCAGCAAGCGTATATAGTAAGCCGTATTAAGTGGAAAGGA
Organism: Rhyzopertha dominica; assembly: GCA_025024175.1. Lineage (NCBI taxonomy): Eukaryota > Metazoa > Arthropoda > Insecta > Coleoptera > Bostrichidae > Rhyzopertha > Rhyzopertha dominica. The sequence goes on along the minus strand of QCXZ01000045.1, from coordinate 5,105,158 downwards.
CAAACTCTTATGGTATTAGTTTAACCAAATACGTTATTAGACGGTCGCCTTACATGCGATAACCTGTAATGACGAAGCTAGGTCCAGCAAGCGCATCTAGTATATCGTATTAAGTGGAAAGAATAAACTCTTATGGTATTAGTTTAACCGAATACGTTATTAGACGGTCGCTTACATACGATAAGTTGTAATGACGCAGCTGGGTCCACGAAGCGTATATAGTATGCCCTATTAAGTGGAAAGGACAAACTCTTATGGTATTAGTTTAACCAAATACGTTATTAGACGGTCTCCTTACATGTGATAAGCTGTAATGACGAAGCTGAGTCCAGCAAGCATATATAGTATGCCGTATAAAGTGGAAAGATTARACCCTTTTTGTGTTAGTTTAACCAAATAAGTTAAACGAATAAACCTTAATGTATTAAGTTCATACAAAAACGTTATTAGACGGTGTCCTAGCTTACGATAAGCTGTAATGACGAAGCTGGGTCCAGGAAACGTATATAGTATGCCGTATTAAGTGAAAACAAKAAACCCTTATGGTATTAGTTTAATCAAATACCTTATTAGACGGTCGTCCTAGCATACAATAGGCTGTAATGACGAAGCTGGGTCCAGCAAGCATATAAAGTATGCCGTATTAAGTGGAAAGATTAAATTCTTTTGGTGTTAGTTTAACCAAATAAGTTAAACGAACAAGCTCTTAACGTATTAAGTTCAAATAAATACGTTATTAGACGGTCGGCCTAGCATACGATAAGCTGTAATGACGAAGCTGGGTCCAGCAGGCGTATATAGTATGCCGTATTGAGCGGAAAGATTAAACTCTTTTGGTGCTAGTTTAACCAAATAAGTTAAACGAACAAGCTCTTAACGTATTAAGTTCAAACAAATACGTTATTAGACGGTCGTCCTAACATACGATAAGCTGTAATGACGAAGCTGGGTCCAGCAGGAGTATATAGTATGCCGTATTAAGCGGAGAGATTAAACTCTTTTGGTGTTAGTTTAACGAAATAAGTTAAACGAATAAATTCTTTTACGTATTAAGTTCAAACAAATACGTTATTAGACGGTCGTCCTAGCATACAATAAGCTGTAAAGACGAAGCTGGGTCCAGCAAGCGTATATAGGATGCCGTATTAAGTGGAAAGAATAAACTTGTTGTATTAGTTTAACCAAATACGTTATTAGACGGCCGTCTTATACACGATAAGCTGAAATGACGAAACTGTGTCTAGCAAGCGTATATGGTATGTCGTATTAAGTGTAAAGAATAAACTCTAATGGTATCAGTTTAATTAAATACGTTATTAGATAGACGGTCACCATATATACAATAAGCTGTAATAACGAAGGAAGGTCCAGCAAGGGTATATAGTACGCCGTATTAAGTGGAAAGAATAAACTCTTATGGTATTAGTTTAACCAAATCTTTAGCATTTTTAATTTTAATCCACTAATGTATTAGAAAGAATCTAATCTACGGAAAACAGACTTATTAAACCTTCCTAGTATGGTGGTCATGGATAAATAAATTAATCAATAGTGCGGACATTAATTGTAACAAGCTCTACGGTTTGCATATGAGGAGAAATTATATTACCGTAAAATGGAATTGAAGGTTATATAATCATGCTACCATGGAAATTAGCAAATAAATGGCGTTATTGAAAACAACAACAAAACAAAATTGTGCCAAAGTGCAGCTGCTGTCTTTAGGTGCCTACATTATAGTGTGTTTGATGCAAAATTTCTTTTACAGCACTGCTTCTTAGATATGGACATTTATTATGTATATTTGATTGATTTGATCTGGAAGTGATTAAATACTAACAATAAGCAAAACATTTTTTTGTGATCCTACCCCCACACTTTTGTTTTCGGCAAATATTCTTCGGTGGACAAGTAGGTATAACTAAATTAAAACGGCAAAAAGGTTCAAACATAACTTAAGTATAGATACAGTGTGGTGTGTTGTGGGAAAGAATTTGTTTATATTACATTTTTGACCTTATTATTGAGATAGGAGGATTATTTAAAGCCGTGAGATCCCTGTTTAGCAGGTTATTTAAATTGCCTTTTATGTATAAGGTGCGTAGCTACTGAATTGGTGGCATTTGGCTTTACCAAAAAAAGTTTGAAAGTAGGATCACATACGAGTGTTTAACTCATTAGTATGGAACACTGTAGTACACTCCGGTTAGTTAAGCTGTTAAAAACCGAGAATTTCATATAGTTGTGAGATACAGGTTTCTATCGAACGACCCATTTGCTCAGTTCCGGTTTTCAAACGAACGTCCTTTCTATCTAACGACCGTAGCCCACGTCAACATTTAAATTTTAGATTATTTAAACGCCAAGTACGCGCGTACCGCGTACTAAATCATCTGGAATACAGTTAATGATCAACACATAGTGGATGGGTTACTACAGTCTATAATACCTCCCAACTGAATCCAGAGTTCATTAGTACACCCGTATACCAACCAGATACAACTGTAAAAAATAAACAGATGGCGGGTAGGAATGCACAATGCAATACGCGATGGAAAATAAGCGATACGCCACCTGGTGGCTTCTGTTCTAGTTACAGTCTGTTACATAAATAAGTATCCTAGCACGTGGTGTGTTATGGTTTTAAAATAATTATTTTTGTGTTCAAACTAGTACCTATAAATGGTTAAAACACGGATCACGGATTTTGCCGTGTTTTTCGCACAAAATAGTGTAACAGAATTAGTTCACGTAAGTACCACCGTGGCGTTGCAAACTTAAATTCCATTGCCTATACGAATTAATAATTGGCGAAGGGCTGCAAGCATCAGTAGAGAAGATGCACAATTACATTTTCAGAAAGATAAGAGAAATATCTAAAAAACGTGTGCCTAAGCTGCAACAAAGAAACCGAAAGGATTTTTTTTGCATTTTGGTAAAGTATTGCAAAACAAGTAGTACAGACAATCCCATGAGACCGATCAGTCTATGACGTTGATCTTAGCGTACTGAGCTGCTTTACCGACACCCTGTAGGTGCCTCTCGCACTTCATCTTCAGCTTTCCTACGACGCCTGACAACAACCCACTACCGTGTTTAAACTCCTGTTAATTCTGGTAAGGAATAAAGCAACCCTTGCAGACCCACTATTCGCTTTCTGTTAAACTCATTAGGCATACTGACATCAAAGAATGAACGAATCTAAAAAAATGATAGCACAAAAGCTAGTGTATCGATAAGGTTGAAAAGAATTGTGGGTTATATAGGAATGAAACTATACCACTTACTTAAGTATTGATACTATTACTCGATACCGTATCGGTCATAGAGTATCGATACCTCCTTGTATATCGAATTAAAAGTATCGATACTTACTTGCATCGATTAGTTATTTTGTAGGATTAGAGGCAAAGAAAAATAGCAGCATATTATATGGTTTCAAGAAGGTATATGTATTAAACAACACGGTTATGACTGAAAACACCTACGTAACTTTTGTGCTAATTTTTTCAAATTCGTGTAGAATATATTTTACATACTATTAACTTTAGCATGCGGAAAAGACTCCTTTCAGAAAAACGGGCGTTTACATTTGGAACTATTTTAATACGTGCGGGGTTCTTCATATATTATGTAGTGTTGCACCCTCTTATAAGCGTAGCAGTTTGAATTACTGCTTACGAGTTGACTTTTCTCCTCCCATTTTAAACTAGAGTCAGGTCGGTTAAAAATAATAACTCTAGGGTACGAACTACGCGAACTGGTTGGCGACATCGAAGGTTGATCGTTCGAGAACGAACTGTTGTTTCAGCATTGCGTTTTGTTTCTTTATTAATAAAAACCATTTCCAGAAACAACTTTTTAGTTAAATAGTTTGAATTGATATTGAAGCTACTATTTGACTGGTAATAGGTACTATATGGTGGAGTTTCAAATTGGTTTTTGTTTTCAAATGGAATTCAAATGAAGATTGAAGTTATTGACTTCTGGATCTTCAATGTATGGAATTGGTGGATCATATTTCAGGAGCGTTTTTCAAGTAAGGGAGAATAGAATTATGCTAATTAATCAAAATAATTTTATGTTCAAACATTGTTCACCCATAATTGCGTTGTACCAAAGGTGTCCAAACTTTTTTGTTCTGTAGTCCCCTTGGCATGTTTTTCGGTTTTGGGTAGACCTCCTGCCTAGCCAATATTGAATTTTTGGTAATTCGTCAGATATGTTTTGACAACTGGTATAATTGAAAACTGATCCATCTTCTCTAAGTGGAGTTATTAATTAATTCTTCTAAAGAAAATATTCTTAAAGTTCACTTTAAGAATATTTTCTTTTGAAGATATAACTGGTATAATGTTATCCATTTTGAAAATTTTAAATCTCTAAATGTAGTAAAGTCGAAAACTAAAGAAAACCGTGCTAAGAATTTATACATGTATTAATTAAATGCAAATCAAAACCAAATTAACATCTCTTACATAATACAACTAAATAAAAAATAAATGCTWTTAGTGGGAATGACAATATTTAATAATAAATTTAGTGATGTCCAGTCTGTTGGTTTGGTTTCTTTTCTAAGGAGATTGCCAACAATGCTGAAACGGTAGTAGATAGAGAGGTATACGAACGATGCCATGTGGAACGGGCCCATTCCGTAGACTGCAGCGTTAGAGAGACATAAAGCATAGTGGAAGTCGCTCCACACAATTTTTGCATAGGCACCTTGGCAGCGCACGCTGTATCGATAATATGCATTTCATATTTAAAAGTGAATCAACTTCGAAAAAGTGTGAAAATGATTTGGGTCAGATAGTTAAATATGAAGAAAGTAAGAAAGTAGGATGGCAATGCCATCTGTCAGCATTACACTGACATGATGACAAAGCCATCTAGCTGCCTTAACGGGAACTACTTCCTAAAGGAAGTGACCCGTAGCCTGACAAATTGGCATGCAACTGCATACTTCAATTTGACAGCAGGCCCCCACGGCACTTTTTGCTGACGGGCAAGAACCAACATACATTAAAATGCATGTCTATGCTGTGCTGTCTACACCTCAACCAACTGCAGATAGTACTATTTCGCTGTCATTACAGCTCATCAGGAAGGAAGTAGTTCCCGTTAAGGCAGCTAGGTGGCTTTGTCATCATGTCAGTGTAATGCTGACAGATGGCATTGCCATCCTAATTTCTTACTTTCATCATACCATTGCTTTGGTATATAAGCAAAACCAGTTCTATGCCGTGTTGTCTACACTAGATCTAAACTGCACTGATGAGCTGTAATGACAGCGAAATAGTACTATCTGCAGTTGGTTGAGGTGTAGACAGCACAGCATAGACATGCATTTTAATGTATGTTGGTTCTTGCCCGTCAGCAAAAAGTGCCGTGGGGGTCTGCTGTCAAATTGAAGTATGCAGTTGCATGCCAATTTGTCGGGCTATAGGTCACTTCCTTTAGGAAGTAGTTCCCGTTAAGGCAGCTAGGTGGCTTTGTCATCATGTCAGTGTAATGCTGACAGATGGCATTGCCATCCTAATTTCTTACTTTCATCATACCATTGCTTTGGTATATAAGCAAAACCAGTTCTATGCCGTGTTGTCTACACTAGACCTAAACTGCACTGATGAGCTGTAATGACAGCGAAATAGTACTATCTGCAGTTGGTTGAGGTGTAGACAGCACAGCATAGACATGCATTTTAATAAAGATTTATTGCCCAAACAGATTACAAATCTACAATAGGACAACTACACAGTAAATACATTATAACTACAGTAAGTCAAATGTTATGGGTAGGTAGGTAATACGTTGCGAAATATAATCAGATACAACACTCAAGATGTTACTGAGGGTATTATTTATGTCACATATCGGAGACGGCATTAAATTTGGTACACATAACTGATACAGGTGATCCAAGTAGTGCATTGGTTCTGCTAAATCGGCAGCAGAAAGTAACGTTCTGTCTAGAGGAGATCCTAGGGATAAAGAACTGAATTTTAGATAAGAGCGCCTCACAATTAACTCTGTGGTTTAAGATTTTATATAATAATGCAATCGAGGCTAGTATTCAACGTTCTTCCAACAATGAAAGATGATGTCTAGTTAGTAGTTCTTTGTGGTCAGAACCTTGGGAAGGATAAGTACCATCGAGTAGGTACGATAAAAATTTCGTAAACCTTCGCTGTACCCGTTCTATCTGATTTTTTTATAAATATAAATAGGATACCATATTAKTGAWCAGTATTCAAGTTTGGATCTTACGAGGTGTACATAAAGGTTAGTAATACTGTTATTTGCATTTGAAAATTCACTGCTGTTCCTGTAGATAAACCCCAAAGCCTTGTAAGCTGATGAAACTGTTCTATTAATGTGTTCACTGAAAGTAAATGATGAGACGAAAAGAACGCCCAAATCTTTAATCTGGTTAGACCGTCTCAAAATGCGAGTACCTATGCTATATTGGAAAACAATGGGACTGCGTCTTCTAGAATAAGTTACCACAAAACACTTATCAGCATTGAGATCTTATCGGTTTCTATAACACCAAGTGCTAAGATTATAGATGTTTCTTTGTAGATCAAGGGGTATTTTCGAAAACATTGATATTGTTATAAAGCTTAAGATCGTCGGCAAACAGAAGTTTGTCGCACTCCAAAACGTCAGTTATATCATTGATAAAAATGAGGAATAGCAGCGGTCCCAAATTTGAACCCTGCGGTACCCCTGACATCGCTATATATGGAAGTGAACTGCATTGATTATAAAGAACAATACGATCAAAGGCTTTTTGAAAATCAGCGTACACTTCATCCACTTGATCCTGAACATCGAGCGATTCCGAGATAAATTGCGATAAAATAGCCAAGTTGGTAACGGTTGATTTGTTTTACATAAAACCATGTTGTGCAGGCGTTATCAGGTTACGTACATTGTGGTATAGACAATTATACAAAATAGACTCAAAAACTTTAGAAAACTTGGATAAAATCGAAATAGGTCTGTAGTTGGCAACTTTTTTAATACTGGACATACTTTAGTATTTTTCCATATATCAGGGAATATTGAAGTTCTTAGTATTAAATTATAAATGTACAGGGTGTCCCATTTTCGTTGTAATTGTAGGGTATCTCGGTAACTATCAATGTTAGAGGGTTGCGGTTTCGACACTACTGTATTACTTTTTTGTTCTGAGTTCAGCTGTACCGTCGCCATTTTTGTATCGTCTTTTGTKKTAAAGCCATACCAAATTTTTGAAAAATGTAACATTTCTCCAGCTCTCAATTTCTCGCTTGGGTATGTAGATATAAAAAAACTGTAGACATTTTTTATAGATATTATTATTKTGAATCCAGTGGGGTACCCCGTAATTTTTTAGGAGGTCACATTTTTGTGATATAACACAAACTTGCATTTTTTTAATGGAAACCATAATTGGCTTTGCTATGGTTGAAAAGGCCTATTTTTTTTGATTAAAAAATGTTTACATTGATAGGTTTATTTTTACGAATTTCGGAATTATTCAATTTTTTTAAAATAATTTAATCATATTTTACGTATACATCCAGGAGGCTATGGAATAAGAAAACATACGACATTATTTATATTATTAAGCAAAAATTTTAATCCTTTAAAAATAATATATGCATATTTGAATACATACATAAGACTCCTAAGAGCGCTCATGCATTTTTTATCGATAATCTAGGAGGCCATGTAACTAATGAAAATTGTTTATTTGAAGATAAGTACCTATGCATTGTTTATCATCAAATATTTACATCCATATTGCCGAAAAACGTAAAATCTCATTAAATTATTACAAAAATTGGAATGATACCAAAATTAGTAAAGATAGGTTTATCTTTACAATGTATACATTTTCTTAATCAGAAAAAATATTTCTTTTCAACCATAGCAAAGTCATCTATCGTTTCCATTTTAAAAAAATGCAAGTTTGCGTTATATCTCAAAAATGTGACCGCCTAAATAATTCCGATTATCCACTGGATTCAGAATAAAAATATCTATAAACAATGTTTCTACAGTTTTTTTGTGTTTACATAGCCAATCGAGATATTGAGAACTGAAGAAATGTTACATTTTTCAAAAGTTGGCTATGGCTTTAAAATAAAAGACGATACAAAAATGGCGATGGTACAGCTCAACTCACAACAAAAAAGTAATACAGTAATGTCGAAACCGCAACGCTCTAGCATTAATAGTTGCCGAGATACCGTACAATTACAACGAAAATGGGACACCCTGTACAGCAAGAGATGAACAAATACGGAAGCGCAATCTTTAATAATAAATGCCGGCACATTATCAAACCCCATTGTTGGTTTATTTTTAAATTGTATTAAAGCAGATTCGACGTCTTCAAAAGAGAATTCTGTAACCTTAAAATTAAGACACATATTTCTGTCTTTAATGCCGTCATAAGAAAACTTCATATCAGGGGCAATATATGCACTGTTAAAGTAATCGCGAAAAGTATTTACAATACTGTCTGTACTATTTAGTTCATTGCCGTGTAAGTCATTACACCATGTATTCTGAAATTTCCTTTTTTATTGCGCACGTACTTCCAAAAGCTCGTAGGATCCAAATTTATACCATTTTCGATTTTCTCCATGTATTGCTTGTCTATCTTAATTTTATTTTTCACCTGTGTACGCAGCCTCCTGAATTCATCATAGAAAGTAAAGTTAACAGTGGCTTTATATTTTCCATGCCCACGATTTTTCCTCTTTATCGGTCCGATACATTTTTTAGTGAACCACACGGGATAGTTTTTGTTCCTAACGACGGTAAGAGGCACAGTAGAACTAAAGATACTATAAATAATTTCATAGAACGCATCACAAACGGTGTTGACGTCTTCATAATTATATAAGCTACACCAGTTTACATCAGCAAATAATTTATACATAGAAATGAAGTCTGCTTTCCTAAAATTGAAAGACATAACGCTAAAGTCACATGTAAAAGGACTGTGGTTAAGTGCATTACTACAGAAACTAATATTAAGACACGGATGAAAATTATCTTCCGGTAAAAAGCTATCAACCGATCTTACCACTGTACATGGCATATTGCCAAACACTTGAAACTTATGACTTCTAACACGTAGGAAACTTCTGATCGCATTAAATCATTAGGTGTAGTTTTTTGTTTTTCTTTTATATGTATTTCTAGTATGTAACTTATGTCATTATCTGTACCTTTTGTATATGTTTTTTTTAATACTGTGGCGATAAAAATTAACTCATTTTATTTTTAAGTCTTTATTTGTAGTATTATTACATTTAGTATAAGTAATAGTTTGTTAGGTTCAAGTGTTGGTAGGTCGGGGCGAAGCGCTGGGCGTCAGGTCGCGTTTCGTCTCGCTGATCCGCGTCGCGGCGCGCCTAGTGTGCACTGCACTGGAAGCGGCGCGCGTGTCTACTGCAGGGAGTTGCTATAAATAAAATAAAGGAAATCAATGAATCAAAAATTAATAAAAAAGATATACGGTTCAAAAAAAAAGGWGTTGTGGCGGACTTGGTGGAAGATGGTATATCAACGGCATCAACGGCATTTTGGGAAGGAAATCTCCTACGGGGATATTAAACAACACCATACCTGCTGTACGGAGGGTCTTTGGATCGGTTATCGGCCTGAGGTGTTGCTGTCGAGCTCGGCAGAGAGGGATCAGGTGGGCCCGAACACATATACCCCAAGTTTGTGGACAGTAGATAGTTTGACTGTCGGGCGGTAGCTGAGCCGGTCAAGGGACATTGTCCGAAGACGACCGGGGCTTAGAAGATCCGGAGAGGTGACCCAACAATACTCCTGAAAGCCGGAATTCGGATACATAGTACCCATAGACTTTTGTTTCCACCCGGTCCAGGAAGGGATCTAAATTTTGGCTTATTTACCTTCAAATTGCTTTTAGTGTGTTACTTCTTTCCGGTCCCCCTTCCGCTGGCGCTTCTCTCGGTGTTCCGCGTCCGTTTGCGCAGTCAGCACCAATAAAACACATCACTCACGTCACGTCACGTTGACAGCTTGCGCAAGCATCAATACAGCGGTAACTGCTTACTTGTTTTATCGGGAATAAGCGCAAGGTCGTGCGTGAGAACCGAGCATCGAAAGCGGAACGCGCTCTTTTTTTATAAGTCCATTTTTTTTCACTTCTGTTCATGGTGTTCGTGGCACTGGAGGAAACAGGAGTAGGTTGTTAATGTTAATAAATCAAAATTCAATAATACTGTTAATAGAAATTTGTTAATTAAAATACCGTTTATTTTTTTTTGTATCCCTGGTAACTTTTAGAGGTTGAGGTGTTGTAGGCACGGTTGGGTGGGCAATCAACCTCTTGGCGCCCAGACTAAGAACTTTTTCTTTATGAACCCACGCCGTCTCCACTGATCAAGCTAGCGGCACCCGAGTGCTACAACCGGGACGTAACAATACGCTAATGATCGAACGATTGGTGTCGGGCCCTCAATGGATGGGTTTCACAGACACGAACCAATCTGGGGGATTCAGCACCGCAGCATTTTTGGGATATTAGCAGGCGACTATGACGCTCTGTAGTGTGATGGCGTCGCCCCATAAGTACTCACATCCAATTTTTACAATTACGAATACTCGTAAATTATAAAGAATTTAAGATGAATGTCTGTGGTTCCCGGTGATGGACGGGCTTTCTCAGAGGAGGAGGCACGTTTCTGTGAGATTTGTTCGTATTTTGTTAAATGTTTTAGACTGCTCTAATTTTAATGGTAGGTACTGTTAATATGTATTGTAGGGTAAATGTGTATAAGAGTACGCACTTAGTCGTTAAGACCGATTATCTCAATTGTGTTTTGGGCTGCTGCCCCTTTTTTGTATCATTGTTTAAAGGCATCACTTCTAAGAAAGTTCTTGTTAATTTGATCGGTAAACATATATCATATTAACTTTTCTGCATCTCTGCAAGTGCGTACTCTTATACATGCATATGTATAAGAGTACGCATTTTGACGTCTAAGAGTATATTTTCTTTTATTAACTTGACATTTTTTAAGATAAAGTCACAATTATGAACTTGAAATATTTAATAACGATATAAGTGATAACCGACGATACATTTTAAGCGAAAACAGGTAAGTGGCAAACATAAGTTTGCATATCTATACCTACAAAAATAAACTTTAAAAATAAGGACCTGCTTCATTAACATGCAAAATTAAAAATAATTGTTCAAAAAACTGGAATTCATTTGAGTGAAAATAAACTGGAAAAAACTTCAGTAATAACAAATATTTAAGAAATTAATTTAAAAACAAACTGCATTATTCACAACTGATGCACGTAAATTGCCCCCCTTCGTAGCTTGTGCAGATCTCATGCCACCAATTGCTACACAAGTAGCACATGATCCAGTCATCTATGGATGTGGAGTACAAGTCGCCAGAACCTGGACAACGCACGTTTTCTTCGTCAGTTATCTTCCTCTTCTGTGTCGCTTTGGCTTTCTTCGAATTGGAATTATTCGACAATTTTCTCTTGGCCGCTTCTATCTTCTTCTGCTCTTTGGATTTCTTGACCTCTTCGGCTGCCTCCAACTCGTCCTTAAACGGCGTATCGGATAAAATCTCGGATTTTTGGGACCAAGATTTTGAGCGATTGGGAGCCTGATCAATCTTTGACAGTGGTAAAATTTCCAAGATGGAGAGAGATTCGTTCATTTGTAAATCGGCTGTTTTGCATTACCACACCATCCTCACACACAATATCAAGGTTCTGGATGCCTGCTTGTTCGACTGGTGGTGGTGTTACATGTGAGCGTACGATAACTTCTGATACTGCATCATTTAGTACGTAGTAGTCTTCAATGCCCTCTGTGTCACCTGCTCCTGTAACATCGTCAGAAGGTCCTGCGGCTGGTTTTCTTTGCGCGTCGTCGCCTTTTTCAGGTTGATTAAAGTCTCGGTAAATCTGTCACAAACGACGGTGCGAAATCTGATTCTTGAAATTGATCTGGATTGTATGGAAAAATTTCGCGGGCTTTGAAGGCGTTCTCGGCCTACTCGCTACTTGCATGTGGGTTATTATCTTTCCCGGATGATTGACCATCCACTTATCACATTCTCTACTAAATGCGTTCTTCAGAGAGCCAAAGAAACCCACATCCAAAGGTTGCATTCTATGGCTGGTGTGCAGAGGCAGACAACAAATCGATATGATTTTCTCTGCAATAATTTACTACTTGTAAATCCCGATGAAAGCTGTGATTATCTACAATAAGAAGAACAGGTCCATATTGTAACGCTATAATTTAGCAAAAGTTATATTTAGTCCTTTTTACATTTATTCAATCATTCATTGGTATATGTATTGGTTTAATAGAACAGGTCGTTGCTTCGCGTATTTCATGGTTTACCTCGACCGGTCCTGCTCGACAGTTTCGTGCTCCATTCTTTTTTGTATCTTGATAAGAATCGCGTTCTCAGCTGGAAAAATCTATCATTAAACGGCGATACGTTCTCGTGTTAACGTAGAAATAAATCATAATCGAGTAAAAGCTTCGTAGCTAGGTTCCATTTTGAGTGGTTATAGTGTACTCACCGATTTTCGGGATTATTTGGACTAGTTACACGTATATTTGCTGAAATTTCGCACGTTAGTTTGGTTTTTGTGCGTTAGTAAATGTTGCCCGAGCTAGGGGATTCGGAAGCCTACTCGATCGTTTGTGTGGAAGTTTAATCACATTTTCTACGCCGATTCTGCATTGTGATTTGACCCTCGACCAGCTGAGGTTACTTGTAAGTTTCATTTAAAATTGCTCTCTAGCTAAAGAACCTGATATTCTAGGGTTTTACTGTCGGTTATAATAGTGCCGAATAGTATTTACAACGCTGAGGTACTGTCGTTCTTTGTCGAGGAATTTCTTCAAGGGCCTGTTATCTCTGGTGATATCGCGGGGCACGGGATTCCATATACGCCTTAGCCTGAGGGAGCCTATCGTCATCACACCTATTTACTTTTGATGTTCACCAGTTCCTTGTGACCTGAAGAGATCGCTCCGAACTTAAGCTATGTATACTACTTGTTATTTTAATATTTCGTTGAGATTCACGTTCATTCATTGTATATAAATCAATTCATTTTATATTGTACTTTCAAATCTCTTTCTCATTGTCAAGTAATCGAGTATTATTTAACATTAACTTCAATCTTTTGACTGGTTTTGTTAGTATTTTGCATTAATGTTTTGCCTTTATGGTTCTGTTTCTATTACAACGGTAKAGTTATGCTTTGATTGTTCAATAGTGTTATAATTTTTAAATTCAATTCGTTTCGGTTCACGATACCCAAAACAGCCTTTTTGTAATTAATTTTCAGATATTTCAGTGGATACCTCGATATACGTTTACCGAGGACACCGCTGGATGCATGTAAGTACTTGGGTTGTATTTTTGTTGAATAGAATTTGTTGAACAATCGTTGGATTTTTTGTTGAGATATTCCTGTTAGATCACAGAATTTTTAACATCTTTCACCCGCGGTTCGTGATTGGCGGATATTCGCTTAGCGGTTCAATCACGTGGCGCCCTTGTTTTTTTTACTATCGGTTAATACCCCGCCCATCTCCACTAAAGCTGGCAGCCCGCTTAAGCGCACATATTAATTGATCTTTTGGGTTATATTTTTTCATTAATTGTCACTTAGTTTGTTTTCTTGATTTTTTTTCCTTGTTTTGAAAAAAAAAAACGCCACAATTCTTTACTAATAAAACCTGAATCAAAAATCATCGGCAGGGTACTTGCTGGTGCATTCAAGTATAGTTCAGGTTCTATTCTCTTCCGGGGAAATATCAGTGCTGGAGGAACGTAGATTCCTGTGGCACTCATGCAACATACAGCAGTGACGAGCTGTCCTCTCTCTGCACTTGCCATCTTGCCAACGAGTTTCTTCCCTTTTTGTGTCAATACCTTTGGCAATTTATTAGGCACTGTCAATAACCCTGTTTCGTCCATATTGCATATGGAATTTGGTAAATATATATAAATCTTTCTACCTGAACCATATTAAATCCAATGGCCCTACCAATTGAGCACTTTTCCGGCTGACGAAGCGTTATGTTGTGTCGTTTGCAAAATCCCTGAACCCAAGATTCCCCTGCCAATTTCCTGGTTTTATTGAAACGATGTTGGAGATTGTTTACGTCTGCAAATTTGTAAGCTACCACTTGCAAATCTTTTTTTGTAATTCCATAGAACCGCTCATCCAAATCTCGTACCTGTTTCGTCAGCTCATTTTCCATTTTTAGGGGAATGTCGGCGGTGAATCGACCGAGTGATTGCGGGACGTTTCCACTTTTTAACCGTTTTCTTACGGTCGCCTCACTGATACCCATCTCCTTTGCTAAACTTCTTTTACTGGCATCTGCAGAAACTTTTCTCTTGATCTCGTTCAGATTTTCTTCTGTGAAGACAAGCTTCCTATTGCTCTTTCTCTTGTATCGACTCATTTCCCGAAGTTGAAAAGCTGTGAATGAAGAAAAACTGTTCGGCCTGCTGTTTCACTCCCACTGCATAAGAGTACGCATTGCGAACTCTTAATATTGCCACTCTTATGCACCCGCCCAAAATGCGCTGTTTTACTCCATTTTTTTCACAAAACACATGTTTTCACGATTATTTCAATGCACAACTAAGGTTGAAGCTTCAAAGTTCGATAAGAAAGCGCAGTTAGCGTCATGGCGTTCGTACTTACCTCCAAACACGCTAAATTCACTGCACCTCAAACTAGAGCGTTCCGGTACGAATTTTTGCTATCGCATTATTTAACGGCCGGCTTCATCAGCATGCGCGGTATGATTTGTCTACGGAATGATTTGTCCTTGGGATCACATCAAATGCTTGCAACTGTTTCAGAGATGGAGGCACATATTAAATATCCCACGTGCGTACTCTTATACACATTTACCCTATTGCATTTGGGCCTCAAGAAGAAATAAATATAGTTTTGAAACATTGCCATAAAATTCATTGTGTTATTATATCCCCTCCCCTACAACAATTTTTATTGATTTTGAAACGGTAGAAAGAAATTCTGTCAGCTACTGTCTAGGTATATGGTTAGAGCCCTTTAAATGTCTTAAAAATAGCTGAAGTGTAGAAACTGTGGTAGATATCCTTCTTTGAATGCGATAACTTCTTGTGAGAAGCTATTTCATATTTAATTTTTTTTATGTATTAGGTGTAATTGATTCATTAAAATTTCTTAGTAATAATTATATTTAGATAATATTAGTGCCGGAAAAAACGCGTTTATTATTCGAGAAGGGACATATTGTTAGTTCGATTAATGTTAATAGCCAAAATATGAAAAAAAATTCATAACTATAATTCTGAAGAGAATACATCTTCGTTAAAAAAAGGGCATGTGTGATGGGATAGATGGATTTATTTTCCATTATTGTTGTAAAATATAATTACTTCCATATCCAACGGATGGGAAGTATTGTATCGCGAAAACAAATTTTCAAAAATTTTTATTTGCTCATTCGCTTTAAAATGATTAAGAACGCAAAAAATTCTTGTCTGTGTTTCTGTGGTTTTGTTTGTGGACACGATAACTTTCGAAAGACTTAATGAACTTGAAATTTGGCAAACGTATAAATCTCAACTACCCAAAGCGACCTATTGTTTGTGGGGTAAGTAGGGTATCGGGAAGGGGGCGAAATTGGGGGGTAACTACCCTTTTGCAAATTTTTATTTTTGTTTTCGTTTTAGTATGTGACTAGTAGTATAACTGCGGGTATTATTCGCTCTTATAAATTTTCGGTGCAGCAAACTGTTTAGAAGATAGCAAAAAAAGCGTCACTTAAAGAAAACGGTTTTTCCCAAATATCTCTGAATATATTCAAAAAATAAAAATACCATCAGATGGGAAATAAAATTTATTACAAAAAATGTCTTAGAAAATTTATCCAAAATTTTGACATTTTCGAAATATTTCCAAAAAAAAACTATTTCGGATCCTGCTCGTACGATTTTTTAAAATTWTGGTATTATATAGAAAATCAAATTTCTGATCAGAAAGCACTCTTGCAATTTTTTTGTTAAGTTAATCATTTCCCAGTTATTTGGAAAAAATCGATTTTAAAAATTTTATATATTCTTGCTAATATCACGAGGACTGTTTGTCTGTGTAGAGAGAAAAAATGTTCAAAACCTGATTACTACCTGATTACTAATAGTATAGTATAAGACATAAAAATGTAAATGTCATTTTGACAATTGGATGTGGAAATATTGATTCAATTTGCAGCGGTTTTTATATTATATTTTGGAGGTGAAAAGTTTCATTTACCATATTTGCATATTTGTGTCGCTTATGTTTTTCCATCCCTGCGTTTCTTGCTTATGCTTGGCCCAAAATAAGCTAGCGCCGCCCCTGCTTGCAGAACCTAATTTTTGTACGTTCCATAAGAAATAAGTGCTTATACAACTGGGCTTTATTTCTTTTTTTCGCATTAAAAAACCCAAATCTAAGCTTGTATGCGCCTCTTATCACATATTTTTTGTGGTTCTATAATATTATAATAATAATTTAATATAATGTAGTGAACAGTTATTGTTATATTAGACACCAGTTAGAGAGATATGTTTATTAGTTAATTATACCAGTACAATTATATTATGCCTTGACATTACACATGACATTAATTGTTATTTTTCAAATCCATATATCTGGTGAACTGCACCAGCACTACACAACATCTCCCTCTTTTAAATTAAATATTAAATAGAAAATACAGGTAAGTATAAACATTCAAGGTAAGTAAACTATTCTAACTATTGTACTACACAAAATGAAATGCTGAGAACAATTAACAAAATAACAACAAACAGTATCCCAACTAATAAATTAAGAAAATAACAACGAACAGTATCCTAACTAATATTCTACATAATCTTTTTGTACATCTGACATTTTCGAGATTGTTATGTTCACAGTGATTATCAAGATCATTATTAGTTGTTACTGTATCGGCAATTTCAGTGTCACTTTCTTTGTCACTGTTAAAGTCAAACATATCATTATTAATATTTTTCTGAGCCGAATTACATTTTTTCAAAAATTTTCTATTTCTACAATATTCCTTGCCATTCCGCATTATAATGTAACAACGGGGTCTATTATCATCTTTTCCTTTAATTTTAGCTGGTTGCCATATTTTTTTGATGTGATCATATACTACTACCTCATCTCCTTCCTGAAAATCTGGCAGTAGTTTGTTATCACTGCTATTTAATTGTTTTTGATGCCTATCATATAATACTTTAGTGTATTTTTTAATATTATATTTAGGCATTAATTTTTTATTACAAATTGGCAGAAGCCCTTTAATTTTTCTCCCAAACAGTAACTCAGCGGGGGATGGCAAGTTGGAGCTTATGGGTGTATTCCTATATTCCAGAATAGAAAGGTGAATATCTTTTTTATCATGCATGCTTTTTTTAACAGTTTCTTTATGGTTTGTACATTACGTTCTATAAACCCATTTGATTGAGCATAATAAGGACTGCTTGTTTGATGATGTATTTCCCATTCTGTTAAAAAATTTCGAAAACTGCTATTATCAAATTGTGGACCATTGTCTGTATATAACAAATCTGGTTTTCCATGTCTGGAGAAAATGGCTTTTAATTCTTCTATTATATTTGAGCTAGTAGTATTATTTCTGAGACAAATTATCTCGGGATACTTTGAGTACGTATCAACAACTAATAGAAAATTTTTATTTTCCAGGTGAAACAAGTCAGCTGCAAGATATTGCCAGGGGCGGTTTGGTAATTCACGATTGAGCACTGGTTCTTTGGATTGTTGACTTTGGAACCTTGCACAAGTTTCACAATTTCTAATCATATTTTGTATATCATTTTTTATATATGGCCAATAAATAAGCTCATCTGCTCGCAATGTTGTTTTAGTAAAACCTAAATGATTGTAATGAACACGTACTAACATTTCCTTACGCATTGACTTTGGAATTATTATTTGAGTTCCTTTTGTGATAACTCCATTTATATCTGTTATTACTTCTTTAAATTTCCAGTAGTGTTTAAGTAAATTATTTAGCTTTTCTTTGGAATTAGGCCACCCTTTTTTAATAATTTCTTGTAATTCCTTTAATTCGGGATCAGTTTCAGTTTCTTTCCTAATTCTAGCAAGTTGTTTTTCACTTATGCTATTAGTTACATTTATTAAACAAACATGTTGTTCCAAATCTTCCTCTACAACACAGAACTTGTTTTTTGGATCGAAAGCTCTAGATAAAGTATCAGCTATTTTTAAGAACTTTCCTGGTGTATACTTTACATTTAGATCATAATATTGTAAAGATATTAATAGTCTTTGTAAACGTAGTGGACATTGATTTAATGGTTTTTTAAAAATTGCCTCTAATGGCTTATGATCTGTTTCTACTTGTATGTGTGTTCCATATATATACTGATGGAATCTTTGACATCCAAACACAATAGCTAGCAATTCCTTTTCTATTTGTGCATATCTGGTCTGTGTATCGGTCATTGCTTTGGATGCATATGCAATTGGTTGATTATTTTGTAATATAACCGCACCCATTCCATTTTTGGAACTATCTACAGACAAAGTTATTGGCTTGTTTATATCAAAAAATGCTAATACTGGCGTACTTGATAGCAATAGTTTTAAATTTTTAAATTCATCTTCATGGTATTTAGTCCATTGAAAAATAACTTCTTTCTTACATAACTGTCTTAAATTGTAAGTATGCTGTGACAGGTTTGGTATAAATTTAGAGAGATAAGTAACCATTCCCAAAAAGCGTAACACACTCTCTACATTTTCTGGCTTTGGAATGTTTTTTATTGCCTCAATTTTTTCAGGATCTGCCTCAATTCCATTTTCTGATATTATATGACCTACATATTTAATGCTCTTTTGGTTGAACATACACTTTTCTTTATTAAAACGTACACCCTTTTGCTTGACTCTGTCTAAAACTTTTTTTAAAATTTTATCATGTTCTTTTTGTGACTTTGCAAAAATTATAATGTCATCAATATAAATTTTCACTCCTTCTATTCTATTCAAATATTTCATTAAAAGTTCTATGAAAAATTTCTGGAGCAATAGAAATTCCAAATGGTAACCTTTTAAATTTATATCTTCCAAATGGAGTTGCAAATGCTACCAATTTTGAGGTTTCCTCTGAAAGCACTAACTGGTAAAATCCTTTGTTTGCATCTAATGTTGAAAATACTTTTGAACCGTTTAGATCATGTGTTAGTTCTTCCACTGTTGGTAAATCATATCTTTCCCTAATTAAATATTTGTTTAATACTTGTGGGTCCAAGCATATTCTTATTTGATTATTTGGTTTCTTTACAATCACTATTGGGTGCACAAATTCTATCGGCTCTGTAATTTTTTCAATTATTTTTTTATTTTCCAGACGTTCTAACTCACATTTTAATGGTTTCATTAGCTGATAAGCCACTTTTCTGCAGGGCATTGCCACAGGTTCATAGTTACTCTTTAGTTTGAAAGAAATTGGTTTTGTTTTGATTTCACCTATTCCTTTAAATAACTCGGCATTATCATCTAAAACATTTGCTGTAAGGTTAGCTTTAATTTCAGCTACTGTGTTTCTCTTTAGCAGATTTAATGATTTGATGGCTTTAATTCCTAGAATAGGGTATGCTTTTGTATTTGTATTTACTACAATAAATTCCAAAATACGAATAGCTGAATCACCACTCAATTGAATCTTTAATTTGCACCTACCAAGAGCTGCCAACTCCGATCCCCCATAGTTACTTAATTTATTTGTAATTGTCTGAAGTGGTATTTTCAATCCCATCTTACTAAACACATATTTTGGAATTACATTGACTGGTGCTCCCGTATCAAGTTTAAAACAGAATTTTTTTTCCGCAATTCAGGATGTGAACATTTTGATACCAATCAGTATTTACTGAACCTACACTAATAGAACCTAGCATATCAGAATTATTATCAATACTACGGTCTGTACTGTAACTAGTGTCATCAGATTCATAATTTTGAACTGCATGTACACGACTAGGTTTTGTTCTGCACATTTTTGCATAATGGTTATAACCTTGACATGAATTACATTTTTCACCAAAAGCCGGACATCCCCCATTGTAGTGCTTTAATCCACACCTGCCGCATCGCATTTTTCTATGTCTTCGCTGCTGCCGACTGTGCCTGCCACCAAAAGAGCCACCTGCACTCCTGCTAGTAGGGCTACTGGTCAAAACACTGCTATTTCCGATCTTGTCTCGTTCATACTGGGATTGGTTTACTCCAGCGCTGCCAGAACTAGAAGTCCTTTCCTTTGCATTAGGTTGACGGTGCCGAATCACTGCTACAGCGGAGCATCTATCAAATTCATCACCTTTGATTTTTTGTGTGTTTTCTTTAGCCATTTCTGCAGCATCACATAATTCTATTGCCTTCTGTAGTGTCAGGTCTCGTTTTGCTAATAACTGTTCTTGTAACCTTCGGTTATTTATTCCACATACAATCCTGTCTTTCACCAATTCATCTCTCATAATTCCATAGTCACATTTTGCAGCTAGTTTTTTTATTTCTGTCAGAAACGAACAGAATGTTTCTCCTGGCTGTTGTACTCTGGTGTTAAATTGTGCTCGCACAACACTTGGGTTGCTTATTCCCACAAAATAATTTTCTAAAATTTTCATTATTTTATCAGGATCTTTTTTATCATCCACACTTATGTCCAGCGTTTCCATAACTTCACGTGCCTCTTCACCGACACAATGAAGTAATAAAGCGACTTGCACATCTTTTGACTTACAGGAAGCCCCCGAAGCCATCATATACAAGAGGTAGTTGTCTCGGAATTTTCTCCAATTAGTTGCTCGATCACCCTCCATATCCATAGGCTTTGGTTGATGTAAAAATTCCATGTTTTCTTCTCTCTCTCAACTTTTTAAGATTTATTTAAGCGTGATTCACTAACCACAAGCTATTAGTGTCCTTTTACTGACTGCGCCATGTTATATTAGACACCAGTTAGAGAGATATGTTTATTAGTTAATTATACCAGTACAATTATATCATGCCTTGACATTACACATGACATTAATTGTTATTTTTCAAATCCATATATCTGGTGAACTGCACCAGCACTACACAACATCTCCCTCTTTTAAATTAAATATTAAATAGAAAATACAGGTAAGTATAAACATTCAAGGTAAGTAAACTATTCTAACTATTGTACTACACAAAATGAAATGCTGAGAACAATTAACAAAATAACAACAAACAGTATCCCAACTAATAAATTAAGAAAATAACAACGAACAGTATCCTAACTAATATTCTACATAATCTTTTTGTACATCTGACATTTTCGAGATTGTTATGTTCACAGTGATTATCAAGATCATTATTAGTTGTTACTGTATCGGCAATTTCAGTGTCACTTTCTTTGTCACTGTTAAAGTCAAACATATCATTATTAATATTTTTCTGAGCCGAATTACATTTTTTCAAAAATTTTCTATTTCTACAATATTCCTTGCCATTCCGCATTATAATGTAACAACGGGGTCTATTATCATCTTTTCCTTTAATTTTAGCTGGTTGCCATATTTTTTTGATGTGATCATATACTACTACCTCATCTCCTTCCTGAAAATCTGGCAGTAGTTTGTTATCACTGCTATTTAATTGTTTTTGATGCCTATCATATAATACTTTAGTGTATTTTTTAATATTATATTTAGGCATTAATTTTTTATTACAAATTGGCAGAAGCCCTTTAATTTTTCTCCCAAACAGTAACTCAGCGGGGGATGGCAAGTTGGAGCTTATGGGTGTATTCCTATATTCCAGAATAGAAAGGTGAATATCTTTTTTATCATGCATGCTTTTTTTAACAGTTTCTTTATGGTTTGTACATTACGTTCTATAAACCCATTTGATTGAGCATAATAAGGACTGCTTGTTTGATGATGTATTTCCCATTCTGTTATCGATAATTTGAATGATCCACAAGTCCAATAATTCCGTATTATCGATAATTCGAGTTATCGATAAATACGAGTACACTTATACTTATACTCAAATTAAGTCATGGTTTTTTTGCATTTACATGATTGTGCCTCTATTAGAAGATAAATTAAATGTGAAATACTAATGCTGTCTGCGTCACCGAAGACGATTGGCGTTACTTTGCACTACACATCCATAAAACAAATTGGGTATCGATAATTCGATTTAGTGGTAATATAAAATTTATTTCAATTTTCGATAATTCGAATTATTTATAAATCGGAGAATCGATAAATCGAATTGTGGATATTTCTATATGTCGTATATTATCGATACTTTTAAAATTAATAAAAATATAAAAATTTTTAGTTACACCTACTCCTAGTCATAAGTACAGCTGCTTTCGGTTACACTCATTTTGAACAATAAGTAGTTAACAATTCTCCTCCAAAGTCTTTTAATTCGAAGACAAAACGCCCAAAATGGCATACGAGCTAAATTTAGCAGTTTTCAATATCCTTAAGGTAAAAGAAAACAGTATTTTATCATAAAAGATTACTGCAAAAGCTAAATCTAGAAATCTATGCAAATAAATATACGTGCGCAGTTGAACAGCTTCAAAATTATGGAAACAGGTCACGACCAAAATAATCACGTTGCCTCGAAACGTTCTTATCAGCATTAATCTGAAAACATGAATTAAATCTTACACAGTGGTACTGTAAACATACTTTAACATTTGAAGGAAAAATGCACACTCGCGGTGATTTGCTAGTTGACCTCTCAGGGTTTGCAGAGCTTGCAGTCTCTTCTTACGACTTAATTTTAAATCTTCTACAAATACGGTATATACAAAAAGAGACCTTTATTCATAATTTTATATAATGCGCTAAAAGCATTTCCTGATCATCTAAACTATGTTTATTCTTCTATAACTTTTACTACGGAATAAAGTTAATGCTGTAGTAACCAGCACTATAGTTGCTCTTCATTTTTATATTAAATAATGTTTCCTTTCTTTGTGATTTCCTGTCAATGTGATTTTGATAGTAGAATAGGAAATTAGGGATATTTTCATTCAGGAAATTTGAATATTGGTGAAATGATGTTGATTAGGTAACGAACAAAAGGGAGGGAAATAACAGATTTGAAAAAGTTTAGTTACTAACAACAAGGTTTAGTGAGTGGACTGGAAAATAGTGTGCTCCATCCTTGCAGGTCAGGTGACACCAATTTAAACTTTTCTTGCTTTGATTTGTTTAGCATATGCTTTAACAAGAATGTGCTATTGAATTTATCCTGAAATTCGATAAAGTGTAACCAGTGGTTAGACTTTAGGTATTGATACTTGCCTTCGGTTAATAATGTTTGATTTATTATTGATCATTAATACGTTCTTGTTTAGGCATTCTTTTTGTTCTTTGTTTTGCCTGACCTATCTTTGCATATTTAGGTTTGTTTGTTAGGTTTGAATTACTTGCTCTGTTTGTATTGATAGTTTTGTTAACTTGCATAAATATTTAGGTTTGTATTTGAGTTTCTGATAGGATTAGATTTGTTGATAGTTTGTGTATTGTTTTAATTTTGTCTTAACTTGTATAGATAATTATAGATTTTTAGATGAGGTTTATGATAGGATTAGTTTGATGTATTGTGTTAGTTTTGTCATAATTTGGATAGCTTTTACTAATTAAGTTAGAATTTAAGGATTTTTGTTCTTGACTTTGTATTTATGTTTGTATGTTTTTATTTCTTTTATTTTTGCATTTGCATTCAACCTTTGGCTTTGCTAAATTCTTATCTTGTATTTAACAATTCATTTTATTTTTCTATATTTGTCTGTCTTGTTTGTTTATAATTTGATTCATGTTTGCATAATAACTTTAATTATTTGTTTTGGTACTCAAAAGTATTAACTTCACTGCTTCGTTTAGATTGATTACATTTACCAACATGAGCCCGCTATGTCTTATGTGTATTTGATTTGATGTTTTGAATGTTGTGTGTATTGTTATCTGTTTTAAATGTGCTTCTGTTATATAACATGTCTTTCTTGTCATGGTGTATATATTTTGAATGTTTACATGATCTTGATATTTGCTTTTTGCTATTGTATTTATATTTATTTACTGCCATACTATGTGTTTTGCCATGTCCATGTTTTGATATTTGCTTTTTATTATTGTTGATTATGCCATACTATTTGTGTCTGTGAATGTCGAGCTTTTCATATGGATTGCACAGATACATGATGCTCACCCACCATTATGGATTACAGGTGTGAAGCGGGTACGGTTTCGGCTTTTGGGGCAACTATTCAGTATACGGTACGTGTACTGCAATTCCACCAAGGTGTTAGTCTTATGCTATAACACACTACAGTTGCACGGTTGCACAATAATTCCACTGTAACTCCATTACTCGGCTAATGGACGTACAGTGGTACAGTGATTGACTTGCGGTAACAAATTGTGCAACTATAGTGTGTTAGGTATAAGAGTAACACCTTGGTGGAATTGCACAACACGTACCGCATATTCAACGCTTGCCCCAAAAGCCGAAACCCTACCAAGAACCTTTGTGTTCATTTTTAGGGTTGCGGTAATCTTGTGTTTCATTGTCTCAACTATCCCATTTCAGCTTTCCCAACAATGCATCCCAAATACAAGGTAGGTAAATTTGACACAACGTAGGCCTGGGTAAAATTAACTAGACGATCATGCCAAATCACACCAAATTCATGTTAAATTGAAATATATTAAATTTTGATAGATATCAAAACTGACAACTATTGTCATTGTGATTTAATTTAGGTTACTTTTATTTGAGTTTGAAGTATATCAAAATTGACAAATGTCTGACGTGTACATTTTAATGTATATGGGTTGAACCTTGGTCGAACTGTCTTTTACTTTGCTTACAAGGGACACCCCTATAAGAGATTAACATTATCCTACTAACAACTCTTTCATAATTGGATCACTCAGATTGTTCGAAACTTGTATGTATACAGGACGTTCACAATAACAGTCTACAACAGTTAATCTTTTTATTTATAGCCGTAGAATAATGGATTAATTGGGAAAGTTGCTTGAGAAGAGAAGAGCGAGCATCAACTTACTGAGGTTTATGCTACAATTTTGTTATTTTAAATAACAATTCCACATGCTAAATATCGTTCTGAATAGACCGCATCGAGATTAAAAAAGTACCAAGGTACAACAACCCTACATTATTGAAATATTTCATATTGAATAATATGGCTCGCAAAACAGTCCACAGTAGCTAACTTTTTCACTTGAAATTGTAACAAAGTGGTTAGAATGATAAATTCCTAACAAACAGACCTAACCTGACAGACCGTGACTATCACTTTGTTTTTACGAATGGAATGATCCTATTCTGAATAGTATATTAGATAGATCTCATTGAAGTAAACAAAAAAGTATTGAAATATGGCCACTCTACAGTCATCTGATTTCGAGATATTTCATGTTGAGCAGTAGCTAACTTTTTGATTTAAAGTCATAATAAGAGGGGTTTAAATAAAAAGGTCAACGCTTCCTGTTTTCATGACCATTTACAGTATCTGAAGTACTCCTTCAAAGTCAATTAAATTAAAATATTTTCATTTAAACTACTTGTGAACTGAAATACCTACACCTTTCGTAAAACGATTTGAATATACTATCTGCAGAGCAAAGACAGCACCACGATTAATATGTTTTTAACTAGGTAATATTTATATTATTGTTAAGTGTACGAGCTCGAAAAATGTGGATTTACAACTTCCTTGTTTTACACACTAGTACCGAAATAAACTTAATACAAATAGAACTAGTTGAAATAGTACCTATATTAAAAAAACACATTTCATTTTGTCTCACGCATACGTTTACAAAACAAGCTGAAGGGTTTTTTATAAATTGTTTTCTAATTTGCGTAGTTTGCGTCTGTGAATACGAGATATTTTTAATAAAAATTAAAGACTAGGAATTTTAACTTGCCATGCTTAAGTTGGCTAAGTGTCAATATTTATAAAACCCATTAGTTAGGACGCTACGAGTAGGAGTTTAKTTAATGTTCCCTCAGAGTTTCGACATTTAAAACAATGTTAATTTCTAATATATGATCAGTGGCCAATTTTTTTGATGGACACTATAATTGACCATGACTTCATGAACATGAACGGTCTTCCTCACAGGGTGAGAAGACTAAATTATTTGTTCCATAATTGGGTAATATCAAAAAATAAAACAAGTGTTGTTTTGTACATGGTTATAAAAGTACTTCAGTCAGCACAGTTAACAAAATATTTTTGTAACCGTTCCTAGAGATTATCAACGTATAAAAATGTTGTTTAAGGCCCCTAGACGTGATATGCCGAAATCGCAAAGTTTGTTTTTCTGTTGTGAAGATCATCTTAATTCTTAACGTAAGTTTCATTATTCTTTTTGGGATTATATGTGTTTTGTTTACCATACAGTTTCCATTTTGTTATAGCTTAAAGAGGATATGGAAAACTATATGCGTTTTGAGTTGATAAAGGGAAATATTATAATAAAGAAAGACGTTTGTTTCCCATATATTCGACTGTTAGCCAGACCGGAAACGAGCCGCAACAGCCCCGAAAATAAATGGCAATTTATATTTATTCTGACCTCTAAAATAAATGTCAAGTTTAGGGTACATTTTTGATTCTTACATTTTTATGTTTACAAATAGTATGTGTCCAACAACCCACTGTGATCAAATTATCAATGCTACGTTAATTTGATAAAAAGTTCACTTATGCTGTTGCTTTTACGTTCCTCAACTCCGCCGCGTTGAACATGCCTTCAGAAGTCATAACTCATAAGTATTTCACTTTTTCTTGGCGCAAAATGAACGCAAACAACAAACTGAAAAATTGACGGGCTAAGGCTGATGCGTGACGCGCTGACCCCAGATGTAAACAAACGGCCATTTACAAGACACCTGACGTCACGCCCAATATGTTCGCGTTTTGGCGGTCCCTTTAAATATTCACATTTTTAATATTAAAAATACACCTTACGATCCATTTTTTCGAATTTATAACCTGTCATAGCTGTCTTGTGGATTAGATGCTACCTATTAATATGCAATTTAATAAAATATAAGTACATGGCAAATACCCAATTGTTGAAAATACAAAAGCTTTTTTTTACAGATGGCAAATAAACAGGTATACTGGAAATGCACACTAACCCGATGTTTTAACAGAACATGTTGTTTAATTACCTATTCGTCTGCATTCCTTATAAAATCTTAAAGGTGCACATTACATATAAAATGCACTGGCTTAGATTTGTTTGACGTTTCGTGATAAAATTGCTACTGTAACACAAAGAGAACAAAAAGTTTTTCATGTGTTAACGAGTTTATACTCATTTACAACACTCAAGAAAAAATCGAACATTCCTGGACAGTAGTTATTCAACTTAAAACATCTTAAAAACGAATTAATGTAGAGCAGTGGTATCTTAGTACTGTTTTGCTTAATTTGGTGTGGTTTACGCTATTCTAAATGAGGTCGTTTCTTCGGAACTAGCAAAGTTATAGCCAAATCATTAACACATAACTATGCCATACCTCAGAAACCAACGAACTTCTTATTTGTTCATATAATTTGTCAAATTCAATGTAAACTTCTGTATAAAAAAATGTCTACCTTTTTCGTATCTTTTCAAATAAAGATATTCGACCTTTTAAAAATTTCAATTTTGACTGTTGGCCTCTGGCGCCGAAATGAAACGTCATGCACGATTTCAAATCATTGATTTGACTAATGAACTGTGCTCACACCCTATACATTTTGGRGAACATACTAAAAGGCATTCACGTTCATTTAAGAACCTACCACCTTCAAACGTGTGTCCTATTCCAAAATATAAACAAAAAGCGTCTAGACGTAATATGAACAATGCAGACAAATTTGAATATGGAATACGTGACTACTTCAGTGGGTAAACAATTCTTATAATCACGGGATTTGGTGTGTACGGTCAGTAAAATAAAGTACTAAGTTATAGAAAAATTTGTATCGGAATTTTAAAAGCGGATGTCAATTTAGAAAAAGAAACTCCATATCGTTAATATCGAAGGAAAATTGTGTGCAAAAGAATAATGGAAATCATTACATTAATTTATTTTCTTTTTACAAACAAGGTATTAATTCATGTGTTATGCATAAAGGTTCCCAGGTTTTTCAAATTTTCCCAAATGGAGAGTAAAATCCACAAAAATTGTTAACACAGCTTTCTACCGTTGACATGTTGTTTTCCGGGCTGGTTCCCACGTTGGTTATTAGACCTTGACGTTTCGACACGCATATCGGTGTCTTCCCCAGAAGTAGCTCTGAAACTGAAGTGTCCTAGCCTGCTCGGGTATTTATACTCGGCCGGGTCACTGACGCGTGGGCGTTGTTACTCATGACCGGTTTCCAGATTCCAGGTAGGTCTATGCCCCGGTCTCGGTTGTAATTGTGCGGGTTCTTCTGGATTTCCATGGCTTCCTTGTACAGTCTCGGCCAGAATCTCGCTTCCCTCGACAGCATTTGTGCTTCCTCGAATTTGATGATGTGGCCAGTCTCCATTCGATGTTCTGCTACAGCCGACCTATCACCTTGCCGGTCTCTGGTGTCCCTCATGTGCTCCTTGATTCTCGTGCTGATGTGCCTTCCGGTTTGGCCGATGTAAACCTTCCCACAGCTGCATGGGATGCTGTACACACCTTGTGTTTGTAGCTCCTCAGTCGTCGAACGATATTTCGGAAAGGCGTTAGCTATCTTTCTCGGGGCGGTGAAGATGGTGTTTATATGATGTCTTCTCAGCAGCCGTCCGATCTTATCTGTACATCCATTGACGTAGGGCAGGTATGCCGCAGCGATGTGCTCCTCTGGTTCCTTCCTCCGTGGTTGCTTGTTGATAGCCTTCTCAATCTGTGCCTTAGGATATCCGTTCTTCTGTAGTGCACTGCGTAGATGTTCTAATTCCTCTTCTAGATGGTCTGGTTCGCTGACTAGCTTCGCCCGCTGTATCAGCGTGTTGATGACTCCTTGTTTTTGGGCGGGGTGGTGGTGTGAATCTGCATGCAGGTAGCGATCCGTGTGGGTTGGCTTCCTATAGACCCGATGTCCTAGCGTGCCAACCCATACGGATCACTACCTGCATGCAGATTCACACCACCACCCCGCCCAAAAACAAGGAGTCATCAACACGCTGATACAGCGGGCGAAGCTAGTCAGCGAACCAGACCATCTAGAAGAGGAATTAGAACATCTACGCAGTGCACTACAGAAGAACGGATATCCTAAGGCACAGATTGAGAAGGCTATCAACAAGCAACCACGGAGGAAGGAACCAGAGGAGCACATCGCTGCGGCATACCTGCCCTACGTCAATGGATGTACAGATAAGATCGGACGGCTGCTGAGAAGACATCATATAAACACCATCTTCACCGCCCCGAGAAAGATAGCTAACGCCTTTCCGAAATCTCGTTCGACGACTGAGGAGCTACAAACACAAGGTKTGTACAGCATCCCATGCAGCTGTGGGAAGGTTTACATCGGCCAAACCGGAAGGCACATCAGTACGAGAATCAAGGAGCACATGAGGGACACCAGAGACCGGCAAGGTGATAGGTCGGCTGTAGCAGAACATCGAATGGAGACTGGCCACATCATCAAATTCGAGGAAGCACAAATGCTGTCGAGGGAAGCGAGATTCTGGCCGAGACTGTACAAGGAAGCCATGGAAATCCAGAAAAACCCGCACAATTACAACCGAGACCGGGGCATCGACCTACCTGGAATCTGGAAACCGGTCATGCGTAACAACGCCCACGCGTCAGTGACCCGGCCGAGTATAAATACCCTAGCAGGCTAGGACACTTCAGTTTCAGAGCTACTTCTGAGGAAGACACCGACATGAGTGTCGAAACGTCAAGGTCTAATAACCAACGTGGGAACCAGCCCGGAAAACAACATGTCATCGACAACAACCACGGAAGCCTTCAAACCAGCTTTCTACCGTGTAGGTACCAAATTGCCCTGTTTGGGAAATCCTCACCATTCACAGAATATTGGAGGTCGTTAAGTCTGCTGTTGTTCCGTTTCTCAGAATTTCAAACAGTTTTTCGAAGTATGTACTGTCTAGATATGGATTTTTTGAATCACAATGTTTGTAGTCTGTATGTCTGTACGATATGCGAAAGCCTTTGTCATGCATATGTCGTATTATAACATTAGAAAACAATTATTTTAAACAATGTAAACTGGTCCATTTTCCTCTAAGTGGATATATGTAGTAATGTTTACTTCTACAATAAATCTCCCCGAAGTCAATCAAATCCACTATATTTAATAAATAGGCAAAGCGCTTTCAGCTATAATTAGCCATCATCAGTGCCTCATAATATAAAAACGGGAATACAAAAGAATTTATAAAACTGACATTGTCAAAATCGAAATAAGCAATCTTGACTTCAAACAAAAAAGTAGCCTGCATACCAAAAGCACAAACATGAAATCAATGATCAAATAAAAAATTTAGTATAGGACAACTAAAATTACAAAAATTAYCGTTGTCTATAATTTTGTATACTTCAAGAATTTCTAGAAAATTTAATTTTGATGATTTATTACAAACATGTAAAGAATTCAAATTATTTAAAGAGGCAGTGTGTTTAAATGACAATAAATAATTTGCTAACGAAGAATTTTTATTAACTATATCAGTATTTTTATATTTTTCATATTATTTCAAGTGTTCATTGCCTCTAATTGAAAAAGATCTTCCCATTTGACCAATATAAACAGAATTACAATCGTTACAAGAAAAACTATAAACTCCCGAATGATTCAAAACTGGAATTTTGTCTTTATTGCGAACAAAACGGGAAAACACACTGCCTACCGTAGAAATACCAACACCTTCCATGCAGTGACGGCTCGTCTGGGTCGGCAGGGTCGGCACTGCCGACCCAGAATTTTGATCGAAGAAATTATTTTTTTTCGTATTTTTATGTATATTTTGTTTTATTATGTTCAGATATCTTGAAACAGTTGGAGCGTATTTTTTTACATTACCATCAAATTAATAATTAGCCAAAATCACATTTTTACGGGTTATCCCGAAAAATTTACGCTACTCGGCAACCGTGGCTGGGCCGTGTTTGTCATCCAAGCCCGTGATCCAACCGCTGGGTCGGCAGACCGCATCGTATAAGGAAGCAATAGCATCGTTTTCCTATGAGCTGAACAAAGACGCAACCCTGCGCGCATATTGGATCCTGAGGCGAAAATCGAGACTGCAATGCCTGGGGCCGGCACACAGCATAAAACGTTAAAACGGACTTCATCATTTGTTTCAATTATTTCAAGTTTTTTTTTAATCAACCAATTATAGTTCTGTTTTCTACGGARTATTACAAATTATCTGATTGACACCCTTTACATGCTTACAGTTTTTTCTTATAATCATAATTTAATTTTACGTATATATGTTTTTATTGAAGTTAATAAAGGAGGCCCGGCTTTCATAATCGTCGGATTCCGAAAATTAATTTTGACATGTACATTGAACAACAATTATATATATAGTTCAATACTGAAATCACGAAAAACTACCCGAATGTTCTACAAAATTTTTCATTTTCCCAAGATTATTGTAAGAGCTATCCTCTTAAATAAACAATTTTAAGCAGATACCTTCAAACATTTAACAGAATTAATTAAATACATGTTATAAATTTAGTCAATCTGAAATCATTGAGGTATTTCACACAAAAAGAAAATAACAAAATAAGTAAGCGCCAATACCCATATAATCGCTTAATGCTGTCTGCCGGACTTCCGAATACATCTTCGGATTGGGTCGACATATATCGACTTCTCCTCGCCGGTGCAGTACAGGTGCACGCTTAACGTTGAAATTATGTAGCTAGTTGCCAGATTAGGCTATTTGTTACCAAATGAACTATCTTTTTAACTTGCGGCGATATGAAAATTTACAGAAATAGCAAGTAATAAACAACAACAACTACGAGTATATACAAAATTATTTACTAATTTATAAATAATTAATATTGACTAACTAGAGTGGACCAAAGTTTTTACTGCCGACCCAATAGAATTTGTCACCAGCCGCCACTGCTTCCATGAGACGAAAACAATTTAGATAAACTAAGTGAGACTGGGCCAACAAACCTAAGGGGATACCAAATTTTGGCTTCTTCAACATAAATGGTGTTAAAAGAAAATTTAAATTGTGTTGAATATTTAAAGTATAATTTTTGTAATACATGATTTGGAAGGTCATTATTAAAAGCAATTTGAAGAATTACACCTAGTTTCTTTTCAAAAGCGTTTACTTTAAAGGCACTGATGATGGCTAATTATAGCTGAAAGCGCTTTGCCTATTTATTAAATATAGTGGATTTGATATACTTCGGGGAGATTTATTGTAAAAGTAAACATAACAATTATTTTACTAGGTCTTACTATAAATATTAGATATGAAGTAATAACATTCCCGGACAGTAGTTATTCAACTTAAAACATATCTTAAAAACGAATTAATGTAGAGCAGTGGTATCTTAATACTTTTTTGTATCCAATACGTTATTCAGAATGGGGTTGTTCTATTTAAAATAACGATGTTGTAGTTAAGATCTAAGTCACCTAATACTTGATTGTTTTTATTTTACAACAGCACGGATTGTTCTCGAAAATTAACTTTTCCGTTTAGACCACCATTCCACGACTTTAAATAAATGTATATGTATATATATAGTAATAATCCAAAGATAGGGGTCTAATCAAATTCCGAGTACGTTAAAATTAGTCTATAAACATAGATATCAACAAAAAAGTGGGCACAAATAACGAATGTACATTTTTTTTTTAATTATAAGAAAATTATGACAACGTGATTGTCAAATTTCAGTACAGCAGAACCGTATGAGCTGTGTGCAGAAAAATGGTGGTCCATTACAGATCCCAGAGAATTTTTCTTTTTGCGTAAATATTAACAGAAAACAACACGAATGTAAAGCAAAATAAAACATGCACATCCACTCATAATATTTATTAACAACGAATCATAAAAATGAAGTAAGTCAGTAGCTGTGAGGCATTAAAATATTTGTGTTCGACCTAAGCTTKAACATCTAACTATCGAGGGTACTTAGCGTCCATAAAGCGGCACTTCAAGGTACTAATGCTCTATGATTAAACGTTAGATTACACTAATTACAAAAGCAATAGTCGCAAATGCTGATGAACAATATTGAATAGGTATGACAAAAACCCACATAAATGACGTTACAGTTGCGGTACAACCCAAGTCGACTAATCGCGACCAAATGTGTCAGTTAAGTAGTGGCCTTTCCGTTTTTTTATTTCCTTACGTCTCTCAAATCACCCCTCCACATATGCAGGGTTTCTACAAATGATTCATGCAACGCGGGCGGCATTGATTTTTGAGTCCTTTGTGCTGCCTTTTTGTAACAGATGCCAAGCTACAATATGCACGGTGATAGTATTGAAGGTTGCAGATGAATGTCACCCTCTCAGCTCTGAACTTTCTGCAATCTTAAAGTTAATTATCCCACACAACGCTACAGAATATGTTGAAAATACACATTTTCTCATATTAAAATATATTAAATAATATATTAAAATTCAATAATCGACAGATGACAAGTAAACAATAGTGTTCACCTTCCTGGGAGGCGGCAAATTGATTTAATCGATAATTTCCATAAGCGCCCTGGATGCATGAATCATTTTAGAAATTCTGTACTTGTATATACCTATATTCTAGTTCCCACCGAAGCCTATATCATATAGCAGAAAAAAACATATTGGTGTTCGTTTCCCGAATATCGAACCCCTTGAAGTACTAGAAAATTCACTTTAGCTTAACTACATGTATAGTTTTGAATATCTAGACTCCATTACTTCATATCTAGTACTTATAATAAGAGCTAGTAAAATAATTGTTTTCTAATGTTATATAATGCAAGATACTATGTATGACAAAGGCTATCGCACGCAAATATTTGATTTTTCATATCGTAAAAGAATACACATTACAGACATTGTGATTCAAAAAATCCATATCTTCTAGACAGTACACATCTCTAAAAACTGAGAATTCTGAGAAACGGAACAATAGCAGACCTAACGACCTCCAGTATACTGTGAATGGTGAGGATTTTCCAAACTGGGCAATTTGATACCTGCACGGTAGAAAGCTGTGCTTATTACATTATATACCTAATATTCAACAGTATTGTATCGCGAAAAAAAATTTTTTAAATTTTTATTTGCTCATTTGCTTTAAAATGGTTGAAAACGTAAAAAAAAACAATATTTGAGCAAAAAAATTTCTGTGGTTTTGATTGTGGACACGATAACTTTCAAAAGACTTAATATATGAACTTGAAATTTGACAAACGTATAAATATCAACTACCCAAAGCGACCTATTGTTTTTGGGCTAAGTACGGTATCGGGAAGGAGGAGAAATTGGGCGGGTAACTACCCTTTTTGCAAATTTTTATTTTTTTCGTTCTTATTTGTGATTAATAGTATAACTGCGAGTATTATTCGTCCGAATAAATTTTCGGTGGAGCAAATTGTTTAGAAGATATTAGCAAAAGAGCGTCACTTAAAGAAAACGGTTTTTCCTAAATATCTCCGAATATATTTAATAAATTCAAGAAATGAAAATACCATCAGATAGGAAAAATTATTCTCACAAAAAAGCTTCTTAGAAAATTTATCCAAAATTTTGACATTTTCGAAATATTTCCAACAAACGTCCTGTACCTGTCCGTTCGTACGATTTTGTTTAATTTTTGGTATTATATAGAAAATCAAATTTCTGATCGGAAAGCACGCTTGTAATTTTTTGTTAATACATTTTGAGTTATTTGGGAAGACCCGATTTTAAACATTTATGTATTATTGCTAATATCACGAGGACCGTTTGTCTTAGAAAAATTGTGTAGAGAAATAATGCTCAAAACCTGATTACTAATCGTGTAGTATAAGAAATAAAAACGTAAATGTCATTTTGATAATTGGGCGTGGAAGTATTAATTCAATTTACAGCGGTTGTTTTGTGGATTTTACTCTTCATTTTGGAAAATTTGACAAACCTTGAAACCTATATGCATGAAAAAGGAAATGAAATAATGTTTTTTGCATTATTCTTTTGCATACAATTTTCCTTCTATATTAACGATATGGAGTTTCTTTTTCTAAATCGATAAACGCTTTCACATTCACATTCCGACGCAAACTTTTTCTATGACCTAGTACTTTATTTTGCTGAATGTACACACCAAATCTCGTCATTGTAAGAACCGTTTACCCACTGAACTAGTCACGTATTCCATATTCAAATTTGTCTGCATTGTTCATATTACGTCTAGATGCTTTTTGTTTATATTTTGGAAAAGGACACACGTTTGAAGGTGGTAGGTTCTTAAATGAACGTGAATGCCTTTTAGTATGTTCCCCAAAATTTCTAGAATTCGTGTTTTTCGGAATTCTCAGCCACGACAAAGTAAATTGAAGTTGAGTTTGCCTTATGTACAAGGCCTTTCTGAAAAATTAAAGAGGATGCTTAGAAAACACGATATTTTAGTTGTTGATAGTACATATAATAATTTAGATAAAATTGTAAGTTCTACTAAGATAAAGTACATTTAGAGAGTGAAGGTCTTTACAAAATTACTTGTTCTTGTGTTACATAGGTCAAACTAAAAG
The DNA here is from genome assembly GCA_025024175.1 of Rhyzopertha dominica. Taxonomy (NCBI): domain Eukaryota; kingdom Metazoa; phylum Arthropoda; class Insecta; order Coleoptera; family Bostrichidae; genus Rhyzopertha; species Rhyzopertha dominica. Next base: position 5,069,269 of record QCXZ01000045.1, on the reverse strand, counting down.
AAAAGTAGGTACGCGTTTGAAAGAACACATACGAGCTACTAGGTTGCAACAGATAGATAAATCTTCCGTAGCTGAACACTCATATTTGACTAAACACATGATTGATTTTGATAAAACGAAAATTTTACATAGAGAAAAATATTATCACAAACGTCTAATAAAAGAAGCTATAGAAATTTGTAGGAATACTAATAATTTTAATAGGGATTGTGTTATCTTTTATCAAGTAGTTCGTGTATATCTAGTAGGTACGTAGTTCCTTTTTCATCGTTAGGTTCCTTTTTATCAGGTTGGCACGTTGTTTCTATGACGTCTCGCATCCTTGGTGATTTGTTTATTTACTTTCAAAATTTTGTTTGAACTTGTGTTAGGCAAATTTTGAGGTTCTTCGTCTTTGACAAAGATTACAGGTGTAATCGAAACGTCAGACTATTAACTTTTTGTCAGTGTTTACAAGAGACAGCGATCTATCCGACAAAATATTATCTTAATGAATTAAAAATAGTTTACGGCAAACCCAGACATTCTCAAAGCCAAGGTTCGGTAGAACGGGCAAATCAGGATATAGAAAATATGGTTAGTACATGGTTGAAAACCACCTCTCTTCCAACCGACGTAATATCTAACATTAATTCTGAAGAAGACTTAGCAGAAATCGTAAAAGATATCAACCAGGGATTTGCAGTAACAGAGAGTAGTGATAAAAATCTCTTTAAGATAGTAAATCAACGGAGTGGATTTTATGTCAAAAATCTAGAGACATTAAAACGTTCACAAATTAATTCTCAATTTCTAACTTGCTTCGGCGATTCAACTATATCTAACATATTTTGCAGTGGAAGATGACAATTACATTATTGGAACAAAGGAAGGAAGATTGAGGCAAATTTATTCAAGAAATTAGTTCACAATCTCCAACAAGTCTTTGGTTGCCATAGAAGACGTGCCAGAAAATGTTGAAATTTCACTGCGGGAATGTGCAAAAAAATTTTCATCTGTAGGTGGCAATGTTAAGACAGATTTTTTTGTAATCAAAAATGCAAAACAAAAAAGTACATGTGTCGTAATAGGGGAAAATTATGTAACTCAAAATGTCACAACAGCAACCCTTGCTTCAATAAAGACAATTATTAATGTATAGCCTTACATAATAAGTTTATAATACTATTGTTTAAAAGAGTACAATAGTATAATGGCAAGTCACAAGTTCTGAGTGTTTACGTATTACTTTGCCCACGATGCCATGGTCGTTGTGCAAAATGCTCGGGCAATGTAAGTAGTTGTAAAATATTATCCACAATGACCGTGTCCTTGGGCATTATTTACACTTCCCGGGCATTGCTTACAATGTTATTTAAATATATTAGGTTTCGGTCTTCTAAATAAAACTCCTTTTATGCCAAGCTTTCGGAAATCATTTGTCTCTTTCTTCTGGGCCTGTAATATTTTATTAAATAACTACAAATAGAGAACAACAAACCACATGAAAATACTTACAATAGAAACGGAATTAGTCTAAGTTGAACAGCAGTCTTAACTTCATATATATAACTCTAAACTTATAGGTAATTTTAAATTTTGCTAACTATTAATAATCACAAACAATCTTGACAAATATTGTGATTCTTAATAGTTAACAAAATTTAAAATTACCTATAAGTTTAGAGTTATATATATGAAGTTAAGACTGCTGTTCAACTTAGACTAATTCCGTTTCTATTGTAAGTATTTTCATGTGGTTTGTTCTCTATTTGTAGTTATTTAATAAAATATTACAGGCCCAGAAGAAAGAGACAGATGGTTTCCGAAAGCTTGGCATAAGATAAAAGGAGTTTTATTTAGAAGACCAAAACCTAATATATTTAAATAAGATCAAAGATCAACGGTCAATAACAGTACAATTCTTAATAATAAGAATGGGTTTTTTTGAAGACATTGCTTACAATGACCAATTTTTTATTATGCCCGTAACATATACATTACATCAAATCTCCGTATTTATGTGAGTAACCAGTGCATCCAATCAGCCAATTAAACATAAAACAACGTAGGTTTGTACTAGACGATCACATTTTATTTAAGTGTTAAGTGTTTGCAGCGTTTGAATTTAAGTATGAACAAAATCAATACAAGGAAGCATTGTGTTATGAAAGGAAGATACCAATATGAACAGAAATTAACAGACAACCGCGAATTGATCAAAATGTCAAAACTACTCCACTTTCTTTTCTAATTCCTTTGGCAAACAATTGGATAATGTCGATCACTGTTTGAAATGCATTAATATTACGCAATGGGCACTGCAACAGTGTAAACAACAATTAATATCGCATTACCGGAACTCTTTAAGCTTTCTCCCATCAAACTACTGGTGTGCATTATTTACTCTAAATAAGTGGAAAAACTGATACTTATCGCATAACTATTACGAAGAAAAATGTAGATTCTGATAACTTCCGTAAGATAAGCAGTAAAATAAAGTTGTTGGTGTTTTTATCGCCTATATGGATATGTTGTTGACGCGGTTCACAATTAACGTCGATGAATCGATGAGATAACGTTGCATTTTTGATAATCATTTGGTCACGCTCAATTTAATTTGTAATCGATACATTTACATTACATATAGCTAGTAGATAATGAAAGCAAGCGTCTGTCACCAGAATGTTAGTGGTGGTGGCTGTGAAAAAAAAATCAATTTCGAATTTAGCTCTCATCCTCACTCAAACGACTATCAGACCTATTCTGTAACTTTTACCAAATCGAATAGGAATGCTCGCGTGAAATCGGAATGTTGACAAAACGGAATACTCCGTTCCGACTATTACGTCCCCGTTTAGAAATCGGTATTCTGTAACTCGCGTCGGAGCCGGACCAAATCGGAAACTGTAATCCCGATTTGATGCGCATGGTGCAACCCGGCAACGTTGTATTTTCACTCGAACATCAACCTTATTAACCAACTGACAGTCCAAAAGTCTAAAAGTGTGGTTATACATACCATACCTGTGTATTGTACCCTTGTTGTTACTTTAGTGCTTGCGCCTGTTGAACACATGTTTTATAATAAGTGTCGTGTCCGTGTCATAAAATGCCAGATGCGATGGAATTTGGGGAAATATTCCAGGTAAGAGTATTTGTTGCTGGTATGTTGGTTTTAGTTTGTTTCAGACAAGGCAAGGGAAACATTGAGATTGAAAGAATGTCTCCAAGTAAAAGTACACCATCAAAGAAAAAGACATCTACAGAGCAATTGAATTATATTGCAGACTTTTTAAGCACACATCGTGTAATGTTACATGGCAAAACCAAACCGTCGGAGGCTGATGGTGATTTAATTGAAAAATTGTGGGATGAACTGGTAACCACATTAAACAGTTATGGTTGTGGCCCAAAGAAAACAAAAGCGTAATGGAAAAAGGTGAGTTATTAATTGAAGGGTTACTTGAGGATTATTATTAATTTATTTTAAGACTGTGATTGACTGAAAATCTTACACAAGAAAGAAGGCCAGGGAATTTCACAAGTCTGGATGCAAAACAGGAGGTGGGGACAGTGAAAGTAAACCACTAAATCCTGCAGAAGAAAAATTGATGTCCGCCTTAACATGGGTGACAGTAAAAGGTGTTGAGGTATTAGAATTGGGCTTAGAAGACTGTGGAGAAGAACCAGAACAAAAGGCAGCTGCGGACATCAACTGTAGTTCAACATATACCAATGCACCTATATTAGAAGCTGCACAATTATCAACTACAACTTCAGTTAATGCAATAGTGGAACCGTACCTGGCAGGTCCGTCAAAACCAAAGCGGAAACTAGAACTGGATCCAGTGAATATAGAAAACAAGAAACCCCGTATGAAAGGTACACTGAAATTACTAAAATGATAAAATAGTATATATAGATTATTATTTTTCAGAAAAAGCTTCACAGCTTCAAAGAGCTGCAGAAGCCTATGCTTCGGGACAGAGACAAACGGCAGGTTTACTACAGCAGCTTATAGAACTGCAAAAGCCACTTCCAAGAAGTGAAGCTTTAATTGAGAGGGAATTAAATATAAAAGAAACGGAGCTGAAAGTTAGGTTTCTGGAAGCAAAAAATCAAGCGTTGCTGCTAAGCCAAACACCAGAAAATGAAGCACGAAGGACAAGAGAACTAGACATAAAAGAAATGGAACTTAAAGTTAGACATCTAGAGGCAGAAAATAAAAAGAGGGAGTTGGAATTAATTGTCTTAAATAAGAATAGTGATTATTGTAGATCATACTTTTATTTCAATTTAGGACTTAGTTTGATTACATTATATGTATTTGTAAGTAAATTTTAATTATACCTACGTAAAATTATTGTAAATGACCTGGTTTCTTATTCTTCGACCAAGAGTTAGCAAATTCCCATCTTCATCTGCTAAAATGAAAGGTGAATTACATATAGGTAACATAGCTGAAGTAATTTGTCTTACCATTATTTTCAAGTGCTTGCTCAATGTTGTCATTAATGTCTTCAACATTAATTTTTACTATTAACTTACCTTTCTAGAGCGTTAGCTACTTCATCGCCGAAAACAACACCTTGGAGTATTACGTCCATGTTTTAGTTTATTGAATTTGAAGCCGCTTCTTATTTACGACAGTATCCAGAAACGGAATAAATTACAGTTACCAAAAACGTTACCGAAGTTTCAGCTACGATCTGATCATGCGCGAATGTCATTCCGATAGTCGGAACGGCAATTCGACAGCGCTAGGCTTGTCGGAGACCATTCCGAGCAAGTAATTCCGACGATCGGAATTAGGAGAGTTACAGAATACGAATTTCTACGATTCCGATTTCGACCGGTCCATTCCGATCCGATCTGAAGCATTCCTATTCGATTTGAGGTTACAGAATAGGCATGTATATTTGAAATGTTTCAAATAAAATTTGCATTTTTCTAAACATATCTACTAACTTTTTATAACAAATTTTGATTTTCTGTAGAATTTTAAGTAAAAAAAAACTATTAAGATACATGCTCAAGGACTACTCGATAATGTGACACAATATATTTATACAGGATATTACATACTAGAGTACCGAGCAATACTTGCACTTTTTTAAATATAAACGCTAGCCTATTACATAATTTTTTTTAATTAACAACCGACTAACATACGTTTTAAAATTGACAATTTCCGAGAGATGCTCGCGCAGTTGACGGATATATCCGATTAAAGTTATAGCAGCCAAGAAATACTCAATAATGTGACATGAAATGTATAAGAAAAAAATCAGGCATAGTTCGGTACCCAAAACTGCGCACTCTGTATAAATATGTTACTCCTATATTGCACTATCGAGTGTGATTTCAAATAAATCCGTTAATTGGCTGGACTGGACCAATATGCATATCTCCAAAACCGTCAATTCTAAGGCATACATATCTTAACAAGTTTTTGCTTAGGATTTGATTGCTAATCAAAATCCAAAAAGTGAAATTTATTATTTAAAAATTTGTAGTTATGAATCAGTATTCTAGAATTCAATATCCTATATAAGTACATATTATGATGTACTGCAATATCGAGTACTCCTCGGTGCATGATTACTTGGACCACCTCTCTAAAACTGAACACTACGCATAATGTGCTATACAACTTTATGGAGTACTGTTTCATTTGAAAAATTCTTTTCTAAGATTTCAGATAAAGCCATCATCAGGGCTGATGCTCGTTTTCATTATTATCTATATGTGAACAAAAGATTCTGCGGACGACTGGTCTTCCACTTAACCATCACATAATTTTAAAAGTCAGAAATTATCGCAGTATTTGTATATTATATTCATAATGCAGCAGATGGAATGTATGAAATGTTGGAGAGCGGCAACGGAGAAAATAAAACAGTCCTTACTACAGTAGAAAGAGGGCAGGAGGAGTGGCGTCAAAAAAAAAGACAAGTAGTAGCATACAAAATGTATTATAATGCACCAGATAAAAGCCAGTTAGTAAGTCGAGAACGGAAAAGATATATATTTAAAGTTTTGAAAGGAGACGGTATTGCATTATATATTTTTGATACATTATAAGAAAATGATTTACGATAAAAAGAGTGATTATGGGAAGGAATTGATAACAAGTATTTTGTACGTATGTTAATGTTATGCACATCAGTCCTGAATTTTATTTTGTAATATAAATAGTGTGGTAGTTGATTTACAATATTCTTATGATAGAAGCAAGCCATGCGCACATGCCTGCGGTTCTCCATGCTTAGCCAGGGTACACACCTCAACTTATGCGATATATGCTGCCGTCGTCTGATACCATATATAAGGCGAAGGCATGAATTATGAACTGTTTGTATCTTTCTTACAGCGACTCCATCGAGACAGGGGCCGTGCAGAGCAGGACCGTAATTGAAATGCGACAGAACTAACAATTCACACAAGAGAATTTTGGTCTTACAGTCAATCAATTTACGGAGGTTGAAGATTACTTTTAGKTTCACAAAGGCTCTTGAAATGAGTTTACTTATATACATATTATATTTGAACTTAGTGTCTATTGTCACACCAAGGATTTTTGCATTATTGGTAAACTGAAGTTTAGGACCATCTATGACGAGGTTTAGCTTATCCATAAGCTCCATACGATTAATTCCATGAGACTGAGTTCCAAGCAACATAGCTACAGACTTCAGTGGGTTAATTATAAGCGAGTGACGCTCAGCCGCAGAACAAAAGCTAGCCAGATCAGCATTCAGTTTATACTCAGCAGATTTATAATCACTGCCATCAAATGCAAAATAAAGCTGAGTGTCATACGCATATAGATGGTAATTACTATTCTTAATGCTTGATACAATAGTTGAGGTGTATAACACGAACAGGAGGGGTCCTAAAATGGATCCCTATGGCACACCGCAGCACGACACATGGCCTGGGCGAGATAGCTTGTCAGCTACTTTCACTATTTGTACTCTGTCACTCAAAAAGCCTGATATCAACTTACATGCACATGGTTTAAAACCAAAATGGTGAAGTATTGCCAGTAAGATTTCGTGACCAATTGTATCAAAAGCCTTCGACAAGTCGAGCAACACCATTACAACAAACAGGTTTTTATCTAAATGTGAAAGTATGTCATCCATCACATGTATTAGAGCAGATTCACAGCTGTAACCTTTCCTATTGGAAATCATAAAAAAACTGTATATATACGGAGAGGAAAAACACGTTCTTCATCACTGTTTTCAAAAAATTTCTTCTATTAAAATGACATGTAGAGCTCTCAGTTTCATAATTAGCTTAGATAAACTAATGATTTGGAAGACTAATTATACTGGATGGCAAAAATTCCACTATAGTAAGAGAATGTTATCTGTGATCATTACCGAATTTGCTATAACATGTACTTATCATGGGGAGAATAAACAACTCTTTCACGCACTTCTTAGATGTAAGCTTACGCGAAATTTTTAATATTTGTCTTAAAAATAATTATATTTCTAAATAACAAATTTTTGTTAGAAGACGGAGTTGCATAGACAGTGAGGGCATTTTTAGAATGATGTAGCACTCTACCTCTTTTGCTATATAAATTTTTGGGGTAGATTTAGAAGCTAGAGGGACGCAGACATAACAATGAAACCAAGATAAGTTTGTATCCCCTTTGAAAAACAGTCAGTTGCGTAATTTATGAAACAATCGGTAGCTTTAAATTTCTATCAGTAAGGATTATTTGTGATAAATATATATAGTAATGATCTTGCGAACAAATACTGTCTAATATAGTGAAATTGAACAATAGTTTTTGAGTCTACAATAACGTTTTAATCCAGTATCACATGCAGACGTTGCACGAATTTTGCAACCGACTGAACATACATGTAATATAAAGGATGCCAAATAATAGAGAAGAACTACATTGTCAATACGATATGGGTAAATTGTTGGATGAAGTTTACGACTAATAATAACACTACACTTCGAAAGGTTTAAATAAAGTCTGTTAATAGCCCACCACCCAGATATCGTCTCCAGGTCAGGTCTACTGTGTCTATCCTAGAGAATATAGAATATCTTCAAGGGGTCGGCATATAGTAGCTTTTCACGGAAAATTTTATCCACAAAACCACACCACTCCATCTTATTTAGTAGAACAAATTGTACAATTTGATCTAATTATTTCTGGAAATCTGTGTGTATGGCATTGACCTGTCTGTCCTCTATAGTCCAAATTTTCTGTTATAAATTTACTATAAAGCAAGCCAGATTAGACGTAGCCTACCTTTTGCGCATAAAAAGCGTACTGACACAGCGAAATGTATCTTTCATTCTTCTTTTTTAAGTACGAAGAAGGGAAACCGGCCTATAACTAGAAATATTACTTATATCTGTTTTTAAATATTGGTCAGACAAAGGATAGAGAAGTAGCGCAATGGTTTGGACACTTACTACAAATACATGGTAAAAGACAGGTATAGCAAATATGAAAAGCAACAGTTGGAAGATAACCGCACGGAGAAAATTTTATTGTAAAATGAAAATCCATTGGTGTAGTCATAATGGCAATTTGTGTGTACATATGTGACAGCAATACAATATAGTTAATTTAGTTCAAAAATTGTTGTAGGTAAATTTTGTTACAAATTAGAGAGTTTTATGGTTATACCATCCATAATATTATTGCAAAGTTTCACAATTACTTGGTGCTTGACGTACCGCAAAGCCAAGTGCCTTCAACAACAAATTGTGTTAAATTTAATGTTAGGTATATATMGGAAAATACAAGATCAAGTTGTAATCCTAACAGTAGTAAGTGTATAAGTAACAAATAACTGTTTGTCTTCCATTTTTTAAGTACTGTCCCAACTAACCTATCCGTTTCATTAAACCACAATTTATAGCAAATCTACATAATTCTTGCTGCCACAATAAACACAACCTTAATGTTGCTTCATATACATTTTATGTAAGGAAATCAAATAAAATATTGTTAAAAAACAAATTTTTTTATTAATATTGCAAAGAATAACAAAAAACTAATAGTAATAACATATATATGTGTTATGATGTTTTATACTGAGATTTTCTAGTATATTTACGTGAGACCAGGAAACATTGGATTCCATTTTTGCCTCCCTAAAAACAAAATGTATTAAGTAATATGGCTACTTATATTGCTGAAAATAATATTAGTAAACGCGCCAAACAAAATGCTATGTCGATAAACTAAAGCGTAAAATGGAAATACCTATAGGTTATTTGCAAAAATTCTGAAAAATTTCGTGACAGATAACTTAATTTATTTCAAAATATTTGACCAACGCCATAATTGCAATTAAATTATTCGCCGAAGCTTTCACATGCTTTCAAACAGCTTGACTAATGACATGTTTTTTGCGCACAATCATTAAATATATCTAGTGTAATTTAAAAACTTAAGTAAATACTTACCAGGAAATCGATCAAGTAAAGATTCCATTCCCCATTTATTTAAGAAATTGCTACAAAATCGTGCATGCCTGTTCACTGACAATGCGTTATATTTTAATGTCAAATTAAACGTATACCTTCCGATTTTTTTCAACAACACGATATTGTCGACAGAGTTGTCAGATATGTTGAAAGGATTTCTCGTACCGATCACGATGAAATACTCGCACACAGGGCTGCCTTCTCATACGCCCGTCTTTTAGTCGCCGTAATTACTAAACTAAACCCTATCACTGACACTTTTCATTCATTCAGATATTAATACTTTTAATTTCGAGACAGTAGGTGGACACATAACCTTCATATCTGCACGGGGCTAAATAGCTTATATGTACGAGATTTCTCGTACGCTTGACGACTAATCTATTTAGTCCAATGAAAAATACTGCTCAAATCACCTGACCTCCCAGATCGGAACACGAATTTCAATTGCCTCCAAACTAAGGGAAGTGTTGCATATACCACAATTGTGATTAGCTCTAATAATTGTTTGACTTAGCACTGCTAAATATCGTAGGTGCCACTATGTTAATGTATTAATTAAACTAACATTATTTTTAAAATTGAATCAGTAATTATAGCAGTGTTGATTTTAACAAGAGTATTTATAACTCAGCAAACGACCGCAACAACAAAAATTTTGGTTCTACAACAAATCAAAAATGCTAGTGGTTTTATATGTTTTGTGTCCTTACATCCAATTTCCGTTAAAAATTATTACAATGAAACTACAATAATTTTATTTTTAGGTTTACACTATCATTTTTCTCCGTGCGGGAACGGTTAGATGGTGCAAAATTGGAGAGGGTTATAGCAGAGACATCCTAGCGTATGGAGCTGTTTGGTTTTAGTTCATCGCTAATTATTTTAATTACTTAGTTGTTGTGTCTAATTCGAAAATTGTTCTTGACATCAGTATACCTACTGGTTGCATGCGCATTATTATTGAGTGGACTGTTTCCACATATAACTTTTCTGCTATTGTTACTCGGAAGCTAGTAACATGACTAATATGTATTTTTATGAAGTTATTAACCATGCAGTGATATTTAGAATTTTACTATTTTGAGCTTTTGTATTCGGAATTTGCCTCTAGTATTTTTATATAATAAAATATTAGGCCTTGAAGGACAAAATCATAGAGCCCAAAAGCTTGGCTTTATTATGAAGGTTGTTATTTTTCTTTTGACTTCTTACCCAAATAAAGCATTCATAGAATTTAGCCATAGTATTATTGGACTTCTGGAGTCTGGGGTTCTGTTTTCTTATCATCTAAATTTTTTTCATGATATCAGTCTTCCCTCTACAGGCAGATTGAACTGGTTGTTTGTACTCTTTTCGTAAGATTATTGGTTGTTATTTTTACTTTGACTGATATATCTTTACTTTGTAGCTTTCCTATATCACTAACCTTAAAAAAGCCCATATGATGGTGTCGAAACAATAAAATCATGGGTTTGAGAATTGGAAAACTTTATTTTGATGTTGTTTGGCCAAGGAATCCTATTTTAAATAATAATTGAACAATTAAGACAGTTCAAGTTTTATTACGTGCAATCTTCTACATGTGTAGGCCTAGCTCCAAGAATGACTAGAGATAGTAATACTTCGTCTTGTATGTGATTCACACAGCTATTCTCTGTAATTTATACCTAGAGGCAGGTGATGTCTATGGCAGCGTTTATAAATAAACTAGGGAATTCCGTTTGATCGTTACATATCTGTTTTCGTAAATTATTAAGTGTTTCTTTATCTGTAGCTGTTCTAATAATCCTAACTGTACACGATTTTGAACATCAACATTCTAAACATATTTTTATATGCTTGTTAAGCTGCTATTCTTAGTCCATTCCCTTCTTTGTATACGCGACTACGTAGATAAAGTACTTTCAAGCAACGATCTGTCAGACTGACTTATGCAGTGGGTTTTACAGCTTGATGGTCAGCCGTCGTAGCCTATTGTATTGTAAATTGTATTGGCTAAAATTTTAACTTTTCCACTATAAATTTTTCAAATTTATTAGTTGTGATAATTTACCAATCAATAAAACAGAAGCTTTCATAACAAATTTTATTTAATGCAGACCTGATGCTAGCTAACTGGCGCGACCAGCGATCTATGTTTATGTAATACTTTATTGAGTTTAAATTTTCCTATGTATAAAATAAAAGCCTCCGCATGTCATAACAAATTTATACAAATTTGATATAAAAACATACAAATTAGTACATAGTTCATTACAGAACATTACAAGAGTCACAAACTAAAAAAATTACTCACTATCACTTTCACTGCTAAAATCGCGATTAACTTCTATTATTAATTCTTGTACATGATTCGCTCTGCACCGATTTTCAATGTCCAGTACATGCCGCACTTAATTTCTCCATGCATCGACACTTGTTATTTCACCTTCGTGTCTAATTTTTAGCAGCATTTCATTGCTACATTTTCCACCGGTGTTCCCTCGCCGAACTCTGTTTCAACTGCTACCATATCATTTCAATGGGGTTAAAAATGCATTGATATGGGGGTAATCGTAGAATGATGTGTCCACATTCAGAAGCGAGAATGTCAATTTTGAATCTCTTCGAAAAATTTTTTTGTGCCAAGCACTTCCAACAATTGTTTTTTTGTGTAGTCCTCTTCGAAATATAAATCTTCTTTTCTTAAAAACTCTTGAATGGTTGCCTTATTAGTTGTTGTATTTGGAATTTTATCCAGTTGCTCCGAATGGTAACTAACGTTGTCCATTACTATGACGCTGTTTGGTGGCAATTTGGGCAATAAAATGTTTTTGAACCAATTTTCAAACACTTCCGCATTCATACCAGAATGATAAGCGGCGCTTGCTTCTTTTAAGTTTTTACATCCAAGATACAGGGCTCCAGGAACGAAACCATTTTCACCTCCTGCGTGTAGTATCATTATTATTTTCCTTTTGACGCCGGAATATTGACGTTGCACTTCCCTGAGTCATCAACCCATCCTTTTTTTAATGTATCATGGGTATCCTAACATGTTTCGTCGAGGAAAACTATCGGACGATTTTCATGCCTATTCATTTTTATAGATTTTAAATAATCGTATCTCCACTTTCTTATTACCTGGCTTTCCATCAAGCATTGCTTCTTCTCCACCTTTTTCATTGAAAAGCCAATGGTTTTAACATACTTTTGCAGGGTATGCTCGGAGCAGTCGATAACATTATCATTTTTCAATTTTTTATATAGCACGGCGATTGTTGGAATAACATTATTCTTGTACATTTCATAAATGTTTCTTCTAACAAGATCCGCCTGAGTTGCAGTAATTTTCTTAAAACTGTCCTTGTCGGATCTTATCTTTCTCTTTGAAGGCCCGGATTTAACAATTCTCCAGATGGTTGATCGTGGAGTTCCAGTCACTTCTGCCGTTTTATCTAAAGGTTGCTTCTCGCCATCACATTCCAATAATAATACCAAATAATGCTCATTGATTTATGTGTACGAAAAAAAATTCTAAAAAAGCCTAAACACAATTTTGGATACGGTCCACTCCGCTGCAAAACAGTGGAACGTGCCGAACCCGTCAATTATTTACGACAGCTTCAGGTAATACTTGTGAGCACATTTTTCAGCAGCATTATGCAAGCTGTAAAGATTGCAGCAGTTCTTTTACTAATCAAGTTTTCATTGCATTTATTCTTCCAAATACTTATTCTTTTTCGATAGACTGTCTTGCCATAGCAAATATTAGTTTTAATAAATTATTTTTGACAATAAAATCTGTCAAGTATAAGAACAATGTGGCAAATGGACGGTTACTGACATCTATAAGCTGAAAATTTTTGAAACTGAATGCCATATCTAGAGCTATATAATAAATTTGTTGTACATTATAACTTTTTTCATTAATTGCAAGATTAATATTGCTTAATTGACCAATGATAAGAAATAAAAAAATTAAATCTCCTATCCGAGGAATTAAATTTTTTACAACTGCGTCGTTGTTGTTCTGGATATGCAATATGTAGTTTTCAAATCAATATAGAGCTGCCGGGCTAGAACTTAGATCGGCACAACTCTAGTAAGCGAGATATTAATTATTGTTTATTTGAAATTTATTTATAACAAATCACCACCTCAAGTAATAGTAGATCTTTTTGCACAGATCGAATAGTAAGTAAATAATGCAACTAATCTGCGAAAACGCAATTGTAGCCAGTGGCGGTTTCTCTTAAGGGCGCAAGGGCGCGCGCCCTCCCTAACAACCATAAAATATTTAAAATTATTGCAAACTGTTTTTATTATTAAAGCTGTAATGAATTGCTATGTTTTTGTAACTATAAATATTGATATGTCTATCAAATTTTGCCTTGTGATTTACCGCCATATTTTCAGCGAAAACACCCAAAATAACTAATAACACAATACTAAAATGACTCGCCGCGCCACGATGTACTCTCGGTTGCAATATTCATGCAACAACATAAGGGGCAACCCTCTGCACTCTAAATTTAGTACCTTTTTCGACCAAACGGTGGGGCAAGCACAGTATTGAGCAACAATTCCCGGTTTTTATGCAACCCCACATTACCACATTTGAATATCTGCAGAGTTCAATGACAGGTAAGAYCTACCCTCGGATCTACCTGTTTTTACTAKTACACCCAATATAAACATGCCAGCCCAACCGGTGCGGTATAGCTAGGAATATGAAATTAGAGTTCTAAATGGACAGATACAACGCTCGTAGGTATAAAGGGTCGGCGTGAACGAAATTTAATAGCAATTACATTCATTTCTAAACTCTTTGAGGCATGCCTATTTAATAAACCGAAATATGTAAAAGGTTAAACTTATTAAATCTTGAAACATTACAGTTATTATTATATTATTGATAAAATGATTCACTTAACACCGCGGAATCAGTCAACTTAAGTCAATGAACCAATTTTTCTTCTCTATTTTAACCAAGTTGATTTTAGCTAATATCAAATTAAAAAATAAGCTTTTAGATACTTATATCGAATTGTGGTAAGTCATTTATTTCGGGTACTAAATTTCTCCACGTTTATTATCTTAGTACAAGGTTTAATAATAATACCTATATGAAAAGAGGACCGTGGTTGCAACTTGTCAATTTTTAAGGGTACTGAGAAGATGAGTTACAAATTACAATTAATGTATGTATATACGTGTTCGTTGGGATGTAACGACAGTAACCTATTGTGATGTCACTAAACGCTGCTCTGCCTTTTTGTGTTCGATAAATTAATTTAAGTATCCTAATTTTGTATATGTATACAGAGGCGATATTTTGTCGCATAAGTAGAATTACTTCCATGTGGTTATGCAGGGCAACTTATATCTATTTTAACAATCTATATATCCGATAATTAAATATTTAGAAAATTCAGATATTTTTAAAAACTTTTAAAGTACCTAATGTTTCAAAATACACTAAATATGGCAAACAAAATGTAATAAAGAAAAAAACAAATAAATTTTATCTAACCGCGTGTAAAATAATAGCGTAGAAAAACTCTTATACCACCATGAAAGTATTGCTTCGAAATGCATGTAAGGGGTTAATGACTACATATAAAACACATTATTTGTAATCAATTGCCGAGACTACAGTACTGCAATATTGTAAACATTTTAACCGAAAGGTTTAATATATCGTTCAAATTATTAATGGATAGTATTATTATCATCGGCGGTATAATTACTTCCACATCCAACGGATGGGAAGTATTGCATCGCGAAAAAAGTTTTCAAAAATTTTTATTTGCTCATTCGCTTTAAAATGATCGAAAACGCAAAAAACAAAATTTGAGCAAAAAAAAATTTGTCTGTGTGTGTGTCTGTGGTTTTGTGTGTATACACGACAACTTTCGAAAGACTTAATATATRAAMTTRAAATTTGGCAAACGTATAAATGTCAACTACCCAAAGCGACCTATTGTTTGTGGGGTAAGTWGGATATCGKGAAGGGGGCGAAATTGGGGAGTAACTWCCCTTTTTGCAAATTTTTATTTTTTTATATTTATTTCGTTTTAGTATGTGATTATAACTGCGAGTATTATTCGCTCTTATAAATTTTCGGTGCAGTAAACTGTTTAGAAGATATTAGCAAGAAAGCGGCACTTAAAGAAAACGGTTTGTCCTAAATATCTCCAAATATATTTAACATATTCAAAAAATGAAAATGCCTTCAGATAGGAAATAAAATTTCTCACAGAAAGTGTCTTAGAAAATTTATTCAAAATTTTGACATTTTCGAAATATTTCTAAAAAACCTATTTTGGTCCCTGCTCGTACGATTTTTTTTATATTTTGGTATTATATATAAAATCAAATTTCTGATCAGAAAGCACTCTTGTATTTTTTTGTTAAGTTAATAAATTTCGAGTTATTTAAAAAAACGATTTTAAAATTTATATATTTTTGCTAACATCACGAAGACTGTCTTAAAAAAACTGAGAGACAAAATGTTAAAAAAAGAAAAAAAGAAAAAGAAATAAAAACGTAAATGTCATTTTGACAATTGGATGTGGAAGTATTGATTCAATTTGCAGCGGTTTTTTGTTTTTGTCGAATAAGGATGTTTCTCGCATGTTTGCTAAGCAATTGTCCATATTTAACAGAATATTTATAGTTAACATTTTTTGGAAGGTAAAATATTTAGATTGTTGTTACATTCTGTTTTATAAGCAGGGGGATAAGTGGAGCTAAATTGAGGTGTATAAAAAACGTTTTCTATGTAAAACTTACTGTATATTAATCTTAGTTAAAATTTGAAAACAAAAATTCCCATTTACATCGTCATAATTGTACTACAGATGTGCTTAAGAAACCAAATTCAACTGGTGACATTCTTTAAGTAATACGAAATTTATTTTCATGAAGAAAGGATGTGTTGTCATTGACTTGCAGTGTAAATTTATGTCTATAAAAATCCTTTTAGGACTTTTCGATATTTTGTCAAAACGTTAACGTTAACGTTACTCTAAAATTAGTTAGACCCTGTCATAACGCATATTTTAATAGTACCCGATTTAGCAAAATGCAATTACTTGCCTGAAAAAATATTTTTAAATGTGGTAAATTTTCAGTCTTTTGGGCTTTCGTTTAAAGTAAATAAATTCATAATTAATCTTAAAAAGAAACAGTTACAATTTTTCAAATATTTTACAATACCACGAAAATCTGTAAGTGCAACGTGATATGCTCCAAAACCACAAAACGTCGTTTAACATAGGCATTATAAATACATTTCCAATAAAGGCGTAGCCAACAAAATTTTCATATTTATATTTTAGATTTCAAATTTGTTGTGATATTTGCATAAAACATATAGTAGTGGAAGAGGTGATGACTTTTGGTAGTGGTAGTGATAGTAGTATTATTATTTTATTAGCTAAAGCAATACAGCATAATAATGTTTTGTTTCAAAATAAAATAAAAACAAAAGTGAAGTCCGGTAAAATGGGATTCAATTAATGCTGCTCTTTAAAAAACGAATTTTATATTAAAAAAAAACTAGCTTCAGAAATCTCGATATAATGTACTAAACAAAATTAAATTTTTCAGAGATAGTTCCTATAAACAAACAAGAAGCGCCAAAGGAATGCTACGAAAAACTCAAAATAAAAAACTTTAGTATTAGTTATATTATCATTTTACACTCCTTTGTTCAACTTTCTGGTTGTCTCCTGTTTCCCTGCAAATACAGTTTTAAAATGTATCGGGTTTGCAGATATGTTACTGGAAATTTGATTATAAACTTTGAAAACGATGTAGATAATGTTCGATAGATTAATATACGTTTTCGAAAAAACGTCGGATCCATAATTTTTTGTTGTGTGTCATAAGATGGACGCTGGACGCTCTTATAATAACAATATTTTTGTGGTGACCAAAGTGTTTAAAAGCTACTCGTCCAAAATGTAATTATATTAAATAGGTTACGAGAGATTCCTTAAAACATTTTATTGTATTTTATCCGCTGTATGTCGTATTGCTTGATATATTACCGTAAAGGTTTATAGAACTATCTGAAATTTTGTCAATATTCGATTATCCATTCTACAAATCGTTAAAATAAATATAATTTTCCCTGCATAACCGGATCGTAATAATTCTACTTATTAGATAAAAACATGGCCGCTGTATACATATACCAGATTAGAGTACTTTAACGTGCCAATTTGTCAAACAATTATCAAGAACATTTACAAACGTCACAACAGGTATTTCCTTGCAATTAATTGTAATTGGTAATTGGTATTAATGCATGTATGCGAAGGTAGTGCAATTTAGTATAATATACCTGAAATAAATGAATAAACGATTTACTATCATTCAATGTGACTAAAAATTAACGGACCTTAAAGTAAAGTAATATGATTGCTTTAGATTCTCACCACAAAGATGATTTTAACTTAAAATAAAATAGAGGTGAAAAACCTGCCCAATTACTTCAGTTGGCAGATTCCACAGTGTTAAATGAATAGCAATAATATAACACTTCGTAATGTTTCAAGTTTTACTAACTTGCTACATGTTTTACAAAAAAAGGTTGCTTATTGATATTAGCTTTGAATATAGAATGTATATTCTATATTCAAAGATATTAGATTTTGTTAACGCSGACGACGCGACGCCGTACCTATGAGCATCKTATCTGTCCATTTGGAACATGAATTCCATATTTCCATATTTCCAKATTTCCGCACCGCCTGAGCTGGGCTGTTTATTTTAAGTAGGTAGTCGTAAAAACAGGTAGATCTTACTTGTCATTGAACTCTGCAGATATTAAAATGTTGGGTTGCATAAAATCGGGAATTGTTGCTCAATAGGGATACCGTGCTTACCCAATCGTTTGGTGGAAAAAGGTACTAAATTTGGAGTGTAAAGGGTTGCTTGTTATGTTGTTACATGAATATTGCAACCGATAGTATGTATGTACTATCAGTTGCAATATTCATGCAACAACATAACAAGCAACCCTTTACACTCCAAATTTAGTACCTTTTTCCACCAAACGATGGGGTAAGCACAGTATCCCTATTGAGCAACAATTCCCGATTTTATGCAACCCAACATTTGAATATCTGCAGAGTTCAATGACAAGTAAGATCTACCCTGGAATCTACCTGTTTTTACGACTACCTACGTACCTACTAAAAATAAACAGCCCAGCTCAGGCTGTGCGGTGTAGCTGGAAATATGGAATTAGTGTTCCAAATGGACAGATACAATGCTCATAGGCATAAAGGGTAGGCGTCGCGTCGTCGCGTCGTCGCCGTGAACAAAATCTAATATCAATAAGCAACCTTCTTTTGTAAAACATGTAGCAAGTTAATAAAACTTGAAACATTATGAAGTGTTACATTATTGCTATTCATTTAACACTGTGGAATCTGTCAACTGAAGTAATTAGGCAGGTTTTTCATATCTATTTTATTTTAAGTTAAAATCATCTTTGTAATGAGAGTCTAAACCAATCACATTACCTTACTTTAAGGCCGATTAATTTTTACACACTTTGAATGATACTAAGTCGTTTATTCATTTATTTCAGGTATATTATACTAAATTGCACTACCTTAGCATACATGCAATAATAATATTTGAAAAAAGAGGAGCGATGAGTTCACCAATTACAATTAATTGCAAGAAAATACGTGTTGTGACATTAGTAAATGTTCTTGATAATTGTTTGACAAATTGGCACGTTAAAGTACTCTAATCTGGTATATGTATACAGCGGCCCTGTTTTTATCGAATAAGTAGAATTATTACGATCCTGTTATGCAGGGCATATTATATTTATTTTAACAATTTGTAGAATGGATAATCGAATATTGACAAAGTTTCAGATAGTTCTAAAAACTTTTACGGTAATACATCAAGCAAAACGACATACAGCGGATAAAATACAATAAAATGTTTATAGAAATCGCTCGTAACCTATTTAATATAATTACATTTTGGAAGAGTAGCTTTTAAACACTTTCACCACCACGAAAATATTGTTATTGTAAGAGTGAATGCTTCTAGCGTCCATCTTATGACACACAACAAAAAATTATGGATCCGACGTTTTTTCGAAAATGTATATTAATCTATCGAACATTATCTACATCGTTTTCAAAGTTTATAATCAAATTTCCAGTAAAATATCTGCAAACCCAATATATCTTAAATCTATATTTGCAGGGCAACAGGAGACAACCAGAAAGTTGAACAAGGAAGTTTAAAATGATAATATAACTAATACTAAAGTTTTTCATTTTGAGTTTTTCGTAGCATTCCTTTGGCGCTTTTTGTTTGTTTATAGGAATTATCTCTTTGAAACATTTAATTTTGTTTAGTACACTATAGCCGTGTTGTCTACACTAGACCTAAACTGCACTGATGAGCTGTAATGACAGCGAAATAGTACTATCTGCAGTTGGTTGAGGTGTAGACAGCACAGCATAGACATGCATTTTAATTTATGACGCTAGTTTTTTTTTAATATAAAATTCTTTTTTTGAAAAGCAGCATTAGTTGAATCCCATTTTACTGGACTTCACTTTTGTTTTCTATTTTATTTTGAAACAAAACATATTATTATGCTGTATTGCTTTAGTTAATAAAATAATAACACTACTATCACTACCACTACTTCTACCACTACCAAAACTCACCACCTCTTCCACTACTACTGCTTGTAATATATGTTTTATGCATATATCACACAACAAATTTGAAATCTAAAATATAATAAAATATAAATATGAGAATTTTTTGGTTATGCCCTTATTGGAAATATATTTATAATGCCTATATTAAACGACGTTTTCTGGTTTTGGAGCATATTACGTTGCACTTTCCGTGGTATTGTAAAATATTTGAAAAATTGTTACTGCTTTTTTTTTAAGATTATTTATGATATTATTTTTAAATGAAAGCCCAAATGATTGAAAATTTACCACTTTTAAAAGGATTTTTTCATGCAAGTAATTGCATTTTGCTAAATATGGTACCATTAAAATATGCGTTATAGCAGGGTCTGACTAATTTTAGAGTAACGCTAACGTTAACAACGTTTTGACAAGTATAAATATCAAAAGTCCTAACAGGATTTACACTGCAAKTAAATGACATTAACAAAAACACAYCCTTCAAGAAAATAAATTTCGTATTAGTCAAGGAATGTCACCAGTTGAATTTGGTTTCTTAAGCATATCTGTAGTACAATTATGACGATGTAAATGGGAATTTTTGTTTTCGGAATTTTCAAATTTTAACTAAGATTCATACTCAGTATGTTATACATAGAAAACGTTTTTTATACACCTCAATTTAGCTCCACTTATACCCCCTGCTTATAAAACAGAATGTAACAACAATCTAAAAACCTTATAACCTTCTAAAAAATGTTAACTATAAATATTCTGTTAAATATGGACAATTAATTACCAACCATGCAAGAAACATCCTTATTCGACATAAACAAAATTATCCCGCCAATAATAATAGCAAATTCGTTGATAGTATCCATTAATAATTTGAACGATATATTTAACCTTKCAGTTAAAATGTTTACAATATTGCAGTACTGTATTTTCGGCAATTGTTATAAATAATGTGCTTTATATGTAGTCATCCACGCCATACTATTACATGCATTTCGAAGCAATACTTTCATTGTGTTTCATTGTGTTTTTCTACGTTACTATTTTACACGTGGTTATAGAAAATGTATTTGCTTTTTACTATAGTACATTTTGTTTGCCATATTTGGTGTATTTTGAAACATTAGGTACTTTAAAAGTTTTTAATAATATCTGAATTTTCTAAATATTCAATTATCGGATATATAGATTGTTAAAATAGATATAAGTAAGTTGCCTTGCATAACTACATCGAAGTAATTCTACTTATGCGACAAAATATCGCCGGTGTATACATATACCAAATTAGGATACTTAAATTAATTTATTGAACACAAATCAAGGCAGACATCACAATAGGTTACTGTCGTTATATCCCAACGAACACGTATATATATACACACATTAATTGTAATTTGTAACTCATATTCTCAGTACCCTTAAAAATTGACAAGTTGCAACCACGGTCCTCTTTACACATATTATAATTAAACCTGTGCTTATAAAATAAACGTGGAGAAATTTAGTACCCGAAATAAATGACTTACCACAATTCGATATAAGTATCTAAAAGTTTTTTTTTAATTTGATATTAGCTAAAATCAACTTGGTTACGATGACAAAAGTAACTTCTAATAACAAAGTTGACTTTAGTTTAAAATAGAGAAGAAAAACTGTTTCATTGACTTAAGTTGACTGATTCCGCAGTATTAAGTGAATCATTTTATCAATAATATAATAATAACTGTAATGTTTCAAGTTTTAGTAAGTTTAACATTTTACATATTTCGATTTATTAAATAGGCATGCATCAAAGAGTTTAGAAATGAAGGTAATTGCTATTGAATATCGTCCACGCCGACCCTTTATACCTACAAGCCTTGTATCTGTCCATTTGGAACTCTAATTTCATATTCCTAGCTATACCGCACCGGTTGGGCTGGTCTGGTTATGTTGGGTGTAATAGTAAAAACAGGTAGATCCGAGGGTAGCTCTTACCTGTCATTGAACCCTGCAGATATTCAAATGTGGTAATGTTGGGTTGCATAAAAACCGGAAATTGTTGCTCAATAGGGATACTGTGCTTGCCCCATCGTTTGGTGGTAAAAGGTACTAAATTTAGAGTGTAGAGGGTTGCCCCTTATGTTGTTGCATGAATATTGCAACCGAGAGTACATACGTACCTACACTTGCCACACCAGTACGCACGTACATATTTGTCTTTCTGTTCGACGGTAGCTACTTGATCGCAGCCCCGCGACTTACATGTGCCCAGTGCTTAATACATTTCTTAAGGGACATTGCCATGACAACCACGACAACAAAATTTTGCGTACCGTATAATACACGCAAGATTTCGCCCGCGCTGGGCGCTAGCATTTTGCGCCCGCGGACCCGATTCGGATCGGAATACGCATGGAGTAGTTCGTTAATAGTCGTAGATGTCTTCGTGCTCGCTTTGTTTTGCATAAAGTAGTATTTAATTGAAGATTTACGACGACCGTTATTTGCGGTGTCCCATAGGCGAATTTTTGTGAGAAATAAAAAAGTTGTGTTTCATATTGACGTCATTAAGTATTGTTATTTTATGTGTAAAAATAACGTTATTTTTTGTCCCTTATAGGTGAATGTTTGATTTTATTACTATTAGTATTGCTACTGTTACTTATGCACCCCCCCCCCTCTTGAAAATTCAGGAGCCGCCACTGATTGTAGCTCAAACTGTAATAAGGCAGATATTAATTATTGTTTATTTGACCTTTATATATAAATCAAATCAACACATCAAGTGCGAGTCGATCTTTTTACACAGATCGATAATAAATAAATAATGTAATTAGGCATTCCAAACCACGTGACCCCGGCTGAGAGCATATTAGAGATGGGCGTTCTAGTTCATTTTGGTGAATACTTCATGCTGAATTAGTTCAATTTTATCGTCATAATGAACTATATAGTTCAAATTCGCTGGACGCTTCTCATATCGTACTTCGTAGTCTTGCAGTTGATATAACATGTACATATTAGATTACATATTAGTATATATTATATACTTGTGGACTTGTGCCATATAACATACAACCGCTGATTGCCGTTTAGTTCTATGATAGCTACACATGTCGTGTGTATTTGAGATATGAAATGTAATAGATACTTTAACTGTTAATGAAACTGACGTTATGAAATATATTCAGATTTGTAAATAACATAATAATTAATAACTTCACTAATACATAATAATACAACTGCAATCAAAATAGTTGTTGTTAAAGACAAATAGATAACCCATGTGCAAGCGAGCGAGACTTTTATGTTTGTCAGTCATCAATGGCACACCAATAATTATGCATTCGTAAATATTAAATGTAAATTGCAATGAGAATTACTTATTTCATAAAAAAATAAAAGTAACCTATTATGTCCCCGAATGTTTATCAAATTTAATATAGTTTTTGTATATTTTATAATTGTACTGCCTACTTTAACTTCTCCTGGTACCTAATACTGAAATGCTTAAGACCATTTCAAAAGTACCAGAAATATTTACGTATTGATATAATAATTACATATCTGGTATATTACCGCTTTATTCCAACATTTTAATTTGCAACAAAATGTTAAATAAAAATGCCAAACAGAGAAACGGGGACTGCGAGACTGTGACGCGATTGTACGTTAGACATTGCCAAGACATAGGTGATTCAGCCGGCCGCACATCGTGGTTCGCGTGTCCGTTCACGAAAAGATACACATTCGGTCATTCTTCCTTCCCAAAGGTCGCTCGCGGTTGCTTAATCGTTCAATCCGAACTGCGTATCTGTTTCAGTCCAGTATCATATAAGTGTCTTGCAGCGTTCAAAATGAACTAGTTTATTTYATTCTGATGAACTAGATCGTTCAATGCAGCGCAACTATATAGTACACATCGTTCGTTCGTTTACGAACTGCACAGTGCACTCTCTTAATTGCAGGAATCCATACGTCATCTCTGTAACTGACTCCCAAGCCAAGCACAAGGCGCGTTTAAAAAACATATATCTTTAAAAAAGGACAAAAGGAACTTCACAAAGCGTGACACTTTTCAATCATAATGCTGTTTGCTATAATGTCATTAAAACATATGGTTGCACTCAACGGCCATATTGAATTTCGTTTTGA
Source organism: Rhyzopertha dominica (assembly GCA_025024175.1). Classification (NCBI taxonomy): domain Eukaryota; kingdom Metazoa; phylum Arthropoda; class Insecta; order Coleoptera; family Bostrichidae; genus Rhyzopertha; species Rhyzopertha dominica. The sequence continues at coordinate 5,044,979 of QCXZ01000045.1, read as the reverse complement.
CAGGTCGTTGGAATGCCTAATTAATCTGCGAAAACGGCATTGTGGCGCATACTTATTGTTCACTTGACATTTATTTACAACAAATCGCCACCTCAAGTCCAAGTCGATCTTTTTCCTTCACCAAAAATGCTTATTAAATGATATTTAAGTTACGTGTGTTGTAAGTATTATTTTGACAAGAACCTCAAAACAAAGAAGGTTATCTGCCTCGGGTTTTAATCTCCATTTTTCTACAGGATAGCCTACGGAACAAAATAAAATATATATTTCCAATGGTGCCCTCTACTGTTATTTAAAGAAATCAGTTTTGGAGCACTATATGCTATATGGTAAATCTTAATCTTGTTAAATATCCCTATAAAATAGCTTGTTTTTGATTTAGGTGTTTAAAAAGTGTAGCATCTAGAATTTTTCAGGATATTTTACTCTGCAGTGTCGTTGCCTTGGCAACTAGAGAATAAATTTGAAATTTATTCCCCACCTACATTTCATTGGAGTTTATAATGAGACATTGGCATACATTGGCAACGCAGTGAACGTTTTCTTGAGATGTAGGTGTGGCAACCGCTTGATTTTGAATTGCGTTACTGCCAACAGCGTTGCCAATTTAGCGGATTTTCCGCTAGATTTAGCGAAATTTGATTTCCACTTGGCGGACAAAATGATAAATTGCGGGTAGTGGAATTTTTAGCGGAATTCCTGTTGAAAACATCTAATTAATTTTATTATTCATGCAGTTTGTAATTCCGTTTTAGATACTATTATACTAAAAATATTGCTGCGCTTAAAAAGGCTTTTGTGTGACATTTTCTGTCTCTTCATTAGGCTATTCACGATATCTTGTGAGTAATATTGCTCATGTGCGCACAGCCCCAATGAGATCTCGCCATTGGTTGATGTTCAAACAAGCTGTCATCCCGTTGGTTACAGCCGCCGGAAACGTGACCTGCGTACTACTGCTTACAGTGTAGAAAGCGCTATACGTGGCTGACAACTTAAAATGATTGGTTTGCCCTTTACTCATTGTTCGTTGATGAGCGTTTTATATTATTAGCGATTTGAATTAGTATTATGTTCATCTGCGGCATCCCCCGTAATATTGGAATATAAAGTGAGTTTTAGTGTTAGTGTAACGATCTTGACGTTTCTTTTTAACAAATACGTTGCTTGGCAAAGGTAAGCGGTATTATTTATCTACTCAAACAAACGTTTGATCTGTTCAAATAGTTTTAATTTTTTTATTGCGTATAACTTTCTTGCTTGAGTAACATTAGGTAATAAGATCCTTTTTTTTTTAGAAATGGCGGAGAAAGTTAAAACAAAATAAATTCAAAATTTTCGCAAGGAATAACGTTTCCACAGTTCAAAGACGGTGCAAGTACTGCAAAACGGACTTCTCGGCAAAATTATGTGACATTAAAAATCATATGAATTCCGCTAAACATGTGAAAGCAGCGCAACCATTTTCGGCTGCTAGATCACTTACGCAAGCAAAATTAAGGTTTGCTACAAAAAATTTGCAATCAGTGGAGGCCGAAGCGAGACTTAGTTTTTATGTGTGCGCGCATTCATCTATTATGCCCATAGATCATCTAGGAGAATTATGTAAAAATGCGTTTTACGACTCGACTGCTAAAAACTTGAAAATTCACAGGACCAAATGTAGAGCAATTTTAAAGAATGTGTTTTATCCACACTTTCAATAAAATTACTGCAGTGCGTGGTCTGTGGATTTGCAAAATATAGTCTGCTATTAGATGAATCCAATGACATTAGTGTTGTTAAACTATTAGGGATAGCCATTATATTTTATGATGATGAGCTTTGTAGAAGAGTGTCAACGTTTTTAACACTTGTTGAATTGAACCAATGTAATGCCGAAAGTATTGCAACCGCGATTAAAATAACTTTGGAGAATTTTAAACTTCCATTAAGTAATCTTGTAGGCATTGGTACGGATAACGCCAGTGTTATGGTAGGAGTGAATAACAGTGTATACACATATTTGAAACATGATGTTTCAAATTTGATTCTAATAAAATGCGTGTGCCACTCATTACAACTGGCGGTATCTCATGCTACTCGCGAAACGCTTCCAAGAAATTTGGAATTTATGATTGCAGAAACTTATAACTGGTTCAGTAAATCAGCAAATAGACAGACTAATTACAAGCATTTATTTAATGCTATAAATGATGGTGCTGATTGCAAAAAAATTGTGCGTGCGTGTTCAACAAGTTGGTTAACAGTAGAAGTGGCGATTAAAAGAATTTTGGAACAGTATGTTGAGTTAAAAACTCATTTTGAACTTACTAGAATGTCTGAAAAATGTTACTCGGCTGAAATTTTATACCAAATGTTCAAAGATGATACAAATTTTCTTTACCTCTTATTTTTAGCACCGACACTTGCCGAGGTACAAAGGGTGAATAAATCATTTGAATCGAATAGTGCTGATCCCACTTTATTACTAAATTACTTGAAAATGCTTATTTTTTAACATCGGAAATAAAGTTTTTGTTCCCAACTGGGAAATCCAAAAAGTTGATGAGGATATTCAAAAATACCTAAATTCCAAGCCATACTTAGGCTTTCAATTTGAAACAAAAATAAATGAACTACGTAACAAATCTATTACTGTTGCCGATGAGAAAACAATTAGAGAAAGATGTCAAAATTTTTTGGTTGATTTGTACCAACAGTTGAAACAAAGATTACTGGATAATATGCCAACTTTAGCAAATATATCATTAATTTCTGTAAACAATATATTGACGCATCAAAAAGAGAAGGAAGAACTATTCTCATTGCTATGTAACTTAAGCACCCCTGATAAAATCATTGAACGCATTGATCAGCAATATGCAAATATACATCTCGTTAAATGGGAGAATACTACTGATACAATGAAATTTTGGTCAGAAGTTTGGCGATATCGCGACGCAAGTGGGGAAAACCCATTTAAAAGAAATTTGTGAATTTGCGTTAGAAGTGTTAGTGTTACCATTTTCGAATGCCGACATTGAAAGGGTTTTTAGTACCCTAAATATTGTCAAAAATAAATATCGGAACAAAATAACTACAAATATGGTAAATGCAATTCTTTCGGTTAGGTATGGACTGAAAAGGCTAGACAAGTGTTGTAAAGATTTTGTTTTCACAAACGACATTTTGTCAAAAATTGGAATAACAGTCTTACAATAATGAAAATTCAAATTGATTTTGATCTTAATGTAGTCATTTAAGACCAGCTCATTATTTCATGTTTTTGTTGCTTGCATAAATATACTTTTTTTTATAAAAATATGTTTTTACTCTGTCTTTGTAATAATTTAAATTTTAGCGGATTTTTGTCATAATGTAGCGGATTTTAAGCCCGTGTTTAGCGGAAAAAATTTTTGGGAGTTGGCAACAATGACTGCCAACTGTCACGCTGATGGTGTTTGAAAGTTTGAACGTCTGAACAGTTGGAAGTACAATCGTCGATTAGGCGTCTTGCCCCAGCTACACTACTCACTACTGTAGAATGAATTTTCAAACGTATCGCGTTCTGGTGAAGACAATTCATACGCTTCTAGAACTAGCCATCTTTGAGCGTCTCATAATACCGGGTGCACGTAATCAAAAAATTATATCGAACTAGAACCGTTGGATCAGCGAAGTTGTCAGGGGTTCCCTCTGATACACCCGCTGCTCGAAGGACCATGTAAAATGTTGCTTTTGTTCTTGACAAATAAAAAGAAGTATCGCCTTCGAAAGAACTGTATTGCTTCCCTTTATACATAATAATACAAAGAATGAATCGTATTTTTACAGCGATGGCTGTGGATGCTTGCCCGTACTATCTTTTAGCGTGGAATTAATGGATTTTCACATTGTCAGTTTCCGCTGCGTCACGTTTGCGCAAACGCACATACACAGCTCGAGCCAGGAGGTACTGACATCTGACGCCAGGGAAGGAACGACGCAGAATTCAAATTTAAATAAGAACGAATCACCTACTTTATACACATCTTCGTCCGTATATAAAATTCACCGTTTCAAGTTAAAAAAAAAGCACTGGCATATAATTACAGATAACCAGAAATTCTAATTTACATGATAGTTATTTCCGACATCATATCGGTACTTATGTAAATATTGATGATGAAAGACCAAGGCGCATTATTTTATGAATACAACTAGTATCTATTAATAACATAATTAGTTTCTTGATTTTTGTACCTGTTATACCAGTTTAAGTATATTTATTAATTATTTGGACACTAATAATCTTCTACAGCAGAATTCATTTTTGACTTCCTATGCGTTGATCTTCTTTAAACGTTTGGTACATTTATAACTTTTGGGTAATAGGTGTAATTTTTTTATTCCATACCAAAGGTTTTGAAAGTAAGTTAGGTAATTATTATCAACAACGGTTCAGAGCGTCTTTACGTTTTACGCTTTCCAAATTGTCGAAATCCGTTGGTTAAAAGAAAAAATAGTTTTTAACTAGATGAATGAAGCGCTCGTCCAGACGTCTACGAACTGTACAGTTAATGGCCTTCGACCAAAAGGTTTTGTATCTGACGGAAAAAAACTTTGCCACCAGCACTTGTACAGAAGCGTTAGAAGATAAAACGTGGTTCCGTCATGACAGAGCACAGCAACCAACAAAAACACAAAAATATATTTGTTGAATGATGGATTGTAGGAGGTGGGCTCTGTATCCATACAAGAGGAGATCGATTACAGCCAGTCTTTTCGTGCAGGAATATGTAGCTAGGTTAGGAGGGTGGTCACGTTGAACCACTGCTAATTTTTCCGCTTTTCTTTGATAAGGATCTATTGGCGTGGACAAAAATTGCTTCTCATGTATATGAACTCTGTCACAACAATATGGCTAGTCGAAAAGTAATCAAGAGCAAATGTCAAAACAGGAAACGATCAATTGAGCAACTAAAACTAGTCAGGGTAAATCTTTGATATTTTGATTCTGAATATCACAATTTTTTTGTTAGACTAGTGTGCCTAAAATTTCAGTGACCTCGCAAATACATTAATGAAATCGTCCATTACACATTGTAATATGGCAGATATCTTAGTCCCCAGTAGTGTGCCAAAAATTTGTATGTTGTTTACAAATGTAAAGGTTTTTGAAAACAAATTGATGATTTCTATAAATTTGGTTTGTATTAGTTTACAAGTGTGTTTAACCTTATTCCTGTTTTGATTTTCTCAAAAAATAACTGTAAGAGGACATCAGTAATGAAACTGCATCCAAACTAAAACATAATTTGGTGGTAACAAAAATTTTTTTTTAGTTCAGGCCTAAATGTGGGGTATTGGTGGTAAATTTTAAATTGAAATGTTGGTGTTGTATAACATTATTTGAAAAGTATTTTAAATATCTATTCTGCCATATCAATATGTCTGAATAATTCATTTTGCATTTGTAAAAAAAATATTTACACCTCACCTAAAATACAATGACAAAGAACTGCAACGATCTCTTCTTAATGATTCTCTGTAGCTTCCCGAGTTATTTATGCGACCTCATTGCATACTCGTTCTTTATTCCCATAAAAGAAATCAAGTGGAGTTAAACCAGATGACCTAGGTAGGCATTCCAAATATTTTTTTTGGCAAATGCAAAAATTAATTAGACGTATTAATATGGCTGAATAGCTATATATACGAGACTTTTCAAATGGTGTATTAGAACACTTAATTTATATTTAAAAAATATATTGTTGACATCATGCTCACATCGCCGGTTTACGAAATAATGCATTTATTCCTTTCATTTGCACCCTACTGTGTACATAGATATAATATCCTCAGATATTGAGGCTTCAATTATAGTTGGATAATTCAAGATAGAAATTTAAAAATTTTATGTCAACCCTTCCAGTTTTCATAGGTACCTACTTGTAAAAGCGGAGGTTTGAACTTTGATATCTTAGTCTGTTAATGAGACAGTCATCATATCATTTTAAATGCACATGGGCTTGACGAATTACTATAATTATTCATGTATTAACGTTGATTCGCGACAACTGAAAGATTGTCATATTCAATATTTGCATACATATCTACGATGTAATACTACTTATTTTTTGTACACAAAATTCCAGATTTAAAAAGCAAAAAGTATATTTTAAGGCCCTTTGAGAATGATCATGAATGAACTAGGACATCGCTGAAATTATATATGTATATGTATGTAATTATAAACTAAAGAGGCGAATAGAAGTTGCCGGAAAAAAGTAAGCTGATTCTGCATCACACTGATTTTTAACTTTTTTCGTACCTCCATGAGGGTGGGGGATGTTGATAAATAATTTAATATTGAAACTGCTATATCGGCCACATCCTTTATCTAAAGTTATTCGAGTAAGGTATCGTTAGAAAAATAATTAAAAGATGTTCTCAATACTATAATTTTTATCACCCGTTGCTTCTTAGTGCGCTAACCACATGGCGCTTATGAAGAAATGCTGTTTTTCGTAATTTTCTCAGAAAAATTAAATGGCTCGGCATACTCTTTTAGGAACATTCTTCGAGAGAAAAAAATAGCTAAATTTTTAAGGAAACGTCGTCTTGATATCCTAATTCGCTTTTGAGTTATCCCAAAATAAACCTATTTTTATATTGAAAATCAATATTAGCTATAAATCAAATGCTATTAATGTGTATTAGCAAAGTAAGTTTCTCAAAATAAGAAGTTATTTTTGCAACTTCTAATTAAAAAGCTAACTGAAAATGTTTACTGCAGGTACTAATGTAATTTAATACTTTCATCAAGATTGCCATGCAAACAAAATGTTCTACGCACATTTGACAGTTTTCCCAATAACTTGCTGATTGTTTAAGTATTTTTTAATTGAAGTAAAAATATCTTATTCTACGGCAGAAGCTTGTGACATGTTAGCCGTGTACTTCCGGTGTTTTCAAAWTGTTACAATGGCCGAACGGGTATATGCAGCTGAGTATCTTGAAGAAGGCACTTTAGCAAAGGAATGCTTATCTGTTTAACTAGAAATTTGTGGGAGTTTAGACTCGTGCATCGAATTACAGCGACTAGCAGAAATCGAGCAATCAGAAATGTTCTTGCTTATGTCGATAATAATTCCCATACATTCAACAGGATAATCATCGATTATCAAGATCAATGAAGTGCCAAGTCTGTTGTAGCATTTTCAACGGTCAGATAATTAGACCTTTGGTTTTTAATGGTCATTTAAACTACCAAATTGCCGCCACTTTTGAAAGACGTTCCTTATATAAACAAGACGACGCATGTGGTTGCAACATATTATATGCACTATAAAAATGTATAATTGCTCGATAATTTACGTTCACTATTGAATTAAATTTAGCATTTTACATCAATGCATTAGAAAAAAATATATAAATGCTCGATAAGTCATGTTCACTGTTACATCAAATTTACATATTATAATAATTTGACGCTTGTTGCGTCTATTTCCCAACGCTAATCCTTATTCTGTTCGGCGCAAAAAGCAAGAGCAATTTCAATTGGAAAGAAGAGATCGCGTGGGCGACCATTCAAATCTAAAAGAGCTCTTTTAGTACAATAGGTAAGTGACACTTTTTTCAATGTTCATATAGGTACCTACAATAATGTTTAAAAGTGTTATGCCGCTACTGCTTAAAAGCTGATGGAGAGGCCATTTTTATTGAAGGCAAGTACCTATTCTTTCACCATCAATTTTCGATTTACCGAGCATTTATTATATTTTACCGAATATTTACTAATTGAGGAAGAATCTCAATCTGGTACTAAACATTCCTTAAATTAAAGGAACATCTATTATTTGTTTAACTAATATTTTTATTAATTCAGTAAACATTTGAATTTGTTACTGCTCGTTCGTTACATTTATCGAGTGTCCATTATATTTATCTAATATTTATTATTTTAACATGCATGTAAAAGTTATACCGAACATTCATTACATTTATAGAGCGTCTATGATATTTATTATTTTACCATGCGCGAAAATTTTATATTGATCATTCGTTAGATTTATCGAGCGTCTATTATWTCTATCGAATATTTAGTTTTTTGTCATGCCTTTGGATAAATTAACTGGAAAATGCAAAATGCGTTGTAAATAAAATATCGAGCATTTAATTTGTTGACTAAGTAAAACTCCAGCTAGCTCCAGTCAAGCTTGCTTTTCATTGGTTGTGGACTATAAGGCGTCGTCTTAAGTTCTTAATATATTCCAGCAGTTTATTTAGACGATTTATATGAAAACAGCTGTCGTGAGCAAAAAAATTTCTTGTATTGTCTGTGTGTCTGTGGTTTTGTTTGTGGACGCGATAACTTTCGAAACACATGAACTTGAAATTTGGCATACATATAAATCCCAACTATCCAAAACGAACTATTGTTTTGGGGGTAAGTAGGATATCGGAAAGGGGGTGAAATTGAGGAGTAACTACCTTTTTTTCAAATTTTTATTTTTTTATTAGTTTTAGTATGCGATTAATAGTATAATTGCGACACTTAAAAAAACGGATTGTCCTAAATATCTCCGAAAATACGTAATATATTCAAAAAATGAAAATACCATCAGATAGAAAATAAAATTTCTCACAAAAAGTGTTTTAAAACATTGTCCAAAATTTTAAAATTTATAAAATATTCCCAAAAAACGTATTTTGGACCCTGTCCATACGATTTTTTTTAAATTTTAGTATTATATAGAAAATCAAATTTCTGATCGGAAAGCACTCCTGCAATTTTTTTGTTAACTTAATAATTATATAACAGTTATTTAGTAAAACTGATTTTAAAAATTTATGTATTTTTGCTAATGTCACGAGAACCGTTTATCGTAAAAAATACTCAAAACCTGATTACTAATCGTATAGTGTAGGAAATAAAAGCGTAAATGTCATTTTGGCAATTGGATGTGGAAGTATTGATTCAATTTGTTTTTTTTTTTCTAAAAAAAAAACCGCCTATATTTGCTATATGAATTACGCCTTCTTGTGGCTATTTTAGAAACTTGCAATTACTTTCCAGAAATTTCTCTTGGCCTCTTTAGTGATACATTTTTTCCGAAGCTCTATATATACACTTTCCGAGATATCCTACTTCGCTATCCTTAGTGGGACGCAACGTATAACAAATTTCCAACTTACAAATGAACATTTTCTTAGATACAAAAACTCACTGGTTTAATGATTTTTGCTACAAAATTTTAAGGGCTTAAATGTGATAACGTTTTTACTCTTACGTATTTTATTATCAAGGAAAACCAAGACACTATCATATGTAGAAGTTGAAGCATCGGCTGAATTTTAATTCGTTTTATCACTGAAAATGATGTCGTCTGTTTTTGTATCTTACAATTGCAGCATAATAAATCAGAAAGGTTACACGTCTGTAAAATTGTTTCGTTCTCTAGAATAGAATTCAATGTAGCTAGTAAAATGCGAAATTGGACGATTATAATTGGGTATTATCACTTTTTTTGAAAATTACGTAAAATGAACGCTATGTTAAAAAAAACAAAAAAATATTTGTAGATAGAGAATTGCAGGTCTGAAATTCGAATCTTGGGATTCACCGCCAAAACGCTTCTATCCAAGGTTATTCAACTCGTGACGTCAAGTGTCATGTAAACATTACTGAGGAGCGTGTTGTTTAATGGTGTAGTATCAGTCTTGTATTGGAAAAGCTTTTGTGTAGTGTTTATTAAAAGGGCGGTGTAAGAGGTCGCACCAAAAAGTGATTTGTATAGTTTTACAAGCATCTATTATGTATGGAAAACAAAACAAGTGTTGTTTTGTACATGGTTATAAAAGTAGGTACTTCAGTCAGTAGAACTAAGAAATTTTTTGTAACCGTTCCTCGAGATTATCAACGTATGAAAAAGTTGTTTAAGGCCCCTAGACGTGATATGCCGAAATCGCAAAGTTTGTTTTTCTGTTGTGAAGATCATCTTAATTCTTACTGTAAGTTTTATTATTCTTTTTGGGGTTATAAGTGTTTACCATTCAGTTTACATTTTGTTATAGCTTGAAGAGGATATGAAAAACTATATGCGTTTAAGTTGATAGAGAAAAAATGTATAATAAAGAACGATGTTGTTCCCCATATATTCGACTGTTAGCCAGGCCGGAAACGAGCCGCAAGAGCTCAGAAAATAAATGGCAATTTAGATTTATTCTGACCTCTAAAATAAATGCCAAGTTTAGGGTACGTTTTTGATTCTTACATTGTTATGGTTACAAATAGTATGTTTCCAACAACCCACGGTGATCAAATTATCAATGCTACGTTAATTTGATGAAAAGTTCACTTATGCTGTTGCTTTTACTTTTGCGTTCCTCATCTCCGCCGCGTTGAACCGCTCGTCGCTGTACACAAATTCCATAACAATGAACATGCCTTCAGAAGTCATAACTCATAAGTATTTTACTTTTTCTTGGCGTATTTTAATTCGCTTGTCACAAAATGAACATAAACAACAAACTGATAAATTGACGGGCTCAGGCTGACGCGTGACGCGCTGACCCCAGATGTAAACAAGTGACCATTTACAAGGCACCTGACGTCACGGCCAATATGTTCGCGTTTTGGCGGTCCCTTTAAATATTCATATTTTTAATATTAAAAAATACACCTTACGATCCATTTTTTCGAATTTATAAGCTGTCACAGCTGTTTTGTGGATTAGATGCTACCTATTAATATGCAATTTAATAAAATATAAATACATGGCAAATACCCAATTGCACAGAGTCCTAAATGAAATTCAATACCGCCAAGTTTTTAGTTTCATATAATACACCGGAAAATGTATAATAACCTTTATGAAAAGCAATATTCATATCATACTAATTTACCCGACTGTAATTCAGTACACCTTGAATTTATGAATTTACCTGAATGTATTGTTTCACAAATTTGGTTAACCCATGACATAAAACTACTCAATCTTTCCAAGAAGCTCAACGCAGATTAGCTTTCCAAAAAAATTCCAAACTGACGTAATTAAAGGCGATTTGATCTAACATAACCGCATGTTACCAAATTAACGGTCGAAAAGGAAGAATCGTTATTAAAAAGCAGTTTACAGAATTTCTCCTGGAAACCGCAAGTGTCCGCATTACGATGAGACGCACCATCACCCCCCTCCACTTCATGTTAGTCAGTTTAAAACAAATTTAGGCTACGTTCCTAAACAATTGCACTACATCTTGCGGTACCTGCTTGAGTGGCTCGTGACACAAGATTCGGTGTTTTCACTATATTCAAAATGCCAAACCACGTTCACGAAAACAAGAATATCGACAGCGCCATAGTCAAGTTTCTTGCGGGTAAAAATGTTTTTGTCACCGGAGCGACTGGTTTTTTAGGGAAAATACTAGTGGAGAAATTGTTAAGGTCTTGCCCTGATCTGGAAAGCATCTACATATTAGTGAGAGAAAAGAAAGGCAAAGATACCTTTGCTAGGGTGGAGGAGTATTGCAGCGATCCTGTAAGTAATAGACAATAGAATCGTTCAGAGCAAGTGGGGAATTTACTTAGTCGTTGATTTTTATTGCAATTATTATGCCTGCTTGTAGCAAGCAACTAGAATAATTGGTAAAATCCCCAATTAAACATTTCGTTATCATAATACTGGCGTGTACATTGTAGCAATTTGTCCAATTTCATTTCCTCCGTTTATTTAACATACCCAGTTAAATATTGATAATCACATTTTGTTAAACTACTGGATTTCTGACAGGTAATGTACCATGAAATAGTGCTACTGGAAATGTATAATAATCCTGTAGTGAAATAGAATTTACATAAGACGGTGCAATTATTAGATAGTTATGAGTTTGCACATACACGCTAAGTGTTCCATTCAATACGGCACACGCAGTTTGAAATGAGAATCCAGTTCCTAGGTATTATTCATGTTATATAGCTTCGTTAGGGTATACTCAACTTCTGTCATAGTAGTTATATTTCAAATGAGATTCAAAGAGATATGTACCAATAGTCTGCTAAAACTCAAATCTGACCAGAGAAGAAAAACTTTTTCCACCCATTTTAGTCTAAATGAGTGTGTAACAAAGTAAGGCTGTATGATAAAAAGTATAAATATAGAACTACAAGAATTTATTAACAATGCAAATATTTCATCAGGAACAACCTGCAATTAATAATTAAAGAAATAAAATTCTGGAAAAGTTGCAAATACATAACACAAAGGCATGAACTATGTGCTTTACCGTCTAAAATATATGCACAACTTACGATATACTATTTATTTGTAACATGAGCGCAAATTTTTGTCATAGAAAACTTAATTATATAAAGGAGCTATTGAAAATACAATGTCAACCAAAATCTCAGTTATTAATTGAAAATATTATACAAACGATATTACAAAAGGTAATACGTATACCTTTACTCATAGTAATCTGTAAAAACAAATCTACCTTGTCCAAAAATCTTACGTAATTAAATTTACTTGCAATGATTGAGACAAGGTATACGTAATATCCAGCACTTTAGAAAAAATAAAACATCAAAATTTTAGCCGTAGAGCAACAACAACGCCTAGTCTGAAAATAACTTGTATACTTAATAATATCAATAAAAGCATAAATGATATACAATATGTATATGATTATATGAGTCCATGATGTTAATGTGGTATAAAGTGTTACAATTTAAATAAAATATAGTAAAGAAACGTATGAGTCCAATAAACTGTTCAGGCAGGTAAGTAACAATGAAAATATTGAAAAAGTGTACTGTAAATATTAAATGAATGTTATTAGTAGAAAATAACACTTGATAACACTTCTATGTTATTTTCTAGTAAGAGTTGAAAAAAATGTTTTATTTGTCTCCGTTCAATTGAATTTATTAAATGAATGTAATTCTTTGCATATATTATTTAACGCCAAAATTAATACAACAGAGTTCTCAATATACAGAGTGATTCGCTATGCGCGAACCGGTCCGTAATAAACGTTAAAATTGACAAAAATGATCCTGTATATTATTGCATTTTTTTATTTGTCGTACAAAATAAATGTTGCTAAATTTTGTCGTTTGCGCAGTTTTAATATCTTCAAAACAAGTAAGCGATTTCAACGATTCTTTTCCGTTTTAATTTAAATACAATTTATCAATCCCAGTTTTTGCTAAATGGAACAAAGATGACTCATACTTTTAAATAGGATGTCATGTTAGTCGTGATTCTTGGCGGTAGTTTGGCAAAGAGTTTGTTATCAAAATTAGTTTTAGTACAAAACGTAATTTTATTTAAAAATTGTCAAGTGTTTTGTAAAATAGTGTTAATCAGCATGGTTTATATCCGCGCAGTCAACAAAACATGAGGAAAATTAAGTGTTAGTAGCTGCTGCTGTTATCAAAAAATCCACATCTAAGTAGGTACGAGAGAAGCAAGTCGGCATTAAGAAGTGAGTCAAGCCTCTGAAACCACGAATGCTGCACAGAAATAAATTTTCCCCTTACTACATTTAACTGGTACAAGAATTTGAACAATGAGGCGCAGAACAACTTTTTGGGTACTTTTTTTACGGATAAGGCTTCATTTCACAAAAACGGTTTAATTTTAGAACACAACCGCTATTATAACACCAAGAATCCTCTCTGGATAAGACATTCAGATTAAATAAGTGGGGTGACAGCATAGAATGGCGCGTCATTGGGCCACATTTTTTTACGGAAACTTGAATGGCGAAGGTTATCTACATTTCCGACAAAACAATTCACCTGAGATTTTAGAAGATTTGCCACTTACTGCAAAGCCACTAATCTAGTCCCAACATGACGAGGTGCTAGGAAATTAAGGGAGTACCGAAATGAAGCATTTCCAAATAGATGGACTGAAAGAAGTGGTGCCACGTTGTGCCAAGCGCGCTCTCCGGAACTAACGAAATTTGATATCTTTTTGTGGCATCATGTCAAACAGTTAGCTCGAGAAGTCATGATGGTGCGAATACGCAACATATTTCGTATAGTGTTAGTGAAAATATACTGATAAATGTGAAAAATTCACTTTTCAATCGGCTGCTTGTTTGTTATAGCCAGAATGAAAGATACGTGGAAGATTTAATCTGAGTGTTTTTTTTTTAATTTGCTCGTATTGTCATTGTACTTTGTTTCAGTTGTTTTGTTACCTGTATTTATTGTTTAGTGTCAAAAATCGTTGTTTACTACCTATAAGGATTGTTGTAAATCTTAGGAATCGGATTTTCTAAACAGTTTATTCCAAACATTCAAACTGGTAAAAGCAGTACAGAAAGGAAGCATATACCTAGTAGAACTCCGTCTACTTCCTATTCGTTTTTATTTAGAAAATAGTTGTTTTACTTTGCTTAGTCGTTATCTTACATTACTTACATCGTGAGCCTACAGTCAATCGACATCTTGAATGCATACCCTTTACCAAAAAACGCCAGGAATCCGGACCAACATGATATTGATAACCCCAAATATTCAAAATTTCCAGAAATGAAACGTAAATATCTCAGAAACTATCAGTAACAGATGCAGACAATTTTTTCATTAGAAAGGATTTCTGCATCTAACTGAGGTACGGAAAGCGTGGAATCTTATTTAAAAAACGTGAGTTAATTTTGTTTGAATCGGTATAAATTGAGATTCATAAATTTTATTTCAATTAAAATTGATTTATCAATTTAATATATCCAAATGGTTGTCTATTATGTACAAAAAAGAATCGTGACAAACGTATTTCATTTGTTATTTTCGTTCATATTCAAAATGACGCAACACTATATAAACATTAAAAATTTTCAAAATACATAATTATATTAATAAACTAAAACTTATTTTTTACGACAAATCCACAATTGCAACAATTCACATTACATTTTACATGTTCCATTTATCCAAGTTGATGGCCACTTAAGATATAATCTTTGTAAATAACTATAAATTTGTTAAGCACTTAATTCTGGATAATTTCCATTTGAACAATTTTTGGCAATTTTAACTAGGCACTTATTACAGACCGCTTCGTGCTTAATAAATCACCCCGTAGCTATAGCTGTATCGCCCGCAATACGCCATAGTAAGTTCCTTCAACACCATCCACAGGGGTTCTATTGCAAATTAGTAAATTTTGTTTTTTTTCTAATTTTACTGAACCAACAATATATCCATTACGCTTCTAGCAAAATTATCTCAGCGGTTCATGTTTTCTATCGATATTTTCCAAAGCTCATTGCATTGATTGATTGAAGTTCTTTTAAACACATTCGCCATATGTGATAAACTTTTATGCTAACAAAGAACACATTAAACTTTTTTATAATACGCGTAATAAGCTAGCAAAAATCTTGTATTCTGTTAATTATAAGAAACAAATTAATTGGAGTTATTTAGAAAACCATCACTCTGTTTGTCTAATATATTTTCTGTTCTGTTCTGACAACGCATGCAGTATTTGTTGGTTATCAAATATTATTAAGATAAAATTCAGTTTTGATATTTCATTTTGGATATTGAGATGGAAATAGCTTTATTGGGAGTTTATATTTCGATAAAAGCACTTTTATATATATTTTCATACCTATAATAGTCCTACGAAGTTTTCTAAATGTGATTTAAAACCGGCATTGGCTAAAATAAATGGTTATGTCTAGGAACTTTGATTAATCCTTAAAAATAATTCATGAGGTTTTAGTAATAGTAATACTATACCTAGTATAGTGTGTTACTTTGTTAAAGTTGTCTAAATGCGTTTTTTAAGAAATTAGTAAAAGCTATTACATTTTAACAAAATTGAAATAAATAACGTTACCTACTAAAAAACCGCTGCAAATTAAATCATTACTTCCACATTCAATTGTCAAAATGACATTTACGTTTTTATTTTTTATACTATACGATTAGTAATCCATTTTTGAGCATTTTTTCTCTCTACACATTTTTTCTAAGCCAAACCGTCCTCGTGATATTAGCAAAAATATATAAATTTTAAAATCGGTTTTTTCCAAATAACTCGATAATTATTAACTTAACAAAAAAATTACAAGAGCGCTTTCTGATCAGAAATGTGATTTTCTATATAATACCAAATTTAAAAAAAATCGTACGAGCAGGGTCCAAAATAAGTTTTTGGAAATATTTCGAAAATGTCAAAATTTTGGATAAATTTTCTAAGACACTTTTTGTGAGAAATTTTATTTCCTATCTGATGGTATTTTCATTTTTTGAATATATTAAATATATTTAGAGATATTTATGAAAAACCATTTTCTTTAAGTGACGCTTTTTTGCTAATATCTTCTAAACAGTCTGCTGTACCGAAAATTTATAAGAACTAATAATACTCGCAGTTATACTACTAATCACATACTAAAACGAAAAAAAATATAAAAAAATAAAAATTTGCAAAAAGGGTAGTTACCCCCCAATTTCGCCCTCTTTCCGATACCCTACGTTCCCCACAAACAATAGGTCGCTTTGGGTAGTTGAAATTTATACATTTGCCAAATTTCAAGTTCATATATTAAGTCTTTCGAAAGTTATCGTGTCCACAAACAATACCACAGGCACACAGACAAGAAATTTTTTTTGCTCAAATTTTTTTTTCGACCATTTTAAAGCGAATGAGCAAATAAACATTTTTGAAAATTTTTTCGCGATACAATACTTCCCATCCGTTGGATGTGGAAGTAATAGTGAAGTTTACTTTAAAATTAAGCTACCTAAATTCAATGCAACTGTTTAAAAGTCATGTTGAATATTGTGGTTTTAAATTACACAAATACTCGCCTACATTAAACACAACAAATTGTTGCATTTAGACAGGCATATTAATCATAATGAATAGATAATTTTGAACAATGCAATAATGACATCTGGGTAATAGTGTCGTTTGAATAAAAAGTCATACACAATGGTTTTATGAATATGAAAAAATCACTTCAAGGCGAGAACAGTCATATAAAACAAAACTGCGAAGTGCAATAAAAATACCTGCGTATTTAGCATACCCGCATAAAACATTGACGTGCATGTACCAGAACTGGATTTTGCAAACTGACGCACACATAACAACACCGTGGCGATCTACTGATTACAAAGCGTATGCCTTAATTGATCCAGTATAATTACTGATTCATGGGCAATCAAAAGTGGTTAACTTCTGCTGTTATTACGCTGTTTACATGGCTGTGTTATTTATTTTTTCAGGTTTTTGAGGTACTAAGACAGGACCAACCGAGGTTCAGGGAAAAAATCCATGCAGTCAAAGGTGACGTTTCTTTAGTAGAATTGGGCATTTCTAAATCGGTCCGGCAACTACTGCAGGAAAAGGTACGCACTGGCATAATTTTTTTAAACGTTGTCAGAAGTTTTTGACCCAATTTATCATAAAATAACTATTCTAGACGGTCAATTTTATACTCAAAATAGACACTTTAATTTGTAATTCGCGTTTTAGGAGTTATATTCCATTTACCTAAATAACCACCACAAACTTTAATGCAACAGTACAGTCGCTGATCAAAGACATTCTAACGAGTATCTGTTGTAATTTCATAGCATTCATCAACATTGACTTTAAATATTGTAAAGGATTCGGTTGGGTATGGTTTTTCAAATGATTTATCGAGAAGTCCATTCGATGGAAATTATCCTTCAAATCCATCGATTTAGAAGTCTATCATCTAAACCTTGACTGGCGGCTTTATTTCAAATATTAGGAAAAAACGTTTCAAATAAAAAGTAAAGCACCCAAGGAATATGCCGGTTGTTGATTACACATAAGATTGTAGGCAAAAAACTCTTACGGTATATCTCATCTAAAGCTAACGGTCTCGGAGATACACATAGATAGTTCAGTTATAATGTTCACTCAGTTAATAGCTATTTTTTATGGAAAACATTTTAGCTTTGACCGAGAATCGAACTCGGGCCTTTGGAATGGCGCTACAACGTGCATACTATTGCACTACCAAGGCACAAGTGACAATCGGCTAAAGCTTGTTTTCATTTAATTACAATATCCTAAAGGTGTGGATCCAGTCGTTGTGGATATATTACCTGGCTTCCAAACCTTAGAAAACTTTTTCTCACCAACTACAATCGAATCCAAGTTGCATTCGGGGAGTTGGTTCAGAAATATTTCCGGAGGTTGAGAAAAATTTTAATGAATGGATTTGGTCTTTTTTAACGTGGTATTGATTGTACAGTTCTTGTACAGAGATATGCATATCATTTTTGGGGGATGGGCCCGTTATTTTCATAATGCAATTTTTAAACATATGAGAGTTTGCAAAAGTATTCTTATTACATTTTCAACAGGTGTTTTTTATCTCAGAGTTTTACTTAATGAAAAGTAAATTCAACAACAGAAACTCGACAAGAGGAAGACAAGTTAGATGTAATTTTATTTCACATATTATACTAGAAAACATTTATAGCGTTCCATTTAAAACTTCAAAACAAGTTTTGTCAGAAATATTCTAATTTATTATACATACAAAAATAACATTTTTGATCTATTTATAACAGCAATATTCCTACACCTCAATATGTCGAGTATAACAGGTGTATTTTGTACCTAATGAATGGTACTTAAAGTAGCATTAACGTTTCAAAACGATCAATCAATACAAAAATCTAATACAAAACGGGGTATTCTATTGAAAAAACCAAAGTAAGAGTGTATTTCCGGTACAACCGGAAGTATTCATAAATCCAAAACACTCGTATAAACAGTTTTCCGCTTTTCAACGATTATGGAGCTATGGAATAAATGCATTCACTTGCCCCACCCTGTATTAATAAATAAATTATTAATAACTTAATATAGCAACTAAAACCCTTACATTTCCATCGCACTGTTTAGTACCTACCTATTGGTTATTTTTCATATATATTCAGGAGTGATAATACAAACGCTTTTCTATGACAGTAACGTTGCGAACTATTCTCAAAAGAGAATTAAGCTATGTGATACTTTCTTTGCAGATATCTGTGATATTCCACGTAGCAGCCACAGTACGCTTTGATGAAAAATTAAACACAGCTGTAGCCATCAACGTTAGAGGTACCAAAGAAATAATTGATCTAGCCAGAAGCTGTCCGTTATTGGAAGTATTGGTACATGTAAGCACAGCATATTCGCATTGCCCTCGAAAGGACATTCAAGAAAAGTTTTATACGGGACCTTACGATCCCCAGAAATTGCTGGATATTGCCGCAGCTGTACCGGATGGGCTTATATCGAAAATAACACCGGAGTAAGTACTAATTTTTCTGTTTTCACGCATAAGATATTCGAAAGAAAATTTTTTATTATTATTTCATGTCCGCAGGAATAAAATCTATTTCTCGAAAACTACCTATGTAATAAGAATATTACGTTACTATTATAAACAGATTCTAATACTATATTGCAATATTACACAAAATATGCAGTCAACCTATGTAATGATACATACATTTTGGCATGGAGAATTCGATCCTGCAAGTCTAAGCCTTTTGGAAATCATTACTGAATACAGTCCAACATCACATACATGTATGCTATAATGTGCTAGTCAGGAAAGAAGGCAGACGTGGCGGGAACAATTATTGACGCCAGATATTTAAATCATCGGCGTGCTTGACATTATTCGTGGTCGCAATGGGGTTGTAGACCAATTTTTTTTATTGCAGAATATGAATCTACATAAAAAATAATAGACCCCAGTTTATTCATTTTTTTCCAAATCGCTTAGATAAACGTAAAAAAAATGGTAAAGTTTAAATATTTGAATGTGTGACGTAGGTTGACCCTGCCGTTTGTGATTGGCAGCAGCTGTGTGTTGTTGCCAGGGCACAATATTTTTCAGCGTTCCAGTTGCCTATGCGTATTTTTCGCTGTCAACTGCCGACGAACGGACGACGAGCGTCATTCATAACCTCTCAGTAACGCTTGTACTACTACTAGTACTAATACTACTAGTATTGTTGCTCTAGAGAAGAAATTTTTAATTGTACCCGAAGAAAAATCGAGACGAAAATTGTGGTGTGATGCACTAACAGCAAGTCGCTTGCATAGGTCGCTTGTGTTAAAGAAAATAGAGGCAAAAATATAAATCCTTCTCGCAAAACCAAGCCAAACGCAAATATAAACAAACACCATCTGTCTATCTGTACAGTGTTGCCACTGGAGCTGATAGAAATTCCGCTAGATTGGCGCTTCGAATCCGCTAAAATTTTTAATACAGGGTAATCTGTTGATATACAAGAAGATTTATTATTTATTTTACATAAATAATTATTATTTTTCTACATATTATGCTATAACGTTAAAAATTTCGTTGTCGAGCTCATCGTATTCCTTCCAGAAATATGTTTCGTTGCTTTTTACGTGGTTTAAGATAATAATATCTGCATCATCTGACAGTCTATGTGGGACGTGAGACATTGGTAAAATTTTGGATTGGTAGGTAAAAAAAGCAGGAAATATAATATTTCCCAGGCAAGGAATACAGTAATCACCGAGTCACCTAACATAAATAAAACTATTGTAGATACTTCATATCTAAGTTTCCCATATTTATACGCTAAAGTGAAACAGTTAATATTACTTTAAAACTTTCTTATTCCTATTAAACTATCCCCTAACCGCTAGTATATTTTTCCGTTGGGCGAGAATATTATCCGCTTAGTTGGCAACACTGAACAGATGTCTCTATTATGAGTCAAACGCGAAATCACGGTAGGTTTACCGTGGTGAAATGCGATCCCACCACACTCCCCACTCTAGCCGGGTCAAGTGACGTTGCTAGCAATATTTGAATTTGGCGGAAAACTTTAGAGGGCGAAAATAAGACAATATAACATTAGAAATATTTTTTTGTTACTAGTATCTCACTTCATTGGGTCTAGGAAAACCTACGAATGTGTGGCAATAACGATTTGTGATCGAGGGCTACAACCGCATTTGAGGCTAGCGGGGCGAATAAATTTATGAACTCGGCCCATCCATGTGGTTCGCTCCGTTCAAATTGTGGTCGAAGTTACATTCCTAAGGTGCTACTTCTTTGGTGGCATGCACTATACATAAACTACATTATACCAGAATTTTTAAGAATCGGCATGTTAAAGTAAAAATTGTTAAGACAATACCACCAAGTAAGTGATTTTGATAGGAGTTGAATTACGGTTTCGTAATCTCCTATAGGAAAACAAATGTTTACAGACCAGAAATATTCCGTACAGCACATAAGCGAATGGAATAAATACTACATAAACAATCACTCAGAGAAGCACTGAAACCGACGC
This sequence comes from Rhyzopertha dominica, assembly GCA_025024175.1. Classification (NCBI taxonomy): domain Eukaryota; kingdom Metazoa; phylum Arthropoda; class Insecta; order Coleoptera; family Bostrichidae; genus Rhyzopertha; species Rhyzopertha dominica. The sequence goes on along the minus strand of QCXZ01000045.1, from coordinate 5,023,669 downwards.
TTAAGAACCACCTAAGCAAAATCCAGGAATTAGAACTGCAACTTGGCATCTCAGTTTAATATACGGGATGTTACAAATTAGCAAGCCTTATCATTAAACATAGATTCTTTGGGGTAAAGTAAGGGAAATTTTGTTATGACATTTACGAAGTAGGAGGTGCGATATTGATATACAGGTGGTCAAAGTTTGAAATTTTTAAAACTAGCTTCCACGTTTTGGAGAATTTTTTTTATATTTGAGACACCTATCGTTGGATAATTGGTATTATCACTTCTTCTGAAAATGACGTAAAATAAATCTTTAAGTATATCGACGCCATGTTAAAAAAAACAAAAAAAATATTTATAGGTAGAGAATTTCAGGTCTGAAATTCGAATCTTAGGAGTCACCGCCAAAATGCTTCTATCCAAGGTTATTCAACTCGTGACGTCAAGTGTCATGTAAACATTACCGAGGAGCATGCTGTTTAATGGTGTAGTATCATTCTTGTATTGGAAAAGCTTTTGTGTGGTGTTTATTGAAAGCACGGTTTAAGAGGTCGCACCAAAAAGTGATTTGTGTAGTTCTACAAGCATCTATTATGTATGGAAAACAAAACAAGTGTTGTTTTGTACATGGTTATAAAAGTACTTCAGTCAGTACAGCTAACAAAATTTTTATAACCGTTCCTCGCAATTATCAACGTATGAAAAAGTTGTTTAAGGCCCCTAGACGTGATATGCCGAAATCGCAAAGTTTGTTTTTCTGTTGTGAAGATCATCTTAATTCTTACTGTAAGTTTTATGATTCTTTTTGGGGTTATAAGTGTTTACCATTCAGTTTCCATTTTGTTATAGCTTGAAGAGGATATGAAAAATTGTATGCGTTTTAAGTTGATAGGGGGAAATGTTATAATAAAGAACGACGTTGTTTCCCATATATTCGACCGAAAACGAGCCGCAAGAGCATTTTTGATTCTTACATTTTTATGTTTACAAATAGTATGTTTCCAACAACCCACTGACACTGTGATCAAATTATCAATGCTACATTAATTTGATAAAAAGTTCACTTATGCTTTTGCTTTACGTTCCTCATCTCCGCCGGGTTGAACCGCTCATCGCGGTACACAAATTCCATAACAATGAACATGCCTTCAGAAGTCATAAGTATTTCACTTTTTCCTGGTGAATTTTAATGCGCTCGTCACAAAATGAACGCAAACAACAAACTGATAAATTGACGGGCTGAGGCTGACGCGTAACGCGCTGACCGCAAATGTAAACAAGCGGCCATTTACAAGACACCTGACGTCACGGCCAGTATATTCGCGTTTTGGCGGTACCTTTAAATATTCACATTTTTAATATTACAAATACACCTTACGATCCATTTTTTCGAATTTATAAGCTTTCACAGCTGTTTTGTGGACTAGATGCTACCTATTAATATACAAGTTAATAAAATATAAATACATGGCAAATACTCAATTATTAAGCAACCAACACTTTAAGGCATTACCAATAAAGACAGGTGCGTATTAGGGCCAGTTTGTGTGCCAACGTGTGAAACATACACGCAGATACCACCAAAAGTAATTTTTTAATTAGTTCGCTGGTTCCGGGGGACCGGGAAAGTTTATCAACAGAGGAGCGATATTGTAAACTTAAGCGTAAACTTCTTCCATATCAAGAAGAACCCAGACACCAGCACCCGAATTATAGGTGTACACAAAATCTAAATAATGTCAACCCTACTGATGTGTACCGTGCACTGAAGAACACTTATTACGACCGTGTCATCTCCAAAGAGTACTGCCGACTTCGAAGCGAGAGTGGAGTTGCCTCTGCCAGGAAAAGATAACAGGAAGGGAAAGCATCGCTTTATGAAATCAGATTTATTTTCTGAAGAAGCAACTTTTACCATAATTAGTTTGGCTTAAGTTCACAACACTTACCTCTGGGCAAACTAAAATCCAATAGCGGACATTGAAACCAACCACCATGTTAACTTAAAGGAGAACGTTTAGACGATGATAATCGATAACTATTTATTAAGACCAATATTTTTACCACAACATGCAAATGACTTCTTTTAATGTTTCTAGAAAACACTTTTCCAAACTTACTTGATGATTTACCCTTGGCCATTCAGCAAAATATGTGTTTACAACTAGATGGCGTTCCGCCTTATTATAGTAGAAATGAAACGTATCACCAATTTTCCTAATCGTTGGAACGACAGGTAATCGCCTCTACCAAAGCTAAATCCATTGAACTTTTCTTTCTTTCCTGAGGTTTATGAAGGATTTCGTTTATGTAGTACCCATCTTAAAAGAACAACACCTGCGGAAACATATAGCGGAAGGTTCCCAGCAATTTAGAGAAAACCCTCCATGTTTATGGTAGATACTTCCTGGTTAGTTGGCCGTGGTCGTGGTGATCTCCTTAGTCACATTTCGTCCATTGCCTGTGGTGAGCATCTTCAGACCCGGGTCTATCGTAGACGTAGCTATCTTCGAGCGAACACAGACTGTGTGGATATAATGTTTGTATGTAATTCAAATGCATGTCTATGCTGTGCTGTCTGTACCGCAATCAACTGCTGATAGATCTATTTCGCTATCATTATAGCTCATCACTGCAGTTTAGGTCTAGTGCAGACAGCACGGCATAGAAATGGTTTTGCCTATATACCAAAGGCTTGGTACGATGTAAGTAAGAAATTAGATGGCAATGCCATCTGTCAGCATTACACTGACATGATGACAAAGCCATAATGGGATCTACTTCCTAAAGGAAGTGACCTGTAGCCTGACAAATTTTTGCGAGCGGACAAGAACCGACATACATTAAAATGCATGTCTATGCTGTGCTGTCTGCACCGCAACCAACTGTAGTTGATACTGTAGTAACGTGACTGCTGCTATTTCTTTTGCTAACTTTGTACACATAAACGTAGCTTAAATGTAAAATTTGCAACGTACTTAAATAAGGAATGGTAAATTAAAATATACGTCCGCTTTTCCTAGCACATAAATTTCATAACGGGATCACTGTGCTGCTAGAAAATGAAGCGTATTTATTTATCCATTTCTTACACAAATTTCTTAGGTCGATAAGTCTAAAGTCATTGCTTTATTTAACAAACAAGTAAATACTGTTAAAATGCATTGAAATAATAGATAGTAAGAAAATCATTTGTTTTCTAAAGAAATAAATTTTTACATGATTTCAAATGATTAAGATTTTATAGCAGAGCTCATAAGTAATGAATATGCTTTACCAACGCCATAGTGAAATATATTTGTCAAAATATATGCAAGCTAATAAAAATAACAGACTTTAAACGTTTAGTCTGAAGACTAGGGCATCAACATTTGTCAGATTTTTTTACATCAATCACCGTGTTTCAAAAATGTTTTATTCATTTCTCCCATTTGAAATTTCACGCTTCACAAATAGTGGGTACCCTAATGAAAGCCATTAGCAATTATGACTTCGAGTTGTTTAACAAAAGATTTCCCAAATTACTTATGTTAATGGAATATTTGAAACTTGCCGAGTGATGTGCAAGAGTAATTTAACGAATGGTTGCCTATTATAATGCACTGGTTTGTTTTACATCGCTTTCTATTGGAAAAACCCTAGATGCGTCTATTAACTAAAATTCCGTACGTTATTGAAAATTTCAATTATCATCTTCCTGCATATCTCTAGAGCTAATTCGGATGTTTTTTCTTTTTAGAATTCTGGGTGAATGGCCCAATACTTACACATTCACAAAGGCTGTTGCAGAAGATGTAGTGAGATTAAATGCTAGGGACATCCCTGTAGCCATATTTCGGCCAGCTATAGGTAGGTATACTTTTCTTTTGACTGTTATGCCGGTCTGATTTTTTGACAATATTTTCAATCTGATCAAACTAATAATTTAGCTAAAAATTAAGTAAGAACGTTATGAACTTAATTTATCTTGTTTTTTTTTTATTTAAAAAATTAATGTAATTTAAAAATTCAAACTGAATCGTCTATCTATTCCAGATAATCAGGCTAATTTTTATTTTAAAAATATGTTTGCGTAATTAGGATAAGCTAAATATACATCAAAATATGCTACTGGGTGTTTAAGCTTTTACAAATGTAAACCATCTATATGAATGTATAAATAAAATAGCAGTCTTATTAATTGGCTTTTTCGCCAATGTTTGAACATTACATCACCTCAGTTACATCTGTATTGGCTACTGTTTCCTTAAGGATTATCACGTGCCAAAATTGGCCAAAATTTCTTACATACTTGTAATTGCTCAATATTCTTTTGTTGACTGTAATTGGGGTGGTATTTGGCTCCTGCTAATTTCGAAAATTCTTAAATCTGTTTTTTTAGTTTCGCCCTTTTTAGTTTGCATTGTTTCATTGACATTGACATTGCAAATTGCAATATCTTCATCAACAATTGCTTTACTTTTCGGAGCTATACACGAATGTATCCTTCACTCGCGGATACAATCTTAATTGATTTACCAGCTGTCTTAATTTAACTATGTTATAACTTAGTGTACTAAAATTCAATCACCGACTAATAATTTTTTCAGTCATCTATATAGCTATTCAATATGTCGGTTATAAATGCTTAAAATTTTGCATGAAACGCTTACAGTTTACACATTTTTTATATTTGTTGTTATGCGGTGTGTATCTAGTAAAGGAATTTTAAACATAGAAAGGTTTCGTTTTGCAGTATTCTATTGTAACGGAGTGTTTTACATTTTTAGCTAATAATAGCCTATAATTTGTTGACAATTTTATTAATTATGCATAATTAATTTTAAAAACATCCCGCATATTTTTTCACCAGGAACAAAATTTAGCGCTCTTGCTTTTTATTCAGGTATGTTTAGGTCTATTCTTAAAAGTCTAGGAGGTATTTGCTATATTCTATTTCTTCTGTATGGTATATAAGATCTTTGCATAAGACAGTCTGACCTTTCGCTGTGGATTCTCTCTAGGCAAAGTGGTACAACACCTTTTAGCGGTAGAAATAAAGCTCTGTACGTACATACAGAGCTGTATTAGTAGTAATGGATATTTTGGTAAGGAAGAATGCATGGAATGTACAAACTATATAATACTCGTGTGCACCTGAGTTTACATTTGAGAAAGCATCGGTGCCTCATAAATGACCGATAAACGATTTTTTTAAATTAAATATACATTCAGTATTTAGTGCAACCATATGCAATTAAACAAAAAAAATGACGTTTTAATGTATTGTGTATATTGCGCAACCAAAAATAAGTAACTTGAACGGCAGAGTAATGGATGTTCAATACTTTGGATTTTGAAGCACTTTGGCGGGCTACACATTTTAACGATCTAAATGAAAAGTGTATAATTCAAAACGACGACGTGTTTGAACATCTAATACAGTCCTTGCTTCTATTTGTAGATGTACTGTTATTGTAATTGCCTACTGTAGGCTGTTTTCATTATATTTGTTCCTGTTCGGTTTTCCATAGGTAATTGTTATCACATTTATATTTTCGTTTTAATGGTTCACTACATTACACTAAATATTGATTTTTGGTTATATGTTTTTCTATTTACCGTTTATTTTGCGCTATTAGGTAGTAAAAATACCTTATAACAAAGAAGCATGACAAATATCTCATAAACCTTTTAGAATTAGGCTATAAAATTTTCGTAAAACATAAAGTGTGTTGGTAACGTATATATTATTTTATAGTCTTAATTTGTACTTTACATTTTCGCAGAAACAACGGTTTGTAGTCTCGTTATGTGGCTTTTGTGATTCTTTGATTCATGGAACTTGAATTGGCCATGATAGGTTTGATCGGGGATATTCTATAGGATAAATCGCATGCCCTTATACAGCTTAACTAGTCAATGAATTTGATTGTAATTGAGAAACAGTGGCAGCTCATCCGGGTTGGCAAAAATTGTAATAAAATTGATATTAAATTTGTTCATACTTTTGTGTATATTTTGTTTAATTATGTTTAGACACCTTGAACCTGTTAGTGGGTATTTTTTATGTTACCGTATTTTAATAATTAGTTAATATCATTATTATCATGGATTAATTTTTAATGTACCTACATGTAGCAACTATTACATCTATATTTCTATAATGAAACCATGAAAAAACTATCCGGATTTTCTAAGTTTTTAATTTTTCCAGGATTATTGTAAGAACCAACCTAATAAATAAACAATTTTAAGCAGATATAAATATTTTAGAGAATTAATTATACACGTGTGTTTGTTGTGTATATAACTTTAGTGAATTTGAAGTCAAGCACAAGAAAATAAAATAAGTAACCGCCAATACGCGGATAATGTGCACAAGTAACAAGAATAACGATGTCAATTACAGAGTTGCCAAACTGGGTTACTTGTAGCCAATTGGGCTATCTTTTTTACTTACGGCGATATAAAAATTAATCTAAGTAACAAGTCGCCAGTTTGGACTAAGTACTTTAAAAAAAAATTCAAAATCCATTACAGCAGCACTGGTAAGAAAAAATACGGACTATTAGAACAGGTTGGATTGTGGTAGAATTGACGCTTTTGAGTGAAGTTAGTCAGGTTACAAACCAACCAACGGCCGTTTTTAACCACAAATTAAGTTTTATTTTATTTTATAAGAAATTTTTCCATCGGCACAAAAATATTTTCAATTACCATTTATGTTCATGGAATAGCATTCCGGTTTATTCTGTTCCTTTTGCATTGACTACTTCACTACATATACTATATTTTGTTTCTTGCTGACAAAAGAAGTGCGTTACGGGCTTTTTGATTACTTCCATCTGCATGCAGAATGATAATTATTTTGCTGCGTGTAGGAGGTGTATTTAAATAGCAATTAATTGTATCATCAGCTTTTTTACGCCATTCATCACGATACTTTTTATATGCCTAATGTATTCGCCTCTCACTTTTTTTATTCTTAAAGATGGTGATTCCATAATGGCCATTCTTTTGTCAAGCATATTAAAACTGAAAGTAAGCTATAGGAAAATACAGTGACAACATTCAATATCGTATCCTGAATCATTTAATGTCGCAGTCGCAGATATTCTTTATACATGTTGTATATGACGTTCTTTATTTCTGTACCTAAACTTTCACTTAATTTTGTATTCTTACATTCACTTTTTTCGCCCATTACTATTTTTTATGATTTTTTAATTGCATGTATACCGTACCTTTGTTAGATCACTTGCAACTTTAGTCGGGTTAGGGCATTCCATTATAATCAGACCCTCATACGTATATACACGTATATATATATATATACATCATGCTATTCTTTCTGCGTCTTTTCATGAACCTAGTGATTCTGCGTCCGACGAGTATAAACGAAAACTGCAAGCGTCTTAGATCAGTCATTCAATTTCTAACAGGCAGATGGCAGGACATGCGATGTATATTGAATATTAATCAATTTACAGGGCGGAATACATTGTGCTATCTTTCTGCGTCCGAACCATTACCTAGTTTTTGGCGTCCGGCATATACGTACCATGTTACCGATGTTTGTGCGTCATACAGCGCTGCCATTTTTTCGGTTTGAAAGAGTTCATTTTAAAGCAGGTAACTAAAAAGAAAGTCTTGCAATCATTTTGGGGGCTGTAAAATGTAAATTGCGATATTACGAGAATAGTAAAATATACCCAAATTTCTAGTTGCAACTAATCAATAGCTTATTAGCTCCAAATTAAGAAACCAAAAACTGATATTAAAATACAATAATTGCGTATGAGGTTCAAATTATGTTGCAGCGTATCAGAAATTTCTACTATGTAAAAAGCTGTATCACGGAAAAATGTAGACGATCTGACTGGGAAAAACACTAAAATGGAAATGTTTTAAATCACAGCATAACAATCTTATAAAAGAAAAATAGCTACAAAAAGGATTAAAAATTATGTATGTACTAAAGCTCATCAAGGCAAATACTAGTTATAGCTAAATAGCAGATAATTATATATACAAATGTAAGCTGGTTATATCCGTTGTATGTATATATTCAGCATCTTAGATTGATGCATAGTATAAATGTTCTGTTATGTTTTTGTAAATGTATTAGCTGTAAAAAAGAACTTTCTTTATTGCAAAAAATGTTATGTGCTTCGCCAATCTCTGCTATTAAAGGTTGTAACTTATTTACTGTGCGGTAGGAAATTCTCAAGTTATAATAATTTGTAAATCGCCGTTTATGAAAAATACTCCCGAACACATCAGTATTATTTTTCTAGCCTCCATTTAAGATACAAATAACAAGCTTTGATGTCATTGATTATTTCTTTTGGAATACAAACCATTTTTTGCTCTTGCAGAACGTAGTAGCCAAGGTTCTTTCTGTTTATGGTGATAGGGGATAATTAATAGTTAATAATTATTTTACAAATAAAAGTCACTAATAATATACTTTCGAAGATTTTACGGTTTACAGGTATATGCTATATTAAAATTAACAGCTGAAATGTGTCAGCTGTGGCTTACTAAAGAAGGAAATAAAATTCTAAACTGACAAAAACTAATACAAATCGGTTTTCAGCATCCTTGGATTATTTATTGAAATGTAATTATATAGTACAGTTTATGGTAAATAATCTTAATGTAAAACAAATTTTAATTAACATTTTATTCAGAGAATTTAAACAACTTTTGAAATAGCATGCAATAGAGTAACCATCGAGCCATCCAAACAAATCACTCCAACAATAGCACTATGTTCAGAATGCATAAATTCCTATATGGCAAGTATCAGAAGGTAACCCTACACAGTGGCGATAAAATATTTTCAAAATTATTTGAAAATAATTTGAAAACTAGAAACAGCTTTATACCCTTATTACATGAAGAAGTAGGCAAGTAAATGTTTTAAATGTGATCAATCAATCAATTTTACACAACTAATCTATCCATATAACACCACAAAAAAATTGTCCTAGGGAGTAATAATGCCACTTAAACCTGCGGATACTTTATGTTCCTTTATAAAGCAGTAAAATATCTTGAATGACGAAAGGCTGTTCTAAAAATAGCCAAAAATAAAATATTAGTATAAAACATTACAATTGCCATACAGCGTGAAATTGAAAAGTGGAAACCATAAGATAGACTTCAAWCCTGGAGAACACTAATGGCGTTTGAAGCTTCTGCTTCATCTTGGCTTTAAATTGATTTAATTTTACTTTCACATCCAACGGATGGGAAGTACTCTATCGCGAAAAAAAATTGAGCAAAAAATTTCTTTTCTGTGTGTCTGGCAGTCTGTCAGTCTGTGTGTGGACGCCATAACTTTCGAAAGATTTAACATATAAATTTGCAATTTAGTATACATATAAATCATAACTACCCAGTGTCCTATTTAAAATAAAATTTTTCGGAAAAGTATTTTTTAAAAATTGACATTTTTGAAATATTTCCAATGAATTGAAATATGGACCCTGTCCACACGATTTTTGTAAATTATTTCTATTATATAGAAAATCAAATTTATGATTAAAAAGTACTCTTGCAATTTTTTTATTGTTAAAAATTTTCGAGTTACAAAAGAAAACGATGAATTTATAAATTTATGGATTATTGATATTACGAGAACCGTTTGTTGTTCCAAAAAAATTTTGACAATTGTATGTGGAAGTATTGACTCAATTTGCAGTGGTTTTTTCATATATTCAGATTTATAGAAAAATAATGTCAGTATGTCTAATTTGAATCAATACTTTAAATTAATACTTGAAATACAACAGCACCAAACAAAATTATAGCATTGGTTAAACACATGGAACACATTATTAATGAACCGGAAATTAACTGTTTAAAAATATGAATCCACGAATTATATACACACTACGAAAAACTACATAAAGAGACTGACCAGTAAAAGAATACTCAAAAATTAAAGGAACATTATTCTCCCCAGCAATACAAAATTAGTTTTTTCTAGTAAATAATTTAAGACACTTATTCTTGCAGTAAACGCTCAGGTTTATATCTCTACGATTCCTTTTAATCAGACCATTTTAGTTCGCAAAAACAGAAATTACAAAAGCGCACACTTAAAGTCTGTAGTTAAGTTAAGTTAAGTTAAGTCAGCACCTCCCGAATCACCTTCTATTAAACCGATTTTCATATATTGAATATATTAATTATATTCGGAGATATTTAGGAAAAACTGTTTTCTCTAAGTGACGCTTATTTGCTAACATCTTCTAAACAATTTGCTCCACCGAAAATTTATAAGGGCAAATAATACTCGCAGTTATACTACTAATCACATACTAAAACGAAAAAAAAATTGGAAAAAGGGTAGTTACCTCCCAATTTTGCCCCCTTCCCGATACCATACTTATAATTTCAAGTTCATATATTTAGTCTTTCGAAAGTTATCGTGTCAACAAACAAAACCACAGACACAGACACACAGACAAGAAATTTTTTTGCTTTTACGTTTTCGAGCATTTTAAAGCGAATGAGCAAATAAAAATTTTTTAAATTTTTTTCTGTTAGATGTGGAAGTAATTTATCTCATTTTCAGATCCTCCAGTAGATTCTCGTTAATTTTAATTATTTCTTCTGGAAGTAGTTGAATATATATAATGGTAAATAATTTACTTTCGTTTACATCTGAAGTAGGTTATATTTATAATTATTATGGATACCTAAATTTTCAGTATTATATTTTATACTTGAGTTTAGCCTAGTATCTAGCAATACTTCGTGAAACATCGCCAAAAATGCAGTATGATGCAATAAAATGCTAATCTTCAACCAATGAGGGAATTTTCCATTTATATCCTGGTATATGTAGGGAAAACATAATTCATGATAGGTAATCYGGTGCAATTAGTGGTGGATACCTGCAGAAGGTAAACACATTAAAATTTTTGAAACTTAACTCTGTAGCTAGCTCCTAGTTTTTTTAGATACAAATTCCATACTGCGTAAAGGGCTTTTTCCAGCTTTACAGAGACAAAGTAAAATTTCGGCCTCGATGCGTTGTAGGGGATTATTTATAGTACGACATATTAAAAAATGAAGGCAGTCGGATCCAAAATGACGTAGCTGAACAACTAGAAGTTTTACATGTAAACAGTATAGGTAATACCCTTAAACCAGTGATGAGCGTTTACGCGTAAATTATAATTTTCTACGTTACACGCGTAGAAAATGTAGATAAAGCATTTTGGCGTAGATTTTGAGTAGAAAATTTAAGTAGGTGCGCGATAAACCTGAATGGAAACCGTTTTGTTTCTAATTTCTCTGTTTTTTTTATAATAGTTTTCTTTGGAACATAAAAGACAAAGCATTATGTTTTCCTTCCACAACTATATTAAGTACATTCTTAAGTAGCCTATTTTCACATGATATCAAATTAGAACAGCATGTTTCATGCACAAGTTGATTTTTCTCCAGAGAAAGGTATCTACTGTAATCAACTATAACCTGTTACTTGCTTCTTTAGATCACTGTACCTAGTTCAGTATACATACATATTAGGACAATCAAACTGGCCTGCAATTAAAAGCGTTTGGTGAAAGAACAAGGGTGGCATATAAAATTGGTCATTTATTTCAGTTTATAGAGAATAAAGATAATAAAATTCAAAGTGCGTCAAAGTGTCTTGGACAGCACACTTATCCTGCTTACTCAGGTGTTCTGGATATAATTGATGTTTCCCAAACAAGTTATTGTTATTTAAACATTTATCTAGTCAAACTTAATTATAACAAAGTAGTATTTTGTTTAATTAAGAATAAATATTATAAAATACAAAATAATACTGGCATTTGAGGCGTTTTGAGTAGTACTGATGATGAACACCAGAACACCACTAAAAAAACTATATATTTCTAGAATTCTGTTGTCTACACAATGCTGTTTTCTACTTTTAAGGTAGAATATTACATAGTTTACGCGTTGATAATAGCGTAATTTACATAGCGTATTTTACGCGCCCATCACTGCCTTAAACGCACCACAGTTACCCAAAGCGAACCGTGCGGCTTCGCGACGAGATAAAACATTAAAATATCTGCTAGCACTGGAAATATTACTGCTCCCCAGCATTGCCAAGTGATAGGACGCAGAACCATCGACATTCTGTATCAACGAGGTATACGCAGAAAGTATACGCGTTGCGATAATTGCGCCCCCACGAACAGTCTGGCGAACTACTGGCTGAAACACGAGCACACATCGCCACCCTTCTGCGTCCACATGCATGTCTCATAGCACTCATATTATGTTGTTTACGCGAATGCTGACATTAGGAATGACAACACTGCACCTTAATAGATATGCCAAGTATGTGAGCAAATTTTTAACTGTTGTTACCAGAGAGCTAATACGCGATGTATTTTCTGCGTCCGAATATGGACGCTGAAGGGTGGTGGACGCAGAAGCAAATGTAAACGAGACAATGTACGGACGCAGAATCATGAACAAGATGTATATATATATATATATATATATATATATATATATATATATATATATATACTCAAGGATTAATACATTGTGTGCGCAATCTAATATACGCTTTCAGATTTGTTGATCTGCTACTTGGGCTACTTATTTACTAATTTATAAATAAATAACACTGGCAAACTAGAAAGGATCAAATATTTTACTGCTGACGCAGTAGATATTGTCACTAGTCGCACTGGTCATAAATAAATTTTCACTGTTAATGGCTGCATTAAGAATGTTAAAGTTAGAAAGTCACTGTCAATAACCGAAGGAAGTACTATTTGTGAACCCAAATCCACAGCCACCACAGAAAATGATGACAACGTCCTACTAACTATTCTGGCATATTTATAATACCTACCTAACATAAATTCAAGACATTTCMCGMCAGTTTTGCAATTTCTGGCATCAGTATAGTACTAAATAGTTTTATAACATAATTTTATGAAAAGACAGAATGTCTGTATTTTATGTCGTATTTTAAAAAGTATATTTTGAATTTGATTATAAAATGGACTTTTTTATTATTGGTGTTAACCGGGGTGGGTAAATATGAGTTATATTCAATTTTAACGAATTAAATAGGTAATGTAATTTCTAGAAAGCAAAAATATTTGAACAGAACTATTATATAAACTAAGCAACTTGTTCAAAAAACAAGTTTATAAAGTTTAATTTAAGCTACATAAACGATATTAACTTTGCAGTGACTGCAGCGAACGAAGAACCAATACCAGGCTGGGTGGACAACGTAAACGGTTTTACAGGCATACTGACAGGGGTAGGCTGTGGTTTACTCAGGGCCTGCTTTACCGATCCTTCGTGCGCTGCTGAAATAGTACCCGTAGATCTGGTTGTGAACGCTATGATAAGCATAGCATATGACACAGCTCGCAGCAGGTAATTCCTTTGCTAATTTTATTCGTACTGTAATGAATGAAAACTTATTACTTAAGTGATACGTGGAGTATAAAATGAAGGTGAATATCCGCTTGAATTATACGTACATTGTATTCTTTGCTTCGAATTTTTTCTTTGTGTTATTGAGGACTTTGCATTTTAAATACTCGTTTTCGGCGGTATCTTATTATTCATTAAATTTAAAACGATATACATAGATAATTTGTGCAGGAGCAAAGATTGAATTAATCAATAACAAGAATTATTTAGAATTTCTACTTCCTAGTTTATTTTATTTATTTATTGCCTTTTTACGGTCTTAAGCATTATTCACAAAACTGTATTCGTTAGGTGCAGAAGTACCTTCAGCTATAATTATAAAGCCTTCCCTCTGGGTATCTTTAACTTAATCATTAATAATTCTACTTGTCTGGAAGAAAACAAAAATATGTGCGATAATMAAAGAACGATCGGTTTGTTATAATGTAGTTATTCGATTGATATACTGAGCGACTGCCGACTAGTGCACAGACGCATCGGACGACATGCAAAATAGAGTCACGAGCTAGCTGCTCAGGCCTAGTGCATGAATCTATAATGTCTAAATGGGAGCATCTTCCAGAAAATTATAAAATAATGGTTAGACAATTGCATTCAGAAAAGTATTCAAAACTCCCTCCTCCGTTTAAATCGTCTTGTAACTTTATTTTCGATCGTATTTTGAAATGCAGGACATAAATACGCCTTAGAAAGAACGTTCTTGTAGGGTAGATGCTTTTTACGAATGTTTTTTATAATAGCTCCAGTATATTAGGCCTAATATTGGTCGCCTTTGAAAAAATATAATGAAGTAATTATTAGTTTTTTTGTCAAAAGAAACTGCTATGTTACCTAGAAGTTTATACCTTTAAAAAACATATGGATGTTGGTACATCCATTGTTAAAATTTGCGAATGCTATAGCATTCTAATGCAACCTTAGATTCATTTTTTAATGCAACGATAATACATACGCCATTAAACAAAAAAATGACGTTTTAATCTATATTGTATATTGTGCAACTAAAAGTAAGCAAAATAAGCAGAGTAATGTTCAATACTTTGGATCTTGAAGCACTTTGACGAGCTACACATTTTAACGATCTAAATGAAAAGTGTATAATTCAAAACGAGCACGTGTTTGAACATTTAATACAGTCCTTGCTTCTATTTGTAGATGTACTGCTATTGTAATTGCCTACTGTAGGCTGTTTTCATTATATTTGTTCCTGTTCGGTTTTCCATGGGCAATTGTTATATTTTCGTTTTAATGGTTCACTACATTACATTCAATATTGATTTTTGATTATGTTTTCCTATTTACTAATTATTTTGCGCTATTCATTTGTCGCGAAGGTAGTAAAAATACCATATAACAAAGAAGCTTGACAAATATCTCAAAAACCTTTTAGAATTAAGCCATAAAATTTCCGTAAAACATAAAATGTGTTGGTACCGTTAAACATTTTACATAGAATCGAATGACGCAAATCTGCTATTTATTTTATTAAAATAAGATTTGTATTATATTTGTAGTCTCAATTTGTACTTTTTATTTTTCCGGAAACAACGGTTAGTAGTCTCGTTTGTGTGGGTTTTGTGATTCTTTGTTTCGTGGGGCTTGAATTGGCCATGATAGGTTGATCGGAGAATTTCTATGGGATAAATCGCATGCGTTTATACAGCTCAACTACTCAATGAATTTAATTGTAATTGAGAAACAGTGGCAGCTCATCCGGGTCGGCCAAAAATTGTAACAAAAATATAATTAAATTTAACTATGAAGGCTTTCACGGCCGGCAATATTACCATTATTATTGTTGGTTTCTGGGCATAATGGTCGTGGTTCATACTTTTGTGTATATTTTGTTTAATTATGATCAGATACCTTGAAACTGTTAGGGGGTATTCTTTATGTTACCGTAAGCCATGAGCTAGTAGCGACCTACTGCAGCGTCTATGATGGCTAAGTGGAAGAAACCTTCTTAAAGCATTATGACAAGAAAAAGTAACACGTGTTTTTTATTTTGTTTAACAGTTGCTCTATGCACTATTTTGCCTTTATTACCACCTTCAGGACTTGCAACATTTCGTAATTTGAGTGGACTGCCTGTGATTGTTATTAAGTAGGTATCTCAGTCTGGTGAGCTGAAATAACGAAGTTATTAGTAAAAAAAGTAGCTATTTTGCTTACGTAATATTTACGCAATATTTAATTTCAATAGTATTAAATATTTTGAAGAAGTGGTTTAAAATATAAATATAAAATAGAATCGGTTGACTGGATTTTATCCCTCCCTAATGCGAACTACAGTGCCAAGTTTAATTTTTTAAGCAGCCAGTTACTTCATTTTTACCCTCTTTTAGGTACAATTATTGTTTTTTTTAGGCCTCAGGAGATCCCCATATACAACTATGTATCATCCGCCGAGAACCCAATTCGTTATGAAGAAACCAGGGATTTTGGCTTAAAGCATGCCGTAAACATACCATCGGAGAAATCATTGTGGTACTACAGCTTGCATTTGTACAAGGATAGGTGGAGCTACTTCCTAGCGAACTTGATCTTTCATATATTACCAGCTCTCCTTATTGATACAGCATTGATAATAGTGGGAAAGAAGCCGCAGTAAGTAAAGCCTCTCCTCTAAATTCTTATTTTGTTTAAGAGTACTTCTTACATTCTAGATTTTTAAAAATATATAAGAAAGTTAACAAGTTCGTATACGTGCTTGCATTTTTCTCAACAAAAGAATGGGACTTTGACAACGAGCGCATGAAAAATTTGTGGGCGAAACAATCAGAAGATGATAAGCTGCTTTTCCCATTCAACATCACTAGGGTAAACTGGGATACTTACATAAAAAATTATGCCCTTGGCATCAGGAAGTACATTTTTAAAGAAGAACTAACTACAGTACCTAGTGCTCTGAAGAAGTACAGAAGGTTAGTATGTATTCAGAGCAAGGTCTTCCTTATAAATCTTTTTATTAACTAGCCTTGTTCCTCTATCGTCAAACTATTATTTACTGAAATTTTATTAGATGAAAAGGTGCCATTTTACACAACCCAACAAATTTTTGTTATAAATCGCAAATCAGAATGTTTCGTGATTACATTATGTATAACGAAGGCATCATTTTGTGTTGCAAGGTATTAAGCTCCCAAAATATCAGTTTAAAACCATCTGCTGCACAGTTACATATTTTAATATAAAGCACGATTTTTTGTACTCGTTTCAATTTTTTTATAATATACATACGTAGATACCATCACAAATCAATTTCATTGTTATTCTAGGTATTAAGCGTAACTTTATTAAAACAGCCTAAATATAATTAACTCTTAAGACTATATAGATAACAGAGTTTTTCTGAAGAAAGATAAATAAATGATATATTGACGGTAGCTGAGAACGGCTATAGTTTAAAAAATAAAAAAGTTTCTATTAAATTATTAGAAAATTAAAGACGTGATCGCTGACATTAATTCTGACTTTATTATTACTATTTTGAACCTATACAACTAGCATCACTGTAATAAAAGAGATTTATTAACATCGTTTCTTAAACTTTTAGGTTATACATCCTGGACAGGACGCTCAAGGCCATATTATTGATAATATTTTTTAGCTTGTTGAGCAGTTTTGTGCTACGACCCCTTTTGCAAAGGCTCGAAATTAATTCATTTTAGAAACTTTGTTTTAATGTTTTGTATTATTTTTGTATGTTATTTAAAACCTATAATACATAATGCTACCTATACTTTATCTTATGTACTTAATCCTTAAGTGTATGGTTTCATGCATAGAGAATAAGCACGGAACAGAGTTCTTGCACTGATCAACAATTTAGATTGAAATAACTGTAAGTAGGAAAACATGTGTTATATCTCTCATAAATGCAATAAGTAGCGTCCTTTTCGCATGTGTCATTTTTAAATAGAAACACCTATAGTAGTCCTTTCAACTTTATTTGAAAAAACTAGTATAAATAGTGTATATCATGACCGATTTTAGATCTTTTCTGCGTTTGGATGTGATATGCATAACGTGTACACAACAGTGTTGTTTCCGTCAAATACAAGATCGTTTTTAATTAAGGTTTTTACGTTTTAAGCTTAATAGAAAAAGAATAACGCACAAATTGGCTATTTAAAGACATCCGAGTTTCTTTTTTTCGTCTTTTGCAAACTTTTGCAAAATTTGATGCGGTCAGTAATTTCCTTCGTTCCTCAAACCATTTATTGTTTAAATTTTGAAAACGAGGTTCTTCCTATCAACAAATATCATAAAATACACAAAATAGTTTACGCATTAAAAACCAACAGGTCAGCACGAAATTTCTGTCATTAGCTCAACTAATTTAAAACTACTTATCGGGGTGAGATCGTTATTTAACAGCCTACTTCCATATTTCTTCATATAAATGGCTTACAATATATCTAGATTGTAGCTATCACTACTCTTGAAAAGTTTTATATCATTAAAAAAAATTTCCAGTATCGAAACAGCTGCAGCTGATATTTCGGTATCAAGATTTCATGTGTGTAATTTATCTTTATATAATCGTTTATCCAGGCTCCTACGCGTTTGACCTACATATAACTTATTACAAACCTCGCAACTTATTCCATAAATTCCCGATTTGGTTTTGTCATTCCCGTATTTACCTTGGTTGTTTAATTTATTTTTTATGGTGTGTTTGTTGGAAAAAAACAGGTCGTATATTAAATTTCTGAAACAAATTCGAGCGCTTGTGTTCTCATGCAGGATGATAAGTTAGTTTTACATATTTCAAGTGTGTTTTTTACAACGTAAGGTGTTAAAGTGGATGTGTTTGTTTTCTTTTTAAATCGATTATAAATCTTATTGACGAAATTTTTACTGTAGCCATTCACCTGCCCGATGTAAAATATTTTTTGAAGTTGTATTTCAAAATTTTCTTGTGAGAGAAGTACATTAAAAAGCCTATGAAATAGCTGTTAAACTCCACCATATCTATAGTGACTGTTTGATGTCTTGTACTTTTGCGATAAATAACGAATTCCAACCTTTCATTAACTCTAGATAACTTTAAATCCAAGAACGGTATACTTCTTTCATTGTCTTTTTCCATTGTAAAGCTAATAGAGGGATACTGTTTATTTAAAACTTCTAAGAAGTTATCTAAATCAAAATCATTACTAACTATCGCTAGTATATCGTCAACATAACGGTACCAAACCTTCGGGAAGACACCTGAATTTTTGACGCTATTTTCCAACCTATTTAGGAGATTAGCCATAAAAGCTGATAAAGAAAATTACCCATAGAAGTCCCAAAGGTTTGTTTATATGCTAAACGCATTTTGTTCCATACACAACTTTGTTAGCATAAGGTAGGTACTCTTTAATTTCATGATATTGATTTTGAAACTAAAAGTTCTTCACAGACAAATCGTTATCACATGGAATGAATTAAAAAAGACAAGTACCTACACTGTTTGATTAAGCAATTATTAAAAGAAGTAGCAAAGATAATACAGAAATCAGCAGGTGATATTTTCCTTGCAAGAAGTGGAAATAGGCAATCCGTTGTCCACCACTAGCGATCTTTATACTCGATTATTTCCGTGCTGAGACGAGTCATTTCACGATTTACGCACCAACCTGACAGCGAATTCTAAGCGGAAGGCCAAATACCAGTCACCAGTTAATCAGCTGGATGAATTCAAGGTGTATTCTAATTAACCTTTTTTCTGTGCTGCACCGGGAGTTTTTACCTGATTAAGTCGATCAGTCGTTTGTGTGAAAAGATTTAGAATTTGTGTTAATATTACCTAATACAACTGGAAATGCCGGACTACGTTGACGAGAAGAAAAACAATGACACCAAAATCGTCAAGTTCTTTGCAGGAAAAAATGTCTTCGTCACAGGAGCAACCGGGTTCCTGGGAAAAGTACTAGTGGAGAAATTGTTGAGGTCTTGTGGCGATGTTAAATGCATATACATACTAGTTGGGCGGAAAAAAGGCGCAGACATCAACGCCATTCTTGACGAATACTGCAACGATTCTGTAAGTTCAGGGTGACTCAATCCAAAACAACAATAATAGTAATACTAACAACACAGCATAAACAATGGTATGGGAGTAGCATGCATCAAAGGTCAAAACACAAGCAAAATAGCTCAGCTGCAGCAAGAATTTAAAATTAAAAGTTATATCGTCGTGTCAGTTATAGAATCCAAGTAAAGTGTAAACCTATATCTAAATGCGTACCTACTTCCCCACTTATCTAATACGCCATATTACTTTCTTACAAAATATTGGGCAACAACACAACACAAAGGAAAACAGAGAGAAAAGAGAAACTCGAAAATGCGGACCGTAATTAACTTTTTTAAAATTGTTATTTATATAAACATGGTCATCCGACAGTTGTTTATCTGACGAAATTAAGTTCAAATGACGTTTTGCCTTTACTACATTACTAGATGTTACTACGAGATGTAATTTCTAAACAAATGTATTTTATTTAAAAAGTTTAAATGTTTAAATATTACTTCGAAGGCAATGAAAAACGCATACTCACCCCCTTTTCACCAGCTCACGGAAAGTACTTCCAAAATTAGTGCTACTGTAGATATATATATATATATATATATATATATATATATATATATATATATATATATAATTATGTACACCTGCACATCCCCGAGGTGGCCGTCGCCGAGGAAGACATTTAGATGTCGCGGGGTGCACCTGCACCGCTAGGATTTAATTTTGTTTCAGTTCTTTTTGGTCCTTGTACTAGAGAGCTCATACTGTAGTTTAAGTGTAAATTTAATAATAAAATTTTTTTAAAACGAAAATTCGACTCGTTCGAATTTAATGATATGTTACATTTTTAACAAGGGTGTGAATATAAAACTTTGCTTAATTCTTATTACCGTACTCTCTGAATTGTCACCCCCTTTCTCACACCTTTAGGAAAAGAACATTTTTAGATATGTGTTATTCTAAACAGTACCCTAAACACGTAATTCATGTTAATTAATTCGTAAATAATTCAACTTTATTATACCTTATTTCACATCTCACTAGAGGTGGATTTTTTAAAAAAGCCGAAAAGCTTCTAATCAAAAGCCAAGAAAATAAAGTTTCATTCCTTTAATTTCAAAAATTACGGAATTCTCATACAAACTTTTATCCCCCATTTCACTCCCTTAAGGGTAATATTTTTAAAACCGGTGAAACGCGTGTTCATTTTCTTTAATCCAAAGCCTAAATAATAACGTTTCATGTTTTTAACTTCAAAAATGACAGAACTCACAAGCAAATATTCGTCCCCTATTTCAACCGCTTAATCAGTAAGTCAGGACATGTTATTTTATAAGTAAAAAAGATATTTGTGTATTCATTATATTATGTAATGATTTTGTAATGAAGTGGTGTTAGCGATGCGCATATTATTAAGGACAAAGGCGTTAAATAATGCAGTAACAAATTTGAAGTTGAAAGGTAAGGTATTTACATTCCGAAACACTGAAAAAAGCAATATGTAGGTTAAACGTTAATTGTTTGAAAATTATACTACGTTATTCAGGTAATATGACAATATAATTAGGGACTTATATCTTGTAAGAGTTAGGCAGTGACATTTACTGAGATTCCGAAAGACATTGCATATGTTTTTTGAAACAATAGTTGAGATGTTTAGAACCAGGGTTGGCATGATTAAAACAAAATGTTTAAAACAGAATGTTTTAAACTTGTTTAAAACAACGCTTCTGTTTAAAACTTTGTTTTAAACAAATGTTTAAATTGTTTGTTTTGAACAGTGTTTTTTTACGACTATTTTATGTGATTCATTAATTATTACTTTACTCGTTTACCCTCCACAAATAGATAAACAGGATTATTAGTAATTACATATCTACATAATGTCACCCTACATTTGCATAAAAATTAATTATAATTAATTATAAACCAGGCCCAGTTTTTTATCGATACAACAGTTACAGAAATTAATAATAAACTTAACATTTTTTCTGTAGCTATAAATTACAAACATTTTAAAACAACAAATTAAAATCTTAACCTTATCATAACATAAAAATTTGTATTTCTGGTCCATTACAACAAAACAATAAATAAGACGTTCATTCAACACTTACTAGATAATTATATCTTTAGCATAATAGAGCAAATAATTATCAGAACTTGGGAATATAAAAAAACAATAAACAAGAAATAAAATATTTTACTAGTGCAAGCATATCTTTTTTGCACTTCTTACATCGACCTCGCATTGTACTATTTTGCACCTTAATTTTGTCGAATTATTATTCCTCCTACTGGTCATTTAGCTTAAAACAGAAAAGAAAAACCAGCTCATAATAACTAAAATTGTTGCAGAAACGCCGTACACATCAAATACAAATGATAACAGGCAATCGTAGTCACCTAAGGATTTTTAGACAGTTGCTACGTTTTGCGTCATCTACTCGTATTTATTTTCACTAATACACAGTAATTTGCATGAGAGTGAATGTTTAAAACTGTGTTTAAAACGTTTTAAACATGTTTTCAAGTAAGTAGGAGAAAACATGTTTAAAACAATTTAAACATGATTAAATTAAAAAAAACTGTTTTATTGAATTTAAAAAAACATGTTTTTGCCAACCCTGCTTAGAACCAATAACATTACAAACACCTTTTGATTTTTGAACAATTTTAAAAAGTGCATCCCTCCATGCGTTCCATGCTATACTAGATACGCAAAACTATTTCGTCATAAATATTATAATGAAAAATTAATTTATTTTAATCTCTACAAAAATTCAAACCGCTTATGCGAAGTTAAGCTTAGGCGAACTTGTATAGAGATATGAAAACTAAACAAGTGTTAAACAGTTTTTGGGGGTTCTCTTTTTCGACAACGATTACGGGTGTAGTCGAAACGTGAGATCAATCTTTTTTCCGGTGTTTGATACGGAACAGCGTTTCGCCGAAACCTTACAAGTAAAAATAAAATTTTTATATGCAAAATTTTATCAATAATATAAGACCCCTGTATACCTGCTCTAATATTAACAGTATGTATCCACTTAAATAAAACATTGTTGCTTAGTTAGGCAAGAAAATCTCTGTTAATCCTTCTTTGCTTTATTTCTGTTGACTTTGTGCTTTATTACATTGTGGTCATGTTTTGCATAGCTACTATGCATCGCTTTTAGTTTCTAACAGATTCATTTTTTTCTGCTTTTCTTCTTCTGCTGTAATGAAATGTGATCATACCAACGTGTTTAGGGCACGTCCTGTAATTGCTGTACATATTATGCCGGTATTTAAACAAATGCCTGAACAAACTTTAGGCCAAACTGCTTTTTAGCTGATTTTCATTTTCTATTTCATAAACTCTCTAAAATACCTTTTTCCTATGCAGTTTTGCAACAAGAACATGGTGTGATTTTACAAATGCTTATAACAACGATTTTTCTAAATATTTATTTGGAATGTTATATCTTAAATACTTGACAAAATTTATTTTTCTAAATTCTTTTTCTTCTTTTAATACTATTGAATTACATAAAAAGAAAAAAAGTTGGTATTGGCTTAACTTTATTAGTCTAGTTTCAACAAATATTTTTATTTCACGAAATTGGTATTTATTTTTAGCAACATGTAGCTTAGGATCCAAATTATTCAATAATAAAAAAACAACCTTTGGCATATATAGTTTTCTTGTAATGATTGCCCTGCACATTGGCTTTGAAAGTAATAATTCTTTGTAGTTTCTCAGGGTTGTTGATGCAAGCTCTAATTTCGGTGCAGCAAGATGGTACAAGGTGGGTGCAAACCAGTAAAGTGTGTTTTTTAGAAAATATTATATACGGAGGAAAATTCTGCATTTGTCCTTGAAAGTAATAATTCTTTGTAGTTTCTCAGGGTTGTTGGTGTAAGCTCTGATTTTGTTTAAGCAAGGTGGGCGCAAACCGATGCAAGTGCTCTTTATAAAGAAAGCGATATGCAGGGGCAACATTTTTCCCCTCCCTTAGAAAGTAGTTCCCATTATAAGGGTTAGGTGGTTTTGTCATCATATGTAATGCTGACTGATGGCCAGAGATAAAGACAATACAAATAGATTGGAATCTCTCAGTGGTGGGGGTGACCATACGGATTAGTTTGGCCTAGTGACACGGCATAGTCTTGGCGCTAGCATCTGCTTACAATACAGTGACTTTATAAAGTCACTGTACTTGTACTTACAGTTGGCGGTTTTGTCATTGGACAGTCGCATCGGGGCCAAGGTCTACTTTACTCTCTACAGGTTGCATCAATCGGTCGGTTTATTGGCGCAGTAAATGCGGGGAAGGACGTAAGAAATGACGTATGCGAGCGCCCCAGGGCATCTCTGTCGCACCCGTCTATTGCTCGTAAACCGACTTTGTTGCACTGACAGATGGTTACGAGCATTTTCTAGCCCTATGAACTCCATCTTAAAACAGGTCAGTCAAGTTAGCCCCCCACTTTAATTTTTGAACTATTTTTTATGTTAATGAATTGTGCTTGTTTTGTGCTAAATTGTGCTAATGATTTTATCAATTGTGCTATTTTCCAAATAAGCACAAAAGTTGATTCAAATCCGGGGGCCAGGTTGACGGTCAGCCCCCCAATATTTTGGAATATTCAAAATTTTATTGTGGCAATGAATAGTACTCGTTTTGTGCTGAATTGTGCCGGTGTCAGGAAGTTTTGTGCTGCTACCCTTATATTTATTTTTTTTTAAACAACGGCGGGGGCCAGGTTGACAGTCAGCCCTCCAATATTTTGGAATATTCAAAATTTTATTGCGGCAATGAATAGTATTGTTTTTGTGCTGAATTGTGCCGGTGTCAGGAAGTTTTGTGCCGCAACCCTAATATTTAATTTTTTTTAAACAACGGCGGGGGCCAGGTTGACGGTCAGCCCCCCAATATTTTGGAATATTCAAAATTTTATTGCGGCAATGAACAGTACTAGTTTTGTGCCGAATTGTGCCGGTGTCAGGAAGTTTTGTGCCGCAACCAGTGATGGGCGCGTAGAATACTCCATGTATTACGGCATTATCTACGCGTAAACTATGTAATATTCTACTTTAAAAGTCTACTGTAGAAAATAACTTTTTTAGATAAACAGCAAACTAGTAATATTTAGTACTTTTAACAGCTCCAAATGCCTCAAATGACAGTATTATTTTGTATATTATTATTTTCGTTCTCCCATCGATCGTACCGCGAGATACGTGAAAAAGAGAACTATATATATCACTCAATGGAACGGAGTTGATCCGATCACAACCAAACTTGGTATGGTAATAGCCCATGACCTTCTGAGCTCCAATCCGGAGCCCTATGCTGTAGACTCTCACCGTTCAAAAGTTACAGGACATCAAAGTTGCTGCAGATCGCCGTGCACTAACATCAGTAGGTTGGAACTACGCGTGGACCACGATCGGAACTACCTGGAGTCGATCATAGGAGAACGTTTTTTTCGTTTTGGACGATTCCACTGGTTGTTGCTTCCTAACTAAACAAAATACTACTTCGTTGTAATTAAAATAACTAGAGCCACGTGTGACGCCTTTACGGTGCGAGCGGTTAAACGGTCTTCGGATCGGAGGCGGACGGGCGGACGGTTAGGTAACACGCGGTACGGAACGGTGCGGTGATGACGTAAGCGCTAAACTCGACGTCAGAACGGTTTCTCGGGCGCCAGTTTTTTATTATACTGAGGTATGCTCCTCAGATCTCTGTGTGCTATCCCCCTTAGCACACAGTCCAGGGCAGCTGCGGTGGAGAAACGGCACTCCAGGGAACGACCCCGAGGGTGGATGCCGTAAGCTGAAAGAAAGGTGTTACGGGGTGCGGACGGTGACGAACAGAAAAGAAAACCAACGATTACCAAAAGACACAATTTATTATCTGTGCAGAAACTAAATACAGCCTAATTCAGCGGCAATACAACGGATCCCCCTCCCTTATGCAAGGCTTCAGTCAAGCTATGTGGTTATGTAACGGTGCGGTGATACAAGCGGGCAAACTATTACAACGGCTACGAAGCGGTATGGCTAAGCAACATGCAACTAACGGTATTACGGCTACGGTGTGACAAGCGGTACGGTGTGAGTGATGCAACAAACGGGGGTTGCGTAAAATGAATGATGTAACAAACGGTGGTTACGTGAGAGTGATGCAAGCGGTTAGAAAGAGTGAGCTTATTTACAGGTGGCCGGGGTTCGGTGGTCGGTAGGCGGGCGGGAGAAACAATCAGGGATGACAGAGTAAGAAAAACAGTACGGTTATGTAAGGGCAGTTACGTAAACAGACAGAAAAGAACGGTGAGACAGGGCGTCGGGTATATCCTGCACGGAAAGCGACCTATACAGTAAACACCCAGTGCCCTACGCCACTGACGGGGTATATCCTGCACGGAAAACGACCTATGCAGTAAACACTCCGTAAGCGACTGCCTCGACGGTTACGCAAGCGGTTAGAGAGAGACGGACCAGAAGAGAACGGCAAGAGGCAGTTCGCCGGGTATATCCTGCACGGAAAGCGACCTATGCAGTAAACACCCAACGCCCTACGCCGCTCGCGAAGTACAGCCTACACGGAAAGCGACCTATGCAGTATGCACTTCGCAGGCGACTGCCTCGACGGTTAGAAAGAGACGGATAAGAAAAGAACGGCAAGAGGCAGTTCGCCGGGTATATCCTGCACGGAAAGCGACCTATGCAGTAAACACCCAACGCCCTACGCCGCTCACGGAGTACAGCCTACACGGTAAGCGACCTATGCAGTATGCACTCCGTAGGCGACTGCCTCGACGGCTACGGTCGGATGACAAGAGCTAGAAAGTGGAGTGGGAAAGGTCGGAGTCGGAGTTTGCGGAAGGACGCCACTGCGATATATTATTTACGCTTCGGCTCACTCACCTGTTGTTGTCACCTGGTAGGTCACAACTGATTCAAACGGAGGACCGGCGGTCTCTTATTCGTGGTGGTGAGACTGCCTTGCGCGAGAATTTGTCGGCAGACGGCCTCACCGCCATCTATGCGGCTCTGAATTAAAGTACCGGACGCGGACTGAAACCTGACTAAAGCCTTGAGGTTTGTAACATCGTTACATTCTCCTCTTACTTCGGGAGGGGGGAAAAAGAACCCGGTAATAACCTTTTATTTCCTAGCGGTTACATAACTAAAGTATTTCATTGTATCAAAGAAACTTCCTAACGGTTACAAAACTAAAAATATTTCATTGTACAAAAATAAAAGAAACGGCGGATTCTATATAAATCAAAATAATTCGTGGTACGCGTAATTAAGGCGTCTTCGACGCGTGGAGGCCCTCCTTCGGTGTAGAGCAGATGTCCTTCTTCGGTGTGGAGCGGGTATGGAAAGGCCTCCTTCTGGGCGAGTATCGGGGTGGACGGCGTCGGTCGACCTTCGGTTCGCAGGCTTGCCGTACCCTTTCTCCAGCGCAGGGGCAGTCGCACGACTGGACTCCTATCTGCCCGCAGCGGGAGCAAAAGTTGATCCTAGGATTCTTGCAGGCACGCCGGCGATGTCCGAGCTCCCCACATTGCCAACACATGTTGGGTTTGATCGGCATATAACGGACTGGAGATCCTGCCCGTTCCCCCGGGTATCGGTGCAGAAACCAACGGGCATGGGCCACCAGCTCCCCGGCGGCATTGAGATGGCCAATCTCWTGTRGTGGCAGCTTATCSGGGAGTATGGCTGGGTTTGGGTGTCCCGTGAGCAGTTCCCCGTCGTGTGGGACGTACCCGCCGATGTATTTGATTCCGGACGGTTCGGGGCTGGCGGCATGGTCCATGGGCTCTGAGGTGCTGGCAAGCTCGGTGTGGTCCGGAGTTGGTCGGCTCGGTGATGAGATCGGGTGTCGATAATTCGAGTGTCGGGCTGTTCATCCTTGGTCGGCTTGTGACGATCGAAGTTAGTGAATAACTAACTGCCGGTACGGAGTCTCCCTTCTTTTATAACCCTAAAACGGTAGTGGGGAGGCGGTACCCCGAGTGGGGTATCATGCGTGCGCCACTTGCCCTGCTTCGGAAAATAACGGGATTTGGGGCCGGGGTCATCCTTTGGGAAGTTATCCTTCGAGGGTGGATCCGTCTGTTCGGTATGGACTGTTCGAGCGAGGCCTCTCTTTCCCTCGTTGGCCTTCTGGGCTCTCTCGGGCAGTCGCATTCCTGGGACATGATGCCAACTGTTCCGCATCGGGAACAGACTAGCATCGGTGGCTGTAAGCAGCCATTACGTCGGTGACCTGGCTCGCCACATCGCCAGCATTGGTCCGGCTGAATAGGGATCCTTTGGCTGGACTTGGAGGGCGTAGTCTTCGGATGCTCGGCTTGGGAGCTTTGTTCCGTTGCAGGTCGGGGTCGGTCGGTGCTGACGGGTTTCCACTGGTTGCGGTTTGCCGTTCGCTGAAGCAGTCCGTGTGGCCTCTGCTGTGAAATTTTAACACCCTGGCAGTGCTGGCATCTACGGACGTACTTAACGGCGTCCCGGAACATTCCTGGCCAGTAATATTGCTGGGCCAGTCGGGATATCGTCCTGGATACCCCTAAATGTCCGGCGGTCGGTGCGTCGTGGTTCTCTTCTAACACACGACGGCGAAGAGGCTTCGGTATGCATAACTTCCACGGTCTGGACAGCACCTTGTCACTCCGGTGGCTGTCAATGTGGCGGTAAAGTCGGTGGTCGATGATGCGGTAATCGGAGAATTGATCTGGATGCCGCTTGATTTCCGTGAATMGGCGTCGATACCAAGAACAATCTGATAGTTTTTCGGTAGCGGTGTTGTTCTCCTCGGTTATGTCGGTGGCTCCTATATCGGTAACTGGTACGGGATCCCTAGGTAGTKTACCGTTTACCTTTTTGGGKACTCCTTTGCGGTGCTTCATGGCAGGTTTGAGCTCGCTGCTAGCGGTGACCGTGGTGTCAGGTTGCTGGAAAGTCCGGCAGTTCGGTAAAGAAATGTTGCGGTTCCTGTGAAACACGAACCCGGATTGGAAGTTCATGTGCAGGTTCATGGTTCGGAGAAAATCCATTCCCAGTAGTACTTCTCTAGTCATCTTCGGTATGTGCAGAAAACGGTGTTGTCGGGCTTCGTCTTCTATGCGGACCTCTACCTCGTAGGCCTTGGTAATCTGCACCTGGCGGCCATCGATGACTATGGCGGTCGGAGAGACTGGATTTTGTCCAGGGACTCCGGTTCTTTCCAGATATCGCGCAACGGTAGATCCTATGCACGAAGATACGGAGCCGGTATCGATGAGTGCAGTGAACGGTCTTCCCTGTATGTGGATCCTTATGTGTGGCCGGTTTTCGGAGGCGATGTGTACGGGCAGCAGTTCAGGCCTCCGGACTGATGTGCTGCCATCTAGTTTTCCGAATACCGGCATGTGCAGTCCCGCGAGAAAATTCCACGGCGGCCACACCTTGAGCAGAACTTCACAAAGGGGTTCTGGCACTGACTGCGTGAGTGGCCGTTTCGGCCACACCTCCAACAAACGGGCCGGCTTACGTCGATACGGTCGGTGAGGTCGGGACGGTTATTCCGGTGCTGGGGTGCGGGTGGCGGTCGTCTGGGCGGTGTGGTTCGACGGTTATCCTCCCTGAACTGGTCGTTTCTCGGCGGTGGTGCCTCTCTCGGACGGGGTTCTTCGGGCCGTAGATTTCTCGACGGAGCACCGCGCTCTCCTGGTATCTCGGGTCGTAGTCCATCGTTCCTCATCTTGGCGGTGCGGTGGGGTTGGTCCTGACGGAGGGACTCGAATTCTTTGGCGGCGGACAGCAGACTGGCAATGGTGGCACACTCCTGGCGGCGGATGAACATGCGGTATTTTGGCAACATGTTCCGGTGTAGCCAGTACAGCTCTTGCGACGGTGTCATATTTCCATGACGGCGGATTAACGTACGGAGAGCGGTGCTGTATTCTAGAGCGGTTTCGTGCGGCTTCTGGGTCCGTTGACTTATCTCTCGCTCTAAGTCGATTTTGAAGTCGGTCGGGTAGAAATTAACCTCGAAGTCGGCGATGAAGTCGTCCCAGCCCCTCCAGTCATGGCGGTTGTTACGGTACCAGGCCAGGGCGAGTCCGGATAACAGCTCGGGTAGAATCGGCATGGCTTCATCGTGGGAGACGTCATATCGGTCCATGACGTCTTGCAGCTGCTCTATGAAGGCTACTCCGTCGGTGGATCCATCAAAGTGGATTCCCCAGCGGTGTGGCTTCAGGTCAGAGCGCATGCGGACACGGCGAGCTGGAGTCGGAGTATACATCTCTGTATTCGTGGGATTCGGGAACGGTGTCGTAGCCTGACTGGGTCCTGGCACGGCTGTCGGCATCGGTCGGTCTTCCAGGCTCATGTCTAGTAATCCTCTCTTCGGCGAACTACGTGCTGCTGGCGGCTCGGTATGTGGTGGACTGGCTACTTCGTGCCGTGGAAACTGGTGCTCCTGCGGGCTGGTCCCTCGGAGGAGTGTGTCGAAGAACTCTCCGATCGCAACTTTCCTCTGCGGGTCGGTTACTGGTTGTGTCTGGCTCGGCGGCGGTCTGGGGATTCGGTCCGGTGTTAGAGTCCTAGGCAGGCGCAGTGGCTTGCTTGGTGCTTCCCTCTCCGGAGAGCTTAACAACGGTGACGTCGGTGGACTGGTGACTCGAGGCTGCGGTTGTAACTTCTGCGGTGGATGGCTGGTGACTAACTCCTGCGGTGGCTGGAACGGAACTGTCGTCAGCGGTGGTTGGGTTGGTATTGTCTTCTTCGATAGCTGGAACGTAACTGTCGTCAGCGGTGTTTGGGTCGGTGAATGGTCCTCGGCTGATAGCTGGATCGGTACTGTCCTCTGCGATGGCTGGAACGTAACTGTTGTCAGCGGTGTTTGGGTCGGTGAATGGTCCTCGGCTGATAGCTGGATCGGTACTGTCCTCTGCGATGGCTGGAACGTAACTGTTGTCAGCGGTGTTTGGGTCGGTGAATGGTCCTCGGCTGATAGCTGGATCGGTACTGTCCTCTGCGATGGCTGGAACGTAACTGTTGTCAGCGGTGTTTGGGTCGGTGAACGGTCCCCGGCTGATAGCTGGATCGGTACTGTCCTCTGCGATGGCTGGAACGTAACTGTCCCCAGAGCTGCGGGTATCGGACCTTTATAGGTGCTGGTGACGGTGGTCGTTGACGTCATCGTGGTGGAAACGGTGTAGATCGGAGAGGGGGCTGATACAACGGTGGGGACCAGGACGGTGGTGGGATACGGAGCCTCTTGACGGAGGTGTCGGACCATCCGCTGGCGAAGCTCCTGTACGGCCCCTTCGGTGGAGAGCTTCTGCTTCCGTAGTTCGTGTATCAGCTGGTTCCTCTTGAGGCGGTACACCCAGCTGACACGGGTGTCGGTGGACTCGGAGTCGGATGACTCGCTTTCGTCCATGTGGGTCTCTTCAGGAGGTCCTCCGGTAGCCATCTGCTCGGGACGGTATTCTCGGCTTCACTGATGATGGCACTGGACGGAGAACCGTCGACTTGTTAGAAACGAGTCCCCACTCGGCTGGTCTCGGGCAATAGGAAGTCGGTCAAAATCGCAAACTCTTCCGGGTTACGTAATAGTCCGGAACTGGTTATGGCAATCGATGGGGGGTGCCTTGCTTGTGAGAAACGAGCCCCCACTCGATAGGACTCCGGGATCGGGAAGTCGGTCAAAAACACCAAGTCCCTGGTGTTACGTAATCGGACCAAATCGATGTTACCAATCGGTAGAGCGGGTCCGGTTTGCCAGAAACGAGTACCCACTTGCCGGGTCTCCGACGACGGGAAGTTGGTGAAAAATCGAATCTCCGTTACCTTACGTAATAGGGAGATGGCGATTGCGGAATTCGACTCGGCGTCCTCGGTTTAGTCGGACTAGAGGGGTCACTCGGCTATGCTACGACGTTCCAGAGCCAACTTTGTAACTAGGGGGTGGTCGGGGGTGAAAGTCGGTTTCCAGCGATCTTCTTATGCGGACTCCTTAATGGAATTCGAAAATCCGGTGGAAAACGGCGCTAGCGGAATTTTTGAATTCCGCGCATGCGTGAACTCGGAGACGCTGGAAACGGGGTGGTTTTCTTCTGCTCGATGACGGTTACGTAACTCCGGCTCCTCCTCGAAGTAACAGCGGTCCCTGCTCGTAGGGCGCCAAAATGTGACGCCTTTACGGTGCGAGCGGTTAAACGGTCTTCGGATCGGAGGCGGACGGGCGGACGGTTAGGTAACACGCGGTACGGAACGGTGCGGTGATGACGTAAGCGCTAAACTCGACGTCAGAACGGTTTCTCGGGCGCCAGTTTTTTATTATACTGAGGTATGCTCCTCAGATCTCTGTGTGCTATCCCCCTTAGCACACAGTCCAGGGCAGCTGCAGTGGAGAAACGGCACTCCAGGGAACGACCCCGAGGGTGGATGCCGTAAGCTGAAAGAAAGGTGTTACGGGGTGCGGACGGTGACGAACAGAAAAGAAAACCAACGATTACCAAAAGACACAATTTATTATCTGTGCAGAAACTAAATACAGCCTAATTCAGCGGCAATACAACGGATCCCCCTCCCTTATGCAAGGCTTCAGTCAAGCTATGTGGTTATGTAACGGTGCGGTGATACAAGCGGGCAAACTATTACAACGGCTACGAAGCGGTATGGCTAAGCAACATGCAACTAACGGTATTACGGCTACGGTGTGACAAGCGGTACGGTGTGAGTGATGCAACAAACGGGGGTTGCGTAAAATGAATGATGTAACAAACGGTGGTTACGTGAGAGTGATGCAAGCGGTTAGAAAGAGTGAGCTTATTTACAGGTGGCCGGGGTTCGGTGGTCGGTAGGCGGGCGGGAGAAACAATCAGGGATGACAGAGTAAGAAAAACAGTACGGTTATGTAAGGGCAGTTACGTAAACAGACAGAAAAGAACGGTGAGACAGGGCGTCGGGTATATCCTGCACGGAAAGCGACCTATACAGTAAACACCCAGTGCCCTACGCCACTGACGGGGTATATCCTGCACGGAAAACGACCTATGCAGTAAACACTCCGTAAGCGACTGCCTCGACGGTTACGCAAGCGGTTAGAGAGAGACGGACCAGAAGAGAACGGCAAGAGGCAGTTCGCCGGGTATATCCTGCACGGAAAGCGACCTATGCAGTAAACACCCAACGCCCTACGCCGCTCGCGAAGTACAGCCTACACGGAAAGCGACCTATGCAGTATGCACTTCGCAGGCGACTGCCTCGACGGTTAGAAAGAGACGGACAAGAAAAGAACGGCAAGAGGCAGTTCGCCGGGTATATCCTGCACGGAAAGCGACCTATGCAGTAAACACCCAACGCCCTACGCCGCTCACGGAGTACAGCCTACACGGTAAGCGACCTATGCAGTATGCACTCCGTAGGCGACTGCCTCGACGGCTACGGTCGGATGACAAGAGCTAGAAAGTGGAGTGGGAAAGGTCGGAGTCGGAGTTTGCGGAAGGACGCCACTGCGATATATTATTTACGCTTCGGCTCACTCACCTGTTGTTGTCACCTGGTAGGTCACAACTGATTCAAACGGAGGACCGGCGGTCTCTTATTCGTGGTGGTGAGACTGCCTTGCGCGAGAATTTGTCGGCAGACGGCCTCACCGCCATCTATGCGGCTCTGAATTAAAGTACCGGACGCGGACTGAAACCTGACTAAAGCCTTGAGGTTTGTAACATCGTTACACACGTTAAACAACAATAACTCGTTTCGACATACATTTGTTAGGGTCAGAAGGCACAAGCGTGCTTTGGAGCCCTCAATCGGTCAATGGGTTCTTAAATGACTGTAAACTATGATTTTATTATCTTTCTTGTCTATAAACGGAAGAGGACTGGCTATTTCATATGCTACCTATTATACCTAATATACTCGTAGAAGAAAAGACTTCGAAACGCATGTTTTGTCCGAAAGAAGTAAGAAAACCGTTTGGGTATTCTGATGACTTACTAAAATAAGTTATGCAAATTTGTAATATAAATATTAAAAAACTATAGTGCTTTAAAAAATTTTAAGAGTTGACCCATAAAACAGGGAAATTAGAACAAAATAATTTGCACAATACACTTAATATACAATAGCCATAATATACTCGTCTCATATTTTCTACTCAAAATTTACGCCAAAATGCTTTATCTACATTTTCTACGCGGGTAATGTAGATAATTATAATTTACGCGTAAACGCCCATCACTGGCCGCAACCCTTATATTTAATTGTTTTTAAAAACAAAGGCGGGGGCCAGGTTGACGGTCAGCCCCCAATATTTTGGAATATTACAAATTTTTTTGCGGCAATGAATAGTACTCGTTTTGTGCTGAATTGTGCCGGTGTCAGGAAGTTTTGTGCCGCAACCCTTATATTTAATTTTTTTTAAACAACGGCAGGGGCCAGGTTGACAGTCAGCCCCCCAATATTTTGGAATATTCAAAATTTTATTGCGGCAATGAATAGTATTGTTTTTGTGCTGAATTGTGCCGGTGTCAGGAGGTTTTGTGCCGCTACCCTTATATTTAATTGTTTTTAAAACCAACGGCGGGGGCCAGGTTGACAGTCAGCCCCCCAATATTTTGGAATATTCAAAATTTTATTGCGGCAATGAATAGTATTGTTTTTGTGCTGAATTGTGCCGGTGTCAGGAAGTTTTGTGCCGCAACCCTTATATTTAATCAACTTTTTTTTCTTAAATGGCACCCTATTTTTTTTACTTTCTTGTTAGGCTTCCTAGGTGCTTTATAGCCATATACTTTTTCTAAGTTTGGCTCCGGCGCCGGCGTTGGCAAGTTATTCAATTTTTTTCTGGAAAAATTTGAAAATACAAGCTTTGACTTAAATGATTCTAGAAGCCTAACTATTAACAACAAGAAGAAAATCTTTTGTCTGTTCGCGAAGATAAATTCTCTCTAGACTTAATTATAGTTTTTATGCGATTCTACTATACAGGGTGATAACTATACGTGATCAAATTCTACAACTTTCAAAACACTATAAGTTGATTTTTTTAATGTGACACCCCGTATTTTTTATTTAATCGTAATCTACTTTTAATTCTCTTTATTTTGAGTATGCATTTTATACCTGGGATTAACAGTTTTTGAAATATAAATTATTTTTATAAATATACTCCATATTTTGGGTTAATAAATTCTGTCAATAACAGTGTTTAATATTAAGGCATTACACCTTGGTTGATGGTATAGCTGCTTTATTTCACGTACAACTTGGTGATTTTTACAGAACATCCATGCATCAAACTTAATTGCTACGATTACTGGCAGGAATCTTAACTAAACTGGCCTGATCGGGATTATCGATTTTTCAAATACCCATCTCGCCCGTCGCCGGCACCGCTGGTATATGTAATCAACCGAGGAGGCACGAGTACGCACGAAACTGCCCTGGCGCGACAACAATTCAAAATTCAAACGCGACAAGTTCCGCACAAACATGTAAACGGCGAAACAACGCATATTATGTTTAGGGTTGCCATATAAAGAATGTTGAAATATATGTCTTGACTCAAAAAAATATATCATTTAAGAAGAAATATATCGTATTGGATTTTCGAATTAATTAAGTAAATAGAGGTGTATTATAATATTTTTTAGAATATAGTATATTACACTGCAACACGGACATTCCACTCGTGCATATTTTAATACAGATGTTCTAAAATAAATAACATAACTATTCTTCGTTGAAATGACTGTTTTGTTTGATTATAAAAGGAGTAGATTTTCTTTATATGAGGTTTTGAAGTGTACAACATACATTTTAAGTAGCCTCGGAAAAATGGAAAATATATCATTTTTTTGGACGCATATTCATATATAATATCATATATCAGTGATTCCTAAAATATATAAGAATGATATATAAAATATCAGGTCTGGCAACCCTAATTATGTTCATTAGCATTTATAAAAAATGCTTGAGATGCTTTTATTTAAAAAAAAGATCAAAAGCCGATTTAAAACATTCGTATAAAAGTAGAGTTAATTATTATAGACAGAATTTATTAACGTAAAATATCGAGTATATTTAAAAAAAAAATAATTAATATTTCAAAAACTGTTAATCTCAGGTATACAAAATGCATAATCAAAATCAAGAGAATTAAAAGTAGATTACGATTAAATAAATAAAATTCAGGGTGTTCCATTTTAAAAAATCAAGTTATAGAGGTTTGAAAGTTGTAGAATTTGTTCACGTTATCACACTGGGTGCGTTAACTTGGCCCGGCAGTTTGTCATTTTTCAAAATATTTCGGAGCTGTGGTTTGACACTGATCTGCAACTTTTAGTACTATCGCCGTGCATATTGTAGCTTGGCAGCAGTTACAAAAGGCGGCACAAAGAATTCAGAAATCAACGCCGCCCACGTTGCATGAATGAATCATTTATAGAAACCCTGTATAACTGGTTAACCGTTGTGATAATACATTAAATTATTAGGAATGTACTAATTTTTATTGTGGTTATATATACACGTAAGCAAATTGAAAAAACTCAATTAATTGTAGACAGAAATTTCAAATTCCGCGCGTGTGAACTGTGTGATGTTAGGTGCAGTGGCAGTTGGGATTGGGCGTGGTGTGAATATAGCATGGTGTGCCTACGCGCAACTGGGCGACCAGGTGACAACTGCCAGTGACGTCAGCAAGGAGTAAATTAAATTCTTCGTACGGCAGACAACAGCTCGCGGTAGCATACGGATAATAAAAGTCTCTATTGACAACATAATTGCTTTTTAACTAGAAATCTATTTCAGCATTGTGAAATTAGTCGATTTTTATATCTGGATTAATTACATACTATTTATCGTACAAAAGTAGCAATAATCTCAAACTGTAGTGTTGCTACTTGTAAAAGTCACAATAAAATGAAGGGCGTCTCTAATATTAGGTTCTATACTTTTCCAAAAAATAAAGACCTGGCCATGCAATGGGTTCACGCTTGCAGACGTGAAGATAAGATAAATTTGAAGAACGGTAAACTTGATACTCCTTATTGTAGAAGCGTAGTTCTTTTAAAACGTTTACTTTTTATTTCAGCTACTATATGTTCTAAACATTTTGAAAGTAAATGTTTTTGTACCTATGAAGTACAAACTTTTAAATGAAACACCACCAAAACGGTTTAGAAATTTAAAAGAAGATGCAGTTCCAACTTTGTGCTTACCCAAAAACAAGACGGTGGTAGGATCAGCATCAACTGAGAGATCGGAACGAATGAAAAAAAAGATGATTTTGACAGACGGCAAGCTATTATTGCTGATTTATTGTTTGACCCCAGCAATAATAACAGTAATACTACAACAGCGGAGGCATCAAATTCTGATACATCATCTGCCAAAACAACAGACAATGAGGCTTCTTCAACTGAAATGTGCGTATGAATGTTATGTAATATTTACACAGCTATCTATTCGTAAATGCTTTTGGTTAAACCAGTTCAAAATTTTCGTTGTTAATTTCTATCACTATAGTTAAACTATTCCTTATCAGCTAGTTATTGAAAAAGTATATATACCCAATTTCATCCATGTAATTTACTACATTTTGATTATCTGTACCGGTATTCGGCCAAAGGACAGTCGATAATAAAATAGKTACTTAACATAAATGAAGAATACACGKGAATAACGATCAAAGTCAATATATGCACATTAAKAGAAAATCGAATTTTAAAATTTGCAGCTTGACATAATCAAAATACAACACAGTAAAGGAAATTTGTTTTATTAAACAAATACAATAAAGTATATACTATTAAAGGTAAACATCTAGAAAATTAAATATTTGAATGAACTTAAAAAAAATTGACTCCAGAAAAGTAGTTTTTCCATTACAAGAACGTGCAAAGTCCAAATTCATAAGAAACAGAAAACAACTGACTGAGCTGATTTTGCCGGACTTTGATCACTTTACCATTGTACGCTTGGACTCTGATCCAATGGATGCTATATTTTAAAGCGATATTTCCCCGGACTGTGATCATTTCTACAGATGTTTCAATAAATATTATAATAGTGCACAAAATCTGCCACAAAGTGGACCCCTTAGCTCAATTCGGCCAAATAAGTGACTTTGATCGTTATTCCCGTGTACCCTTCAAATGCGTATCAGCAGAATGTAAAAAAGTTAATTTCAGCAGTGCTGAAAGAATGTGTGCAGATTCTCTATAAATCCGTTCAATTGAGATTTATATGTATGCCAAATTTTAAGTTCATATGTTAAGTCTTTAGAAAGTTATCGCGTCCACACACAGAGAAGAAATTTTTTTGCTCAAATTTTGTTTTAGGACATTTCAAGCATTTTAAAACGATTGAGCAAATACAAATTTTTGAAAAATAATTGCGCAATACATATGGATGTAGAAGTAATAACAAGACGGGTGGTTACTAGTACAGATTTGTTACTTAGAGCATAAGGAAAAATCTGGGTACCTAAATGATTTCTCAATCCTTTTTGAATTAATATCTGATGCACAATTAAATTCATACTTTGAACATAACGTTTTACTCGGTGCGACTCTCTGTATTTTTCTTTTAGGTATGAGCTACTAAATAAGCTGGAAGATATGAAAATTAGGATGACTTCAATGGAAAAAGAAATTGAAACATTAAAGACACAAAATAAATGCTTGGAAAACGAAAACCAAACTCTCAATTCTAAATTATCACAATTTCGTGACGCTTTGATTAACTGCTTTACACCAGGACAGGTGAAACGACTACTTAATCCACAAAGGAAATTTTCATCCTGGGATTCACAAGATATTGCTTCTGCAATTTCCTTGCGAAGTGTGAGCCCAAAGGCTTATAGGTATTTAAGAAAGCATGACCTTCCTTTACCAGCTTTAAATACTTTACGAAGATGGGCTCTGAATCTCGAACTAAACCCTGGTATATTGACTGGTATCTTAAAACTAATGAAACAAAAGTCCGAAACGCTAAGTGACATAGAGCGTTTGTGTTGCATATCATTTGACGGAATATTTATCTCAAATCGGGTATGCCTTGATCAAAAGGAACAGTATGTGCTTGGTCCACATAAAGTATGTCAAGTGGCTATTGTAAGGGGTTTGTGTGCACGTTGGAAGCAACTAGTATTTTATAATTTTGATACAACCATGACAAAAATGATTTTGACTGATATAATAACACAGTTACACCATGCTGGATATACTGTTGTTTCAATAACTTGTGATATGGGTACTAAGAATGTTTCTCTTTGGAAAGATTTAAATGTTGGACACGACAAAAACAGCTATTTTGCACATCCCATAGTACCAAATCAAAAAGTATTTGTTTTCGCGGACATACCACACTTACTGAAATTATTGAGAARTCATTTTATTGATAAAGGATTTCACATAAATGATACAKTTCTCGACAAAGGCTGCATAGAAAAAATTGTATCTACTTCTAGCGACGACTTCAAAATTGCCCATAAAATAAACAGTTATCATCTGAATTTAAAAGGAACCGAAAGACAAAGGGTTAGACCGGCTGCACAACTTTTTTCGAATACTGTTGCGAAAGCGGTAGAATGGTGTGGTATGGAAGGTTTTTTGGAAGACATGCCGTGGAAAGAAACAAGTTTGCTGTTGAAATTAATTAACGACTGGTTTGATATTTGCAACGCACAAAGCAAATATGGTAATCACCCAGGGACTTGGACCCAGCGTTTGGAGTTGATTTGGAGAAGCAGCTCAATATTCTTAAAGAAACGTCTGACTTCATTGCAAAAATGACTGTTGTAAATCACAAGACTCTGATACCTTTTCAGAAAGGAATTTTACTTAGCAATCTTGCTCTAACTGAAATGTATCAATACGTCCGAAATCACTATAACTTGGAGTACATTCTGACTTACAGATTAAATCAAGACATCTTAGAGAATTTTTTTTCGTACATCCGTGGTATGGGTGCAACAAACGACCATCCAACGCCTCTGGATGTAAAATATAGATTGCGCTGGTATGTTTTAGGAAAACACTCAAGTGCCATTTTCTCTATGAATAAAAATACTGAAGATAATACTGAAAACTGTCTATTAGAGCCATTACAAGAGCCGTATTTCGAACCATGTTTGTCACAAAACGTTTT
This sequence comes from Rhyzopertha dominica, assembly GCA_025024175.1. Classification (NCBI taxonomy): domain Eukaryota; kingdom Metazoa; phylum Arthropoda; class Insecta; order Coleoptera; family Bostrichidae; genus Rhyzopertha; species Rhyzopertha dominica. The sequence continues at coordinate 4,984,032 of QCXZ01000045.1, read as the reverse complement.
TAGGAACCTTCTTTCAAACGATGATTTGGGCGAAACTCGAGATTTTGGAATGGATATTGATTTTCCTGAATTTACATTTCAAGAGTCAGAAGCCGATGCTGTTGAATTCGTATCCGAAGAACAGGAATGTCTTTTGAAAAAACTAGACGAGAGGAAAATGATGGATACAATTTCTAATGAAGGACTGAAGTTTATAGCTGGATATGTAGCGTACAGGTTTAAGGATAAATACCAAAATTTAAATTTAGGAACACAGACAAAGTTGTATACGGCCGGTAGGCCTCCAGACTGGATTGAATTTTTATCAAGAGGAGATCTTTACTATCCAAGTGAAAGCCTGATAGACATGGCACGTTTAATCGAAGCCGAATTTGTAAAATTTCATGGCCTGTTATTTTCTAAAGAAAAGAACATTTTTAATAAATTATTAGATCTAGTCAAAGCGTCCTCTGAGGATATGCGTGCCAAGTTTCCCGATGATGTTGTGTTATGTTTTATCAGAACTAGAACTTACATACGGTTAAGACATATTAATAAAAAAATTAGTTTTGAAAATTCTAAACGAAAGCTACAACGAAAAATGTCAAAATTCACAAACAATTAGTTTTAATAATTCTTTTCTTGTAACTTTTGTTTTAATTGTCTTAATAAATTATTTGGAAATTCGATTTTATTTTTCTTAGATACAATAGTGATTGCAAGCCGAATATAACCTAAGGTTCTTAACATACTCAAATTAATTGTATACGTCTTAAGCCCCAAGCATTGTAAGGCTACCAAAAATACTCGATACTGACGTCACTGCGCGGCCGATACGGAAACGCGTCGGGCTGGCGAGCACACCATCCTATATTCACACCACGGGATTGGGACTAGGCACTAGGGAGTTAAGTTGGTACTACAGAGATGAGAGGTTATGAAAAATGGCGGTATTGTGATTTTAATGAAGTCAACTGCTTTATGTGAAAAGTTTAATATTTTTACGAATAATAAATATATACACTATCCGGACGTTTAAATGCCCTCCGTTTGGACATCCCCCACATAATAAACAATATTACCTTATTATATCAACAACTTACCTGATTAATAGAGTACAGCCAGCAGGAGCAGTACCTATAAGATTATAGCAAAGAACACACTAGTAAAACCATTTTTGTACCAACTTAAATAGTAAACATTACAAGTAACACGGACTAGTAACATATAAAGGGTTGGCGACTCTGCTATACACTTAAACGGGATTTGAAAAGTAATAACGAGCCCCGTAATATTAACACTGTCAAATTTAATAAAAATTGGGTAAAGTATATATACGATATAAATATTGGGGGGCTGACCATCAACCTGCCCCCCGCAGTTGTTTTAAAAAAAATTAAATCCAAGGGTTGCGGCACAAAACTTCCTGACACCGGCACAATTCAGCACAAAACGAGTACTATTTATTGCCGCAATAAAATTTTGAATATTCCAAAATATTGGGGGCCGACATTCAACCTGGTCCCCGCCGTTGTTTTAAAAAAATTAAATATAAGGGTTGCGGCACAAAACTTCCTGACACCGGCACAATTCAGCACAAAACGAGTACTACTCATTGCTGCAATAAAATTTTGAATATTCCAAAATATTGGGAGGCTGACCGTTAACCTGGCCCCCGCGTTTTTTTTTAAACAATTAAATATAAGGGTTGCGGCACAAAACTTCCTGACACTGGCACAATTCAGCACAAAACGAGTACTATTCATTGCCGCAATAAAATTTTGAATATTCCAAAATATTGGGGGGCTGACCGTCAACCTGGCCCCCGCCTTTGTTTTTAAAAACAATTAAATATAAGGGTTGCGGCACAAAACTTCCTGACACCGGCACAATTCAGCACAAAACGAGTACTATTCATTGCCCCAATAAAATTATGAATATTCCAAAATATTGGGGGGCTGACCGTCAACCTGGCCCCCGCCGTTGTTTAAAAAAAATTAAATATAATGGTTGCGACACAAAACTTCCTGACACCGGCACAATTCAGCACAAAACGAGTACTATTCATTGCCGCAATAAAATTTTGAATATTCCAAAATATTGGGGCGCTGACCGTCAACCTGGCCCCCGCCTTTGTTTTTAAAAACAATTAAATATAAGGGTTGCGACACAAAACTTCCTGACACCGGCACAATTCAGCACAAAACGAGTATTATTCATTGCCGCAATAAAATTTTGAATATTCCAAAATATTGGGGGGCTGACCGTCAACCTGGCCCCCCGCAGTTGTTTTTAAAAAAAATAAACATAAGGGTTGCGGCACAAAACTTCCTGACACCGGCACAATTCAGCACAAAACGAGTACTATTCATTGCCGCAATAAAATTTTGAATATTCCAAAATATTGGGGGGCTGACCGTCAACCTGGCCCCCGCCGTTGTTTTAAAAAAATTAAATATAAGGGTTGCGGCACAAAACTTCCTGACACCGGCACAATTCAGCACAAAACGAGTACTATTCATTGCCGCAATAAAATTTGGAATATTCCAAAATGTTGGGGGCTGACCGTCAACCTGGCCCCCCGCCGTTGTTTAAAAAAAAAWTAAATATAAGGGTTGCGGCACAAAACTTCCTGACACCGGCACAATTCAGCACAAAACAAGTACTATTCATTGCTGCAATAAAATTTTGAATATTCCAAAATATTGGGGGGCTGACCGTCAACCTGGCCCCCGGATTTGAATCAATTTTTGTGCTTATTTGGAAAATAGCACAATTGATAAAATCATTAGCACAATTTAGCACAAAACAAGCACAATTCATTAACATAAAAAAATAGTTCAAAAATTAAAGTGGGGGCCAACTTGACTGACCTTCTGAAAACGGCGCAAGAGAATACCTATAAAAGTTTAGCTGTATTTGGAGCTCCAGGTTAAGATTATTTTGTTAGTAGAAATAAGTAATTAATTTTATTTATCATGGGGAGTGCTGATGTAAAGTTGCTGTGTGTAATGATGACAAAGAAGAAGACTGATCGCGCGGGACTACGAATATMCCGCCTTATATCTAAAGAGAAACCGCTAAAGCAAGTATGTATGAAGGTCTGTTTAAAAAATGCATACTTGTTTCAGATGTACCAAATATGACTGAAATGCATTAATAACTACAAAATAGTTTGGGTTAAAAGATAGTTTACCTACGCTATCTGGTTTGTCACAAGCATTTTGATAAGTTATTTCGACTACCTGGAGAAAAAGGATTTAAACGAAGTCGTCTATCATTATTCGTTTGTCATTATTTAATTGCAAATTATTCGTACGTAATCTTTTATTTAATTTTCAAGTAGTTTATTCCATCACCGTTTGAAGTTATGTGACAAGTAACTTCGAAGAGGTAGCAATGGAACAAATTAGGTGCAAATTAGAAATAAATTAAAATCTGACTTGCATGTTGTTGCTGCACCATTTGAAGCAGACCTATGTTATCGACTTGGCATATTCGTGTGTAGTTTAGCCAGACGATTTTATAAGACTGTCCAACGTTATAGGAGTACCTCAGCAGTATTAATGAATATTAACAGATGGCGTATGATGTAGCTCGGCGTCTATTCGGTCAAATTACGCCACATGACCTTGTCACTGGACCGGCAACACCATACTTTGAATAATGCGTGTTTGCCCATTATACTGTAAAACCTTAGCGCTTAGCGGGTATATATACCGATTTATGTACAATGCAGTTTCGCGCTGCGCTCTATTACTTTTAGTCGCCGCTGCCGAAAGCAAGGTATGGTGCGAAAAGATCCAAAAGATGTTTATGTTTTCAGTATTCTGAAAGATTTGAATTAAAATGCTTTGCCATTGTTAAGAATTACAAACTTACTACGCACGCTTGACTACTCTAAAAATTAGAAAAATTTAGATTAGGTGTTCAATACGTAACTGTATTATGGTAAAAACCATGAATATTATTAAGCAAAACAATGCAAGGTTAAAATGCAACAAATTAGGGATGCCCATTTTAAGATGTATGATAAAACTTGACAATCAGTATATAACTCGCATTTTATTAATATTAAACATTATAACGTGTTACAGATAGCAAAACATAATTTGTATTAAAACAACACAAGTATAAAAATATATACATACAGTAGCGTGCAAAAAAACCGGACACCAAGTGAAATTTTTTTTGAACGTCGATAACTCGTGAATGAAGTTACCAATTGACACGGGGTTTTTTACTGTTTGATTCTCATTTTCTTGTTGACATTGCCAATAAATATCGTTGAGATTGTTTCAGTATATGAAAAATTATGGTATCACGTTTCAATGCATATCAAAATCTAACCGTGCAAAAAAAAACCGGACACTTTTTTATATTATTTATAGTAAAACAAAATTTATTTAAATAACCGCAAAATTAACATTTATCTGACACAACTATGGATTAATACTTAGTCGCAAAGCTCTTTACGGCAATCACTGCAGCACAACGGGACGGCACGGAGTCGACCAAACTGATGATTTTCTTGAGGAGAATTTTCTTCTATTCCGCCTCCAGCGCTGCCATCAAGTCGTCCGCTTTCTTAAATTTTCAGAAGCGGACGCGCTTTTCAAGCTCTTCCCACAAGTTCTCGATCGGATTGAGGTCCGGCGACTGTGCTGGGCACTGCACATTTTTTTGTGGTGGCATGCGGGAGCATAAACTCTTCCAATATCTTCCGATATTGGTTGGCGTTCATCTTGCCGTCCACACGTCACAGCGGACCGACCAAGGCTGAAGCAGACTGAAAGATACACTATAGCATAGTTCACACTCTCAGAAATTTTTAGGAAAGATTACCATCGAATCATTACGTTTCCACCACCGTGCTTGATAGTGGAGACTTTATAACGGTGTTCGAAGCGTTTTCCGACCGGCCGGCGCACGTACCGAATGCTGTCCAAAGAAACCAAATTAAATTTACTCACATCCGACCACAAGATTTTCGAACCGGTTCGGATGGTCGAATTCTTGTGGTTGCATGAGGGTAAATTTAATTTGGTATCTTCGGGCGGCATTCGGTTCGTGCGCCGGCCGGACGGAAAATGCTTCGACCACCTTATCAAGTCCCCACTATCAAGCACGGTGGTAGAAACGTAAATGATTTGGGGTAATCTTCTCTAGAAATTTCTGAAAATGTGAACAATGCTATAGTGTGTTTTTCAGGCCGCTTCAGCTGTGACTTGGTCGGTCTGCTGAAACGTGTGGACGGCAAGATGAACGCCAACCAATATCACTTGATATTGGAAGAGGTTATGCTTCCGCACGCCATCGAGAAAATGTGCAGTGCCCAGCACAGTCACCGGACCTCAATCCGATCGAGCACTTTTTCTACACGACAATATTTGATTTGTTTAATGCTACGCATTATTAGAGAATATCATAATACAATTAAACGAGCATTCTGAAAATGTAGTAATATCGTTAATAAGTACCCACCTATAATTAAAATACCAAAATTCAAAATACTTGAATTTATTTACATTTCCTTCAAATACTATTTTATTTACAAACACGTAATACTATGTATTTACATTCTATGTTGTGTTGTTAAATTTACAATTAAAATCACGCTAACGCTTATTGGAGGTTCACAGCGGACCGAGAAAAGAGCTTGGCGACAAGTAGTTTTGTTTAATAAGGCAAATGATGTTTTTGAACTAGAAATTTTAAAAATATTAATACTTATAGTACAGTCGAGAAGAGAGAATAGCGGTGTATTTATTTAATGATCACTAACATCAAAAGTTAAATATATGACTTGCCGTGCAAAGTAAGAGATCAAAGCTTTTACAGTTTATCTGAATCAACATTGGTGGCGATATACCTAGCATACAGCTAAAAATAATTGCCTGCAATATACATGGCGGTTTGTACGATTAATTTCGCAAAAACGCGTTCGTATTTTATATATAATTTTTTTTCGTCGTAGGCAATTTAAGTTTCGAAGAAAATATGTAACGTTAAAAGTTTTGTTTGGGGTAATATGTTTTTTCTACGGACCTTTCAAGTAAGGTCACTTATTAATCTCCATTGTCCTGGGTCTCTGCGTGACAGGACAAGCCTATGTATAAGACCATTGACATATTGACACCTCGATGTACAAGACAAAGGCCACATAGCTGACATAGTGACATACCTACTACATATTTCTGCTTTGTCCATAAATACAGTTATTTCAGTAATTAGTTTACCATTCAAGTTTATTTAAAATATTGTACAATGCATTACCTTTATTTGCCATAAAAATGGCTAGCCAAGACCGTTTTTTTATATTTACATGTTATTCGCGTAAAAACAAGAATAAGACGTAAACATGGCAACGTCGCCTTTTAGCGCTTAAAATTAATCAGCGACACCCCACAGTTGCAGGACAAACTAATGGTTCGATGGTGTCGACGCCTAGTGGCCGCATACCAGTTGGGCGCGTCCAAGTTTAACATTGCGTTGATCAGTCTTATAAAATCGTCTTTGGTTTAGCCTAGTGACACTGCAAGCGCTTTATATGAACCTACCCCCACCATTAGTTTCCCATCTATTCTATCTATCTATTATATTCTATATCTTGCCCTTGTCTATGCCGACGGCATTGCCAAATAATTTTCTACTAACATCGTACCAAGTCTTTGGTATATAGGCAAAACCATTCTATATGCCATGCTGTCTGCATTAGACCTATACTACACTGACGCACTGTAGCATCAGATCTGTCTGTAGTTAATTGAAGTATGGCATAGACATGCATTTTAAATAACACTTCGTAACTGTTTCTTACTGCTAGGCTAACTATTGTTGGTCGGGTAGTATAACACAACGTAAGTAATATTTAATTTGGCTGAATGTTTTCCGATGTATTAGAACTGTCAGTAAATTACAACAAATGTGACTTCCTACCTTGACACAAGCATAATTTTAAATACGATGAGTCCATAATTCTCCCACAATTAAATCAATACTTGACTAAAGCATTTTTTACTTTTCAGGTATTTCAGGTATTAAGAAAAGAGCAACCGACTTTCAGGGAAAAAATCCAGGGAGTCAGGGGCCACGTATCTGTACCGGGATTGGGTACTTCTAAATCAGTTCGACAATTACTGCAATACGAGGTACACTTTTCCTGAAAAAAATAGATTAACAAGGCGTACGTGGAAGTGTATGTACAGAAAAAATGATTAGGGTTGTCCTGCTTTCATAAACTGGTATAATGTTTCGCAGAAAATACACTATGTGATACCCGGAGCTGTTGTGCCTCCTTTTGTACAGAGCGGCAATGATTTGAAGTGCAGTATAAAGAATTCAACGTAAATTGCTAATATTTATTTGAATATGGAACAAAAAATTAGATATCAACATTTTTGAATCGAAGTCGACTCAGCGTGTCTAAACTTAGTTACGGATTTCCGATAGGTGGCGCCCCATGTTAAGTGTATAATTTTTTTTGTAAGCTAAGCATAATGTGATTGTGAATCTGAATATGAATCTTTTTACTGGGTAACGAAGTTTTATGTTCAATTCAAGTTATAAAACTACAAATACCCACCCATTAGGTTTATCGTCATAAGTATATAATTACCGTATAATAACAATGCTTATCGTAATATAACAATTACGAAGCCATGTACCACTAAAGTGACTTTATAGAATAGTGGCGACAACAGGCGCGCGGCCGCAATATTGTGTAAAGGTTATAAGTTCTTTTGATGTTGCGGTTCTATTACTGCGATTTACTTCCCACTTACTTTAAAAATTATAGGTGAAACTTATCTATTACTTCATTATGAATACAATCTATGTATTGGCTTACACGTGATAAATAAATCGGAGTTGAAACATTACAACTATGTTGATAAAAAACATACATACGTGCATATTTCTTCAGTTAATATAATATCTACTTATTTCTACCTGCCCATGGACCTACCAATAAGCTAAATACCTTATAACTTACAGCTACTCGTATTTCCTTGCTGTTTTGTTATAATTGTATTAATACTTCACGTTATGTTTTGTACCAAATCACAAGTGAACAGTGAATAAAAGGGATCTGATACTTATTGCTGTCTGCAATGAATTAGAAATGTTTAGAAATGTAATTCAGCATTTCATTTTTATTGAGACATTTATTTATTTATCAAATACAAGAAACGGAAAATGTCAGATTCACTACTTGGAAGCTAACTGTATAATAATTGATTTCACTCAGATAAAGTAAACAACACTTGCAACTCTAATAATACAGTTGCTTGCAAAGGTTTTGAACTCTTCTTATGGTCAATTTCCAACTGTAGAAATGAGTCTATAAATTCATGTTGTGTTTTTTTACCTAGTTTTGAGCATGGGTGGCGTGAAGACATTATATAGAACCATTATTTCTCTAATTGATCCAAAAAGAATGCGGTTGTTAATGATTAAATTCCCCGGCTAAAAACAGAAACTTCAAAACTGCAAGTTTAATATTTAATTCTTTATGAAACTCACCTGTACATACAACACTTTAAAACCACAGTCTGTTCCTTACAATCATACGCAAAACTCAAAATTACATTTAAATACACTAAATGACGACTATACAGTTCCAAACTCTAAATTCTACAACATACCCAACTTAAACAAAATGTCAAACTTGATACCTCGCCACCAATCAAAAATGAGACATTCATTGTGGCCACTGTCCTTATAAAATCATTGTATATACTATCGCACATTTTAGTCTTGTGACAACTTTCTTGTCAGAGAATTACATTCTATACGAAATATTTTTTTTCAGATATCTGTAATATTTCTTGTAGCTGAAACTGAAACTTCAATGAGAAATTAAACACAGCAGTAGCGATTAATGTTAAGGGTACTAAGGAAATAATAGCTCTAGCCCACGCTTGTCCTTTACCAGAGTCATTAGTATATGTGAGCACGGCATTTTCACATTGCACTCAAAACATCGTTGAAGAGATATTTTATCCTCGTCCTTATGACTCGCAAAAGCTTAATGTATGTTGCTGCAGGTGTGTCAGAGGAAAATAACTCCAGAGTAAGCACTGTTTTAATATAAAACGTAAATTTGTTCTCCTATCAACATAATACTTTTATTACGTTTCATAATAAACACTTAGGTGCTTATTTTGGACAAACCCTGTTGATGTCTTAATTCTATCAAATAGTACCTGACTTTATTGATTCATCATTTGGCTTTAGCTAGTATGAAGTTAAAAGCCAGAACAGCAACCTGTAACCGACCCAGGTCGTGTAACCCATTGTTCAAAATTGGTCGAGACGGGTCAGCAGGAAACCAAACTTTTTATTCAAATCCTCTAACTAAAGTAGTGTTAGGTTGTCAAATATGAACCTTTGTCAATTAGGCTTTTTAGAATACGTGACTTTCGGAGCGACTGCCAGGGGGCACATGTCAAAACGATGCAGCTTCTAGCGCACTGTCATAGAAACCCCATTACTTAATGCCAACGTCAGTCACTAGAGCTGGGACATTCGATTCAATTCAAACCGTTCAATCAATCGCGTAGATTCGAATCATTCAAGTCGTTCATATGGATCGTGAATTGAAAGTGACAACGGTGTCTCCTCACTGATCTCTAATTAACTGGATGTCGCATAAGTCATTCAAAACTGTGATGAGTAGCCACCATGCCGCTGGTACTCGTACTACCAATTTAACGGCGCGTTCAAATTTTAGGTTAGATCCTTAACTATATAATATGGTTATGAGTAAACGTTAACATCCAGTTTGTACGGTACATGTTTCTTACTCAAACCCTACAACGATCATCTTTTAGAAATCTGCAGACAGATGATGAGTTCACGATTTTAACCGTCAATCATTAACGTTATATTTACCGCAGAAGCGAACCTTTGTCAAAATTTTAGTACAAGGACCAGCGGCTAAGCGGTAAAGTGGCTTAAATCTATCACAAATAATTTACATGTATTTTGGTATGTAAGCGACATCCAGTTATTTAGAGATCAGTGTGTCTCCTGTCTCGCCACAGCATATAAATATGCTATCATGCTGTGTTCTCGTCGTGTGCTGTCGTCAGCCGTTAACCATGTACGACCCCTGATCTCTAAATATTATTTAGAGATCAGTGTGTACGACGCACGAACKACGCTGATTCATTAGCTGTGAGCCAAATCCAGGCATGAGTCATTCACTTTGAACGACTTGGTCATGAAGGACCCAACCCTATCMWCCACGCGTCCGTTTCCAGGGTTTCGCAGGCGCGTCCCATGCGTGCGCTTTTTGCCCCCTGGACGCCATATTGGATGACGTAATCTTAAAAAGCCTAATGAAACGTTTCTAAATCATCTGAATAAGGTTATTTACGGCCCTTTTTTCTTCTGATAATTACTGGGCTACTACAAATGATTCACCGACTAGCATACGCTTAAAAATGTTCGATGTGAGCTCTTCAAGACAGAAAAAATCTGTATGTACCTTTTTTCAATAAGATTATACATTCTAGTATCAGAATGTGAAACATGGAGCAATTTTGTATACCCGTTTGAAAAATTTCTGTAATACGTATCCCAATAATTCAGGTATTTTTACATAATTATTTTATATAAAAGACTGCTAAAAGCAACTTAATTCTCACATGACGTTTTCATCTTTTAGTATCCTTGGTAAATGGCCCAATACTTACACATTCACAAAGGCAGTTTCAGAAGAAATAATAAGGACTGATGCGACGAATCTTCCTGTAGCTATTATTCGACCAGCTATTGGTAGGTACAAATACATATTTAATTGTACTTGCACGAGTTTAGAATTAAATTTTTTAATAATACGTCCCCCGAGACTGATTAGACCTCAAATATTTAAAAGAAATATAACGAGGACGTGATTTTACAGTGATTGCAGCCAATGAAGAACCAACACCGGGTTGGACTGATGATTTGAACATCTTTGCGGGGATCATGGCAGGAGCAGGCTGTGGTTTACTCAGGGCCTACTTTGCTGATGCATCGTGTATTGCTGAACTAGTTCCTGTAGATCTGGTTGTGAATGCTATGATCGCCATAGCATGCGACACTGCAACTAACACGTAAACAGAATATGAATTAGAGCACGAACTATATTTTTAAGCGAACCGTTTTTTTTTTATGTGGACACATCGTACGCCGCAGTATGGAGGTTATTTTGTAAAAATCGCTAATCAGAGACAGAGACGTGCATTATGGGTAGCTTGATCATTTGGTGAAAATCGGTAACTAATGCGTCATCTAGCGGTGGCTTTACGAAGTACGACGTAGGTCAGTACGGTCGGTAAACACAGATACCTACATTGCCGTTTGCTCAAGGAGCGCTTGAGCAAATTGGAAAAGCCAAGCGAAATAAAATGACTGAACGTTATTGAAAATACCGCTGGAAATTGAATCAATACTTCTACATCTAATTGTCAAAATGACATTTACGTTTTTATTTCTTATACTATACGATTAGTAGTCAGGTTTTGAGCATTTTTTCTCTCTACACATTCTTTCAAAGACAAACGGTCTTCGTGATATTAGCAAACAAATATACATAAATTTTTAAAATCTGTTTTTTCCAAATAACTCGAAAAGTATTAACTTAACCAAAAAATTACAAGAGTACTTTCCGATCAGAGATTTGATTTTCTATATAATACCAAAATTTGAAAAAATCGTACAAGCAGGGTCCAAAATAGGTTTTTGGAAATATTTCGAAAATGTCAAAATTTTCGATAAATTTTCTGACACTTGGTGAGAAATTTTATTTCCTATCTGATGGTATTTTCATTTTTTTAAGAGGGGCATTTACTTGGAGCGATCGGGCAGAAATGTAAACTATGCAACCCATATTACCAGCGGGACATGGGACGTAAGAGGGTAGCCGATAGGATGACATCGCGCAAAGATCGTACGAGCAACAGACGGGCTAAACTAATATTCGGAAAATTGCTGACTGTAGGGTGTGCATAAAAAAGTAAACATGATATTAGTAACTTACTATGATATTATACCAGGTTATTCAAAATATGGAATAACCCATTTATTTCTGTAAATATGAAATATATAACATTTCATTCTAACTGCATGATTTCTGTAGGAACTTTTATAACAATTTTCCTTTCGCCTCCCCATTGCTTCGGCAGACAGTAAATTAATGTGAAAGAGCTTTTAACATTGAACTTTTCCCGTGTAATTACTAATTAGACATACAATCTTAGAAATCCAGTCATATCGAAACAGATCGTATACCGCGCGATTATTCCCGACAGGATTGTATCTTAGCCTCACTGTTCACTGGATACCACGCGACGGACCTGGTGGGGATGGGCATTCGCATTCTGCTCTCGTGACGCACTCGTGCGAAAGGGTTTGCGGTTTTAGATTTTTCGAATGTTTTTACTCATTTATTGTGCTCATGTTTTTGGTAGTGTACAAAGAAATATGTGGCTACAACGTGGAGTTTGAATTTTTTGTTTATGTGCCTTAGTTTTCGAGAAATAGCTCGCCAAAACTACGCATTTTAAGCAAAATATAACAACAAATATTTACATTACTGTACCAAATTCAGAAAAAACTCGAACTCTACGTTGTAGCTACATCTTTTGTCATTGCCATGTCGAAATTTCACTTCGAAAAAGTTTCGAATAACTCGGTAAAATGTAAAACGGTAGGTGCTTAAAATGACCCGATTCGCTCTAGGTAAACGCCCCTCTTAATATATTAAATATATTCGGAGATATTTAGAAAAACCCGTTTTATTTAAGTGACACGTTTTTGCTAATATCTTCTAAACAAATTTATAAATTTAAAATTTATAAGGGCGAATAATACTCACAGTTATACTACTAATCACATACTAAAACGAAAAAAATAAAAATTTGTAAACAGTTCTTTCGAAAAATATCTTGTCCACAAACAAAAACGTTTCAAAGCGAATGAGCAAATAAAAATTTTTGAAAATTTTTTTCGCGATACAATACTTCCCATCCGTTGGATGTGGAAGTAATTAACTAGCTCCTCGACCGTGTATTGAAGATAAACGTGTCCACGTGAAGCTTACGGGTGCATACAGCCACCAAGGACGTTTTTTTTTTGAAGTTTCATTTTTTAGACCCGAAAAAATTCCAATATACAATTTTGCATCATCTACCGACAACTCAATTCGATGGAGAAGAATCAGAGATTTTTCTTTAAAACATGCAGTTAAGGTGCCATCACAGAAATGCTCTTGGTACTACTGTTTTCAATTGTACAAAAAGAAGTGGACTTACACTGCTGCAAACTTATTACTTCATATGTTGCCTGCTCTTTTGCTCGATACGACCTTGATGATTGTAGGGAAAAAAACACCGTTAAGTAATAAGTTATTTCTGTGCTTGCATTTTTTACATGTCCACTTTATTGTTTTAGATTTCTGAAAATATACAAGAAATTCGATAAATTCGTAAAGATTGTAAAACATTTTTCGACAAGGGAGTGGACTTTTAACAACTCGAACTTGAAAGATTTATGGACAAGACAATCACAGTATGATCAGCTACTCTTTCCATTTAACGTCTCTGTGCTAAACTGGGACGTTTTTCTGCAAAATCAGGTAGTACTTGGCATCAGAAGCTGCGTATTGAAGGAGGATATCTCTACAGTATCTGCTGCACTGGAGAAGTACAAAAGGTTTGTTCAAAATATCCTGGCTCTAGCATTAGAAAGCAAGATTCATATAACATATTTCATCCTACATATTTTACACAGGACTCTTCAGGCGATATTGCTCGGTCTATTATTTTACCTATTGAACAGTTTGGTACTTCAACCATTTATACACATGCTTAAATAATTTTAGGTTTTGTTTTATATTCGATATTAGTGTTCTGTTGTTGTACGTGTTATTGTCATCATATCTTGCAAATATAAAAATTGATATGTATTTACATTACAACTTTATTTCTTCCCTTAAACATAAACCTGCATCTAATCTTAATAAACTAAAACCGCATATGATAAAAAAATTACTTCAATTTTCGACTTATCAAAATACATTTTACGAACGTTGAATTAACCCCAAACCACCACTTCAGTAATGTTCGTTAATATTAAATGTTTTCCGAGCAAAATTTAGATAGCAATGCCATCTGTCAGCATTAGACTCACATGATGACAATTGACAAAGCCACCTAGCTGCTATTATGGGATCTACTTCCTAAAGGAAGTGACCTGTAACCTAACAAATTAGCATGCACCTGCATACTTCAATTTGACAGCAGGCCCCCACGGCACTTTTTGCAAGCGGACAAGAACCGACATAAATTAACATGCATGTCTATGCTGTGCTGCCTGCACCGCAACCAACTGTAGATAGATTTATTTCGCTATCATTGTAGCTCATCAGTGCAGTTTAGGTCTAGTGCAAACAGCACGGCATAAAACTTCTGGTAATGATTTCTTCCGGGCTGTTATGCCGTGGTCCAAGGTGTCCCTTCTTCTCATACATTTCGCTGCTCTTCGCTGGCAGCATTTTCAGCGATGCTCAGGTTTCGCTGATGTAATCTGAACTGAGCGGTACTACTTTTTTTTACTTTTTCGTCTGCTGTTATGGAGCACCTGATATTAATATCGTTTTCTCCTGTCATCTAAGTTTCAGTCATATTGGGAAAAGTGGGATAGGTTATGGTATTTTTATTATAATATCATAATCTTCTCAAGTTGCCGCGACTGTGAGGTTCATGCCACCCGGTTGGCCGGCTCACATATCGCGGCTGCCCTTGGACATCGGCAGGGCTTTGGAATTACTGGATCAGCATCATCTTGGGCCTCTTGTGTGTACGATCTTCCTCTTCATCGTAATCTCCCAGATTACGAATGAGTGGGTTTTCGTGCACGTCCGCTGTGTGGAATGCCTTGGCTGCTGCTTCTCGGATGAATTCCTGGATCGTAGGAACTTCGAGATCCCTGTGTATCTGAGAATTCCTGACGAACCAGGGAGCATCGACGACCATGCGGAGAACCTTGTTCTGGATCACCTGGAGACGTTTGATGTGTGTAGCGGATGCGTAACCCCATGTAGCACATCCGTATGTCATCATCGGCCTTAGTATAGTCTTGTAGATCAAGAGCTTGTTGTCGCTGCTCAGCTTGCTATTGCGGTTTAGCAGACAATAGAGGCTGGTCAGCGCGGCCGTCGTCTTGTTGGCTCGGTCTTCGATGTGCGATTTCCACAGCAGCTTTCTGTCGATGGTGATCCCCAGATATTTGGCTTCTTGTTTCCAAGGGATGTCGCGATCGAAAATCTCGATGTTTCGATCGGGCTGCTTCCTCCTTTTGCTCAGAAACAAAGCAGAGCTCTTGTCGGCGTTGACTCCTATTCTCCATCGGGAGAACCAGTCTTCTAGATCATCGGCGGCTTTCTGAAGACGTCGAGTGATCAGACGTGGATCTACTGATCTGGTGAAGATAGCGGTGTCGTCTGCGTAGAGAGCGAGTTCTGTTGCTTCTGTCTTCGGGATGTCCCTCGTGAACACGGAGAACAGCAGCGGAGATAGCGTCGAGCCTTGTGGAACCCCTGATGTGGCGGTGCGCACCGAGGATCTTGCGTCGCCGAGCTTCACACGGAAGTGTCTGTCCCTCAGGAACGATGACGTCAGACGGATGAGTCCGGTTGGGATGTCGGCATGTGATAGCTTGAGTATCAATCCCTCATGCCATACCTTGTCGAACGCTTTCGACACGTCCAGAAAGACAGCTCCGGTTGACTCCTTGACGTTGAAACCCTCGGTGGCGTACTCGACGAGCCTGAGCACCTGGTGCGTGGTAGAATGGCCCGCCCTGAACCCGAATTGCTCGTTCGGGATGACGTTCTTCTCCTCGACGGCGGCAGATAGACGATCCAAGATGGTCTTCTCGAAGATCTTTCCCATGGTCGGTAGCAGGCTGATGGGGCGGTAGTTTTGTGGGAACGTACCGCTCTGTCCCGGCTTCGGAATCATGACGACGTCGGCAATTTTCCAGGCAGATGGAAAATGCCGCAGTCTCAGAGCGCCGTTGAAGATGTTCGTCAGCGCTGCCGTCGCTCTTATGGGGAACTCCTTAAGAGCCCTGTTGGAGATGCCGTCTGGCCCTGGTGCCTTCCTCACGTTGGTCCTCTTGATGATCTTCATCACTTCCGCCGGAGTGGTATGGCGGATGGGATCCTCGTCAGGAGCTCGGAGTAGTCTGCGAACGCTTCGATGGACCCTTTCGATGTCGTCTAGGTCCGCGTTCTCGAAGTTTGGACTGCATTGGCGTTCCATGCAGTCGGCAAAGGCTTCGGCTTTATCCTCCGGTGTGTACACCAAGCCGTTCTCGCCGTGGAGTGGGGGCGATGGGGTGGGCTTGTTGCGCAGGGTCTTCGTCATCCTCCAGAGGTCGGAGGAGTCTTCGTCCAGTTGGCGAATCTTGTCATCCCAACATTCGCTTCTGTGGTCTAAGACGGCCTGTTTCACCTGGGCATGCAGTTGATTGTACTGTCTGCGGTCTTCGGGGTTCCACGTGCGTTGCCATCGCTTTCTGGCCCTGTTCTTCTCTCGGATGAGCGCTCTCACGTCATCCGGTAGAGGAAACTCCCTCTGCGGTTCACGCTTGGTGTGGGTGGCGTGATCTAGTGCTGCTCTGGTGGCGTCGGTGAGATCCGCTACTGCCTGTTCGAGTTGGCGGACAGAACGTATCGTGCCGAACCTGGGCAGGTGTGTCTGCAGGTGTTCCGCGAAAGAAGGCCACGAAGTCGTCTTCTTCTCGGACATCAGTCGCTCACGGGGTGTAGATCCGATGAACAGCAGGACAGGCGTGTGGTCGGAATCCAGTTCGTCGATCTTGCGTATGTGATGTTGTAATGGTACATCCTTCAGGATGGTAACATCCAAGACATCTGGCAGTCCAATAGGAGAGTAGTGAGTAGGCTCGGTGGGCGCGTCTATCACTAGATCTCTGGTCTCGGCGAACTGTAGGAGACGATTCCCGTTGGGGTTTGCTCTTCTGCTGTGCCAAGATGGGTGTTTGGCGTTCAGATCTCCGGCGACGACGATCCTCCCGTCGGGGTCCAGTATCGCCTCCAAGTCTTCTCCAAGCAGCGGTCGGTTTGGCGGATTGTAGACTGATATCAGTCGGATACAGCCTACGTTTGCCATTTGTATCTCGATAGCAGTGGCTTCGAGGTGCTGCGTCGGATTGACGTTGACGGCGTGGTGCTTGAGGCCCCTCTTGACGTAGATGGCGGTGCCACCTCCGGGGCGATTCAGACGGTCGGTGCGGTGGAGGACGKAGTTTGGAATGCTCGGCCTGTCACATGGTCTCAGATGTGTCTCGTTGACCAAGGCTACATCGACTCCATGTTGTGTCATGAAGTCTTGGAATTCAAATCGCTGGCGTTTGATTCCGTTTGCATTCCAATATGCAATCTGCAGGGAGGACGGTGCGTTGATCTCTCTAGCCATTTCTAGTTGAAGAGGCTGGCGATATCTTGAGCACAAGATAAGACTGCAGTCAGTACTTCTGGCATAGTGGTTTTGCCAGCTAGAGCTGCAGAGACCTTCTGGATGACGGGTACCAGACGGTCAAAGTTGATCTTCTGGAGCAGTTTGAGTATTTGCTCCAGCGGACTGTCCTCCTTAGTCGAGGCTGCGGGGTTCATGCCACCCAGGTGGGCCGGCCCGCATACCTCTGGAACGGCGGGTGCAGTTGCTCTGGCGTACGATACGCCGGGTCTCACGGTGGGCGGGGCGACCGGGCAGGCTGCCGGTGTTGGTGGGGCCGCGGCCGCGGTCGGGGCGGATGTCGGTTTCGGTGCCGACTTCGGAAGTTGCGGGAACTTCGGGCATCCCCTGTAGCTGGCTGGATGTGGGCCTCCACAGTTGACACAGGTGGCGGCTGCATCTCTGGGCCGCTGACAGTCAGCGGCGCGGTGGTCTCCGGCGCATTTCACGCATTTCACTTCGGCGCGGCAGCACCTCTGTGAGTGGTGAAATTTCTGGCAGCGGAAGCACTGCCCGATGGACCTCTTCTTGTTGGGCGACTCAACCTGGATGTTGAGATCGCAACAGGTCCTGATGCCGAAGATGTCCTTGGTCTTCGGCGCTCGTCTCAAGTTTACGAAGACGAGAGGCATCTTGCTCCCGTCCTTCTTCTTCATTCGACGTGCCCCCTCCACGTCGAAGCCTTGGTGACGTAGAGATTCTTCCACCTCGTCGTCGGTTATGAAGGTAGGTAGGCCCCTGATGACCACCTTAAGGGGCTTCTCCTCCTGGAGGGCATAGGTGTGATATGGCAAAGCCATATCGTCTAGCATTTTGGTGATGCCACGGTGTGCATCGGGGTTGGTGGGCTGGATCAGGATGCCAGCAGATATCGTCTTCGCTTTGGTGAAAGCAAGACGCTTCTCAGACATCCGGGCGGCTACGGTCGTCCACTTCTCCGGGGCTCGGAGAATCACAGGGGGTGGTGCCTTGGTCTTCTCGGGAGCGGTCGTAGGGTCTTCAACCTCCATTTCGTCTAACGCGGCGAAACGGTTGCTGGGGTTTAACAGCTTCTTAGCCTCCCTCGGAGACTCGTTCGCTGTGCGAGTACGCTTCCTGGTCTTCGCGGGTTGGAAGCCTTCTTCGGCGGGTGGGGCTGGGGCGGTGGATGGAAGTGGGGCGGTGGGTGGAAGTGGGATGGTGGGCAGGAGTGGGACGATGGCAGGTAGTGGGGCGGTAGATGGGCAGGGGGCGGTCGATGGTCCTGGTGTGGCGGCGGGATCCTTGGTCTTGGTCGCTGGACGGAGGGCTATCGTTGCCGCGGCTGACACCTGGTGCGGTACCTTGGCGGCGGCGGAGACATCCTGGCTGGCGATGTGGGACCTGGACTCGGCGTCGGTCGTCACCGCTAGGTGCCGGCGGAACAGCTCAATGCTGTCCTCCGGCAGACCAGCGGCTCTCATCTGCTGGATGATGAACGGATCCATCACCAGCAGCGTAGATGTTCTTAAAAGAACACTTGTTCTAAACAGAACAGTTTGCTTTATCGTAAATTGATAGTAAGCTTTATCGTTGACGAATCGCTGGAGAAATTCGACTTCACTGCTCGAGAGCTCGTAGTCGAATGGGGGACTYTGTTTGAGCGGTACTGGCCCGCGTTACTCTTCTTATAGTGTCCTCGTGCTCATTCTCTGTAACGGACGATGTACGGTGCATAGGTGCAGGTGGAGGGGGGCTCTAATTGATGTACTCGGCTCGCTCGTGACCGTCCGAGTTTGTTTATTATGTAACACGGTTTTCCAAATCCTGTTAACCTTCAGGCCGTCATCTCCATTCATATTGTCGAGGTGCTGTTCAATCTCTAAAGCTTCTCGTCTTGCAAGGTTTTAATAACACGATGTCCTGACTAATACCTTTGTATCCCGGAAGTGAATGTTGTGGCCCTCCTCTATGGCATGTTGTGCCACTGCTGATTTCTGTGGCTGGTACAAACGTAAGGCGCGCTGGTGTTCCGTAATTCTGGTTTTTACCGTGCGTGAAGTCATTCCGATGTAATCTTTACCGCATTCGCATGGAATACGGTAAATGCCCGGCGTATGTAGAGGGTCCGTCTGACCCTTTATGGATCTTAACTGTTGTGATAACTTACTGGTAGGTTTGAATATGGTTTTTATGCCCTTTCGTTTTAATAGTCAAGCAATTTTATCGGTGACATTATGTATATAGGGCAGACATGTTGTAGGAACTACACCTTCATCCTCAACCGCTGGTGTTGCGTTGGATGTTCTTCTGGACTTGATGGCTTTATCGATGTCCTTTGTTCTGTATCCGTTGGCTCTCAGTGCGGTTTTTAGGTGGTTCAGTTCTTCTTGCAGGTATTGTGGATGCGATATTTCCCTTGCGCGGTGTACCAAAGTTGCGTGAAGATACCTGTCCGTCTGAGTTGGTTTTCGATAGACCCTATGAGCCACACCAGCGGTTGAGGCTGAAAGTGTAGTTCCTAAAACATGTCTGCCCTATAAACGAAAGGGCATAATACCAGTAAGTTATCACAAAAGTTAAGATCCATAAAGGACCAGACGGACCCTCTACATACGCCGGGCATTTACCGTATTCCGTGCGAATGCGGTAAAGATTACATCGGAATGAATTCACGAACGATAAAAACCAGAATTACGGAACACCAGCGGGCCTTACGTTTGTACCAGCCACAGAAATCAGCATTGGCACAACATGCCATAGAGGAGGGCCAGAATATTCACTTCGGGGATACAAAGGTATTAGTCAGGACATCGGGCTATTATAACCTGGCAAGACGATAAGCTTTAGAGATCGAACTGCACCCGGACAATATGAATATAGATGACAGCCTGAAGGTTAACAGGATTTGGAAAACCGTGGTACATAATAAACAATCTCGGACGGTCACGAGCGAGCCGCGTACATCAACTAGAGCCCCCCCTCCACCTGCACCTATACACCGTACATCGTCCGTCACGGTGAATGAGCACGAGGACAGTATAAGAATAGTAACGCGGGCCAGTACCGCTCAGTTCAGATTACATCAGCGAAACCTGAACATCACCGAAGATGCTGCCAGCCTAGAGCAGCGAAACGTATGGGAAGAAGAAGGAACACCTTGAACCACGGCATAACAGCCCGGAAGAAATCATTACTAGATCCAACCCTGGCCGTGAAAGCCTTAAGAAGATTACGGCATAAAACTTGTTTTGCCATCATGTCAGTGTAATGCTGACAGATGGCATTGCCATCTAAATTCTTATTTACATTATACAAATGATAATAAAAATGGTGTATGGAGTTGTTAATTTGTATCAGCACTATTCAGAGGTAAATAAATGTGTATAGGTATGAATTGTTAACAATTGTTTACTGCTTTTACCACAATTACAGCTTTCTTTAGGATACCTGCTCAAACCAGTCTTAATAGTAATTAACTTATATATTCATTATTAGCACGATTATTACATTTCCTGTTCTGTTTACAAGTGTGAATAAGTATTCAGAAAAAAGTAATGATTGCAGAAAAATACTGAATTTAAATCTTTATAGCACAGTCGTACAATTGTTAAAATATGTTCTCTGGGAAAAAATACTTATTTCAAAAACATAATAATAATAATATAAATTTATTTGTGGTAGCGGTCAACATAATACTTTACATTCAGATGATTACATATTACACTAAGGCAAATAGTTGGCGCTACTACAAAAAGGACTAAGAAGGCAGGAAACCTGATTTCTAATCTTAGTCCAGAAAAAACAATCTACTTACAGAATACCCAAAGTGCTGGTCTCTCCGACCGCGCTATTAGTAAAGGAATAAACTATTTATAGATGGGACATAATTACAAAGAAAACGTAATGCAAGAAAGCAATAGGTTCAATGCAAAGCTGACAAATATGAGGATGCTGGATTCACGAGAACTGGCTAGACATCAAAAGACGACGATACTCTAATCTAATTTAAAAAATTTGCACTCTTATCTGAATTGGGTATTATCACTTTTTTGAAAATTACATAAAATGAATCTTGAAGTGCATATATATATATATATATATATATATATATATATATATATATATATATATATATATATATTTGTTTCATGTACAAGACGAGATCCGTTGGTGATAAAACCTATACAAGTTGAGCTCCGTTTGGCAAGGCGAGATCCGATTTCGGATCTCACCTTGTATCCCTGTGTATATAGTGTTTAAAGGGTGTAGGAAGTGAAGGGGAAGCTATAGGCAAATTTTTGCATGGACCTCATCTTGTACACTTTTTAATATATTATATACACCAACAGTTCATCTGTTCTCGCTGCAGAGGTCGCGTCGAAGATATACGCAGTTGTGCACCGGACGCTCAAGTCGAGATCCGGTGCGGTCGGCAACAGCGCTTAGCTATTTTTAAACGTAATTTCATTATCAAATGCATTTCTAGGACCGGAGTGGACTTTTAAACATTCTGTGCGGACTTAACTTTTGGCGCGTTTTTTAAATTGGGATGAACAGTATTTGTCAGTCAGGATGTAACTGAAAACCATTTTTTGTCTAAAGATACGTTTTCCAAATTTAATCTGTCTGTAATCCAAATCTACAGCCGTACCAAATCTATATCATTTATATTATAAAAGATGCGAAAGATAGTACCCTTAAAATCCATTTTGTTTAGTTAAAAGGCTGTATATAATTTAGGTGTGTTATTGAGCCCTAATACTGTCACCCGCTTGAGGTAACTTTTGAAATCGAAGTGCCATTATTGTTATAATTAATTGTAGGGACATTTCGACTCATTACTTTCACTGGATAATTTGTCATTTATAGTTTCAAAGCTAATTTTCATTTCGAAACATATCATCGTTCTCAAGACTGCAACATTTTTTATTTTCGTAAATATCTCTAAGATTCTCTTTTGTCAACTAAGGCCACAATTTACCAAATATTATATTTTGCAATATGTGGCGGGGGGTGTTAGAAGACTCAGTTTCCGTGACTTTAATTGTTTTATAGTAGTAGTACGTTCTCAAAGTCGAAAAACTCATGTATCATTGCCAGTGGAACCCCCATTGAAATTTCCTTGAAGTTATTTTTGAGGTTAGTGAATTTAAGTCATTAAATTAGCTCTCGCATTAGCAATTCTGCATTTCTAATCCTAGAAGAGGATAATCTTTTCAAATTTCTTTAATTAATAATTCTCCAATTCATGTAATGGGCACTAAATAGCATCTATATCGAGAAAGTTAAATTTTGGCACCTTCTTAAGTTTATTATACAAGTGCTGCTAGTTTTTCTAAATCTTTATTCCTACATAGGAGTAATGCCGCTATTATTTCTCTGTAATAAAAACAAACTTTTAGTTTTGAATTATTCAATACTAAAAGTTTTCACGTAATATTTGCACTTAAATTTGTCACACAACCTTTTTATTTATTTGGAGGCAATGAACATTTAAAACAATCTGAAAAATACAGGAATACTTATAACAAGTTTTTTGTCACCTAACCATTTATAACATAAACACACTGATACAATATCTAGTTTAAATAATATAATTTTTTTTAACAAATAGTCTAAATTACAAGAAACTTCAGAAATATAAATAACCGATCCAAACAAAAAGAAAACAGAAAGCAATTCCAAAATCACATTGTATTTAAAATAATAAAATCTACCACCCGAACGATTTTTAAATTTTAAAGTTGCTTAATCTGGCCTCGCATTTCACTGCTTCATGTTTATAGTGTAACAGCGTTTCCAGTCTTGAGGCCTTTTATTGTTCAGGAGATGTCAAAGTTCATCCAATAAAAAAATATGGAAGCGGTATAATAATTGCTATTTTCTCCAAATAAGCAGGTAATACGTAAAATGAACAGTTTATAAAACTTTGAATTATGGATGGGGCCTGTAGGTTTTAAAAAATGAACGAGATGAATGACTCCAGAACAGTACCCTCCACATCATAAGTTTTCAGAAGGTGATATGAATCTCATTCCCAAAAGTCACCGTACATTTATTAAAACTGTTTTAGGTACTAAACACAGAAAGTGCTCAGATTATTCGTCGTAACAGTCCTAGTAGGGTTGGCAGTATTTCTTTATTACGTAGGCGTAGAAGGGCCACATACACTTCTATTTTTTTTAATTCCGACTAAAATCTCTAAATCTGGGATTAATCTCAGAATTCCGATTATAGTCTTAAATTACTTAAATTAGTATCGGAATTCCGGTTTTAATCTCGGAACTCCAACTTTATGCTCGGAAATCTTTAATGTTGGAATTCTGATTTTAATCCTCATAATTCTGACGCAAATCGCAAAATTCCGACTTTAATATCGGAATTCCGACTTCAATCTCGGGATTCCGATTTTAATACCACATTCTGACTTAAATGCTCAGAATTCTGATATTAATCTCGGAATTCATGTCTGCATTTCAACTTTAATGTCGGGATTCCCATTTCAATCTCGGAATTCTGACTTTAATCTTGGAATTCCGATTTGAATCTCATAATTCCGACTTTAATCTCAGAGTTCTGATTTTAATCTCGGAATTCCGACTTTTATATCAGAATTTCGACTTTGATCTCGGAATTCCGACTTTAAGACTATAGTCAAAATTACGTCTTTAAACTCGGACTCCCGACATTAAACTCGAATTTCGACTTTATTCTTGGAATACTAATTACTTCCACATCCAAAGCACTGTATCGCGGAAAAAATTTTCAAAAATTTTTATTTGCCCAATCGCTTTAAAATGTTCGAAAACGTCCACAAACAAAATTTGAGCAAAAAAATTTCTTGTCTGTGTGTCTGCGTGTGTTTGTGTAGACACGATAACTTTCGAAAGACAACATATGAACTTGAAATTTGGCATACACATAAATTCCAACTACCCAAAGACGCCTATTGTTTTTGGAGTAAGTAGGATATAGGGAAGGGGGTGAAATTGAGGGGCAACTACCGTTTTTGCAAAAATTTATTTTTTTATTTTCTTTTCCATTTAATATATGATTAGTAGTATAATTGCGAGTATTATTCAGTGCAGCAAACTCTTAAGAAATTATTGGCAAAAAACCGTCCCTTAAAAAATAGGTTTTTCAAAAAGTGAAAATACCATCAGATAGGAAATTAAATTTCCCATAAAAGCAGTTTACAAATTTTCCAAAATTTCGTCATTTTCGAAATATTTTCAAAAAGCTGGATTTTGGAACCTACCGCACGATTTTTTAAAATTTTGCTATTATACAGATAATTTAATTTCTAATTGTAATCTTTGTTAACAATATATTACGAAAAAGTTTAAACACACCAATTCCTTAATGTTTAAAAAGAAATTTATGCTAGTTGGGTATTGCAGATTTTTATTAACAGTCCCCGCTAAATGGGGGTGCTACACTGTCTTAAACTTGAATATGCAATTTTTTTTTATTAGAACCGGAACTTATAAGTTAAATAGTTTAGCTTATTTTGGATAAAAAAAATCTTATAAAGCATCTTGTGTTTTAAAGGCAATCGACTTAATAATTTAAAACGAAACGACAATTGTACTTTATTACACCAAATATGCTTTTTTGCAGAATAGCAAGAAAATAAAGTGATTCGGGCATCATAGTTTTATTATTTTACGGACAACCCAACATTAAAATTATAAAAAGGCAGTAAACATACTTTTGTAAACATTGTTCAATACGTCCCGCTTCTTTGGTATACATAGTCCATATTTTTAGTTACATTTTATTGTACATTATTTATCATTTGTGTTTCTTTTTATTATTATCTATGGCCGCACTTATTCTTTCTTTGAGTTCCTTACAGCTTACGTAAATATAAAAATTTTGTGTATTACTTAAATAAATAAAATAAAACTATCGTAAAGTTGTCGTAACTTTATATATGATGTTCAGTTTTTTATTTAGCCAAATATAAAAACCTCGGATTCTATAAGCTATTTTCCCCTGTATAGTCATGAGACTTTTGTTTGGCTATTGGTATAGAAACTGAACACCTGCATATATTAGCGAATTAATAAAAAAAGAGTTGACGTGTTTCTAGAGTTAAAATTCCATGTGTCTCATAAAACGCTAGAACATATTGTTCTTTGGGATTTTGTTTTAAAACATCGTTAAGAGCCAATGAATCTGGATGCTGAAACCATATTTTTTTAGGTGGAGGCGTATGAAAATTCTACAAAAAATTTATTACAGTTCAAACACACAAGTTCAAAGTGAACATATACTGCACATATACGCCGTATGCTGCACGATACTCTGGACACTATACCGTAAAATTCTTGCATGAAACTTGTGAAACCAGATTATTACAGATAGAACTCAACTATTTGCGGCTGTTAACCACTCAATTTGTTATGACAATGCTCGATTAGCTCATCACTTTTGCCTGAATAAAAAAATATATTAGTTTTGAGAAATTTGCTGTGAGAGCAAATGTATTGTGCTGGATACTATATAACTATAAACTTTGCTAAGCTGGCAAAGTAAAACCAACTAAAATGTTTGTTTCGTCCAACAAAACCATATTTGTTTAGGGTGGAACACTGTTCTCAAAACAGCAAATTAAGTTTGTTAGTGCAGCAAAAAAAATTAACAAAATATTTCGCTATTACAGCTCACTCATTTTTCGCAGTGTGCGACACCAAGTAATTATTTATACGGGTTTTACCAAACACGAGTTTCATGAAAAAGGTAGCGAACGGTGTGAAGCGAGCAGGATAAAAGTCTACAAGTAACCAACTAAAACTTTATTAGTATTACTGAATATCGCGACACGGTAGATTAGAGGTTCAATTTACAGAGAGTCATTTGTGTGTGATAACGGATACTTTAATAATGGCCCCATTTCAGGGGATAACTTACCAATATTTTATTTGTAGCAAATGATGCTTTAAATGCGCACATATGTGTAGACGTTATTCAAGAAGCCGTAGTACCATTCTCGCATTTTGTAGGTGATAGCCTTATGTAATGAATTAAAATTGGACATCATACACTATACACTATACAGGTAAACGCTAAACTTTTACATAGCTGTTCAAAGGGATTCAGGTTAAAAGTTCTGGAAGTTATGGAGATAAAAAAGCTGATGAATAACAAGTCAAGGGTTTGTTTGAATGACCCATTGAATTTTTTCTTCCCTGTTTTAGACAATTTCTTGTCTTTGCATTAATAGTTTGGCGTTTTAGTTTTTTGATCTTGTTGGAATAGGTACATTTCTTTTCTTAATCTTGCTAAAAGATTCTATTTCCGTTGTTTTATTTTTTTTTGTTAGTTAATGTGACTTTTCATAGTTGGTTGTCATTTGTCGTGCCGTGAAACAACCAAGTGCTTTCTATTTTTATTTTATTAATAAAATGTTTTACCATTAAGGACCGCGGGTGTATTATTGAGTAAAGTAGTAAGTAGCACACTGTAAGTTTGGATAATATTAAAATTTTATAGTGTTATACAAATCACAAAAATTAAACTTTTTAGAAATTTTAGAGATTTACAAAATTGATCAAATGTTGCAATTTTAAATGAAAATTATGTAATAACTTTATAGTCTATATTGTTGTTTTAATTTTTTTTATTTCTATCAAAAACGTTATTTTTGTTATCCATAATTTATAATTTTTATAACCTTTGTACTTGATATTGAAAATGGCTATATAAGGCCCAAAGCGCTTTGCCACATTAACATCCTTTTTAATAAAGTGGAGAAGACATCGGATTATTATATAATTTGTCTAAAATGTCTTTTGCAAAGTTTGAATGGTGTATTTCGGGTTCCGGGAGAACATATATAGTATTGACAGCAAGCAGTAATTCTGTCATAACAAAACTTTTTTTCTGACAAAGGCAAACCTATTTGTTAAGTAATTTTATTATTTTCTTTAATAAAATTGCCAAATTATGCATTAATACTTTTTKGTTGTTACTTTTGCACCCTATACCTGCATCATTCCTTATCTCAATTATTAAACCGTTGTTAAATTAATTTAATGAATATTTAAGTGCTTTCAGAAACCACTGTTTTATAACTCACTGTATGTTCAAATTCCGTATAATGCCAAAACTGTTTCATATTCTAACAGGCTCTATGACGATTTAAACAATTTTAACAAAGGTTTCAAAAACTGGTTTTAAAATCACAACTTTAAACTGAAAAAATTAGTTTGCCATGTATCTCTTTTATATAATAAAACACTTTTAGTATGTTACTTAACGGAAATATAATATAAATATAAAAGAGATATAAATAACAAAAATTGCTAAAGTTATCATTTAAATGAAATGTATAATTTGAACTACATATTGTACATATTTCAGAGCTAATCTGACTTTTAAATACGTATTTTCAGATGGCAAATCGTTTAAACTAAAACAGAATGTAAAGAAGCGCGACAAAATTAAAAGTCCGCAGAAACTAAAATCTCTGTTAAAGCCAAACGCTGCGCTGGTTCTCCGTGAAAGTGCTGACCTTGCTATTATTCATATGTATTAATGCACCGGCAATGCTGCTGGATCTCGCGTTGGCCGCTAGATATCAAAGTTATACAAATTCGGATCTCGCCTTGTCTGTATATCTCGCGGATCCCACCTTGCTTATCTTTTATCAAAAACTCAAAATCAAAAATCTTTTCCCCTCTCATGGTTTTTGGACTCAGGGGACTTAACAGTGCTTATCTTATTTAAATATACTTGTATATTTTAATTGCTTCTGGTGGATCTCGGGTTGTCCATAGTTTATTCGGATCTCACCTTGTACGGGAAACATATATATATATATCGTACGCCATGTTAGAAAAAACAACAAAAATATTTGTAGGTAGATAATTTCACGTCTGAAATTCGAATCTTAGGAGTCACCGCCAAAACGCTTCTATCCAAGGTTATTCAACTCGTGACGTCAAGTGTCATGTAAACATTATCGAGGAGCGTGCTGTTTAATGGTGTAGTATCTGTCTTGTATTGGAAAAGCTTTTGTGTGGTTCTTATTGAAAAGACGGTGTAAGAGGTCGCACCAAAAAGTGATTTGTGTAGTTTTACAAGCATCTATTATGTATGGAAAACAAAACAAGTGTTGTTTTGTAAATGGTTATAAAAGTACTTCAGTCAGTACAGCTAACAAAATTTATGTAACCGTTCTTTCGAGATTATCAACGTATGAAGCAGTTGTTTAAGGCCCCTAGACGTGATATGCCGAAATCGCAAAGTTTGTTTTTCTGTTGTGAAGATCATCTTAATTCTTACTGTAAGTTTTATTATTCTTTTTGGGGTTATAAGTGTTTACCATTCAGTTTCCATTTTGTTATAGCTTGAATGAAAAATTGTATGCGTTTTAAGTTGATAGAGGGAAATGTTATAATAAAGAACGACGTTGTTTTCCCATATATTCGACTGTTAGCCAGACCGGAAACGAGTCGCAAGAGCCCCGAAAATAAATGGCAATTTATATTTATTCTGACCTCTAAAATACATGTCAAGTTTAGGGTATATTTTTGATTCTTACGTTTTTATGTTTACAAATAGTATGTTTCCAACAACCCACTGTGATCAAATTATCAATGCTACGTTAATTTGAGGAAAAGTTCACTTATGCTGTTGCTTTTACGTTTCTCATTTCCGCTGCGTTGAACCGCTCGTCGCTGTACACCAATTCCATAACAATGAACATGCCTTTAGAAGTCATAACTCATAAGTATTTCACTTTTTCTTGGCGCACTTTAATTCGCTTGTCACAAAATAAACGTAAACAAACTGATAAATTGACGGGCTGAGGCTGACGCGTGACACGCTGACCCCAGATGTAAACAAGCGGCCATTTACAAGACATCTGACGTCACGCTAATATGTTCGCGTTTTGGCGGTCCCTTTAAATATTCATATTTTTAATATTAAAAATACACCTTACGAACCATTTTTTCGAATTTATAAGCTGTCACAGCTGTTTTATGGATTAGATGCTACATATTAATATGCAATTTAATAAAATATAAATGCTTGGCAAATACCCAATTGGAATACTATTAAATATTTTGTAGATGTTTAAGTAAAAGATCGAGTGAATAAAGCAGTGTAGTGTCTAGTGGGGGATAACAGTCCACGAAACCTAATTCTCAAAAAGTGCACATCAGCACGAAAAGTGATTTTGTTGCATAGGTAGGGTGGACATTTGAAAAACATAATTGTAAAGTATAAGCACGCCGCGTGTAACTCACATCTACGGGCCATGTTCAGCCTTCCTGCAGAAATCAACTTGTGTGAAATCCGAGGAAATTTTCGAACTCTGTAAATAAATCTCAAACAAGGTTTTTGCAAACGCTCAATGCGATCTGCCCTGGTTATGCATGGGCCATACAAGACATCGCAATAGTTCATATGACTTGAGACCGTTGCATCCGTTAGCTTTATTTTTAAGTTAATGGGTAAGACATGGCAATGAGGATATAGCTTTTTCAAGCTAATGTATGCAACATTCAATTTTTTAGTATTAAATTACTAAAACATAGTTCCGTGTGTATATCAACACCCAAATTTTTCGCTACTTTAGGGCACTGCAAAATTCTATTACCAACTTTATTTAATCTTTAATAACACTTCGGCTTGTTCTTTGTTTTTACCGAATACCAGTACAGAGCTCTTTAAATCGTTCAAACTAAGTTGATGTTGCAAAGAAGTTTGTTGCAATTGCTTTAAATCCTGATTGTCTAATAGGTAAGATATCGTATTTATCTAGGTGACCTTTTATTTGTCGCACCAAAATCTTTTTCAAGACTTTCGACATTACCGGCAAAAGCGAAATTGGACGCAGTTCATCAAAAGATGCCACCAATGGTTTTTTTGGTAACGGCAAACCTTATGCAATTTTCCATGCGCTGGGAACGATGTTCTCCAATAAACAAGTGTTTATTAAGCTGGACAGCACATAAGAAGCATCTCTGGATTTATGTTGTCAGGAGGAGGCAGTCGTTTTGATTTTAGATAAGCACCTGAATACTTCAGACTCATCATCTAAGTGGAACTGTAGTAAGGACTCACAATTTTGTTTCTTGTTAGAACTATAAAAGCTTATCATTTGATCATCAGGTGGGAAATTAGAAAATATCTGCAAAAATTATTATTTATGGCCGAAGGATCATTTAAAGCACTTGGCAAGGGTTATACGTGACTTCCTTTTATAGATATCCAAGTCATCCACCTTCTTCCATAACTGAAAGTAAGAATTTAGGATGGCAATGCCATCTGTCAGCATTACACTGACATGATGACAAAGCCACCTAGCTGCCATAACTGTTTCTGATTTTTGCACTTAGCGACACAGTGATTTAGGTATACCGCCTTTTCCCTTTTTACTGCATTAGTAGGTTCATTTAAATACTTTTATAGTGTTCCCAGTGCTCACGATCTCTGGAAGTTTTATACTTATTAAATGCCTTATTTTTGAGTGCAATCATTTTTCTAATAGCATAAGTGGAGGAATGGAGGAATTATTTTTCCAACTACAACTTCTTTCACCGGCGCCACCTCATCAAACAGTCCGATTACCAAATCAATAAAAAAAATTGAATTTTTTTGTCAATATTAGAAATCTTAACTATATCCGCAAACGGAGTCATTTGATAAGCTGCCCGAAGTAAACCCATGTCAACCCTATTTAAATTTCTTCCACGGTGGATACTCAGGCACTGATTTTCGTCTCTGCGCTTAAGTCTACAATACACAACAAACTGATCTGACTAATTATAAGGCGCATCAGTTCCAGATTCAAAATAATCCAAATCAGAACTAATCAATATTATATCTATTATTTAAAGTTGCAATTTTATTCGTAACTCGAGTTGGTGTATTAATAATCTATTTCAAATTAAAGCATTCAGAGGCACTACTAAACCTGCGGGCGTTATTACTATCCATTTGCAACATATTAATATTTATATCACCTCCGCATAAAATGTAGTGGCATGCCGGTAAGAAATCAGAAATGGAATCTTTAAAGTTATTCAAAAAGTCTCTAAAGTTAGCATTAGGAGGTCTATATAATGTGCCGAATATATAAGTCAGACTATTATGTTTGACCTCTACCCATATTTTCTCTAAAAACTCTTCACTGCTACTTTTTAAACATTTACATTCCATACTATATAGAAAATACCAACGCCGCCCCCGATACGCTTTCTATCCAGCCTGAGAAATTTATACCAAGCAATTGACATAGCATCATAGCCATCAAATCATAAATAGTAGCCTGATGCGATAGATACATTATATACACAGTAAAATACGAATGATTTTGCCATTATCATCTGAACGAATAAACAATTTTGAATTCCTGAACCACACGTATTTGTAAAATTTACCATTCTCAGAGTTCTTATTGTTAGCAGCATGCAAATGTCTGTAATAAGGTGTCAAATGTTCATTAACGTATATTGGATTATTCGGTAGAAAAGATCGGCAGTAGGTCTTAGTCTTCAATTTGCTGAGATACTGGTCTCTCACTTTGCAGTTGGAAAATTCCACCACAATAGGTCTCACCTTAGCGTATCTATAAGTTATTGTCAAAATCGGAATTGGTTACGCAACACACACTAAGAATTTGCTCAGTGAAGACTGGCATTCTGGAGAAAATGACCTACAATCTATAGTTTGGAAGCTATATTCTGACAAATAGCAGTTCAAACCATAAACTATACTATCACTTGCTCCAATTTTTGCAGCTTTTTTACATAACTCACCTTGCATGTTATCTATACAAAATTTCAGGAAATTTTTTACACAATTATTTCCATTTGCATTCATACATTTATGTATTAAATGATGCAAACCAAGTTTACAGGTATCTTGCAGACCTTCACTTGTTTCATAATTTTTTAAAAGCTTACTTTCAGAAGAATTTTTTAGTCCTTTGGTTACAACTTTCATTGTCCTGTTCTGAAGTCAGAAAGAGTTATAAACTTGACAGAAGTTCCAAACTAACTTCAGTTGCTGTTGGCTCCTCACTTCTTCGTTGCATCTACATTACGAACTCAATACTCAATAGTATGCCTGCATCCACCCGCAAAACACAAGTAAATTATTTTTCACGCAAGGCATGTCAACAATTTGTATTTAGGTACGTAATGATGCAGTACAAGCATTGTAGCCTACTTGCAGTATTTCAATTACTCTTCATTTACCATCATTGTAATACTGTACTGTTTCGCTTTAAAATTATGCTCAATTTTGCTTTAATTGTGCAAATGTTATTCTCTCTGCAGACTTGCACTCATCGGGTAGCAGCGTCGCCATATAATTGCCTGCCAGACCTAAGTCTGAACAGTTTTCGTACTAAACTCAATAACGGGCAGCATTAGCATAAGTGAAGTAAAGTACATGTAACTAGGAAATAACGTGGAATGCAGAATGGTGTGTACTTATGTATACGACCATGAGCTAGGTGATTGAGTTCCTTCCATAAGAAACATCTTGTTCTGTAATTAATAAAATAACTAGATTACTGTTGACAACAAAAGCATACGAAGCACTCACTCATTCAGACATACTATAGGTTTTCTCGAAGTTAAGAGAAACACTTTCAAACAGTTTACATCTGGTATAGGACTGGAAATATTCCTGATTCTATGGTGTAGATGGCAACTAACGCAATGATATATACACCAAAGCATCTATTAATTAAATATGACTCTAGTTCTGTAGTACTTTATATAATGTGGCGACAGTCCTTAAAAATTCAATACCTCACAACAGTGATAGGCAAAATGCACCCAACATAAATAAGATTTTCACGTACTTACAACATGAATCAATCATGAGCTTATTTATTTTTAGGAATTCTGCACCTTCCCCTGAGTCTTGTTTCTGCTAATGCATTGATAAAAGAATTAACTGGAAATGAAATAAGCCGAGTCGAAAGAAAAAAGGACATGTTAATTTCTCGGTCTTACTACGCAGGTACGCCATCAACGAAAGGTCTGTGCTATGCAGTCAAATTTAATATCATTAACTTGTTTCATAAAAAAATTTTTTTTTCTATCTGAGATGACGCACACACAGACTTTTTCTTGAGACATCAATTAATAGATTATGTGTTCTTTAGATTTCCGCTTAGTGGGCGCAGTGTTTCTTGACAAAGTTCAGTAAGAAAAACGTCTAAGGTGATGAAAATTGAAGCTGCTTGTTTATAGTATTTCTTGATCCTCAACGCTAGACATTGGCGGCATTTATACTGACAATAAACACTTGTATTTAATTTTGACAAAAGCAAAAAAAATTAAACACAGGTGTATTATTGTTATTATAAAATATGAGCTAAATATATGAAGACTATACGACAAGTACTGTAACTGCTTTCTGAATAATTGTTTACAACTACATAACCTTAGCTATATGTACGAGTACATGGAATTCATAAAAAAAATTTGTTTTGTAACGTCGTTATAGTCCATATTGAAGCTACAGTATTTTATTACAAAAGGTTATCAATAAATTGAATTTGCTGGCATTTTAGTGACATGACTAGGATGTTCAGTTTGTCATTTGTTAACATGAAATCTAACTATTTGTAAATTAAGAGTGTCGGAAAACGGTTTAACTTAAAAAGTTTGCAACTATGCAATTCTGTTGCATACTAATATTTAAGTAAAATTGCTTAAAATGCTATCTAGGAACATAAACAAAAGGACTAAAGTAGCCGAATTTCTTCGAGTGGAAAGATTGCTCTTCCAATAGAAATATACCTTTCGCATCTACAGTCCCGTGATTAAAGTGAAGATACTTTTAAGCCTTAAATTTGCAAGGAAATTCGTAAATTATTATGTTTGCGGTGGAGCTAAAGTACTCTGTCAATAACCTAATAACCTAACCAGACTACTAAATAATACAAAAGAAGTTTTTAATGGTCAAAGGCAAATTATAACGATTAGAATACCTACCTTGTTAATACTTACACAGACGTTCAAACTATTTTCATTAAATGAAGCTGTTGATAAAGACACCATCCTATCAGATTCAAGCCTTGGACAAAGTAGACAAAGAAATTACTTGGGACGTAACGTGACTTTGACGGTAGTAGAAATGTGCAATGGTTATCTACTTTAAAGCAGAACTGGTGCGTTTTTTTGTACCCAATGCGATGATTTAACAGTACCCAAACAGTGCGTGGAGTACACCTACATTTTTAGAAAATTATTTTTGAGCAAAAAAATGTTATTTTTCGTCATAAACGCACCGTGAGATTATTTGGAATCCATTCACTAACATCCTGTATATATGTTTTATGTATTTTGAGCCGATTTGACGATGTGCGAAATTCTGCAAAAACCAGCTTTGCAATGCTTGCAAAGACCTATTTTTACGACACTATACCACAGACCGCTGTAAAACTATTTGTCGTACGCATTACAGGACCGTACTTGAAATCTTTCAACCATTACATTGAAATTTAATCTAAACTATCAATTCGGAATGTTCCATCAAAACATTTTGTCTTTAGAACCTCTAAGAGTTGTTCCTTTGTATAGCATTCCTCAAGATGTAAATCATGTTTTAAAAGAAAATCTGAGTTCTTCTTTATTTGAATTTGTATTTTTTGTCAATCTGAGCAGAATGATACGACGTAGTATCTAACACAATTACTGCATTGGCCTGATGCTTTGGCAGCAGTTTATTCTCATACGATTTTGCATCCTTCATATTTTTAGCAGATAGATATCCCGCATGTATTCGTTTGCCATGTAACGCCGGTACATTCAATAAACATTTGTTACTCTTATCACAGAAACTTTTTTTCAAAGCTTCATGGATGTCGTACCAAGTTTCGTCGACATAATATATGATTGGTGTATCTTCATCTCCATTTTTTTTAATTTGGATCAAGTAATTTACTCGCCGTGGATATTTTATAAATACTTGGCGTTTATTAATTTTCTTATAATGAAACTAATTATGTAAACTCTCCTTGCAGTAGTTAATTTTCTTGTGTAATTCTTCAATTGTCAATACAAATTATTTTCGTATGCCTCATAAATCATACGTTGTATTAAATTTGTGTGACCTCACCTTCTCCCTCTGAAGTTTTAACGTACTTATAAACATTCAAAACTATTTGTTTAACTTCAGATGGTAAATAATTATAATTCCGTTTAATGAGATTTGACTCTTCGGGTACATCAATTTAAACATTATTGTCAAAAACATCTTCGCCATTTCGACTTCTTCAATAACCTCTACGTTGATTTCACCCCATTCTACGGTCTCCACATTTTTATAATAAGTAAATGGTATAAGAATATTTCAATTTGTAGTGTTTTCTCAAAATGTATTGCTATACCTGGGGTAACGCAAGAAACTGTTTTGTTGAGAAATTATACAACTAATAACAGGCCACTAACGAGAAACACGTGAAAATACAAGAACTCGACTGGTTGGCATACAAGAAAACTACTTTTTCTAAATTTGACGCAGAACAAGAAGGGATTAGAAGAGATTAAATAGGATCACAGGTAAATATTTTAGAGAAAGTTTGCCGGTGCATTTCCAGAAATTAAAGCTCTTTATGCATATTTTCTTAGAGCATAATTAAAAGTAGTTTGCAGATAAATCTGTTCAAATAGATAATTTGCATTCATATTAAAATTGAGTACGGCCCATCTTCACAGATCTATTCTAAACATCTGGGCGTCATTACTTTTATAGGAATTTGCGGTCGAGCCGTAATAAAGTGCTTAAACAATCAAAACCATATTCGCAGAACAGTGGCGGTTAGTGATGGAGGGCTGCGGGGCGCTGTCCTTCCTACGCAAATGGCTATGTAGATCAAATTTAATTAAATTAAAACATTTATTTACATTTTACACCTAATGATCTAATATACACATTATTAGTTATTACTCATAGGTATTTACTTTTCAAATATTGTGTAGATTTCCATTCAGCGCCTGCACTGCGCGCAGGAACCCGCAAGCCATCTGATAGGGCATGTCCATCACGTGACCAGGTGTAGGCAACCCCGATGTCTGGTGTACAAACACGCGACACAGTAAGCACGCATTCTTACGGGGTTTTAAATGACACAAGCAGTTCTAATATATTTTTCGCAGTGATGGGCGCGTAGAATACTCCATGTAGATTACGCAATTACCTACGCGTAAACTATGTAATATTCTACTTTAAAAGTCTACTGTAGAAAATAACGTTATGTAGATAAACAGCAAACTAGTAATATTTAGTACTTTTAACAGCTCCAAATGCCTCAAATGACAGTATATTTTGTATATTATTATTTTTGTTGCTTCCTAACTAAACAAAAAACTACTTCGTTGTAATTAAAATAACTAGACAAACGTTAAACAACAATAACTTGTTTCGGCATAGTTGTTAGGGCCAGAAGGAACAAGCGTGCTTTAGAGCCCTCAATCGATCAATGGGTTCTTAAATGACTGTAAACTATGACTTTATTATCTTTCTTGTCTATAAACGGAAGAAGACGGGCTATTTCATATGCTACCTAATATACTCGTAGAAGAAAAGACTTCGAAACGCATGTTTTACCCCAAAGAAGTAAGAAAACCGTTTGGGTATTCTGATGACTTACTAAAATATGTTATGCAAATTTATAATATAAATATTAAAAAACTGCAGTGTTTTAAAAATTTTAAGAATTGACCCATAAAACAGGGAAATTGAAACAAAATAATATGCACAATACACTTAATATACAATAGCCATAATATACTCGTCTCATATTTTCTACTCAAAATCTACGCCAAAATGCTTTATCTACATTTTCTACGCGGGTAATGTAGAAAATTGTAATTTACGCGTAAACGCCCATCACTGATTTTTCGGCATTTTAAGCGGTCGTAGAATTCCTCAGATGTTTTATTATATTAGTTCATACTACCAGCTGTAACCAAGTAAACAATAAAGCTATTATGACGTTTCAACTATTACTGCTTAGCCTCTACTCATTCCACAGCGGCGTTACAGTTCTTGGAGTAACGAATAGTACTTGAATGTTATATAAGGCCGTTTTAGTACTTACGTACAAGTCTAAGGTAAAATCACCACATGCACCTTATTCATTTCGCTCCTTCTGATTTCAGTTTCTATCTAAACCTGAAAAGTTTTCGGCTGATAAAAGATTATTTTGCTGGAGATACAGGTGAAATGAAAATTTCTTCTGTGAGTCACAACAAACTATGTTATTTTTAATACCCTTTATCTCAGACTTTTACAATTAGTTTATTTTCTGAATTAATATGCGGAACTAATACTAATACTAAAAGCTATTAAAAATAATAATAGTTGGCGTAAACGACGTTTTTCATTATGCACCATTGTTTAAATCTTTAAATTTGTTTTAAGTGACCTGAACAAAGTGATCGTGAAACATATAAAATTTATGTTTTTGCCACAAGTAATCATTTGAAAAATATTTTTCCAATAACAATTAGGATCGCAGTTCAATGTCACTTGTTGTATTGAATGTATGTATACGTCATGACATATCCACATTAAAAGCCTCTGATTGGCATTACTAGCTTAGTGATCAAGCAGCATAGCAAGCAGGATGTGTAGTAAAGTGGTAGAATTTCTTAACCAAAGAAGCGTATTCGTAACTGGAAGTACAGGTTTCTATGGTAAAGCGCTGATAGAAAAACTCCTT
Source organism: Rhyzopertha dominica (assembly GCA_025024175.1). Classification (NCBI taxonomy): domain Eukaryota; kingdom Metazoa; phylum Arthropoda; class Insecta; order Coleoptera; family Bostrichidae; genus Rhyzopertha; species Rhyzopertha dominica. The sequence continues at coordinate 4,945,854 of QCXZ01000045.1, read as the reverse complement.
CGTTCTTGTGATGGAATAGAAAATGTATATGTTCTCATCCGGATCAAGAATGGAAAGAGCTTGACAAAAAGGCTACACGAACTGTGTGAAGATAACGTAAGTAATTACTTGCTTGCGTTTTTTACGGGAGTTGTTTCATTTTGGTCGGCCAGCGATTAAGCAGAAATTGCCAAAGGCAACACTATTGACAATAATTGACAGTTAATATATTCGTGAGCATTTTTATTTGATTATACTGATTTAGTTGATGTTAACTTTGATGCAAAAGACTATAACTATTAGGAAAAAATAGGAGCTTACTGAAAAAGATGTAAAAAAATTGCTTATGGAAAATTTCGTTTTGTCTCAATTTACTCTCGTATAGTACGAAAGCCTGCAGGGGACAAATAATTATAATAAAACTATTTTTTCAGTATATTATAAAAAATGTAACATTGAAAAAATCCAATGTAGTAGAAATAAATTTCAATGTTAAAAACATTCAATATATTCGAATATTTGGAAAAAAATAATATAGTATTTTTGAGACTTAAGATAGGTAGTATGACGAAGCGTTGGAACACAAAGCTTGCCAATTATTCAAAATTCAGTCTATCACAAATATCCAATACCTATATCAAAGAATCCAAGTATTGAAAAAATCCAATATATTGTATGAAAAATCAATATATTGAAAAAATCCAATACAATGGTTTTTGAGACAGACTAGGGTTACAAATTGCAAAATGTTTTTCTCGATGTACATAAGTGTTCTGAGGCGAAGGTTTGTATAGAAGGCTAAAGAAGAAGAAATAAATTTCAATATATTGAAAATAAAATGCAATATATTAGATTTTTTAGATACACTACAGTTAAGCATAGTAATATGTTTTTTCTTGTACGTAATTTGTAAGTAGCCATGTTCTAAAGGCGATGGTTTATGTAAATGTCTGAAGAAGCGTCGTGCACATTGAACAACTACAAAGCTCGTTATTATTCAGAATTCCTGTCTATCATAAAAATCCTATATATTAAAGAGAATTACAATATATTGGAAAAAAATCAATATATTGTAAAAAAATTCACCATATTATACCCAAGTAGAGATGGGATATTTAATTCTTTGAGAAAAATTAGGTCTCGGTCCGGTTGAAGAATCAGGAAATATACTTATACGCATAGGTGGTCCAGTTACCAATTCACCCAATTCGCGGCTTTATTTGAAATCCTAGAGAAAAATTTTCAAATAAAGCCAAGGAATACTCGATAACTCAAAGAGGCATATTTATACAGCCAAGGAGTACACCCGGTATAAATGTGCTGTATCACATTATTGAATACTTCTTGGGTGCTATAAATTCTATTCGAAACATTATTCCATAAGATTTCAAATACGCCAATTGGGTGAGCACAATAACCCATGCGTATCTCAGAAACCATTAATTTTTAGATCATATGTATTTCTATATTTTTTTATTATAATTTTATGCATAATTAAAATCCGATATGAAAACGGTGAATTTATTTTAAAAAATGCAAGTTTGGTTCAGTACTCGAAATCTATAGCAACACTGTATAAATATGCTATATTGCGTTATCGAGTACTTCTTGGCAGCTACCAATTTTATTCAAAACATTTTTCTATAAGATTTCAAATAAAATAGGCGAGGACGATAAGTGAACCATCCTGTACATAAAAATCACAAAATATCTAAAAAACATAGGTACCTTTCTATAACTGTGATATACAGGGTGATTTTTTGAAAACTTCACACCTTAAATAACTTTAAATAGAGGAAAAATTTAAAATTTTGCAAAAACACGTAAACTTTTGTTTGCAGGGGGACAACTTTTGAGATAAGTTTTTAATGGATAGCGCTTACCCTCTTAGCGGGGTAGATACCCCTTCAAAAATTTTAAATGAAACTACCCATCTTACGATACATCATTTAAAAGCTTATTACACAAAGGAGTCTTGCCATGTAATTAGTTTTACTATTTTTTACCCATTGATGGGCTAGTGGGTCAAAAAGTGCATTGTAGCAAGTGGCTTATAAAATGGAATATTTTGGACTTTTTTTAACAAAATTTATTGTCTTGCAGTTACAATAATAATTGTCCTTACTTAAGCTTAAAAAAACTTGCTAAAAATAATTGTTACACCTCAGCAAAATGCCAAAAATACTTAAAATTTTCTTTCGACATTACTTGATATTGCAACTCGACAGTTTATACTGAATTGGCTAAATAATTATCTACTTTGTGTTTCCAATTTTTTGTTTCAACTTTTTGGCTACTTCTTTGGCACGACCATCTTTTTGTTCACATTCCTTTTTATAAATCGCGTGAAATTTTAAAGTGAGAGTCCAAGTGATAATGGTTTATTCAACTGACGAAAGGGTAGAAATAATTTTTATTTACGGTGCTGAGCATAGCTGTGCTCGTGCGTGAGCAAAGGTGTTTAACGAACGGCACCCCGATAAAAATGTTGACGCTAGGTACATTCTCGATCTCGTGCAGAAATTTCAAGACACTGGATCTGTAGTAAACAAAAAAAGGCAGGGAATAGAGTCGTTGATGAAATGGCCCAACTTGAAGTACTTGGTCATTTTTCAATGGATCCAACTAGCTCTTTGCGTAACATTTCTACAGCCACTGGACTTTCTTATTCATCTGTAAGGAAAGTTACAAATCTGCACAAATTCCATCCCTATAAGATGAAAACTCTCCAGGAACTCGGCGTAGATGACTTCGATAGAAGACTTCAATTTTGCGAAATTATGACAGAAAAGATTATAGTAAATCCAAATCTAATAAAAAATATCTGCTTCAGTGATGAATGCACATTTTTTTTTGAACGGCTCTGTAAATAAACATAACCTCAGGTACTGGAGTGACGAAAATCCTTATATTTTTTCAAGAAGGTCATACACAAGTTCCTCAGAAGCTGAACGTCTGGGCTGGAATACTTCGCAACGCAATTGTAGGTCCAATTTTCATTGATGGGACGCTAAATGGGGGAATGTATTTAGAATTACTTGATAACGTTATTGATTCTTTAATCACAGAGCAATTAGAAAACCAACGTGACCCTGAAGGAAATCCAATGTTGGATGAATACGAATTGTTTTACCAACATGATGGAGCCCCACCGCATTACGCCATTAATGTGCGAAATTGGTTAAATCATAGATTTCCTCTTCACTGGATTGGTAGGCGTGGAACAATTGAATGGCCGCCACGATCACCCGATTTGACTGCTTTAGATTTCTTTCTATGGGGTCATTTAAAATCTGTGGTTTACAAAACACAACCTGGACGATCTGCGAGAAAGAATTATTAACGAGTGCAGGAGGATTCCACCTGAAACTTTCCGAAAAGTGCAGCAGGAGTTCGAGATCCGTCTGTATTATTGTATGGAAAGAGGTGGTGTACATTTTGAGAATCTATTGTAAGGTTTGAATTTCTATGGTTTTGTTCACACTGTTTTTGGAGTTACAAATAAATAATTTTTCTTTTTCGTGGACATGGACTTTCTAAAAAATTACATGATAAATACTTTAATGTTAATAATAATGTTAAAAGAAAATTTTCAGTATTCTGGGAGTTTTTTTTTAAGTGTCATATTTTTTACAAGTTTGTTTAAATTTTGGGTTCTCGTAAGGACAAATTTTATTTCCGCTCTAAAATAAAATACATTTTGTTGAAAAGAGTCCAAAATATTCAATTTAATAAGCAACCTGTTTCGTAGGCACTATTAATCTATTACCCCGTCAATAAGTTAAACGTGGTAAAACTAATTACATTGCCAGACTCTTTGTGAAATAAGCTTTCAAATGATGTATCACAAGATGGATAGTTCCATTTAAAATTTTTAAAGGGGTGTCTACCCTGCTCAGAGAGTAAGCGCTATCCATTAAAAACTTATCTCAAAAGTTGTCCCCCTGCAAAGAAAAGTTTACCTGTTTTTGCAAATTTTTAAATTTTTGCAATATTTAAAGTTATTTAAGGTGTGAAGTTTTCAAAAAATCACCCTGTATATAAAATAGGTGAAGACCGTTTTCTAAAAAATATGTTTTCCTTGTTGACAAATGATTCGCAATTGTTCACGTATACTTGTATATGCCAGAACTGGCACTCTAATGACAACTATCCAGTTTTTATTTCTTCTATCAGCTACTCTTTCGATTTTATTGAAACGAATATTTATTATATATACTGAATTTTTCTCCAATATATTGTATATTTTTAAATATATTCGATTTTTCTAATATATTAAATTTATTTCCAGTACATTGCAAAACATAGTTTTATTATAATTATGTGCTAAATTATTAATAAGTTTACATTTAGATCAGTAACATTCAATTTATCTTACTTTAAATGTTTATTATCTTCCACTATAGAGTTGTAAATGTACTCGTAAATAATCAGTTATTACCTAACAATACATAACCCATCTATCTCCCAGGTTTACAGGTTGTGTTCTGTAAACCGCAAATTATATATGATCCCAGAGAAAGATATCCAAATCGGTCGAATCGAGTTATCTTGGAGACCATTCAACTGTTTCACGCCCACCAATCCAATGGTCAGGAAATCTATTATTTAGTCAGTTTCGCACACAACGTAATGTGGTGGAACGTGAACGTTGGCGAAACAACTGGTATTCATCCAACATTTGATTTCTTATTGTTCTGTGATCAGAGGAAAATTACATTTTCAACCATTTTAAATACTTTCCACCATTTAACTTTTAATGTCTTATCAATGAAAAATGGACGCACAATTTCATTGCCAGGTCTTTCAGCCCACATATTTAGTTCTTGTGTATGATTTTCGGTCGAAAAATAGGAGGATGTTCGTCACTTCAGTAGCGTAAAAAAGTCCGGTGGTTGTAAAAACGCTTCGCTTGGCCCATATGTCAGTCATCAGCAATCCTATTTACTGTCCTTTATTTACTACAGATTCAAGTATGTTATAATTTCCGCAAGAAATCAATGTACCTAGCGTAAACAATTTTATTAATGTGCCGTTCTTTAAACATACTTGCAGGTCAATAATTATTTTAATTGGGTATTTTCGCAATTTCTGAAAATAGTGCGAAGGGCAAGCGTATATGGCCTTAAATGCATGTCATGTATTTTGAACATTTTATTTGAAGTAATTACATTAATAACTAGCAATACTTTCAAAACTGAAAAATTCCCGCGTAAAACAGCCTCTTGCGGTTGCGCAGTCGTGTGACGTAATTTGTCGTATCTACCATTTGCAATAATGAGGTTTTCAGGGATAATATACATTTAATCAGTCCTAAGTTTCAAAATGGAATGTAGAATAAATACAAAAGGCGCAGTCTGATGCTGACATTTTTCAAACGAGCTTTGCTTAATAAATACGTAAAAATAATTATGGCAATGGTAGCATACTTATTTAGGTATGCATTACTTTGCATAACTTTGTAGCGGAGGTGTTTTTTTTGTATATGGCAAATTTCCAATTGAACTACAATGACAAATCCTAACCACAAGAACTTAAAAAGCCTAAATATGTATTTCATCAACTAAGCTGTCATTTTCAGTAGACTGAGCGACTTCTTAAAGTCTTCAACGAAAGTGAAGTCAGGTTAACAAAACATCATTAATACCCTATCCGTGGTTCCACACGGATCTCGGAATCTAACCGAAGTCCGAATTCATTAAAGTGTCTTTATTTCTTTGAATAAAGATGTTTTCAAACGCGTTGGTACAGATAGTGTTTTTAAGTTAKTTCCTTCAATAAAAATAAAGAGTGACATACGAGATCATTGTCATATTCGAGATACATTTGACCACCTTTTCGACTCGCTGAATAGTTGGCGGAAGTTTTATGCTTATGGGGTATTTTAAATATTGCAAATGATTAAACACCAATTACTGCCCACATACTCGTAGTAATTTTAATTTCAATCCTATTGGTGTATACAATTCTGAATGAACTAGTATATTATACAAATTCAATGGTACCTCAGTCACGTGGTAATTACAATGAGGTTCCTGTTTTCTTTATTATAATAATCTTTCGAATTGATTTTAGAAATTGTATGTTTATCAACTTATCAATTTTATACATACTGAGCATGGATAGCCTGACTGAAAAAAAAACCATCAGATAAAAGCAGATTTAATTTTATGATCGGTAATAACATAATGATATATGATTTCTATTTATGAAAATCAAGTAATTTCGCTCAAAACTAATAAAAATTAGATGTATGTAACAAAATACGTATAAAGTAATGATATAAATTACAGCTTAAACGGTTACTCCTGATTTTATACGAAAACGTAAAAAAAATTCTACACGTAAAATGAATATATTAAAATTGGGTTTCTACTAATTAAGCTTTTTGCAGGTATTCGACACACTAAAAAAACTGAAACCTGCCTTCCACCAAAAAATTATCCCTATTAAAGGAGATATTTCACTCCCCAATCTGGGAATATCAAAATCTGACAGAGAAATACTAAAGACAAAGGTCTGTGTTCAAATAAATTCACATAAAGAACTTTATTTTTCAAACTTGAGTTTTAGGTATCTGTTATATTCCATGCAGCTGCAACAATAAAATTGTCTTCTCCTTTGGATGAAGCTTTGACTTACAATGTTAAGGGAGTGGAAAGCATAATTGAGCTCGCAAGAGAATGCACAAATCTAGTAAGCCTCGTTCACGTTAGCACTGCCTTCGTTCATTGCCTCAAATCAGATTTGGATGAAGAATTTTATACCATGCCAGAACCTGTGGAAAAGATCATAGAAACAATTGAAAACACTCCCAAGGAAAAGCTACCAGATATAACACCTAGGTAAGTAGTACGGAGTGTGGTGGTATATACAAGAAAGGTAGGTCATTGTATCTAATAAAACAAAAAAAACAGTACTGTAAAACGGGGCTCCATCGACATTCGGTGTAACTTCGACATGTTTCGGGATCACTTCGACACTCTTCGTACTACGCCGTTTGTTTACATCTGCAACCGCTGCAACCTGTTAAAACGTGAGTTATTCGGCACAAAACGTTTGGGTCGGCGCTACGTACGAAATTCTCAGTAAAGATGCCCAGCAATTACACGAAAAAAGTGGGTGTCAGGCCTTACAAAAACTATAAGGACGAGGAGATGCAAAAGCAGGCTACTGAAGCAGTGAAAAATGGGAAGAGTCAAAAGGCTGCAAGCAAGAAATTCAACATTCCAAGGAAACACTCCTGGATAAGCTGTTGGTCGCCCACCGGTGTTATCATCAGAAGAAAAACAGCTGATAAGTGAAACTCTCGGGGTTGTGAGCAACTGAGGTTATCCCCTACGTCCATGTGTTATAATTTATGTTTTATCCTCATACGTCATGCAACAAGGACGAGACATACTTCAGTGGAAAGACAATAAATAAGCCAGGATATAGGTTTGCGGAACGAAATAATCTGAGTGCTCGTTTGGGGCAACCAACTTGCTTCTGTAGGAAAACCACAAATTTCCGAGTTTTTTAATAACATACAAGCCCATCTTTTGAACACGCACCCCCAAAATGTGTACAATTTTGATGAAACCAGKATTACTGCCAATCCTGGCACCAAAAAGGTTTTATTGCCACGGGGAATGAAACGTGTAGAAAGAATTCGAGAACATTCCAGGACCTCCATAAGTTTAATGATTTGCGGCACAGTAGATGGAAAGCTTTTACCGCCAGTGGTCGTCTATAAAGCCCAAAACCCCTACACAAACTGGACGGTAGGGGTCCCTGAAGGAACTGTTTATGGTCACAGCAAAAGTAGGTGGTTCGATATGACGTTGTTTGAGCAGTGTTTTTTTGATATTCTGCTTCCACATGTGAAAGAAAATTGCCAGGAGGAGGAGGAAACAATAAGACTCAATCTTGCTTCCCACTTTTCACCATGTGTAATCAGAAGTGCAGTTGACAAAAATATTTTAGATGACTTCACTACAACCGAATGCGACTCACTAGATGCAGCGGCATGATGTCGCATTTTTTGGCCCAATGAAGAAAAGGTGGTGGTCTGTACTGAATGCTTGGAGGAAGGAATCTCGTAGAAAGGGCTCAATCCGGAACAGCATTTTCCAAAACTCTTGCTTAAATTATGGACTGAGATATCCCCGAGGGCTGCAACCAATTTAGTCTCTGGATTCCGAACAACTTAGCTAAACCCATTTAATCCGGAAGCAGTGCTTGCAAAATTTCTAGGCTTAGGCACGCGCTCTTCCTCTGAAAGAACCTTGCACCACAGTCTTCTAGATTTCCTAAAGAATGCTAAAGGACTTAATGAAGATGCACCCGTAACTCTGCAACATTCTGCTCCTGAACCACAACTGCAAGAGCTAGAAGGGGAAGCTGATCCAGACAGTGATGATGTGCCCCTCTCCGATCAGAGAAAAGTGGCGAATATTCCAGCTAGACAAGAACCGGGTCCCTCTCATTCAAAGTCAACTTCTGCCAATCGAAAGGAAGATGATGACGATAGATCTTAATTCTACACATATCCAGGATTGGTTGTGCTGCATCAGCTGCAGTAAATAGGTATGCGGAGTTTGTAATAAAGCATCTATAAGTCCCTTATACGAATGCCCAATTTATGAGGATGATGGCTGAAGAATTTACCTAAGCGTCAATGTTGTAGAATTTACATTTAAGTTGTTTTTAACTAGGTACAGACCTACCTACCTATGTATTTATATGCCGTTTGTTAAGTACCTAAATATTTATATCCTTTTATGTTTCAACAAAATGTTTACTTTTTAGATGACATTTATGGTCAGTTATTACTAAATCCTAAAGTCATCACTATTAATAAACCGAAATAATTCTAATTTGTTAGCAACAAGTTAGTTTATTATGAGAACAACTGTTAGTACTAGTCGAATAGCATATGTTAGTATGTACTTCAAAGAGTAAATAATCCAGTTACTGTTCGATATGATATTGGAAAACTGTATAACAGCACATAATACAATTTATATTACAGGTTATTGAGGGCCTGGCCAAACACTTACTCGTTCACCAAAGCAATAGCAGAAGAAATTTACCGTTTACAGGCGTCCGACCTGCCCTTCTGTATATTTAGGCCTGGCATAAGTATAATTTCGTAAATTAGTTAAAAATTTTTGTTTTGACAGTCAATTTCTTTTAGTAAATTCTTCAGTCAGTGAACCTGTTCCCGGATGGGCATATGGATATGGTGGTAGTTTAGGAGCCAGTATTGTAGTAGCCAAAGGTTGGGCCCGAGTTTTCCATGCTAAGGTAGAGAAGAGATGCGAAATTGTGCCGATTGATTATACCGTTAACGCCAGCATAGTGTGTGCATGGGCAACAGCCGAAAAGGAAAGGTACAGATGCTTAAGTATAGCATTGTTAAGTTATCAATTCTGCACAGTCAGTAAACTAAGTAGGGAAATTTAACACAATGAACGCTCCTAAAATAAGTTAGTACAGCTACTATTTTAAAACACTAAATATTGGCTGAACTAAGAAATACATTGGTTATCATTACTATGCAGGATGACAATTTTAAAACGGTCAATCATAATTCAAATTTTTAACTATTAATTTTATTTAATTATTTAGTCTTAACATTTTTACGGCTAATTTTGGAAAGTAATTATAATGATTGGCAATCGTTTACTTTTAAGCAGTTATATAGAAATTTAGATTAAATTTCATGATAACTACCTATATCCTCTAGTGATAATTACAGTGTTTTTATTGGCATTTCTTCTGTTCGTAGATAACTTGTCGTGATTGGGCCGTAAATGCTTGGCATAATGAATAAACGCTATCTAAACTATAAAATACTTTTAGAGCAGCAACTCATGTCCGTGTTCAATAAAAAATGAAAKAATATCATCATTCCTAAACTTACAGCATTACTGCATGATGACTAAAGCATCATAAAAAATTTATTTCGGACGTGTTACTTAAGCCTTCGTGTAAAAATATAAAAGGTTACACTATACTTTTTGCCCTTTTAGGTGCGACAATAGCATGAGAATCTACAATTTTGTCTCATCTCCCCAAAATCCAATAACGTGGTCATACTGGAAAGAAAAAACTTTAAAATATGTCAGAGAATTTCCCACAGAGGACGTAGTCTGTTATCCAATGATGATTACTCCGAGAGTACAACATCTATATGTAGCTGCAGTGTATTTGCTTCATAACCTTTTAGCATTTATTGTAGACAGTTTCTGTATACTGTGTAGCAAAAAAGCACGGTGGGTAGCGCTTATATTCCTKTAACAAATAAGTAAAATTAGTTTTTCCTTGCAGATATACCAGTTTGTATGCAACACTTAATGATTTTATCGAAGCTATTTCATATTTCACATTAAACGAATGGAATTTTCAAGATTACAATATACAGATCCTTTGGAAAAAACTTTCAGATGCTGATAAAGAAACTTTCCCTTTCTCCATTAAAGACTTGAACTGGGACCACTATTTAAAGAATCAAGTTCTAGGTATTCGACAATATGTTCTTAGGCAGCCACCTTCAAGCATACCGTGGGCAAAGGAACGGCTTTTTAGGTAAAATATTAATATCTGTATTCTTTTAAATATCTGCACATTTATATTACTATAATTTCAGATTAACCATGTCTTATCTTGGAGTAGCACTGCTCGTTGTCATGGCAATATTATATTGGACATTATCGCAGTTTTAAGCTACTTAGGCACGGCATATTTATATATTAAATAGACCATCTAGCCGTATACCTTAGCCTTAATGTTTTGTATTTGATAATAAACTATTTTTTCAATAGTGTTTTAACACACTCATACCGTGTACCTACCAGTTAGCTAATGATCTAGATATTTCTGGACAAGTGGCTTATGTAAAAAATTCTATATTCACGATGCTGAAATGCATTAAAACTCAATTCATAAATTGCAAGCAGAAAAAAAACACATTTGACTCCAAAACATAAGTAAAATAGGTAGTGTTACGTTGGTAATCTACCCAGGTCATATAATTTAAAATTAAAAAGTTCTTAATACCTTTGAATATAGAATGTACAGGGTGAGCAAATAAGAGAGGTGGCCGGTCATATCTCATAAACCAGTAGCCCTAGAGTTTTGAGGAAAATTTTTTTATAAGTGGCCAAGATGATTGCTGGAAAATATTTTTCGAGTTTGTAAAGTGACCGCTATAGGGCGCTGTGGTACCTCCAAATTACAAAATTAATAAGAATTTAGGATGGCAATGCCATCTGTCAGCATTACACTGACATGATGACAAAGCCACCTAGCTGCCTTAACGGGTACTACTTCCTAAAGGAAGTGACCTGTAGCCTGACAAAATGGCATGCAACTGCATACTTCAATTTGACAGCAGGCCCCCACGGCACTTTTTGCTAACGGCAAGAACCGACATACAATAAAAATGCATGTCTATGCTGTGCTGTCTACACCTCAACCAACTGCAGATAGATCTATTTCGCTCTCATTACAGCTCACCAGTGCAGTTTAGGTCTGGTGTAGACATGCATTACAAAATTATTGTTTGTGTCATTTTTAGCCTAATAAATGTCTGCGGTATTAAACATTTTGATTGTTTGGACTAAAATCTACCATTTTTGCTTAAAACATTTTTTTGTTAAATGTCAAATAAAGGAGTGGGGGGCGGTTGAATATTAATATAGAAAAACGCTAATATTTCAGGTTTGGCTTGATCGATTTCAACCGACGAGGTGTCGTTTTCAAGGCTATTTACTTTATTAAATGAACAATTGAATATAGACTGAAATTCTAGATAAATTGCGGTCAACACACAAACTGTTCTGGCACTTAAAATTGCTTTTTATAAAGGCACATAAGCTCTTGAAAATGACACCTTATTGGTTGAAATCGGTCAAGCCAAACCCAAATATTAGGGGTTTTCTATATTAATATTCACCGACCCCCACTCCTTTATTTGACATTTAAGAATAAAATGTTCTAAACAAACATGGTAGATTTTAGTCCAAACAATCTCAATTGCTGAAAAATATTTTCGAGTTGGTAATGTGATCACTAGGAGGCGCTCTGACACCTCCGAATTACAATGTTAATGTTTATATCATTTTTAGTCTAATAAATGTCTGCAGTATCAAACATTTTAAGATTGTTTGGACTGAAATCTACCATCTTTGTTTAGAACATTTTTTGTTAAATGTCAAATAAAGGAGCGGGGGCGGGTGAATATTAATACAGAAAATCGCTAATATTTCAGGTTTGGCTTGACCGATTTCAACTAACGACGTCATTTTCAAGAGCTTATGTGCCTTTATAAAAAGCAATTTTAAGTGTCAGAGCATAGTTTGTGTGTTGACCACAATAGGGCGTTTTCTGAAATTACTACCTAATTGATTTTTCTCGAAATTTTTAAATGKTGCGGTTTACAYTATTTTAKTCTATATTCAATTGTTCTTTTAATGAAGTAAATAGCCTTATATCTTTGCATTTAAAAATTTCGAGAAAAATTGATATTTAGGTAGTAACTTTAGAAAACGCCCTCTTGCGGTCAACACACAATGTTCTGACACTTAAAATTGTTTTTTATAAGGGCACATAAGCTCTTGGAAACGACACCTCGTCGGTTGAAATCGATCAAGCCAAACCTGAAATATTAGCGATTTTCTATATTGATATTCACCCGCCCCCCACTCCTTTATTTGACATTTAACAAAAAAATGTTCTAAGCAAAAATGGTAAATTTTAGTCCAAACAATCTTAAAATGTTTAATACCGCAGACATTTATTAGGCTAAAAATAACGAACATTAATTTTGTAATTTGGATGTACCACAACGCCCTCTAGCGGTCACTTTACAAACTCGAAAATATTTTCCAGCAATTTCTCTTAGCCACTTTAGTTAAAAAAAAATTTACCTCAAAGCTCTAAGGCTACTGGTTTATTCAAAGGTAATACTAACTTGCGTAATCTACTTTAATTGTGTTCGTCTAGTTATCTAGTAGGACCCAAAATTACTTTGTTTGAATTAGTTCGATATAGGTAATGCTCTTTAACGAGAGAGGTGAACAAAAACACGTGATTTGCTTTAACATACATATGATTTTATGATTTTGCACCGCAGGAAAGGCTTCAGTTTGTACATGGTAATTATAGCTCATATTAAACTATGAAAAATGTAGGTTAGTAAAATAAGGTCGAATCTACTAATAAACCTACTCCACAAAGGTTTTTCAATGATAAAAATGTAGGTACTTGTAGGATAGCAATTCCCGCTAAACCTAATCATAAATGGTTGAAAGAGGACCCTCAAAAACCCCAGGTTGCAACAAGGACTTGATTGTGTTTTCTGAGGAACAAACAGAATTGCTTTAAGTGGTGGTCACCTTAACCAGTAATATTGTTTTGTAGTAAGAATAAAGTACTTACAGGTATAGAACTGGAACCCCCGTGTGTAACTTGTCCTCTGATCGGCGGCACTAGACGTCCACGAATGGAATTAAGTTAACTTGCAGTAGGAAGTTTGTCATGCAGTTATCACATTCTTCTATGGTTACACTCAACTATTTACATATATGTATAACACTTCCTCCTCCAAGATGACGCTAAAATCTTGAATTTGGTGGCTTCGCAATTTGGCATAGGGGGAAGAATATCAATAGGTATTATCTTATCTTGAGTATGAGGTCTGTTGGTTCTTTTTTGAATCTTGATTTCCACACAGTTTCAACTGATCTGTATGCTTTTCCACAGTTTTATTGTTAACATGTACTAGCCAGATGTCATCGACAACAACCACGGAAGCCTTCAAGCCAAAATAGCCACATGTTATAATCAATCTGTTCTCGAATGCATCCTTTGGTCCAGTAGTGTACGTTAGTACGTTGGTATTTCGGTACATTTTCACTCATACTATTTGTTTAGTTTATATTTTTTTATGAGTGAAAATAGGTTTGACGGTTTCCCTGGGCTTTACTGTCTTAGGGTGTTCGGAAATTTCTTCCCAGAAATCGCACACTAGGTGCATCTCCCGTAGACGAATGAATGTTAACTCTTTATCTGAATAGGTAATTCTGTAATTGTTCTGGGATGTTTGTGTCAGAACTTGAATGAATGATATCTTTTTCAAAGCATTTTTGAAAAGTTGGACGTAATCATTCAGCTTGTCCATTAAATGTCAGTTTGCAAACAGCAATGGAAGTTAATTTTATTCCATAGTTGTTAGGGTGGCTTTGATTTAGTGGACTGTATTACTTGGTTTTTTAATATTACTACTGTGCTAGAAGCATTAATTGAATAGACTTGACAGTTTCATCAGTTTTTTAATTTATCCTGTTCGTTTACATACTTTTCGTTTTTCTACTTGGCAACAAAATGTCATTGTAGTGTTTGCCAAGTTTACAAAGGTAAGGAAATATCCGAACATACTCCCCGCGTTGAACTACGTTCCTGGAATTCGTATGAGGTCCAAGAATCATTGTCACTTACAATTTCCTCAACTAATCCATATCTTATGAACAACCCTTTTAGTACCTTGATGGTAGTTTCTGCTTTGCCATTGTTTGTAGGAATAACTTCCGGCCATCAGCTATACGAATCAACAACGACTAGAAATAGTCTATTTTTGAGGGGTCCTGCATAGTATATGTGAATTCTAGACCACGCTTTATCAACTTTTTTCCAAAAAGTGTGGGGAACCCTGGAATGATCTCTGTTGAAATTAATGCATACGTTAGCTGCGTGCTCCATTTTTCATGCGCGCATGGGTCTTGTGAAGATAATGGAGCATTCTGGCTCTTAAAGATGTAAAAATTACTGTACGTATAACCAACATGATGCGATCATTTGATAGGGTTAACGATTGTTTACGGAAGAAATATGGTTTTATATCCGCATCTTCACAATGTTTCGGCCATCCGTTAATAATGAAATTTTTAACTTTCTGTAGTGTGGGATCTAAGCCTGTTTTATCCACAATTTCTTCAAATCTCACCGGTATTTCGTCTTGAATTTCTCGTTCAATTTTGGAAATCACGAAGTCAAAGTTGTAATCTATTTGATCAAATTCAGCATCTGGACCAGCAGGAAGTCTTGATAATCCATCAGCTTGACCAAATTTATTAGTAGGTACGTAGTGTATATCGAAGGAATATCCCATTAGCAAAATAACCCAGCGCTGAAGACGGTTTACAGTAGTCGTTGGAACACCCTTCTTTGAGCCAAAAATGTTAACTAACGCTCTATGACCAGTAAGTATTTCGAAATGTCTAGGGATAGAACTGGAACCCCCGTGTGTAACTTGTTGTTTGATCGGCGGCAATTCCTAGACGTCCAGGAATGAAATTAAGTTAACTTGCAGTAGGAAGTTTGTCATGCAGTTCATCTCACTTTTTTCTACGGTTACACTCAGCTGTTTACATATAAATATAACAGACATGATAGAAATATTGTAAATAAATGCGTATTCGTATCGGGAAGTCTACCAGAAAGGGAAACAAAGCAAATAATTTTTATGCTTCGTTTTGTAATAACCTAGTGCAACCTTATGTTCTTCAGATACCAGCATAGCGTAGCCGTAGCCTATCGATATCGACTACACGTAGACTTGTAATCGTACGCCTCATACGGCCGAGGGGATCGCTCATCTACGGTTCCTTCGAGGTGGGTCTTTGTGCTGCAAACAGTGTATAATAAGGATGGGCGCTTGCCAAAAGTCACTTCGTTCATGGCGTTGACAATGGGGCATCAGGTTAACACTAGTATAGGTAATTAACTCCCCATAGGTCAATTCGTCCACGAGGTACTTGGTGTCAGCAATAGGATGATTACCTATGACTGGCACTTCCCCAAGGGTCACTTCTTCAACGAAGGACTTGTCGACAACCAGGGACTCGGCATCAGCAGGACGTTACTTTAGTCGGGAGTTAGAGATAGCTTAGCATCCACCGCGGACTTAGCGTCAATAGGTGATAGGTACAAATGTTGCTTGCTATAAAGCCAGGAAAAGCTCAGTCTAACGGTTACAAAAAAATTCTGATAATTCTGTGCTTTACTGCTTTTACTATTGATATAACATTTTTTTGTTATTTCTGCTGATTTCATTGAATTCCTCCTTCAATTTTGATCTAGAAGATGTAAAAATGTGGTCAATTTCAATTCTGTTTTGGTCATGTCTCATAAAAGTGACAGTATCACCGTCGTCGAGTTGCACAAGGCAGGAATGAATAGGACAGACATTGTTCAAACCGGCCAGCGTCTATAGGTTTGTGGAACGTTTCCAAGAGACCGGCGGGACCACAGACCGTCCTCGAAACGGCCGGCCAACCACCGCGACCATTCCGAAGAACATCTACGAGGTTGGCTGCCGAATTCAATGAAATCCGGAGGTGTCACTGTACAAAATGGCGAAGAACCTCGGAGTTAACCGAGAGAGTATAAGAAACATCGACATGAAGAAGCCAAGACTGCGCAGCTACAAGATCGCTCGCGTTCGCTTCCTGAATGAGAGGATGAAGGCGAAACGGCTCGAGAAATGTCACCTGATGCTACACCTGATCGCCTGTCAAAAGTGCTCTCCACCGACGAGAAGATTTTCACGGTCCGGCCGCTCCACAACCGCCAGAATCGCCGGCAGCTGCTCAAGAAATGCCAGCAGAAAACCGCTGCGGCGAGAACCATTTTCAGGCCTCAGTTATGGTTTGGGCTGAAATCTGCGCCACCGGAATGACGCCGCTGGTCTTCATCGAGCGGAACCTCAAGATAAACGTCGCCAGCTACCAGCAGCAAGTTAACCACGACGTACTGGATCCGTGGGCGACGCAGCACTTCGCCCCAGCTGAATTTACTCTCCAACAAGATTGGGCACTGGCGCATTCCGCCAAATCGACAAACGCTGCCTGCGAGGAGCTGTTTCCGGGCTTCTGGGGCAAGGACGTCTGCCGCCGGACGTCAACACCATGGACTACTCGGTGTGGTTCCATCCTTGATAAAAAAATCTCGGCTACTCACTACGCCATTGTCGAAGCGCTCAAAACCCCTCTGATGCGCGCCTGGCATGAAATTACGGTGGACCAGTGTGCAAGCATCGCCCGAAACATTCGCAAGCGACTGCGTAAATGTATTGAAACCAAAGGGGGCAATTTCGAACATTTAGTGTAAATTTCTATCATTGGTATTAAAGTTATTGATATAACAAACGTTATTGCTCAAGAAGTTGACTGAAATTATTTTTGTATACGGTATTTCTATATTGTTGTAATATATGAAAAAAATTATTAGAACTTTTTGTCACCCTGTACATTGGACTGCCACAGGGTCACCACATTCCTGATGGAATTAGCGTCCTCAGGTGGAAAGTTAAACACGGCACTAACTTTGGAGAAATGCTTGAACCTAGCGGCTGTAGAGCCGTTGTTTTGTAAGCCTTTCGCGGCTAAGATTGCAGGGGGAGCTGCAAATGTATGCAAATTAATAATCAAAAATGGCACCTAGGGATGGTACGCCTAAGTACTATTCATAATACAAAAACGGTGTAGAGCCTGTCAGGCATTGGAAAAATGTAAGATCGTTGAAAATGACTTTTTTACGATCTTTGTTTAATAGCAAGACAATCCACTCCAAAGTTATAAGTGTTTCAACACGAAAACGTTTCTGAAAGTCCAAATTCTCCGCCGCTCGCAATCTCAGTTTTTGAACCTGTCAAGCTAAAAAGTTCTGATAAAATTCGGATATTTGCTGATGACTTCATTATGAAAATGAAACGTTTTTCTCAAAATCCAAGACGGTGCCACATTGCAACCAACTCGAAAATTTTAAATAGCAAGAGGGGTCATGTTACACCATACTCGTTTAAACGTTTGAAAGCTATGTACTTTCATTATCTACAGAATCGCCTCTTGTTGTTGACATCTTTGGTAACCTCTATATACAGGGTGATTTTTTGAACAAATTTTGCAAAAACAGGTAAACTTATGTTTGCAGGGGGACAACTTTTGAGATAAGTTTTTAATGGATAGCGCTTACCCTCTTAGCGGGGTAGATACCCCTTAAAAAATTTTAAATGAAACTACCCATCTTACGATACATCATTTAAAAGCTTATTACACAAGGAGTCTTGCCATGTAATTAGTTTTACTATTTTTTACCCATTGACGGGGTAGTGGGTCAAAAAGTGCATTGTAGCAAGTGGCTTATAAAATGGAATATTTTGGACTTTTTTTAACAAAATTTATTGTCTTGCAGTTACAATAAAAATTGTCCTTACTTAAGCCTAAAAAAACTTGTTAAAAAATAATTGTTACACCTAAGCAAAATGCCAAAAATACTTAAAATGAATAAGAAAGTCCAGTGGCTGTAGAAATGTTACGCAAAGAGCTAGTTGGATCAATTGCAAAATGACCAAGGACTTCAAGTTGGGCCATTTCATCAACGACTCTATTCCCTGCCCTTTTTTTTGTTTACTACAGATACAGTGTCTTGAAATTTCTGCACGAGATCGAGAATGTACCTAGCGTCAACATTTTTATCGGGGTGCCGTTCGTTAAACACCCTTGCTGACGCACGAGCACAGCTATGCTCAGCACCGTAAATAAAAATTATTTCTACCCTTTCGGCAGTTGAATAAACCATTATCACTTGGACTCTCACTTTAAAATTTCACGCGATTTATAAAAAGGAATGTGAACAAAAAGATGATCGTGCCAAAGAAGTAGCCAAAAAGTTGAAACAGAAAATTGGAAACACAAAGTAGATAATTATTTAGCCAATTCAGTATAAACTGTCGAGTTGCAATATCAAGTAATGTCGAAAGAAAATTTTAAGTATTTTTGGCATTTTGCTTAGGTGTAACAATTATTTTTTAACAAGTTTTTTTAGGCTTAAGTAAGGACAATTTTTATTGTAACTGCAAGACAATAAATTTTGTTAAAAAAAGTCCAAAATATTCCATTTTATAAGCCACTTGCTACAATGCACTTTTTGACCCACTACCCCGTCAATGGGTAAAAAATAGTAAAACTAATTACATGGCAAGACTCCTTGTGTAATAAGCTTTTAAATGATGTATCGTAAGATGGGTAGTTTCATTTAAAATTTTTGAAGGGGTATCTACCCCGCTAAGGGKGTAAGCGCTATCCATTAAAAACTTATCTCWAAAGTTGTCCCCCTGCAAACAAAAGTTTACCTATTTTTGCAAATTTTTAAATTTTTGCTATGTKTAAAGTTATTTAAGGTGTGAAGTTTTCAAAAAATCACCCTGTAGATACTTTAAAGGTGATTGTCTGATTTCCATTTACTAACTGWGATTATATGTAGGTAATAATGAAACTGGCTTTCTAATGAAGCGTAAATGGTGCCCTTGCCATTGCTATTTAAAGTTTTCGAGTAGCGACATCCTGATATTTTAAAAAACCTAGCACCTTTACACTCATTCAAAATGTTTTAATTGTAACGAAATTTGGTATACAGGTGCCCTCTAATAAGATAACTTACCTACTGTAAATAGCTTTTTTTTAATTTACTGTTTACAAGTTATTTAAATAAAATTCGTACGTACCTACAACGCTGCTATGAAAATTGAAAGAAGTGCTCCTGAAACCCAAAAAACATGATTTGAAGCTCTTGGCGGATGGTTATTTGCAGTTCCATAAAAGCGGCATACTAGTGTATCAAATACAATAAACGCTTTTGTTTAATGCACACGGAGCTTACATAAAGTGACTACTACGTGTAGAATTTTATCTTCCGTTTTCCATTAAAATACTTCAATCACTATTTGTAATCTTATTTGGAAAAATTATGTTGAAATGGCATCAGTTCTCAGTTTGTGTTAAGTTCTCTGAGTGTACTCCAATAGTTTGTGTTTCGTTGTAGTGTAAAACGAATTCAATGAAGAATGAGACTAAACTCACACTGTATACTATTATGAGAAATTCGTTCAACCATTTAATAATAATGGACAAATATTAAGTCATATGTAGGTAATGCATGAGAAGTATATATGCCACAAAAGTGATGTTATATAACATTATCAAACGAAACCTGCTCTAATGTCAAATAAGAGTATTATCATCAACAAAACATAGCTGATTGGGTGGAAAATATTTTATAGAAGGGTCTTCTGGATTTTTAAATAGCTACTATACAACCCAAAATTATTTTGTTGTGTTTGCACTGGAAATACAGGTTTACTTGTTTTTTTTTTGAAGGATCATCCTGTTTTTATTATGTTTGTATTCCTTATGAAATTTTAATGCCACTTGACGCTTCATACATTAGATATGAAATCGAAATTTTATGAAAAAAAAATGACTGCAGTACACCTACATATAATCAAAGCAATTTTGAAACTAAAATACTTGGAACCATAGGGTTTTCGTCCTTATAAAAATATAATAAAAACTGAACATTTCTGTCCTAAAAAAATATATAGAGGTTTGAGTTCGAAAACTTTAAACACAAATAACTTGATTTTTTAAGTGGAATGCTACTAATATTTTTCCACTCCTTTATTTGATGTTGACTGTTAATAGTTTGAACTAACTGCTTTTTGAGTCACTTTTTAAAATAGTAGATATTTAGTTTCCAAGAAATTATATTAACATTTCTTGTCATTCTTCTCTTGTCTTTATATACCGTTCATTGGGTAAAATTCAAAAATAAACTGCATTGCTGAAGGCGCAACATAAATAAATCGGTTAGAAAAATGTATTGAGCCCAGCTTCTAAAAAATGAGACATGCACCTCACTCGACAAAAATATACAATAACAATTACACCGGTCAACACAAAATTTGACCTTGATATGAAAGTATAAATTTTTGATAGATTAGATCATAGTTGAACGATAAAAATTATATGGAATGAAAAAATTTGCTTTTGTGTCCAGGAGTACGTTTAAGCAATATTTGTAAAAATCTGTAACTTTAAATTTTTGATGATAAAACAATACAAATATATTTCTCTATTATTTTATTAATTTTTACTATCAAAATAGCTTACAAAATAGTGAATAATAATTTAAAAGTGTTTTCTTTTATGTTCATAAGTACTTTCTCTCAATAAAGCCAAAATATATTCTCCCATCCAATTTTCATCATACTAGCCTTGATAACGTTCGAAGTTCATAATATGGTGGAAACGTTCTTCTTGCTCGTCTGAATACGCCCTTAAGTTATTTTTGAATTTATCTAAATGTGCATGCAGCACATGCACTTTTAAAGACCTCCTACCTCCCATGGACTTCCAAACGGGAAAATTAAAACATGCTTCGTAGGCTTTACAGAGAATATTACATGTCTTTAATTCAAATTTCACATCACACACTTTTATAAATTGACCACATATATAGCAGAATTCATCAGCATCATATTTACACTTTCGCGATGACACTTTAACCTTTTCTAGACTTGTACAGGGCTTCTATAAATTATTCACGCAATGCGGGCGCTGTTGATTTCTGAATTCTTTGTGCCGCCTTTTTGTAACCGCTGCCAAGCTACAATATGCACGGCAATAGTACTGAAGGTTCCAGATCAATATCACCCCACAGCTCCGAAATGTGAGCTTTCTGCGACCTTAAAGTTAATTATACCACATAACATTACAGAATATGTTGAAAATACACACTCCCAAGCGTTTTCTCGTATTAAAATATATCAAATAATTCAAAAATCGACAAATGACAAGTATAATATGTCACTTACGTGAGAGGCGGGAAATTGATTTAATCGATAATTTCTATTAGCGCCCTGGATACATTAATCATTTCTAGAAACTCTGTACAAAACACCTGACTGTTGTTTATTACTCGAAGTGCCATCTGGAGGCACTGTGTGAATGTAAAAACCCCACCTTAATCTCGCAGGATTTTTGAATGTAATAAAATTTATTAAGTCATAAAAATTTGAAAATGAGTATTATTTTTATAACTACCACAAAAGCAAATTTTATTCGAAAAAAATGTATTTTTTCTTCATTTTTGCACATAACAAATAGGAAAATCATAATAAACTTTAGGACAAAGAACAAAAATTTTTTTGTTGAGTAGTGTTATTGATGAATTAGTACCTACAACAGGAAGAAACTTCAATGTTTAAAAACTGTTCAAAATGACTTGTATGTTTCGAACACATCGGTTCTTTAACATTCGATTCGATTTCTCAACCCTTGAGATATAGTTAGTGGGAGAAGCAGTAAAAATTGAACTTCTTTAGGTCTGGAACCCAGTTAACAGAAAAACGAATCCACACATGTGAGAGCAACTATAATATCAAATAACATCTGTACATTTCTTCTCTCAATAACTAGAAAATACCTTACTATTGTAGAATTTACATTTGTCACCATATTTTTTTTGGCAAATTTTTTAATAATTCTATACTGGTGTATTTTAGACCCAATGGTTAATACAATTGCACTAAAAAAACTAGCAAAAAAATTAAATCTGAGAAATAGATACCACACTAACGAAAAACACAGGTTAAGAATTTGCAGTGTAAATTAGGTTTTAAAAATGTGTATTTAACATCTTAGACCATAATTATATATGCTGTGGGTGAAGCCATACTAATTCAGAAGAAAGATTTTTTTACAGCTAGTTACATATGTCACCTTTTCACTTATACAGTTTTTCTAATTGTAATACCTTCCAGATACTACGAAAGAAAATTTGAAATGGCAAAATCGGGTCTGTATAACAAATTAGAATGCAAAACCATAAATTCAGATCTTGTTTGTATAATATGTTTATTAAATCTTTTTAACTACATTTAAACAATGCCTTTCACATACAATATCAGATATTAAAATGGACGGATATCTAATAACCTAATACAATACTAAAACAAGTATAAAAGCTACTATACAAAAAAGTTTAAAAAAAGAGGAGTTTGGATCCTCAAAAAACATACTACAATACCAACGATATATAAAAGTTGTAAAATAGAACATCAAAATTGTTAAGTCATAAAAATACTATTCAAACAGCGAACACGATTTGTATACTAAATTTAATCTATGCACAGTTAATATTACGAGGTGCAAACAACTTATTCAGTAAAGGTCAAGTGATGAATTAATGCTCATTCATCAGCAAGTGGTGTTAAGATGATTCATCGTGTTAACCAGATGTAAGTGGCTAACATTCAGTTTGGTCAGCATACGTAAATAAGTGTCAAAGCTTTCATAATGCACATAACATTTTTTTCCACTTCTCAATGCATAAAAGTTTTACTTACAGTGCTAACACATTAAAATTTATAATCAACATATTCTATGTAACTTTGACAGGCTGATTTAAAATAGCAACCACACTAAAAAAAATCAACGACTTAACACTGTTTGTCATCTATCACTCCTTGATTACTTTTTGTACATTTAAATATCTTATACCCTAATATTAAGTGCACTTCAGCAAATGATATTGTCATTACAACTCAAAAAAAAATGACCTGGACAGCACACAATTTGATTGTTAAGCTGCCCTGACAACCACGGATACCAGCAAGCTTTCAACATTTATGGCAGTGATACAAGTGCAAATTATTCGAGAGGCACTGTAGACACCGTACTATACCTAGTAGCTGTGCTGGTATCCGTGAAGAAAGACGTTGATCTGGACGGACCTGGTGCGTGTTCGCTCTCTGGACTTACGACATCGGCATTGTGGACACTGTACTGTGGGGGGTCGTAGGGCGAGATCCCGCGAGAGAGGGCACCGTGGATGCATTGAGGGATTGCATGGTGCCCATCTGACAAAAATCAGTATAGTGTTAATTCAATGCAGACTGTTCAAAAGCCGTTACAGTACAATAATCTGAATGGGGTAGAATCAGGAGAACCTAATTGGACCTAGAAAGTGATAACTATAGGACAAAGTTGAGGATAGTAGTTAATTAAGCCATAGGACTACAAGGCTGGCACACCAATAACTTTTCACATTTTCTTAACTTTTAGCAATAAATTTGAGATTAAAATGCATGTCTACGCTGTGCTGTCTACACCTCAACCAATTGCAGATAGTACTATTTCGCTGTCATTACAGCTCATCAGTGCAGTTTAGGTCTAGTGTGGACAACACGGCATAGAACTGGTTTTGCTTATATACCAAAGCAATGGTATGATGAAAGTAAGAATTTAGGATGGCAATGCCATCTGTCAGCATTACACTGACATGATGACAAAGCCACCTAGCTGCCTTAACGGGTACTACTTCCTAAAGTCCCTGTAGCCTGACAAATTGGCATGCAACTGCATACTTCAATTTGACGGCAGGCGCCCACGGCACTTTTTGCTAGCGGCAAAAACCAACATACATTAAAATGCATGTCTATGCTGTGCTGTCTACACCTCAACCAACTGCAGATAGTACTATTTCGCTGTCATTACAGCTCATCAGTGCAGTTTAGGTCTAGTGTGAACAACACGGCATAGAACTGGTTTTGCTTATATACCAAAGCAATGGTAGCTTTGTCATCATGTCAGTGTAATGTTGACAGATGGCATTGCCATCCTAAATTCTTACTTTCATCATACCATTGCTTTGGTATATAAGCAAAACCAGTTCTATGCCGTGTTGTCTACACTAGACCTAAACTGCACTGATGAGCTGTAATGACAGCGAAATAGTACTATCTGCAGTTGGTTGAGGTGTAGACAGCACAGCATAGACATGCATTTTAATGTATGTTGGTTTTTGCCATTAGCAAAAAGTGCCGTGGGGGCCTGCCGTCAAATTGAAGTATGCAGTTGCATGCCAATTTGTCAAGCTACAGGTCACTTCCTTTAGGAAGTAGTACCCGTTAAGGCAGCTAGGTGGCTTTGTCATCATGTCAGTGTAATGCTGACAGGTGGCATTGCCATCCTAAATTCTTAATTTTGAGATTATTCATAATAGAGCACATGTAAATACTCATCCAAAAATCTATTAGAATTTCTAGTTTTTCAAGTTTTTTGCATTGAACCATTGATATGGGAAGATGGGTGTAAAAAATAATGATCTGTATATTTTAAGAATGAAACGGATTGGTCCGAAATTAATCAACAGTAACTGTATACTATGCACCAAACAAATATAGAGCTTGAAATTGTAATAGTTTTTTGATGAGTATTTTGGTATATCCAGAATATCCAATGGAACCATTGGGTTATCTTCAAAGTTATTGTACTGTCCCTGCTTTCAAAAATATTATTTACCTGAAACAAGCCATTTTTATATAAACTATTCACATACAGGATGTTTCTAAACAA
The DNA here is from genome assembly GCA_025024175.1 of Rhyzopertha dominica. NCBI lineage: Eukaryota > Metazoa > Arthropoda > Insecta > Coleoptera > Bostrichidae > Rhyzopertha > Rhyzopertha dominica. Next base: position 4,920,634 of record QCXZ01000045.1, on the reverse strand, counting down.
TCTGTTATGGTTTTCCTTTTCTAACTTTTATATGCTAATAATCTTTACAAACAACCTGCATGTGCACAAATACCTTAAAAAAATTAGCTACAAAAACATATAGAATTGTATTTTTGCAACATAAGCCATATAAATACTATATGATTACCTTACCTAATTGCTATCTTTCTAATGTCTGCATGAATAAACAAAAACAGAGTATGAAGTGATGAAGTGATAAAACACGAACATGAATAGTGCTTTTAAAACCAATTTTTCAAATGGATGTGAAACAGGTATGGTTCAGTTTCAATGCGTCCCTCAAACTGTTCAAAGGTTAGTACTGTTTTAATTTTGTGTTTTTAATATTCCATATACATTATGTATGTAGACTTAAAAAAAACACTGATCAACTCAATCGTTTTAAGCAAAAATTCTTTGTTAAGCTGTATCCTCGCAGTAATAGTTATAGTTGCCTGCAAAGTGTGTATATAAACATCGGACTAAAACATTACTATAGCATCAACAAATATTGTTCATTTTTATATACTGTATACTAGAGAGTACTTATTCACAAGATCATTACTGTATATTTTGCCCACAAATAATTCTATAATTAGCAAACTGAGGAGTATTTCAAACTATCGGTTTCATTATTGAGGACGAATGTGCATACTGTGTGTTGTGAAAGCATGAAAAACATTAAGTAAAATAAAAGTAATAATATCAGAATTTTGCACTAAACCATTCAACTACATAGCTAAGTTGCTTTCCTTATGGTACCTCAGTAGTATGTGCTGACTGCTGAACATGTATGGCTATGCTGACAAAAATCTTTACAGTTTTGAATTTTAAGAGTAATGGTGGTATAGAACACAGAGCTAGCACCTGCATTTCATTAAATGTTTTTTTATGAATTTATGATCAAATCTCCCTATTTACGTATCAAGTGCATCTAAGCAGCAGGTAGGTTTAATAAAAAATAAAACAATGTAGATAAGTGCTGAACGAAAACATTTCAATTTAAATCTCTACGGGCCTGGGTATATTACATTACAATGCTATTAGCAGTAAGTTATCATAATTATTTCACTACTTCATTTAGAAACAGGTACCAATCCTTTCGTACTTTCCCAAGAATATCAGAATTTAATACCTGAGAATAGATTTGTTAAGATATAAAAAGGTTCTGTCGTTTGCAACGCATTCAACCTAGCGCAGGTGGCGCCCTCTATAAGCTACAAGCAAACCATGGATAGATTTCAATCTCTCGCCCCAGAAAACCCCTAACACCAAAATTTGATCTCGATATGAGCATTTATTATGAATAAATAAATAAGAAAAAACTAAGATAATATTTTGCATTCAACTTTTGGACTAAGGTGAGTTTGTTTAAATCGCAATATTTTCACGTCAGGAATCTAGTCATGGTTTTTTGCCCATTACATCGCGACCACCCTGTAAGCACAAAGTGCGGAGAACATATCCTTTTCTCATTGCTGGATTTAAGGGAAGGCAAATGAATTTAAAAGCAGTTAAAACAGCAAAAAAGAAAACCCATGTGAATGATTCCATGGATGCCGTTAAGTATTTGAAGGAAAATTGTCACTCTATAGTTGAAGCTTTAACAGATGAGTATAATAAATTAGAATGTATCTTCTTTCTAGCGAGTATATACAAAAATTGTTTTCTAATTATGCTGAAGTAGTATTATTTTATGGAATATACAAGTTAAGCAATTTGGGAACATCACTTTACATTTTTGGCCGAAAATAATATTAGTTTTATGACAAAACTTTTTAAACAACTAAATTTAAAATGGTAGAATACGGTGTCTATTATAACCGGTAATGAGTTTAAAAAGAGAAAAGTATTACACTATCAGAGGGTTCTAYTTCTTCAGTTAATTATTTACTGTTTATCCTTTGATATTTATAAATGTATGTATGGTAGCATTATGTATCTTTGTGCAGAAAAAGTGTGTAATAAATTAATCACATTTCAGATGACCTCAAATCTGAGAAATACAGTAACACTAATTCAGACATACTCTAACTTGAATTTTATGCTAAAAAAATGTATGTAATTAATGACACTGTCACAAGGGCATCATGGTGGCTGTGTTAGAAGCTTAAAACTATTTTTAGTTAGTTTGGTTTAAGATTTTTCCCCAAACTTTAAAGGAAAGCATGCAGCCGCTTTCTGATCTTGTTGTGACAGCCTGTATAGAAAATACATTACTTTTGAAACATCTAAGATAAATCACAATTTAAATGAATCAAATGGTAGATACTTATATTAATTACAAATTAATGTCTATAATAATAAAATTAACATTATAGTCAATACGATTTTTTAAATTTAATTTAACTCACTTCCTATTAAATAATGTTCAGTCACATACTAATACTAATAACAAGAGCAAATATCTCACTTCACACTCCAACCTCAAAGTCAGACTGCTATAAATAAGTTGAAATTTAAATAGCATCATCAGTATGTTTTTGTACCAATAACAAAGGTACCATTTATGTAGACAATAACATAATTAAAGATTAATAATCATAACATGATTATTTATAAATATATGGTTTAGATTATTACGGTACAATATCATCTTAAAATTACATACAGAGTCAAATTTGTTTGGCTATGAAATTTGAAATAATTTTCCATAACAAAAAAAAAAGTTGTTTAAAAGAAAAGTTGTTCCAAATAGCAACAAAAAGAATTTATCCAGCAAAAGTTACACTGAGTTAACTTGCCAAATTAGATTCTGCTGAGATTTTTTATTTTGGGAAGAAGACTTTGGAGTCAGTACAGATTTCTGTGTCTTATGATTTCTTGCCAATACAAGACTTGAAAACGACCTCAGAAATTTCGAGGTGACAGCGTCAGTTGTGACAGTGTCAATAAAGCCGGCCAGACAGTTATAGATTTTTATTTGGAAGACGTATAAAGAAAAGAAATACAAATCAGTAATACAAGTAATACAAGGCCCCAGAATGAAAATCCTTGTTATTATCTTGAATTTGTTATATACTTGAGTTATAATTATACAAAATTATTATATACTTGGACTCAAAGGAACTGTATTAGTTTGTGTGTGTGAGATTGTTTTATAAAAAAAATATTTATCTATTAGAATTATATGTACATATGTGTGAAGAATTTACACAAACGTTCTTGTAATTACTATATAAAAATTCTATATTCAAAGATAAAACGAACCAAATTTTATAAATCGAAATTTAAATATATACAGAGTAGTTAATTAAAGATGTAAATAAGCCTGTTTTAATATACATTTGTTGGAACTATTTAGGTTCTTTGTGTAGGTACCTATTTGAAATGAAACTGGCAATCGTATAAGTGTAGTGACTTTGGTTTGGTGATTTTGAGAACTTCACTTTTCTTTTGTTGATTATTCGGATAAGAAATCACCTGGTGTTCGATCCACCACCTTTAATTTTACCCAACCCTTTTCCACTGTTAGCTGGTCGGCATCACACGAATATCGAGGCCATAATCTTTACCAAAGTTCTTAGTAGAATTTTGTGTAATAAGATAAAACAAGTACAATTACCTGGATTCTAGTATGTGGGACATGTAGAAAAGATTAAACTGACTGATCTTGCATTTTAAGTGCTATTCAACAGATTGCTATTTACCAACCTAATGGGCTTGTTTACAAAATTATAATTTTATGCAAACAGAAAGGCAAAATTCCAAACTGAACTTAAATTATTCTATTTATGGCCGATCGCAATAGGGCTAGGCGAGTGACAGCTCATAGGATGCACTAAGATATCCATGCCGAAAACATAAAAATATTTATTTAAGACAAGCAAAAATAATTACTGCCTAGCATATTAAATGAAATGATCAGGGTCAATTTAATCTAATTTCGTTGAAAATTGCAAATTTTATGTGGTTTACCACTTTACACACTACCTTCATTGCAGAATATAATTTTCTAACCTCTCTCTTTAGAATGAACTTAGTAATTGGTTTATTTAAATGTTACTCAAAATTTTTGAGTTTTCTGTGCAGCATTGGTTATTGTAGACATATTTTTTCTGATGAGCTGTTAATACTTCCTTACATGAGTAATTCTCAATCCTAAAAGATTTTAAATAAATTTTATTAACCTGCTACAGATTAGTGGCAGGACAAACTCTAAAAATAGTGTTCATAGAAGAAAGATCATCTTATGCACTTCAACATTACAAACAAGGAAACTGATGACAAAAACAGCAATATTAAGCAATTATTTGTACGCAACCGTGTCCTTTGAAATGTGAAAGTGTGACAAAATTATTGCACTAACGCAATAAGTGCATGACAAGTTTTTAATAAACTTAATAATTAATGCTGACATACTACTTACCCTCAGATGAGCAAGATCTTCCAACTTAGTGAGATCAGTCAATTCGATGTACAGGGAGTACACTAGAAGCCAACCATAAATATTTGCTAAGGTGAATATTGACCACAGAAGGCACATGATAATGTTGTATGCAAAGATTAAATCGTTCAAAATAGAGAAGAATAAAAATGCTACCAGTCTGAATATCGTAAAACCAGCAAAAGTAATCAACCATGGTACCATTTTCTTTTCATATTCCTACAATTAATACACAATTAAAGCACAACTGTCATGAATACATCATAAAAACTTACTTTTCTTAATGAAACGATTAACATAATGCTTGTCACGAAAATGACTATGGCACCCAACAAAGAAAAGGCCGCAAACACAATCAAAGCATTCCTCACTAGAACACAAATCACATGTCACCAACAAAACTTTATTGTTAATTCAAAACTTACCATGACGACTACCAACATACACAAACTCATATGAAATTACATAGTAACCATAATGGGTGGAGCCTGGTGCAGCCATTGAGTAACAATACAGATCAAAACATGCTGTTATAACAGTAAAAATCGAGAGCAACTAAAAAATATCATTTTTCACTCACATTCTACTGTAATTTTAATTAAACTTACCAATGAGTAAACTGCAGTTAGCATCGATGCCCTCTGAACGTCCAAGAATAATGAGTCATGCAATATAGGTTTCCGATACCATGGAGCCTTTAATGATTTTATGCTGCGACTGCTTCGCAAATTTGCGCTGCTCCTGGTCGTTACATGGGAATAAACTGATGGTGTTCCAGCACTGGGTGTTTTCTTTTCATAATGCATGGTGGATGTGACTAAAAACAAGGTCAAGTTGTTCACAAGCACTTAATGTACATGAAGTTATTGTACCTAAAATTTAAACTTACTTTGTGCCCGTTTTCTATGTGGAATTACTAAAATTGCCCCATCTGACTAATGCTATTAGCATGTAAACAGGAAGGTGTGGCAGTTGGTTGTTAACCTGCAAAAGTAATTTGTTTGTGTTGATGTCACTGTCACTTACCTAGTACATGCTAGTACCAACTGTCATTGTCATATAGCAGAAAGCAGACAAATTGAAAAAAACGGCCAGCAGTGGGATTCTGTTTACTCGATCCGATGCGAGTTGGTCGATAGCTATCGTTTTAGCGATTCTGTAAGTCGCTTCGACTCGAACGCTATCGAATAGAACTGTCATTTTCAGTCGGGACTTACGGTGGTGTCGAGTACGGTACTCGATATAGCATTCTCTCTCTGACTCATCGATGCATCCTTGTCTCACTTATCAGGTGTAGGTGTTTGTTGAACGGCAGTACGATTTTGAACTAGAAGTCGAAATAATACATTCTGGCTGCAGATGTTTTATTACTGTTTATTGTATTTGTTTGGAAATAACCAGCAATGCGATATTTTGAACATTTTGCTTCAGTACTCGGTGCGTTGAGTATCTTTGTTCACTGTTCAGTTGATATATTTAATTCTTTTTTTTTCTACACAAATATGTAAGTAGGCATACCTACATACATTATTTTATATTCGAACTTAAACGAGTTAATTAATTTTAAGGTCATTTGAAGCTAAGGCAGCGCATTTTGAAATCATCATTGATTTTATGGAGCAGAAAGAACTTTTATTTCCGTTGATACTATCCTTATCACTGTTTTGTCGGATATCAATGAAAGGCCGAACTGGCTCAATAAGCTCACGTACAAGTTCTTTATTTAGCCTAAACTAGCATCAGGAAGACCAAAAGGATCACTTATATCCCTTAAAAATAATTCTTTGCCTTAATAAATCTCTTCTTATTTGATTTTTTTACATCTTCCTGCAGAAACTGATGCATTATGGGAAGCCTTTTGTCACTTATAAATATACCTAACATTATTAGGCACATAGTTTCCCATATTTTTCGCAAATTCTTACCTAAATTATACTACAGTAGCAAGCTAGCGACTAATAATATCCATAGTAGGTAAAGTTATATTTTTCTTAACTGCAACTGTTTCACAAAGAAACTTTATGTAAATTAAAATTAATAGTAGACAGCACCATGCCGTTGCCTATGGACAGCACTAGACAACGATCGATAATCTCGATTCCTTCTATTCTTCGCGGAGGCCAACTAGGAAATAACAAGTAACAAACAGAAGGATGAAAAAAATGAACTGTTGAAAAACCGTTGGATAAAAGGGTAATAATTCCCGCCTTAAACGGCGCAATCGCGTAGTCTTGCAATCGTCAAAAATGTACTTTCTCTCCTTTAAAGACGCAAGCGCGTAGTCTCTGTAACAGGTCCCACTGTCGAGTTACTCGGTATCGAAAACGAAGGCGCTACAGAATCGCATTTCGCTCGCTATCGGATACGGTATCGACTTCGTCTGTCGACTCGACTCGAAGCGTGTCGAGTAAACAGAATCCGTATGCAGTTGAAAAAATTACGCCCTCTAGAGGACGCGTAAAAATGACACCTAACAAAACTTGCTGTCACAGATACGGATAACTCCACTAAGGATACTGTACAAACGATTCGGAAGCACAGAAAAACAAAAGCAACCAAAATAAGTACTCAGGGCAGTAACGGTACGGTTACTAGACGTCCTCGATTTCCGAGGACCGCTCGCCGAAAATGTGGTCCCCGGTCCTCGGAAGGCCCAAAATTCTCTAATTACAAATATTATTAATATTATACTACTTGAAAACAAGTTGGCAGTATTTCATATACAAGACTGCTTTGTACAGGTTTCTATTTTCTATAAATGAAATTATGAATTAAATCAGTTTGCCGCCTCTTATGCAGGGTTTCTATAAATGATAAATGCAACGCGGGCGGCGGGCGGCGTTGATTTCTGAATTCTTTGTGCTGCATTTTTGTAACTTCTCCCAAGCTACAAAATGCACGGCGATAGTACTGTACCGAGGTTGCAGATCGATGCAGATCAGTGTCACCCCACAGCTCCAAAATGTGAGCTTTCTGCAACCTTAAAGTTAATTATCCCACAAAATACTACAGAATATGTAGAAAATACATACTCCCAGGTGTTTGCTTATATTAAAATATATCAAATAATTCAAAAATCGACAGATGACAAGTATGTGTCACTTCCTGAGAGGCGGCAAATTGATTTAATCGATAATTTTCATAAGCGCCCTGGATGCATGAATCATTTATAGAAACCCTATACTTGCATGAAAATGAACGCTTCGTACTACTCTTTTTACAAACTACCTTTTTTGCAAAACATAACCACTGTCAGTACACAGTTAATATAAACCTTAGGGAACCATAAACACTCACTAGAACTGAATTTAATACTTCTTAAACAACTACTTTCAACAAAAATTAATTAAACTGTCATATGCAAAAAAACAATTTTTCGTAAGTAGTTAGCTCAACAAACTTCCACTGGATGTCAGCTACTTTGCTCATATTTCTCGATAAGGGTATAGTTCTTCAACGCTGCTGGAGCAATTCTGAATCTTTTTTTAGGAACTTCAGGTTAGACCAGTTTATAAACTTGATCTGAATTCTGCGATAAATAAGGAAAAATTCTGGCATTTTATTGAGCACGCAATGGTTTTTTTCACTATTTGCCACTGAATAATTATTTATGAATCCTACATTTCCTACATTTTCAAGTCATAAATACATCTTTACTAAACCTCCAATACACAAGAAAAAACTCGTTTTGTAAGCTATTATTCAATATTTATTACTTATTTTTTTTTACAAATATATTACAATTTTACACTGACATACCACAGAATAAGTGTAGAAATATTTAAAAAAGGAATCTTCTTCTTCACAAAATGTTCCGAGTGCTCCGAAACAGTTTGTAGTAAACATTTTGTCAAGAACAAGACACGCATGCAAACCGGTCATGCCAACATGCACTCGCAAATACTTAGGCGTTTCATAGTAGGCAGGTGGAAAACAAAAATGTTTAGGGCTTTCTTTTCGATGAGAGTGGTAAGGAATGGGGATAAACGAATATCATCTTTAACTGTTCATCTTGCAAAAATATCATCTTCATCTTGTTTATGTCCTACCTACTACACAATATATAAATGGAATGTATATCATCGAAATCGCTTAAATAAATATACAGAAACAATCTCTACACAGTAACATGTTTTCAGTCATATACTTACGATCGAGATTCACAAAATTTATTGTAGAAAACACAAAGTTCGGTTATATTATAGCCAACCACGTATCGGGGCAAATGCTTTATCAAACCATCCAACTGCATCATAACTATCTCTTTTAGGCTTATTTAACATTTTGAGCAGTATAAAAAATTAAGTACATCTAATAAACAATTTTATCGATTGTACACTTCTGGAACACTTCCTTCTTTACATAAATAATTTCAAATACAATAAACAATCAAGTATACAGTTATTGCTATTCCCTTTCGAATAATTTAATACATACATATTTAGAATTATTAAAGACAACCAGTCTTCCAAGATAGTTTGTATTTATTATTCTGTCAAACTACACCTAGTTTCACATTTAGGACTTTTTCACTTTCGTCAACGGAAATCTACTGCAAAGAATAAAGCAGCAAACGCGCAACAATAACTATATATAACACATTCGTGATATGTAGAAAAACTATTATTCCCTTTTGATTCTTGTTCAAAACAAACACAATTTTTTTGGTGTTCATCCTTTGTTGTTCTCAGTTTCACTTGTCGATTGCAAATAAATTATGAAGGTGGTGGCAATGTTGAGCTGTATAACACGAATTAAAAAACAAGAGCATTCCCTAGGTTCACCTTTATGGGATATAATTTGGCAATGCATGATTTTGCGAACCTTGAGAATATTGTACACGCCTAACGTCATGTGATGAAGTAAACTATCCCAGTTTTTATTTGAGAACAATTGGTAGAATGCAATATGAACAGAAAAAATTGTATAGAACATGTTTCAAATTATTAACATCATTCCTTACATAATCCTTTTCCACTGAAATAAAGAAATGACTTGTTACTTTGTGCCCAGAACCCTAAAACCTACTTTCAAATTCCCTGCATTATGTAAATTTTTCTGCAGGATTAACAGCTTTTTTTGACATTTTTTATTTCTTCAAATGTAAACAGTGATGAATTATATTTGTGCAAATATTTTTTTGCAAAAAACCATCCCATAGCATGCATTTTGCTAGGATTTAGAAATATCTCAGAAATTCCATGAAATTTATTTTTAAAGTTTAGTATATATCTTTTATTCTTGCTTTTTAATTTATCCTGATATTCAATATGAATATATAATGGGAAGAAACCCCTTGACCTGCCATTACTGGTTTGACAATGACAGCAACTGCTACCAACTGTTTCTTGATAGCACAGTTAGAGGTGCCATCTGTTGGGTAATAGGGAAAGTTTACAACACACAGCGTTAATAACATGCCATCGTAAACACCATAATAACACTCATCACGCTCAAAAGAAAAACACCCAATTATTAGTGTAAAACAATTGCTATTTAAAAAATATGGAAAACTGTAAATACAAGAGTCATTAGTGTCGCTAAAAGTAATTAAAAAATCACATAATATATCTTGCAATAATATACACAAATAAAATATAAAAAATAGTTCAGCACAAATGTCCAACACTGAAGAAGCGCATCGTTCGAGCGAAATCAATAAATAACACATAAAAGCTGCCGCAATTGTCAACACTTTAAACCAAGAAACCCTCCGGGCCGTTCACCCTTATCTGCGCCCTAATGTTCTGCACGCTGTTCATGATCTTCTTCTGATGGCCCACAAGGGTTATGCCCAATTCAGTCAGTTCCTTCACGGTCAGGTTGACGACGGCATCCATCGTGTTGATGCAGCCTGAATGGAAGTTCTCGAGGTATCTGGTCATCTTGATCGAGTTCAGCCATTCCTCAACCGAAGTGAAATTGGTTAGGTCCGGTGCATCAGCCGCCAAAGGGTGGGTGGATCTAAAATTGGAAAGGAAGGCCTTGAAACACGACCCACTTGATCTAGTTTCATTTCCTCAGATACAAGTAATTTTTAACATCTAAAAATTTGGAAATCACATGATGTTAAGCTAAATGTCAATGTTAATTCAATAAACTGTGAAAAGTGGATAATTTTTTTTTATCTGTATAAATTAACTTTTTTGGTACAGTGTAGTGTACCTATTTGAATTAATAATCTTCTTGTAATATTACACAATAATGTAACATTCTACATAAATAATCACTATTTCCTTAAGGAATCTTTTTTGAGTGTGTTCAACTTCATATTAATTACGAATGAAAGAAAAATAATTTCCTGTGAATTAATGCTGAAATGTAGAGTCGGTACGAAAATCGTAATGATACAAGTTCTAAAAAGCAGTAATACATTTCTGTTTAAAATTTCAATTATCAATATCAATGCCACATTAATATTTTTAACAGCAAAAAATTTCTATTTATTAATCACAGATAGGTTGACCTACGTACAAAAAAATTTACAAGAAATTTTTTTGTAGTCTTTGTTGTGGTTCGTGAACTAATTTTTCATACGATTATCATCAAAACTTCAGAGTAGGTAATAATTTCCACGAGGTATGAAGCTGAGAAGCCACAGAAAATAATTTGCACTTTGCATTACTGAATAATCGAATGTTTTTAATATTTGTCACTGGTTTTTTCATAAAATTATTTGTACTTTGCATTACTGAATTATCGATGGTTTTTAATATTTGCAACTGATTTATTCTAAGATTTCTTATTATTTTAAGTGATTTCTAAGAACTTCAACTAACTTTCAAGTAATCTAAATATCAAAGTTTTTATTTCCAATTCAACATGACAGTTTTGTTTGATTGATTAGAAATGCATTCATTCTGTTTTTCTTTAGTAAGATTTTCAAATGGAATAATAAAAATAAGATCATATAATAGTTCCGCTATAGGTCCTTGTTGGCAATCATGAAAGCCAGATACTTCTAGTAAGCAGTCATAACCCAAAATGATCAAGACATAGAGAACAAATGTGGTACAACCGAAGAGCTGTGATAATCAAAAGTCTTCGTGCTGGGCAATTGATGACTGAAATGAAATGAAATTATGCCCAATAATTGTGCCTGTAAGGTTTTAAAATTTTATCAAGTTGCTAGAATAATTGACTCTACAATTTTACAGCAAATAAGTAATTAGATTTTCACAAGGTTATTGCGTTAGATTTTGATCCAATTTTAAATTTCTATTAATTTGTTTAAATAAAGGAGCGTTTTTAAGCAGACAAAAAGCATCAACTTTTGTTACTGTAATAATCAAAAAATTTCATTACAATGTCCAAAACATAATGTTCAGTGATTATTTATTACGACTTCCACTAATTTGTTATGATTTATGAACTCACGTACACTAAACTTCTACACTATTCTTTTTTCATTAATTAATTGGGTTAAAGAGCATATTAAAAATTAGCGTGAGATAAAAATCTTACTTCAGTATATTAAACACCATTAATCAATGTTTTTACAACAAATCCAAAATTGCTGTGTTAAAAAACAAATGTCTGATGGCAATTACATAAGCATTATGTCATTTACGTCATGTAAAAGCTTAAGCAAGGGTCATTACTTAATGGCATGCAAAACTATGGATCTGCTTTTCTATCTTTTGTTAGCTGAGCCAGCGATCACGTTTGCAAGCAAAACAAAGTGTTAAAGCCAGAATAGCAAAGAAAACAAAAAATAAAGCAGAAAACAAAAAATAGAAAAGCAAGCTGTTTCTAATGCAAGCAGCGACTTAAAACATTTTGACCGGCATACAAACAGGCAAATCTGGATTATCATATGCGAAATAAAGGTCCGTCTGTAGCCATTTAAATGTTTGAAGTGGCCCTAAACAAAATATAAATGAAAGCGAAAAAATACCTTGGCAACCAAAACAAGAAAGCAATATTTACACGTTGTTAAAAGTGACCCAAGACCCGCCGTTTATATGCTGCTGTGGTGTGTTATGTGTCGTTGACGACCACTGGCCCTCTCTAGTACCATTCGAGTACCACCGGTCAGAGCTATCCGTCATCGCCATCCCTTCAGCGTCAAAATCGGCGGACCCCCAATATTCAGTGTTCAGTTGTTTGCTGCGGGACAAGTCATTCATTTGACATGTGCCATCGCCTTGACAAACATTCAACAAACTGTTAAAATGATGTTTTAATTCGAGCTCATTCTGAAACTGWCTTGTAAAAAAATCATACTGACTCATGGGCATGACACCGTAATTTTGCAATAAACTAGGATCGGGAAAATGTCCGTAATTTTGAGTCGTTCGTGGATCATAATTTTGAGAGGAGTATTCGCGAGGGGCTCTCCTCAGCGAATTGAAATTGAAGGGGTTTTGCATGTTGGATAGCTCCGCCAGTTGTATTTCTTGGATTTCGTTCGACAAGTTGCGGTTTTGCCAAAAATACGGATTAAATGGTGGCTGGCGGCTAAAATAAGTTGAAACCTGTGTTAGATACGTGTGTGTACTGAAATAAAAACGAAGAAAGGAAAGGATTTTAACTGATCTAGTGCTTGTGCTGGCAACACTATACTACACAATTCTTCTCTGATGCATATTTACATCAAAGGAGGAAGGAAAGCAAAATTTAGAAGTGAAGAGTATTGCTTTATACTTACCGATTCTGAGCAATTTTCCTAAGGGTGTCCGGAACCCTTATTAGCTTATCTAGAGTCTTGACTATAGATTGGAATGTGGGTCGATGTGTTCGTTCTTTCTGCCAACAGTCCAGCATCAACTGGTATATTGCTTCTGGACAGTCCATGGGCGCTGGTAGCCTAAATTAAAAGAAAACAATAAAGTCAAAAAATAAACATCAGCAGATTACTACAAATCTCACATGCAATCTAAGAGATTTGCGAACTAAATCAGTTACATAAAAATAAGTCAACTTAACTAAGCTTATGTTACTAAAAAGAGTTGGTATGAACGTAAATATAAATTACATTTTTGTTCAGGCCATGGCAAGCAAATTTTTTATAAAATTTGTTGTATGTTCCAGAAGGCACTACATGCAATAATCGGGACACTTTTAAATCCAGATAACTTTTTTATGCCTTCCTGTATACTACTTTTGGTTTCTTTTCCATAATAAAAATATATACCTTACTTATTTAATCTAGGACCAATCATTTAAAAGAATAACCCATTTTTGTGTATGAATTTAATATCTATTGCATACCTACCCAGCTATTTGCATCTCAATTGAATTAATGACTATCATKTCATACTGAATTAGGTAGAACTTTAAATGATAAATGGGTAKTTAAAGTGTTTATCTTATAAAAGTTGCTCCTAGAAATATCAATAAACTATAGKTTAATGTAAAAAAAAGCTCAMAGAAAACGTAGTATACAGGGAGATACAAAACTGTTTKCACGAATGTCGCATATGACGCCCTCTAGAAGCCTCTATAATTTTTAAACTAATTTACATTMCTCAGCGCAAACAATTACCAGATACAATATTTTGTGAAAATTAATTTATATTCTCAACTGTATTGTAAAAATTCAACTTTGCCAGAGTTTGGAAGTTTATCTTCTTCTTCATGGGCTTCAAAGAGAAACATCTGCGCATATATTTCGGACATTAAATGTACTTTAATAGTCTTTAAACTCAAAAGGGAACTTTAAAATGTAACAATATATCGAGTATTCCAATTAAACCAAGAAAGAAAAACATTAATTCACTACTCTTATTATGTATGATAAATATATAATAAATATACAAATTGGGAAAGAAACTTTTTATGGTTTTAGCCAATAGTTTGATATATACAAGAAAAAACAGAAATTGCAAATGAAAAATAATGAAGTAATCAAAAGCATCTGCAGTTAGTAGAAATCCTTTAATAACCAAATTGGGAGGATCTATGTTAGTAATTATAAAATATTTGTGAAAAATTATTTAAAATTCATTTGATGTTATCAGAGGCTGTCTTGATATACATTGCTAAATGTGAAGTTTGTGTTCTTTAACAGTTACCAAAACACTTTACATTGTTTGGCAAAAACATTAAAAAGTGATTTCTTTTAAATACATTTTATTTCAAATTTGTATGAGCAAAATTATTTTGTCTTTTTAAATATAATTTTGACAAATTACCAAAATTAGGTTTAAATTTTTGCCTCAGAAAAAGCATGGGCCCGCTTCGTAATTAAAAGCAAATCTAACAATTTGTTTATTTGTGTTTTTTGTTTATTGGTTAATGAAAAACCCAAAAATTCTTGTCAAAAATAATTTCAAATCCAAACTAGTCAATTGTTTTGTGTTTGTATCTGTTTTTTAACCATTTCTTGCAAAAACAACAAAAAAAAACGTTATCACTCAGTCTTTAGTCTTACCTATAGCCCTTTTCGATGCTCTTTATAACGTCCTGATTGGACCAATTCCAATATGGCCTCTCTCCATACGACATTACCTCCCAACAAACTATTCCCATGGACCAGACGTCACTGGCCGAAGTGAACTTGCGGAACGCTATGGCTTCAGGTGCTGTCCATCTCACTGGGATCTTTCCACCCTAAAGATTATTATAAAATCAACACGATCAGCAGTAATGTGTGTTTCCGAATGGGATTTGAATGAATTTTACTATATGAAACTGTAGTCATTCAACATAAATTTATTTTTTAAATTCCACCCCATTTCTGAATGGCATTCATTGCAGGAAGGCAAACCTTAAGAATATAACGTTATAACGTTTGTCTATAAAATACCCTGCGCAAGTGTTTTTACTGTTAATTTCAACCAAAAATGAGTTCCATGTAAATTATTATAATTATAAAGAGTTTTTTATTACACTATTTTCTATTTCTTCAAATCCTCCATAGAAATAAAAGATAGTGGAAAAGACTTCTGCATATGGTGGTCCAGTTCAGTGGTGACCGAGCAAAGCATTCTTGGAAATACTAACTACACAACTGCAAATATTTTGTAATATTGCCTTCAAAATTACCCAGGATGCTTATCTAAAGCTGCTTTTTAGCTTCATCTGTTGAAAACTAAACAAAAAAACAGTGAACAGAGAGTAAAAAAGACTATTTATAGTGAATATTGACTAATTTACTTGCACACTGAATATGAAAACCAATATTCCAATCATATAAAATAGAAACAGTATACACTTTAGCATAAATTATGAGTACATATCTCTAGGTAATTTACTCCAGAAATTAATTCTACACATGTTAATTTGAAAAACATAAATGACAAAAGCCATATAAAAATTTGTTCACTCATATCCTCCCACTCTCTTATTTCTATGAAATCCTCATTCTGACAGGATGACATATGGAAATTGACAAGTGCCAACTTTAAAAACAAAATCATAAAATGGAGCATAGATGATGAATATTACGAAGGCACGACAGCGGGGAATGGCCAGTATAATTTTTTTATCTTGGAATTTCCAACTTTATCTCTAAATCTCCAACATTATCTCTAAACTTTCAACATTATCTCTGAATTTCCAAAATTATCTTGGAATTTCCGACTTTAAGTGGGAGTTTCCGACTTTATCTCAGAATTTTCAACTTTAACTCAACTCCCAACTTGGAATATCCAGCTTTAAGTTGGAATTTCTGATTGTATCTCTTAATTTCTAACTTTAACCTGGAATTTGCAACTTTATGTTACAAATTGGGTATTATCACTTTTTTTGAAAATTACGTAAAATGAATCTTGAAGTTCATATATATCGTACGCCATGTTAAGAAAATAAAAAAAATATTTGTAGGTAGAGAATTTCAGGTCTGAAATTCGAATCTTGGGAGTCACCGCCAAAACGCTTCTATCCAAGGTTACTCAACTCGTGACGTCAAGTGTCATGTATACATTACCGAGGAGCGTGCTGTTTAATGGTGTAGTATCATTCTTGTATTGGAAAAGCTTTTGTGTGGTGTTTATTGAAAGGACGGTGTAAGAGGTCGCACCAAAAAGTGATTTGTGTAGTTTTACAAGCATCTATTATGTATGGAAAACAACACAAGAGTTGTTTTGTACATGGTTATAAAAGTACTCCAGTCAGTACAGCTAACAAAATTTTTGTAACCGTTCTTCGAGATTATCAACGTATGAAAAAGTTGTTTAAGGCCCCTAGACATGATATGCCGAAATCGCAGCAAAGTTTGTTTTTCTGTTGTGAAGATCATCTTAATTCTTACTGTAAGTTTTATTATTCGTTTTGGGGTTATAAGTGTTTACCATTCAGTTTCCATTTTGTTATAGCTTGAAGAGGATATGAAAGATTATATGCGTTTTAAGTTGATAGAGGGAAATGTTATAATAAAGAACGACGTTGTTCCCCATATATTCGACTGTTAGCCAGACCGGAAACGAGCCGCAAGAGCCCCGAAAATAAATGACAATTTATATTTATTCTGACCTCTAAAATAAATGTCAAGTTTGGGGTACATTTTTGATTCTTGCATATTTATGTTTACAATAGTATGTTTCCAACAATCCACTGTGATCAAATTATCAATGCTACGTTAATTTTATAAAAAGTTTACTTATGCTGTTGCTTTCCTGCATCTCCGCCGCGTTGAACCGCTCGTCGCTGAACACAAATTCCATAACAATGAACATGTCTTCAGAAGTCACAACTCATAAGTATTTCACTTTTTCTTGGCGTATTTTAATTCGTTTGTCACAAAATGAACGCAAACAACGAACTGATAAATTGACGGGCTAAGGCTGACGTGTGACGCGCTGACCCCAGATATAAACAAGCGGCCATTTACAAGACACCTGACGTCACGGTCAGCGTTAGCGTTTAGGCGGTCCCTTTAAATATTCACATTTTTAATATTAAAAATACACTTTACGATCCATTTTTTCGAATTTATAAGCTGTCACAGCTGTTTTGTGGCTTACATGCTACCTATTAATATGCAATTTAACAAAATATAAATACATGGCAAATACCCAATTCCAACTTTAATTCGATATTCTGGACTGGAGTGGAATATCCCACGTCAACTCAGAATAGTCAACTTTATCTCAGCATTTCTGACTTTGTCAGGTTTTCTGACTCGGAATTTCCAACTCCAATCTCAGAATCTCAGAATTTTCGACTTTATCTTAAAATTTTTTACTTTAACTCAGAAATTCCAACCTTACCTCAGAATTTCTACATTTTAACTTGGAATTTGTGACTTCAGCTATTAATTTCCAACTATATCTCGAAATTTCGGATCTTATCTAGGAATTTCCGACTATATCTCTGAATTTCCCACTTTAACTGGGAATATCTGACTATCCCTGCATTTCCAACTTTATTTCAGAATTTGCTGAAATTTCCCATTTTAATTTGGAATTTCTGACTTTATCTTAGAATCTTATCTTGGAACTTTTGACTTTAACTCAGAAATTGCTACTTTATATCGGAATTTCTGACTGTCGGATTTTCAGACTTCAACTTGGAATTTCCAATTTTAACTAGGAATTTCTGACTTTATATGGGAATTTCTGTCTTTAACTGAAAATTGTTGACTTTATCTTGGAATTACTGACTTTATCTCGGAATTTCCGACATTATCTCTGAATTTACGAATTAATTATGTAACTTCTGTATCCAATTTTATCTCTGAAATTCAAAGATAAATTAGATAGTCCTAATTAAAACTCAAAAATTCCCAAAGTCTGAAATTTCGAGATGAAGATGGAAATTCCGAGAAGAAGAAGGAAATTCCTAGTTAAATTTGGAAATTTCAAGATAAAATCAGAATAAAAAAATGTGCTGGCCTTTCCACACCTTTGTACATATGGACCAGACTCGAGATCAGAAAATTATTTCAAAACCAGCTTTCTTCAGTGCCTCTATGGCAACATTATCCGCGATTTGGTGGTGACTGCCATCCAAAAATCAAGCTGCTGACTCACATCCATTCAAAAACATTTCAGTTCAGTCGCTAAATGATCATCACTCAATGATGTTGAAAGTGAACCAACATATCATTCCATCAAAGATTTTTAACGTTCATAACACTTCTTGCAAATGCCCATCAGGAAACACACAGTGTCACTCCACTTACCCTCGTAGTGTACGCTCCCTCGGTGGCGCTCTCTATCTCCCTACTGAGCCCGAAATCAGCTATCTTACACACTAATTGCGAATTAACTAGCACGTTCCTTGCGGCCAGGTCGCGGTGCACGTAGTTCATATCACTAAGGTACTGCATGCCCGATGCAATGCCGCGTAACATTCCGACGAGCTGGATGACCTGAAACTTCCCGTCGTTCGCCCTCAGGAAGGTGTCCAGTGAACCGTTTTCCATGTACTCGGTAATTATCATGACTGGGTTGGATTTGGTCACGACGCCCTGCAGGAAGATCACGTTGGGATGTTCAAACTGGCCCATTATCGAGGCCTCCGTTAGGAAATCGTTACGGGCCTTGTCGAGGGATCCCGCTTTGAGGGTTTTTATGGCCACGTCAATGTCGAGGCCGTTCATCTGTAGTTTGCCCTTGCAGACATCACCAAATTCCCCGCCACCTAAGAAACGATTCAAATATAAAAAAAATTCGTGCTTTGATGAGTTTGTAAATGAATTCACTTTTTCAATCCGTTTGATTAGCATCAGCTATAATAGGTAAAATTCGAAATCTAACCATTTAACTTTTTTTTTTTTAAAGTGAACCTAAAATTCAGTCTACCTAATACTGCGTATCTTGTAAATTTGTGCCTTTTTTTGTTATGTAATAGCTATAATTTTTCATGTAACGGGTCTTCTAGTGGCATAACTTGATGAGACCTTTAAGAGATATGTACACAGTTATTGCAATTTTTGAAACTTCAAAATGAATATCATTCCACTTACATACTTTACAAGTAGTATGATTTTGTTCAATATCCAAGTACATCATATCTGTAAAATTTATTTCTGTTTGCGAATTTTCAAATTCTAAGTTAATTTGTTGTATCATACATAGTCTAATATATTTAGGATTTGAATCTGTAATTCATTGGGAGAATTGCGTGTGTACCTCATAGAAAGCTTAATCATGTACCAACCCCTTACAGCTTTTCCACAATCTCACATGAAGGGCTGCAATTATCCTTTGTTAATAACAGCAAATTGTATTTTCTGGCAAAAAAAAGTCAAATCATTTTTAAAGGAAAAAGTGTTCTCCACAAATTGGTACTCTAGATATGTTTTCATATATTGCTTACTTAGTGTGCTAAGACCAAAATGCAATTTAAAAAAATTGTTTGTCGAATGACAGTTTTTTATTACAGCATCATTTTAAAGTTACACACAGCATTGTTCAGCATCTTGTAGCACGTCTCAGAGTCATTTTTGAAGAAAGAAGTATTATATATAATCTTGCTTTCTTGATATTTTTTTTAATTCTGCTTATTTAACAAGTTATTACTAATTAATAGGAAAAAAATGGAAATAGTTGTAGATTTCTAAATCTGCTGCGAGTTACAATGCTTTTTTCTTGAGCTTACGGTTTTTTACCATGACAGCTTGAAGATGTATTCAGCGTCATGCTGTGCTTCATTTGTGATAAAACAAACCTTTCATTATAAATACAATAGCATGCTATTTTTAAAGAGTGCATGTATTTCAATTACATCAAATCACATGTACGTACATGTACCTAAAATAAAGCTTTATATTGTATTTTTATAATGGAAGTCAGTGTAGTACAGAACGCTAGTTTTTACACAAAAAATCTTCAAGATCATTTGTATTTTTTACATATTTATGGCAGGCCTAAAAGTGCCTAGAATGAAAATTGTGGAGAGTTTTGAAACCTACGATTATTTGGAGATATTTGTGATAGTGGTGCTGAAATAGAATCTACTCAAGAGATAAACTTTTTTCGATTAATTGGTCAGAACTCGCTAAATAAGCTGTGAATAAGATATGAAAAAAACATGAACAAAAGTACATATCAATTTTTTACTTCAAACTAGTCATGAGCATTTTCTTAATTAACCGAGTTTTAATTTAGTACAATTGGGTAAGTGTTACCAGCTGCAAAGCATCGTTGCAGGCAGCTTTAAGAAATAAAAATGTCAGCCCCACAAAAAAAATCATTACAATGAAAATTGTAGAGAATTTAAAGGTCTACAACTTTTGTTTAGAGGTTCCTTTTGCAATAAAAGAATATTCCGTAATTGTAATTGATCAACCAACATTTTTTCCACTTAATTAGTCGGAACTTGCTAACTAAGTAATATATGCAAATACACAAAAAAGTATAGGGAATTCCTAGATCTGCAATTATTATTTTAAGGGATTTTTGTGATAAATATAGCCATGATATTTTTTTCATAAACCATAAAATACGTCTGGTAAGCATAAAATTCAACATGGCAGAAAAGGTGGAAGGAATTGGTGGCAGTAAACTCAGATTTAAGGCTTCTATGAGCTACTCTAACAAAAATAAAAAACAAGTATGAAGGCCTTTCTAGGAAAAGAGATTTTAACACATTTTCCTTGTATCATCAATATGTATTTAATTTCATTCTAAGTTTAGAAGATACATTACTTATAGAAAGCACTGATTCATTTTCGATCTTTGAGGGTGACAAATATCAGACAGGCAAAGTGCAGTAGTACCTTTGGAAAACGCACTAAACAATGTCCTCCCTCAATGAATTGTAATATTTTATATAGGAATCCCACTAATTATACCTACTGGACTATATTCATTCCTTGTGTAACCATTTAGTCTTCAATAAAGTAGTATTATGATTTTTTAGAATTTTAGTGATTTGTTAGATATCGGACTCTATAATTACAATAGCATGATAAAAACATAAAAAACATGTAATATTTTGTACAGTAAATAAAACATGAGTACTCACCTATTATAGATTCTATCTTAATACAACTAGCATCAATTTCTCTTGCAAATTCCCGTACAGCTTGATTGGGGTCCTCATAAGTGTGTGGATCAATATAAGTACGCGAAGAACCACTTATTCCAGTAAAARGGGGTGTGGTCACTGTAAAACGAAATTGATAATCACTTATTCTATTTCCACCATTTGGAAATACTGCCAAATTAGCAAATAAAAAACAAAAACTACAAAATAAAAAAACAGAAAAGCAATTACCGTTTGTATGAGTGGTAACAATTGGAGGGTTATCCAAGCTATGATGAACTAAAAAAATAAAAGCACATTTAGAAACAGAACGCAGACACAAGCGATGCAAGGAAAACAACACAAAACACAACAAAACTGCTAATGACACAAGTAATAGGGAAAAAATTAATAATCAAATAAACAATATTGAGCAATGTTCCCCAGTACTTGTAACAAAATGGATTGAAAAAAATAAAGTAGGAATACATAAATTCAATGCAGGATATCACAATACAAAGCTGTTAATGCTATGATACTTATGAAACTTACTGTAGGTTACAACTAATCCTTATTTGGGGCACAGAAAAAACACAAAATTATAATCAAGTAGTGTCGGCTAAAAAGTTCTATTAAAGTGAAAGTCATTTATGCTAATTTCTAATTTGTGTTTAGAGGTAATAGATGTGCCAATAATTACTACAAGGGCTTCAAAATATTTAACTATTTCAAATATACCACTATATCTGTACATTTTCTAATCAAGATTATCAGTGACAAAAGGAATACTTGGACTTACCTTCTCCATTTCTGTACTCTAAAGTGTCACAGTCACTTGGCTGTTTTTTGTTGCACTCGTCATTTGACCTCGACCTGACGAATACAACTGTCAACACTATAACTGCAACAAGCACTACTACTATCGCAACAATTCCTCCAGCTACCAACTGCAACCTAAGGCCCTCCTCTTCTCCTACATATGCTGCAAAAACAAAACGAAAATTATAAAAACCTTGAATCACTTTTATGTTATTATAAGGAACAGTAAACGGCAGTTATCTATGGAGCAAATAAAAAATGATTTTAAGAACTACAAATAATACAATGTAAAAATAATGGGTGACATCATCAGAAGAACAGTAAAGGAATATAAAATAGTAAATTCCTTTACAGAGAACTAATAATTGTCAATTCACACTGGAACAGGAAGAAATATATAAAACTACAAGGCAGACATAAAAAGTGAGAGTGTTTTTTAGCCATAGATGCTCGAGAAGATAATTAAATTTTATCATTGTGCATAATATACTTTTTTCTATGGTACTTCATTGCTAGAAAAATTTGTAAAAATTATTACTAATCTTCTCAGGTTTTAGTATCTCGTTAGTGTGACTGTTGCTATGGTTAAACAAGAGTTTGTTTATTTTAATAGGTATTCAGTAGCGATATGTAAAGTTTTTTGGTTTGAAGGCTTCCGTGGTTGTTGTCGATGACATGTTGTTTTCCAGGCTGGTTCAGAGCTACTTCTGAGGAAGACACCGACATGAGTGTCGAAACGTCAAGGTCTAATAACCAATGTGGGAACCAGCCCGGAAAACAAATGACTTTTTGAGCTAGAGGATATAACAAAGTTTTTATAAGAAGTTGGAGATGATAATGACCACTTTATATGTTGCTATGAGAATAATGGGCTTATATGAAGCACGTCAATCTAATTAATTATACCACTTAGAAACCTCTCACGTGGATGATTGAAAAACAGTAATAACAGTATGACTGATTGGTACCAAAACTATGAAAGATTGGTAATTTTGCATTACCAACAAGGAAAGTGGTGTGAGTGTTTTCAATGTAGTAAAAAACTATGCCGCTTTGCATCGTAAAAAAGTACCTCACCAGAAGTTTTTTGTTGTAATCTACTGAGAAAAAAGATGCACCATTCAACCTGTGTGGATAAATACTTTTTATAATGTTCCAAAATAAAGTGCCGAGTTTTTTAAGTTATGTTGAAAATCCCATAGTAAAAGAAAGGTAGAAGTAAAGAAGAAAATCCTCTGAAGAATAGAAAATTCTTGTAGTTCTAATTTAAGTCCTACTTCTATTCAGTTATCACAGGAAAAAAACAATAACTGGACAAATGTAGATTATTTGAGGTTCATGAGTCATTTAGCTTTAAAAATTCATTTTTTTTTCTGTGCATCTGCATAGAAAAACGAGAATTTAATGCTCTATAACATACATTTTTTAAGATTATTCATTTGAAATAAACTGCCTATCTATGACGATCAACTGCTGTAGAATACATTTAGTTGAGATGCCCAAAGTCGATTAAAATAATTTTTGGCTCTCTGATGGACCAATTTACCTGGGCTAAAAGCATATTTTTTTTTGTTTTATCAAATAATATATTTATAGAAACAAGCAATAGAAATCTCTACACTAGGTAAAGGTACAATTCCTGAAATAATTGATATTGAAGTTCAAAAACACTTGAAGATAACACAGGTAAGTAAAAAATTAGAAAGGTTTTTTAAGTAAAAAAACTAAGACAAATCAACTTACCAGTATTTAACACTTGTCCAGTAGTTTTAAAAATGACAGAAGAATATGCGCTCCACCCCCTTTGCGTCTTTGCCCTAACCTGAAGTCCATACTCAGTGCGCTGTTGCAACCCAGTTATCGTAGCTGACAGATCGGACGTCAAGATTGTCGTTGCATTCGTATTATCGATTTCCCCTCTGGGGAAGCATCTGACTTCGTACGTTTCCACAATATCCTCCATGTCTCCATCGTAAGTTGAGGGGGCATCCCAGGCTAACGTGATCTCGGTGCTCTTGACAGACGTAATCCTGACGTTCGTTATGCTACTGGGAACAGCTGCTTCAGTTGTGACGACAACATCTGCATATTCGGGAGACTTCGAGCTCATGTGAGAAACACCGTTCTCTGCAAACACTTGGAAACGGTACGTGGTGACTGCGTTTAGGCCAGTTATTTTAACTTTGGTGTCGTTAAAGGAATCCTGAAAAAAATTTTAAAAGTAAAATATTTGACAACAATGTATTCAGTGTTATCACAACACAACAATTTCTTGAAAATTTGATTTTTAAATTCTTGCAGCTACTTACGCTGCTAGGAATGTACTGGACCAATCCAGCTGGGCAAACATCACACTTGATCCTGTATTTAGTGTCCGTTCTTCCCCCTTGATACTCTGGGGGTAACCAACTCAAAATGACGTTCGACTGATCCACAAAAATTACTGATAAGTTCTGAGGTGCTGACGGAGGTTCTACACAAGAAATGATTAATAAAATGATGTTCGTAAAGAAAAACAGGGGCTTACGTGTGCAAGAGGCGTTTTTAGAATCTTTCGGTGCTCTGTAGTAACCGTTGTTACACCTGCACTCTTCAAGGCCATAATCACCAGCTTTAGAATGTTCTGGACAAGGTTCACACAGACCATCCCCAACTTCTGCTTTGTATTTTCCGTGTGGGCACACTAAAACGAAAAAAAAAAGATTTTAGCTACCAAATGTCAGAAAACTTGTAAAGTTTCATGTGTATTCTTAAAAATTATTCTTCAGCAAACCTAAATCACTCAATTTTACTTAGGGTCGGTTGCACAAGCGCGGATCAAAGTTAACCCGGGATTAATCCATGGTAGTTGCCTAGCAACATCATGAATTCGGTGTGCTGATTGGCGTGTATAGCAACAACTGCGGATTAATTTTGATCTGCGGTTAAGCAACCGGGCCGCCATATACACATAATATTTTTTGTATAATGAATAATATAACTAAAAGACATGATTTATATGGTAGAAATCTAATGTGAAAAAAATTCCAAAGTAATTCACATTGTTTCTTCAATTTTTAAATACAATGCAATCATTACTAGTATCAAAGTTTATGTACAAAGTGTATTTAGCACATAAATTATAAAATAAATCTATATTCAGGAAATAGATCACATAATACATTAATTAGAATCATCAAAGGTGTAATATGACAATTTTAATTTTGTTGCCCTGTGTCTATCCTTCTTATGACAACCATAAAAGTGAATCATATCTATTTCTTATTTCAAAAAAATCTTCTGATTTTGATGTGTAGTAAATGTGTATTCATAACACTAAAGGCCTATTATAAGCCTGGGGCTTACAGTCCTGTTTATCACAAAACTTCCCCAATTCCCACTTCTTTGCATATTGTTCTTGAATATATGATTGTACACAGTCACACCATGTTTTTGTCAACCTTTCTTTACATTTTTCTCTATTATTTCCCTGCTCATCACTATCACAAGCAACAAATAAACCTCCAGGATCTTGACTAAGGTGGTCCAAAGAAAAGTATTTACAATATTGAGTGTACAATCAAAAGCTTAATTTCTTAGAATTCTGCAGTAGTTGTAAAAAACCGCTGCAAAGTAATCAGGTTTTGAGCATTTTTTCTCTCTACACATTTTTTCTAACCAAAAACAGTCCTCGTGATATTAGCAAAAATACATAAATATTAAAAATCTGTTTTTTCCAAATAACTCGAAAATTATTAACTTAACAAAAAAATTACCAAGAGTGCTTTCTGATCAGAAATTTGATTTTCTATATAAACCAAAATTTAAAAAAAATCGTACGAGCAGGGTCCAAAATAGGTTTTTCGGAAATATTTCGAAAATGTCAAAATTTTGGTGAGAAATATTATTTCTTATCTGATGGTATTTTAATTTTTTGAATACATTAAATATATTTCGGAGATATTTAGGAAACACCATTTTCTTTTAGAAATTTTTTTTGCTGGATGTGGAAGTAATTATTGGAAAGAATAAGCAATTCATAATCTGCCAAATTAATAAAAGATAATGTATAAGTAGCCTTAAAGTTAACATAATAAATAATACTAGAACTAAGCGGTGACAATATAAATAAAAATACAGTTGCAAAGTGCAGATAGCCTCAAGGTGGATGATGGTAAACAATATTAACATGATTACCAGTAAATAGAAACAGAAAACATAAATTGTTAATAAATGCCAGGCATTAATTAAATTTTCTTTCTACAAAGCATTTGGTCTCCATAACAATTCTTAATGCTTACGTGTGCAAGTTTGCTTATCGAAATCTGGTTCAAAACCAGCTCTGCATTTGCACCCTCCAGTTGGCAATGTCCATTTACCACCTCCCGTACAGAAGTATGTGGGATTGCCTCCCACAATTTCCGCATTAGGCACACAAGTTCCATTGGCCTGCTCAAGCTGTGTCACTTCTTTAGCTATCGGGGTGGCTTTGAAATGTGCAAAGTTGATGGTGACCTCCGGACAAGTGATGTAATAAACCTAAAGAATACAGAAAGCAATTATCAGAAACCATATGACAGCTACTTTGTTTACTACTTATTCCCAAAATATTGTTATTTGTGACAAAGTCTGAGCAATTATATACAGAGTGTGTTTAAAGGAAAAAAGCCTTCTAGATAACTTAAATTGTAAAAAATACTCAAAAAAATTCTAATGTATTTGGGAATTTATATCGTTAAGTGAATTCTGCATTGTAATCAATGAGGAATGTTGCCCCATATTGGTTCTGTGATACGAAACAGAATAAATTTGTATTTCGAATGTTTAGTTATGACACTCCTCAAAACCTAGTATTTTGAATTTGCATCAAATTTACTTATAGTTTCGTTGCTCATTAACAGCTGTATGCTTTCTACAAGCATGAAACCCCAGAAAATTTTGTACACCCTCTATTCCTTTTACATACACTGTATACTGTGGGTTAGGTATAAATAAAAATAAATTCATAATATAAAAAAAGCATTCTATGGTCCCTACAGATTCTGTAGTTTGTGTTCATAAAGCCTACCGTTCTATTAGATATGTTTATTATTCGTTCTAGATGAGTTTTAAATGATGATTTCTTGTCAAACATGACCCTCATTTCTTTTGTTTCAGTAACCTGTTGTATGTCTGTATTATTTATTTTGTGTGATTAATTTTATTGTTTTTTTTTGTAAAAGAGACAGGGAAGCATTTAAAAGCATTCCAAAATAGTTGATTATCCATACAGTATTTTTCAAGCCTAATAATATTCTGCTTTATTTAAATCATTTAATGTTTCCAAGTGTCAATATATTTTTAAGTCAACAGTACAATGAGTGCAATGCTCAAAACAAGTTTTTATAGCTTTGATATAAAAATCATAATCATAAATAAAGGTCACAAGTGATGACCTTGATATTTACCTTGAATGGATCTGACTTACGGCCAAGTACAGAAACTATATTTTTCCTGTCTGATTACATATATGACTTTGAGCAACTCAAAATAATACTACCCACCCCCACCTAATCAAGTCTTCCCAACATCAACTGATGATTAATTTGGTTAAGAGCCTTGCTAAAGACAGTATAGTATAAACATGG
This sequence comes from Rhyzopertha dominica, assembly GCA_025024175.1. NCBI lineage: Eukaryota > Metazoa > Arthropoda > Insecta > Coleoptera > Bostrichidae > Rhyzopertha > Rhyzopertha dominica. The sequence goes on along the minus strand of QCXZ01000045.1, from coordinate 4,892,965 downwards.
TGAACTTGTGATCTAGTGTCAATGTGTTATAATACAAAAAAGCATGAGATATGTTTCTAATGAATGATTAGGGAAAAAACAACGGCTTTCTTCGATAATAGTACTTTTAATGATGAGTAATATGAGGATGAGGTGAAAAATGATTTTTCCTAATATTTTGCTAAATTTTAAAAAAATGGACTTATCTCAGCAAGTTTCCATCTCTTAAGGAAAACTCCATAGTCAAGAGATGTGTTAAAAATAACTTTTAGAAATTATCACACACTTTTTATAAACACTGGAGAGACACCATCTGGTCCAGCACATTTATTTGGGTCTAGGATCTTGCTAATTTGAAAAATGCTCTCATTTACAATAAGATTGGTAATTATAGTGCAGTAGTCCAGATTAACATTGCCATGACTTCTTATGCGATCTTGCATATTACCTTACTCCCATTTGCTGCTTTATTATCATAATTACATACATTACAGTGTCATAGTTTTTGCTGTTGTTTGCAATGAATTTTGAATTATGTAAAATTTCGCACATAAATCGTGTTGACCATTCCGTTTAACTCATAAATGCCGATTATTAGTAGGCTACAAAATTGGTTCTCATAAAATTGCAACGCTTTTTAATTATGATATTCTTTAACTAAACAATGTATTGATTGATTTTTATTTATAATTGAATTATTTTTATATTACATAAAATTAAAACTAGTGTTTTAGGGTTAAACTGCATCAAACCAAAGTAAGAGAAAGTGTCTAAAACATCTAAAAATTTAATATCTGTTTGGAAAGGTTCAAAAAATAATTCATTAAGACTTTAAAGCCAACTTAAAGTACCTAAGTATTTAGGTTTCACTTAAAATCCCCTAACAGCGGAGCAACATTCTGTCAAACAATCATTTTTCATGTGAGTATAAGATTATAAAGCACTCATGGCTGGAATATTTACCTTTATTGCTAACAATGAAATACAAGCTCCCTGGTCCCTGAACGCAAAGTAAACTCCTTTTTTCGTGACCGGTATGCTCTTCACCTCGGTGTTAATGTTCACTTCGCTGTTGGAATTAAATCGGCCCTCTCCGGCAGCTATACGACCTAATAAAATCAGGGCACGGTGAGATAATTGCACCTCAGGTTGTTTAATATGCAGAATGTAAGATGATTCACTCACCTACTAACTTGTACCGTTCTGCATCCCAGGGGGGTGGTTCTCGAGTGGCTGCATCGAACTCATAATACAAAAGGCTGAAGGTTTCCTTGCAAGACAATGCATTACCTGGAAATAAAAGCCTCATGAGTTTGCTAATCCGTACTGCGATGAAATTTCTTCTGGAATTTTGGGTAGGATTACAGTTTTCAAATTCTCCCCTTTTTAAACATAAAGAAGGGCTCATTATTTAACTCTACCACATTCTGGTGCTCATAATTATAATTGTAAACCCATAAATATTAAAACTTGGTAGCTAGTTATTTATGTGTTTGCATTTCCAGTTTCTAGAAAAAAAAACAAATGAGTGCAAATTGTCGATGTGATAACGTAGATTAAACTAATGCTTGTATCTGAATAGCAATTAATCGCATTTGCTTCTATTATTTAAAAACTAAAGGGTTGCCGAAATATTTAAGACGATAAACTATGACTGGAGAGCTTAGTAATAGCTATGTGCTATGTGGTAGTGGTAAGTCGACTGTTGTGCAATTGGGTGTGAATCTCATAGGACAAGTAAGTAAGTGATAAATAATATTAATATATTTTGATATTTTGAATATCTCCATATGCATTGCAGTTTCTTTTGTGTAAGAATAATCTATAACCTCTTATGTTTCGAATCCTAAGATTTAATTAAAGAAACACATTTCAAAGATCAAAACTGTTGTAGCAATCCAGTTCTAGGAATATAAAGTTATTTGTATTTTGTAAAAAAAAAATCATAGACGCAATCTGCTTCAGTCTTCTTTATGGCTAAATATAATTATGAACAGTGATGATGGAGTTTGTTTAGTTATTATAGTGAGGCTAAGTTCAAAGGTAATCTGCCTAAGTCCTTTTACAAGCCTGCTACTATTTACAACGTGTGGTATGTTTACTAAACAATTTTTTGCTGAACATTATATATACGCTATATAGCATATAGCACTTGCACCACCCTTTTTTAAGCGCTTATGTCTTAAATTATCTAAAACGAATTTTTTTCAGAATTTTTTGTTTCTATTAAAGTTATATTGCATATTTTCTTGTTGTATGAAATATTTGAATTGCTTATTGCAAGATAAATTCAGTGAATACAGAGTTTAAAACGTTACAAACTTTCTTACCTATTTTGCAGAAGTCATCAGTAAGATAATGGATAATAAGAAAAAAATGTAAGAACTTTAAGCTCGACTTTAAAGGTGGGGTAAAAAAGTATTACATTAGAATTCAGCAGCATTTTGCCTTTAAAATGTACTCCTCTGCTGCCAAAATGCACCCCTCCATTGATTTCGGTCTGACTAAATAATATATAAAATGATTTTTTGATCACATCTTAAATTAGTTTAAATAAAGGAAAAATTAAAAAAATAGCAAGAAACAGGCACAACTTTTGAGAAAGGTTTTTAATGGATAGCACTTAACTACCCTCTGCAGAATAGACACACCTTAAAAATTTTAAATGGAATGACTGATCTTATGATACATCATTTGAAAGATTACTTAATACGAAATTTCGCCATGTAATTAGTTTTACTATTTTTCACTCATTTACGGAGTGACTGGTCAATAAGTACTTACTATGAAGCAAAATGTGATTTCACTATCCACAGCAAAAGCTATCTGTATTTAAAAAAAGAACTGTGTAAACAAAATTATAAAAGTCTATGATCTTACAAAAGGTTTTCAAAATGTGTACATTTGTTAATCTTCCAGGATTTCAGGTTGTGTTTTGTAAACCACGGATTTTAGATGCCCTCTTATTAGACAGAAATTTTGTTAAAAAAAGTCGCTTAGAGTATAAGTTATCTATTAAAAATTTATTTCAAAGGTATACGTAGTACCGTTGCAAAAAAACCTTTTTGGAAATATACTTTTTCCATGTATTTAAACTAATTTAAAGAGGTGTTTTCAAAAAATTGCATGTATATGTTAAGGAGTATTTAACTGACCGGTATTCAAAAGGTCCCAAGTTTGATTCCCGGTCAAAGCATTACAATACTTTTTCAAAAATAAAATTGCCTGCAAACCCAATGAAATACTTCTTATAATTACTATAAATACTAATTATTGTTCGAAAAAAAGCAAAACATTTTGTGTAAAATATTGTACTCTTTTATAACAATTACTATTAAAGATTACTATTAATCCATGAGACCGTTTTGTCTTAACACAATCTTCTTGTGAAACTTTGAGCAGGTATGTTACAAGTACTGGTTGCAAATTTTGAAATCTTCAAAACGTCCAAACAAGGCCTTCTATGCGACAGTGTTTTCTGTTAGCATGCTATTGCTATCGAAGGCGATCGTAAACTCATTTTTAACTCTATCTAAAGAATTTTTTTAAAACACCATCAGCGTTGTTCATTCCAGTTCGAATGGTAAAAGACGCCAGGAACTCACTAACAGTAGTGTTTCGAATATAACATTATTTCATATAAATATTATATATTATTATCTTTTTTTAACTATACAACAACCAAGAACAGGAATGTTTGGTGCATCAACGATGAACATTTTCTATTTTAAGTATTGAAATATTACACGTTGTATAAGGTATAATAGATGTGTATAGTGGTGATAGTTGGATATTAAATGGTGCAAGGTCGAACATGATCAAAATTAGGGATGAACGTTTTTCTTTTTATGTATACTTATGTGGAGCATACATTCATTTTTTTGAGTATCTTTAACAAAAGAAAAACCAGTTTCTGAATTTTCAGTGACACCTATTGTACAGGGTGAGCAAATAAGAGGTGGCCGGTCATATCTCATAAACCAGTAGCCAAAGAGTTTTGACGTAAAAAATTTCCGGACTAAAGTGGCCAAGAGACATTGTTGTAAAATATATTCTAGTTTGTAAAGCGATCGCTAGAGGGCGCTGTGGCACCTCCAAGTTACAAAATTAAATTTGCGTCATTTTTAGCCTAATTGATGTAAGCAGTATTAAACATATTAAAATTGTTTGGACTAGAATCTACCATTTTTGTTAAGAACATTTATTTGTTGAATGTCAAATAAAGTGGTGGGGGCGGGTGAATAATAATATAGAAAATCGCTAATATTTCAGGTTTGGTTTGACTGTTTTTGACTGACGAGGTATCATTTTCAAGAGCTTATGTGCTTTTATAAAAATCAAATCAAAAGTGTCAAAACATAGTTTGACCGCAAGAGGGCGTTTTCTGAAGTTACTACCTAAATATCGATTTTTTTCTCGAAATTTTTAAATAGTGCGGTTTTCACCATTTTAGTCTACATTCAATTGTTCTTTTAATGAAGTAAACAGCCTTATATCTTTGCATTTAAAAATTTCGAAAAAATCGATATTTAGTTAGTAACTTCGGAAAACACCCTCTTGCGTTCAACGCACAAACTATGTTCTGACACTTAAATCGTCGGTTAAAATCGTTTAAGCCAAACCTGAAATATTAGCGATTTTCCATATTAATATTCACCCCCCCTTTATTTGACATTTAACAAGAAATGTTTTAAACAAAAATGGTAGATTTTAGTCCAAACACTCTTAATATCTTTAATACCGCAGGCATTTATTAGGCTAAAAATGACACAAACATTAATTTTGTAATTTGGATGCGCCACAGCACCCTCTATCTGTCACTTTACAAACACGAAAACATTTTCCCGCAATTTCTCTTGGCCACTTTAATTAAGAAACTTTTTACCCTAAAGCTCTAGAGCTACTGATGGTTTATGAGATACGACTGGCCTCCTCCCTTATTTGCCCACCCTGTACATAAATAAGTTACACGTCTTAATACAAACACTGTCATTCGAATAAAATGCGTTTTACAGTTAAGATATTTTCATAATACTTCGTCTTTTTCTCACCATTACTATATTTAACACACCTATTTTCCTCACAGTTTTTTTTGCGGCGTTTACTTTTAAACGATCGTTATTTCGCATGAAGCATTCTCACATTTTCATAGTGGCAAAAAAGAGAGCTTATCTTATATGATAACTAACTAACTGACTTAAACAATCACAAAATATAACGAAAAATTGTTGTAGACAGGGTTTTCCGTTGGCAACTGTACAATTCAAGAGCAATCCTGCTATCGCAAACTCATTTTTAACATCGTCTAAAGAATTCCCCCAAAATATCATTAGCGGGGTTCATTCCAGTTCATTTGGTAGAAGACGCGCGGAACTCGTGAAACACAATTTCTCGAACATAAATAAAAGACATTCCTGCGGGGTAATTTTTCTCATTTCTGGACAATTAAACAAAACCTAATTACTTGTGTAATGATTCATAAGGCGTACCCTAACGACTCCCTTATCTGGTCGCTATAATTAAGGCGTGATAAAACTCGAAACAAATTCTTTTGTTTTCCCTTAATGTTGGCATAAAAGTCGACGTAAAGCGGCTGCGTTATGAAATTTATACCGGTAGTGTTTAAGTTATTGTTTTTTATTACTGCGGTAGTCCGTTCCTGTTGCAAATTAGAACACGTACAATATAAACATCGAACATAAAAAGGATTACGCGTGTTTTGCTCCGGCCGTGCCTAACAGTGCTAGAAAGATTTTTAACTGTGTCATTTGCTGTTCTGAATTCCTTTTCTTCTCTATGAAACCTGTTTTTTAATAGATCATTTAAGTACGCGGAATTTTTTTTAACTGTCTGTTTATTATGTGCGCTATCGATGAAGATACAAAACGTCCACAGAAAGACATTGCGCACTGAAATCTATTTCTCCGTATCTGACGTCATATAGTGCTCCCTGTTTTGCTTTATTTAATTTTAAATGTCACAAAGGAAATAGAGAATACCTGCGTAATGTTGCAAATTGATGACTTCAAGTAAATGGAACTTCTCCTTATAACATCCTAAAGTTAAAACTGGAAATTAACATATTTTTCGTTTAGCTTTGCGTAAGGGTATATAAGAATTACGGATAATTCTACTAAGGGTAACAATCTCTGCTGCTTTTAGGCACTGATCTCTAAATAACTGGATGTCGCATAAGTCATTCAAAACTGTGATAAGTAGCCACCATGATGCCGCTGGTACTCGTACTATCAATTTAACGGCGCGTTCAAATTTTAGGTTAGATCCTTAACTATATACCTAATGTGGTTATGAGTAAACGTAACATCCAGTTTGTATGGTACAAGTTTCTTACTCAACCGCTACAACGATCATCTTTTGGAAATCTGCAGACAGATGATGAGTTCACGATTTTAACCGTCAATCATTAACGTTATATTTAGCGCAGAAGCGAACCTTTGTCAAAATTTTAGTACAAGGACCAGCGGCTAGGTGCTAAAGTGGCGCAAATCTATCACAAATAATTTACATGCATTTTGGTATGTAAGCGACATCCAGTTAATTAGAGATCAGTGCTTTTAGGTGTATGATTGTTACATTGCGTCTTATGGAAAAGTTGGCTTAAGAAGTCATTATTTTTTTAATTTAAAACGATTTTTTTTAATAAATACTGTTTCACAAGTTTCATTTATCTTTTAATCGTTTTTGACCTTAATTTAGTTAGAATTTCGCTAAATTCATTATTTTACATTCAATTTCATCATATATGTTTGGTAGTACATAAATTTCTTAATTGTTACATTCCAATAAGCACCTGTTGTTTGGAGTTTTATTACTTGAAATGAAAATTAAACAGACAGTTTACCGTTTTACTCAACAAAAAAGAAATTGTGTGAATCCCATTTAGTTATTACATTACATTTGCACTAAAATGGCGGACAATTGCGGTATTTTATCTATCTAGTGACTTTATATCCATCGGTCCTGTGGCGCCATCTATCGGCAATCCGTAAAAACTTAAATTCGCTTGAAGAAATACGGACGCTGTCGAATCGGTTGTTCGGTATCCTTAGTGGAGTTACCCGTAATAAGTATGTTTGAAAGTATTTTAAATGCCAACAAAAAACCCTGTTGTAACTGCATAGTACAAATATTTCATTAAAATAGGGTTCACTAAAAGAATGCAGGTAAAAAGGTCAGGTAGCAAAATGAAACTAGTAATCATTGGTCCGTCCTACTCGAGTTATTTAATATGATTTATTAAGTTAAAATAAAAATAAAAGTGTTTTTTAAATTATCATAAAATTATTCGTTTTTTACTCCGAACAAAAAAGTTATACACAGAATATCACTAATGAGAACCGAGCCGTATTTCTGACACTTAAGCAGGTTACCAAAGCCTCGGCTTGTTTGAAACGTTCTAATAAAGATCATTTTTAATGTATAAACTTCAATGAGTTTGGAAAATATGTTCTATATGTTTTTAACTTGGTGCATCTTCTCCAAACGCTTTGTTACTGTTATCATCATCGGACCATAAATCCCCAGCTCCAACAAATTCGCATATTCTCGCCAAGTTTTGAGCAGTTAGTTTGCCAAACTTACCTGGAAACAGACTGCAGTCTCGGATCGTAAATTTGATTTCTATGTATATCCTATTCGCCTGCCCTCTGTCGATGAACGGGGTCCATAGCCAGTTATTCACGTTCTTATATGCTACATCACAGACAACGTAAGATCTCCAGTTTATTCCTTTCTGGAAGTTGGTGAAGGACTCTTCAACCCACTGAAACAAACGATATTTGTTAGTAAACATATCGATGAAAAGGGAACGAAAAATCACAAACATTCTATATTTGTTAGGATTGCTTAGGTTCCGCGTAATAAACATTTAAAGCTATCCTTAAAACAAGAAGTCCACAACTTTTCCAGTTTGCTCGAAAGACGTTTTAGAGATATAAAATTGTTTACTGTAACGAACGCCATCAATAAACCCCGAGTCATATATAAGACTGGAAAGTTTTAGTTCATTTAATTTAAGGTCACTGATTTCATTGTCATGTTTTATTAAAAAGAAACTCCATGTTACGCGCGAGAGCAAGTTCAAGGGATAAATGTGAAAGTAGATGATATCATTGTGTTGAATTGTTAAGTCGTGTTGGTTATTTTAGGTTATCCGTCTTAATGTACCTACATGTTTTTACAACTACTCCACGAGGATAAAAATACGGATTTATATCAGCACTAGTATAGCAAAGTGTAAGCCATTTAATGCAGTTTATGCTTTTAGGATTTAGATAGCTACATCATGTTTTTTCATGCATTTAGCTTAGACCATGTTCTTGATATGCAAATATTAAGTTTCCCTGTCAGAGCATAGGACACTCAGATAAGTGGATACTGTGATTTGTTAACTTTAAAACTGGGAAGATGCCGGAGCCACAGTATCGAAGATATACATTTTATATGGTAGGTTATAAAAACTATATTTGCTACTTATTATTAAGTAAATTAATAAATGGATATCGTCAGTTGTCAAAATTTTTTGTTATTATTCCGAAGAATCTGAAGTAAAAAAACTGAGTACCCATAAAACAGCATAACTATGTCTGCGCAGTATTTTAAAATAGCTTTAGATAAGTAATTATTAATCAACAATAACACATAAGCATTTGACTGAAATATAATTTTGCATTACTTGACCATATGTTGTAAGATAGCGCTAAAATCACTAATAAAAAACACTAATATTAATGCTATTCAAAAATATGTCCATTTAAAGGATAGATAGATCAGAAAAATCTGATGTGTTCATTACCATGYGATTACCGTGATTACTGCATTGAAAGGACGTGTTTCATATGGATCTTAAGTAAAAATTATTAAGTTTCAACAAAGAAAGACCACCGCTAGTAGTGAAATACACAGTTTTTAAATCTCAATTGAACAGCATAATAATGATATAATCTCCGTTGTAATATCAAAGAAATAGAAAATGCTGATGTGTTGATTGTAGGACTAGCGATACGTATGTCTTCATAATTTAATTGTTTTCTCATTGCGGGAGAAGATATCAATCTCCTTGTCCTTTTGGTAGCAGTGACAAAATGTACCGCAAATAATTATTTACGGACATCCGACAAAGAAAAAATTCCAGAATTCCAATGTTATGAAACGGAGGTAAATGTGAAAGTATATTATTAAAAGCGAAGATGCGGGTTAAATCTATTGGGAAACTACAATTCAAGAAAAACCTGCCCATATGCCCATTTCAATTTTCATTACTATTTTGCATTAAAATACCTGTTAGTAGATCTACAGAAAATTTAGCTTTTTTAATCGGCTCGAGGTGCTAGAAATATTGAGTAAAACCATTTCCCTTTGCTTGGCCCTAAAAGCATCTACAACATAATGTGCGCACTAGGAAAAAAGACACACGTGGTAGGGACGAAAGTTGTCGCGAACCAGTTAAATCATTAGTGTGCCTGTCATTATCCATGGTGACAATTTCAGGCTAGCACAGCGAATAAATTTATTAACTCGATCCACCCATTATGGTTTGAAGGCTTCCGTGGTTGTTGTCGATGACATGTTGTTTTCCGGGCTGGTTCCCACGTTGGTTATTAGACCTTGACGTTTCGACACTCATGTCGGTGTCTTCCTCAGAAGTAGCTCTGAAACTACTTCTGAAGCTACTTCTGAGGAAGACACCGACATGAGTGTCGAAACGTCAAGGTCTAATAACCAACGTGGGAACCAGCCCGGAAAACAACATGTCATCCACCCATTATGTTTGCTCCGTTCTAATTGTGGACGATGTTAATATTACATTCCTAAGGTGCTACTTCTTTACTGGTGCGCACTAAACGAGGGTAAATGATATTATCAAATCTAAACTTAGTAGGGGCCATCTGGGTGATACGATAGCTGATTTATCTGAGCACTGTTTAAAATCTATCTGTTTCTTATGAAACCGTAATTTTATGAACAAAGATCAGGTTGCACAGTAACAAACAACGCATATAAAAGCCTGTGTCACGATAAGACAAATGCTTCAATTGTTTTGGTGGTTTTGTAGAAAAATGAGTAAGACTACTCAACTTTTAATAACGGAGGCTCAAAGAAACAACCCTCATATTTGACAAGCTTAAACAGATTCACTGCATGAGAAAGAACCACTCCAGAAGTCATCAAAGCAAACATAAGTACTTTGTGTGGAACGTATACGTATAGTTTTGATGATGTCACCTCACAAGTGAATTTCTTTGTACCCACATCCCTCTGGTGTCCACCAGAGAATTCCGCCAATAAAGGACAATAAAAACGATAGAAAAAATAATGCCTTTATCCTCTGCCGTAATAAACCGACCACGTGCCCCGTTTGACAATTTCAACGATAATTCACCCGACAATGGCATCGGGGGTTAGTTTTTGCACAATTGTGGCCGTTGTGCCCTCCGTATTTACGGCGTGTTGTTAACGTTCTGGATGCCCCACCCCGCTAATTTGTAACTCCGAAAATTAACTGTATTTCTACGTGGCTGGCATGCGGAGGTCTTCGGGGATAGACCCCGAGGGCGAATTTTCGCAGGAAAATACTTTCTGCGAGGGGGACGACTATGGGATGCAAGTCTGGGCAAGATAACGGTCGGATCACCCCTGTTTTTATCGGTGTACTGGAGTGCTGCGGAGATCTTGTACTTTATTGAAATACTTTGGGTCATTACTTTTAAGGGAAGTTAGGTTTCTTAATTTATGTATTGTTTAAAGTTCGTTAATTTCTTATAAAGCGGGTTTGATCTATTAGCATGCAAATTTATAAAACAACTGGCTCGATATTTTAAAATAAGAAATCCAAAATAAGTTAAAACCTTCATATTTCTTTTCATTGCTAAAATTAAGATTTAAAACGATATACTCGTACTTTTTTTTTAAATATTCCATTATCTAATATTTTCGTACGTGATTACCTATATAGGTACTCAATAGTCATGGGTGTAGCTAGGGAGGAGGATGGGCGGACAGTGCCACCCATCCTACAAAACGCATTGCCTACCCTAGAAATATCGACAGTAGGTACACTGTTTTCATTCTTGTCATTTTGAGAAGCAGATTCGGTTCCATATTTATCAAATACACACATATATTATTATTAAAAGCGTCACATCTTACGCCTAATATACTGTTCTCCTGTTTTTATTCTAAAATATTATGTTTGACAAATTAGAATTATTTGTGTTTCATTCAATGCTGTATTAGTGTGTGACTCAGCCGATCGGCTGCACTTTAAAACATTTAATTTGAATTCTTCGGATTTTATTTTCTGTATATAAATAAGAAAAACTTTATTTTAAACCCATATAAATCTGCGATAGAAACTGGATAATGTTTTCAAAGTAAAGAAGTGATTTGCTTAGATAAGCTTGCTTATGCCCTGGGGGTTTTACTTCGAGCATCTGCAAGCGTGTTTTTCTTAAACAACTGCTATTTACTATAATTTACTTACTCAAATATATAGGAAATGGTTCATATCACCGAAGTTTTATATAATATGAAGAAGGTAATCTACAGACGGTTTACTTCTCAAAATTTTTATGTTCCTTGAAATTTAAACCAACCCCTATTTTCCATTTCTGTAATGTGGTGACTGCTTAAATATATCAAATTTACACGTTTATTTAACGGAACACCTTGCATAAAAGGTGTATACTTACAAGTCGGTGTTATCACAAAGGTAGCATTTCATTATTATATTTTTTTTTCTTAATTTTACTCGTGGCAACTGATTTCTCTACAGTTTGTAAACCTCCTCTATCTAAAGTTTCAATGGTCTATTATTTTTTCAAGAAAGCTGCTATTTATAAACCGAAATTTTTCGTTAAAAGGCGTGGATGGATTGTTAAAAACTTGATTGTATGCTGGGTATCATACAAAACGATTAAAAAAATTATTTTGTTAAAATTATGGTTGTTATTACTCTTTAGATCTAAATATACAATAGGTAGGTATACTCGTAAACAGAGTGCTTCATGCAGGTATCAATGTACCTATCTAAGAAGTTGTTCTTATCTCGTGTTGATTGGTAGTTTTTAAACTGATACAGTGGTAAAGTGTGGTGAAAAAGGTTTAATTACTCATATTTTTTAAATTCCGTTATACTCTGATTCTATATTATTAATCCTATATCCTATCAAAGTTGAACACTTTGTTTACAAATGTATCCTTTCTTTTCATCCTAAAAGAATGACTGTGTCAAATAACTGCTGTCGATTTACAGACCAATAATCTTTAAAACCAAAACAAATGTCTTTTAGATTTTGGAACATTCAAGTTTCCTGGCTTTGTCACGAGGTAGAATGTCAGAATACTGGTAAAATAGAAGTTACATACCACAGGATGAATTACAATGTATAGTTAAACACGAATGTATTTTTAGTCTCTTTGCCCCTGGTAGGTTATTTACAAACCTACGCGTCTTCGGAAATATCAGTTTCTTCTTATACTCCCGTCGAAATAAACTTTGTACTAAATAGTTTAGCTACAGTTACCTACATGTCTCATATCATCGTTAAATTTGTATTCACTGTGCGAGACGTTAACACATGTTTTCATGGCGTCAATAATATTCAGAAAGTTCGTTTAATAAAATCACTGAGTAAATATTTCATTGCATATTGGGAATGTTGTCTATTGACACATCACCTACGACTTGCATTACTGTAGCACAGTTATTAATAAATTTAGAATTTGACCTAGGGATGGCTCAATCTTACCACGAAAAGAAATTTACATCCACATAGATTCATATTAAATACACAGTACGTTGTCCTCATTTATAAAAAAAATCACCTGTCGCTTGTCAAGCGCGGATTGGCCAAAATCAATCAATAATGATAAAAGTACTGGTAAAGACAAAGTAAGAGCTAAACTGGCTATGAAGGGATTTTTAAGTTTATGGATGCTATGCAATTATCAAAAGACTGCCCAGAAGTGATCTATGTCTTGAACGCAAGAAAAGAAATAAGCCAGACTATTACATCGCAAGTGGGCTTCAGCTTTATTATTTTGAATGAAATGTAAGTAGTTTTTTTCAGTTCCGTAATAAATTCCATAACCATTTTGTATAAAAATATTTCTTCGATTTCTATTGGATTTTTATGGAAAACATTAAGTTTAGAGGCATTAACAAAAAACTTAATATCCGAACAACTATAGGTACACATAACGAGCTATAAGCATTTTCTCCAGAGAAAGTAATTATAATGTGCTTTTGCAAAATGTTAAATTTCTGTCATAATTATATAGTGTGTTTAAATTTATTGCACAGTTTATTAAACTCCAGCTTTGATTTCAAACAGAATGAGTCATTTTTATGTTCACTATTCAACAGAAAATTTCATTCTGAATCTACTTGTATAAGGTTGTCTTTAGCTAAAGCTAGCAGTTCTCAAGAAACTAGACCAGTTAGCTATTAGTTTAAAAGGATGTTTGTCGTAAAATAAATAGGGAACAACCATGCCGATTGCCAGGTCAAACGATGTTTTCTTTCTTGCATGGGTTATATAAAATAAAAAGTATACGCAGATCCGGTAAACTTACAGCTAACTAAACCTACGAATGAATCCGTTTTAAAAAAGGTGACCCAATGCATGGAATTAAAAGGAAATAATTTTGAACATTTGATTTGTTCACTACAATAATTATCTTTTCTAAGCTCAGTACATCAGCTGATTGATCAAAATTTTCAGAAAACTCTTGATTATTTGAAAACAGCTGGTTTTAGTCAAAGACAACTGAAACCAATCGATTCAGAATTAAATTTTCTGTCGGCTAATAAAAACAAGAATGGGTCAATAAAAATGTTATTGCCTAGGAGATTGGAAAGGGAACCAAACTATCAAATCTAACCGTAAAGATTAGAGAATTTAGATATCAGACCCTGATGTAGTATTGTTTGACCTTTCCCTAGGTAACCAGCATCGCGTTTTATCCATCAGAACTTTATATCTGATGGTACCCTAATATTTAAGGTTAGGTTTGATGGTTTGGTTCCCTCGCTCATTTCTCGCCATTATTTTGCCCTAAAATGGCCATCTGTTGCGGTACTGTAATATATTTAGTAACCGTAGAATGTCCTTAAAATGACAATGTTCTCGTGATAGAACTCTTATAAAGATTGAGAAAGCCGAAGGCTGCCTGATTTGAAACGTAGTTAAGCAAAGACTAGCGACCAAAGGCATTCTACGTGGTAGTGAGTGATTGTAGTCAGTGTTGCCAACCGTAGCGGAATTCCGCTACACGTAGCGGAAAATATATAAGAAAGCGGTGTAGCGGCGACCGACTAAAATTAACGCAAACGTAGCGGCCACGCTAGTTTTATATATTATCAATCATAAAACAAATAAATCATTACTTAAATGTGATTCACAAAATATCTGTAATGTCACACTGGTAATTTATCCACCCCTCGAGCTCTATAAAATTTTTAAATCTGTGATTTGCGGGCTTTCATGTCTAAAAGCGTTCTTATAGTACAGGAACACTTGCGTCTAACGCTCTGGTGCGCCACAAGGCGGGCCTTTTTTAACTTCGCCAGACTTGTACAAATTCGGGACTTTCCCGCAAATATCCTATGCTAAGCAAATTCAGTTTAAAATTTAAAAGATTAGTCTGGTATTGACTGTATTCGAGTGATATGTATTATACGTACATGTTATATTGTTTATTTTCTATGGTATTATAATACATGCACTGTGCATTTACTTATTTGTAGTAGTGGAAAAAACGGTTCCTCGTCGGGAACGTTCTAAACGTTATCGTTCCTTAAAAGGAACGTTCCTAAATAACCGTTACTGTGGAACGGTGCGGTGCGATGTATCGCAGTCATTCCCGTTGCCGATATAACTATTATGCGGTAACGTTGGAACTGCTCGTTCCCCCTTCGTGCTCGCCCGTCGATGGTGCATTAGCGAGAACACACAACCATTTAATGAATTATTTAAATTGTGCGCGGAACTTCTTTCGTCTCAACTTTTCCGTATGAATTTTCTGTTTATCTACCTACTTGAACACGGCTTTTACAATTGCAACTGATATTGCCCTCACTACCGCTCCTCTGAGCTTAAATTCAATAGAAACAGTATATCGTTGGAGTGAATTTTTTACTTTATATTAATTATCTTCCAACTTTGTAGTTACATGAAATTTAAAAAATGTTTTTTTACCAGATTGAAAAATACATTTATTTCATTTAGGTACTCTTATTTATTTAAATCCGTTAATAACATTTTATTTGTTTCAATTCACATTTGTGTGATAAGACGATCAGAATCTAGCATTTAAAACTACTAATTCCGTTAGTTTCAAGATTATACAACAACGGTCAATTTATTCCTTATTATTACAATGCATTCTGCTGAAACGAGGAACGTTCCACAACGTTCCTACAAAGTAACGTTCCATAGTAACCGTTCCACTTGGAACGACACAATCCAATATTGTTTTTCTTAGTCGTTCATTTTGTAGTAAAAATACTTTTTTATTTCCTTTATTATAATAGTGCCTGTATTTTTTGTTGTTAATAAATATTACTTTAACTTATATTTGTTACTTGTTTATTTTTATATTTGTAATAAGTCTTTACTATCATTAAAAAAATACGCCTACTTCAAACTTTTTTTTTCTCTAATGCTGTTGTTCTTTTCACACAGCGAGCAAACTACATCATCATTATAATAGTAACCATAGATTTTGTTGGGTCTATGTAGTAACCTACACTATTTATTACAATGCCTGCACCGTAGCGGCAGGTAGCGGAATTTAAAGCGCTCAGTGACGGAATTTTCTAGTTAGCGGTTGGCAACACTGATTGTAGTATATATCAGTACTTGCGTGTGATAGAAGGATACTATTGTTAAGAATGATCCAATCATAACTGTTTTCCCTAAATCCACTTTTTCGTCGTCAACTTGTACGAATCGTATTGCACCCCTTTCCCTACCAACTCGTGCCTAAGTCCCGCAAATCCCCCTTTCAACAGTGGTTTATGGCGGCCGCTTCTTGCGCTGCCGGAAGTTAGTTAAACGGCTTATATATTTAATATTCATTTGTTTCTGGATTTTAAATACCCCCAGAAGCGCTCGCGGGGATTACTGAAGGACCGAATTTCCGCAGTAAAAAAAAACACAATAACGGCGAAGCGGGTTTACGGGATCCCTCTCATGGATGTTGCCGCAGTAGCGTTTTTTTTTGTTTTTTTAAGGATGATGGGATGATTTATTCTACAAGCGCAGTTTACGCTTTGATTTCTTTCTGCATAAAAAATGAAAAAAGGGGAAGCGAAACAATAAAATTTTATTAAATGGAATTATAGCAGCTAGTTTTATTTGAATTATATGCGTAGATGTACTATCGGTGTCAAAAGTAGCGAAACACGAGGGCTAGAGAACACGCGAGAATAAAACTACAAACTCAATTAATGTCACTTAAAAAATTGATTAGTAGCAACGCCAACAACGTATATAGTGGTCCTTTTAAAGTTTTACAGTGCAACAGTATTTAAGAAACGACTGATATGCTGTAAACATTTATTATTAACCCTATTCTGGAATGAATTTCGAACTCTTCACGGGGCGATTTTTTAAACTGGGCGCCTTGTCATCTGCTTCCTGTCTCAGGCTGTAGTTCTAGCTATCGCCATTACATTCTTTTACAAACTCGCGTAAGAAAAATTTAAGGAGAGTCATGTCTGGTGATAGGACAGGTTCCCCCACCTCACTTCCAATCCATCTATTATAGCAAGTATCATTGAGAAAATTAACACCATCTTACTGGAAGCAGCACTGCTGCTCTGGATATTTGGCATGAATCACGTTAAGCAGTATCGCTGTCCATTTAGTGTTAATAAAATAATAAAGTGCAAGAACACTGCCAAATATTTGACAACAAGTATTCGCCGCCGAGATTGGTGATAATTGACTGTTTGCATAATCCATTGTGGATTTTCTTCAACCCAGTACTGCATATTGTGTTGGTTTACTTGACCATGGTTTATAAATAAAAGTCGCTTCGTCAAAAAAATTATGTTCCGTATTGTTTATAGTAATCCATCGCTAAAACCAGTACCAAAAGTCTCTTAAAAGCTTGCTCATATAACTCTTGATGTAGGCTAACCATGAAACTTAAAATTGTGCAGTATTCGAAATCATTTATTTTTTTTAACTATAGAGGCAATTTACAGCTATTTTAACTTTCAAAATATTAGCAGGAATTATAACAATTAAAAATGATATTATGTAACTGTGGAAATCATGGTAAGGTACATTTTAAATGTATTTTGATTAAGCTTGGTTAATAAATAGTAATAATGGGCATGAAGCAATCAGCAAACTTAACCTTTGCGCGCAGTTTAATAAATCACCCCAAACTTTTTGAGCATTAAGTTTGTTCCAGAATACGGTTAATACATGTACACACCGATTTTTTACTATTAGAGTTGTGACATTAAATTATTTTTTATTTATTACCGTCTATTGTTCTGGAAATTTAAAATCTAAAAAGAAAACATCACCTTTCCGTTTAACATTTAATAGTCACCCACCACCCTTAAAAAGGGGKTTAAGAGGTTACTTATTAAATACTGTCCCTTAAAGTCCTGCTGAATCTCCACAATTTTTTTTTTATATCGGCCGCTGCTTGAACGTTGTATCCTGTATGTAGACTGACTTGGAAATAACATCACCCAGTAATCGTTCCCGCCAAATTGATAAAAATTTGCACGTATTATATTCCCGTTTTAGAAAAGGCACTGCAGCCAGCTACATTATAATTTTCGACTATTTAGTTAAACGAAGAAAGCCCTAAAAACGCATGATACAAAAACTAGTGTTACTGAGAGTTTTTATTTGTACGTAATAAATAAATCTGCGAATAGTTTGTTTCTTGCACTATTGTGTATCTTTCATGATTACATTGCTTAACCAACGTTAATACATTTCATAATAGTCTAACTAAACTGTGTATTTTGAAACATTGGATAATTTTAGATATGACACTATAAAGAGACAAAAGTACATCTTGTTTCCCAAAACCTACAATCATCTTGGTTTGAAAGCCAGCAATAAATGTAATATATTTCATCCATATTTAACCAATAACTATTATTACTTTGATAATTTTTATGAACAAATTAACAAACTAGATGCAGATTTATCATATCCATTCCACTAATTGTTTTTGGATGGGTATAAACAAAATATTCCAAGTAACTTTAGATAATGAAGTGTTAAACGTTGATGATGACTCCATGTCCAAGGTTAAGAAATTGTCATTAAAAGCCGTCATTACGCTGGAATTCTCTTGCTTTATTTTGTACCAATATAATACTCGAAATAAAAAAAAACACATATTACGCTTTGTTTTCGACCTCAAATCTAATTTTTAATATTATTTCACTAAACGTAATTGAATTATTTATGCTGAAAAGAAACATTGCGATAGCACTATAACAGTAAATATTTTTATAGTGACGTAGGGATTCTAAACAAAGGACAAATATGCTTAATATTACAACAAAAACTTCGCCATATGCGTTTACAGAAATCGACGAACATTACTGGGTTATGTAGTTATAAATGGGCAGTAAATCCTTCAAAACAATCAATATTGTTATTTTTCTACGTAATGAAACTACGTGTTCTCCCAGGCAAGTATTTCATTAATTTTAGCACTGAATAATCGTAAGGTACTGCTTTCATAGTTTCATTCACGTAAACATGGCAACCCCGTCCACAATAAACACTCCTCCCTTTTAATAGCCACTCGTAAGACTCCGCAAAGGCGAAGCGTATAAATCATACTCACTGCCGCCTCCGTTATCTTCCCCCGTACAATTCGTGACATTAAATTTAAGAAAAATGTACGTAAACCGGCACCTTAACTCTCCAAATCACGTATCATTCTGGGGGTGGAAAATGTACCTACAGTAATCAGAAATGATTAGTAGCCATGACAACCCGAATTGCCGTCACCCCTGCGTATGTCTGTGCATTTCGGCGCTAGTCACAGACGTAAAAGTCAATGTGGAGGATCACAAAGTAACTTTTTTTCTAGAGAAATTCATGCATATCACATAGAATTGAACAGTTCTGTTCTGACAGTGCGTCCTTTACTTCATATTTTTGACACGAAAATTGATTTTTTTTTACCGAATTACATACACAACTTGACCTAAAGTTTCACACAAGTTACAATGTTTTGTAAAGATTCTTCGCTCGTTAGTTTTGATTTAAAGCAAATCAAGCAATAGTAAAAATCTATCAGATGGAGTGAAATATCTAATACTGAAGCCAAAAGTTCAAGATCATTACTTATTCACGATACCATTTTCTACACTGGTACGATGGGTATAAAAACAGATACAGGGCCCGCCACCTAAAACTCCTATAGGCTCGTACACTCATTATTCTTTAGGTAAAACCTTAAGTTATGTCAAAATGTAGGTCTTTTTAAACTCTTTAAAAATAGCACAGCGAGCGTCCAAAAGATTTTTTTGGCGATTATGATATTTTGCAAATAAAGTTAATTTTTGTAAATATGTTTTACCTTTTGTATTTTTTCTTAAAATGACGGTTTTCCAGAACATCGTGTAGAATAGTGTGTTAATTTTTATGCGCATCAGTCGTACGTATTTTATGCTTATTATTAATTAATTAATGGTGTAAATGATGTGCCTTTACGAGAAAATATTTAATTTATAGTTTTTACGATATACTACTGTGTAAAGAATTAGTCAAGGATACGAATAAGTCCATCAAAGATACCGAGGACCGATTCGGTAGTGTCCATATTTCTACGAGCGAAGTCAGGTTCATACAGATTGCCGATAGGTGCCGCCCAGTGACGAGTGGATGTAAAGTCCCTCAATTGGTTTGTTATTGTGGCGCCCACAGATATCTCATCTACTACCTAGACGAAAAGAGTTAGTAACTCGCAAGTGTGATCGAGTGAATAGCGGTGGGCACATTGGAAATATGTGTGGCAGGTCCTGTTGTTTGTAGTTACGTTGCTTCATGACGTTCCTATACAATTTCTACTGCGCATGAGTCTGGCCCTACATGCGCGAGGATCATTTATCACAAAATCTTATCATTGCTTTAAACTTCTAGCTAATTATGTATTTATGTGGTGGCGGCCAAATGGCGAACATATGGAGGCTTTTTGGGGAATATACTGTTTACAGATTCTTAGGGTTGACCCTAATCTCTCTTTTAAGCACATCACACGCACTCTGTCAGCACGTTAAAAACGTATAAACACTAAAATCCCCAAAAAGTCACCACATTTTGGCGCTACAACGACAAACCAATTGCGGTACTTTATCTATATATGGACTTCAAGTGGATGTATATTAAAGTGGTATTTATATTCTTATCTGTAGAAAGCTGTGTCGTTTTTTTATTTATCTATATTTTAACCACATTACAACATCTTCAGGCAAAAATACCATCTAAATCGTTTTAAATTTAAAAATAAAGAATTATTATGCTAACATTTCCATAGCAAACCATACCAATCAGATTTCGAACCCCTATCTAAAGAGAACCACTTTTGTGGTAAGAAAGATCGTTATCCCTAGTGGAGTTATCTGTAGTCAAGAATGTAAACAACTGATAAAAAAATGTTACAAAATATAGGTTCTAGTAGAGTCTGCCGTAGCTAAACGTAGAACTTTAGTATAGATATGTACATGCAGTAAAACTTTGAACATGATTTGTTTGAATTTCTCTCAGTACTTAACCACTGCTCAAGGCGTGTCCGTTTTATTTAATTTTGTATATTCAAAAGTTATAACTATGGAGGATAATATTAGTTAATTAATTTTAAGTTATCAAAACTACAAAAATAAAAAAAAAATGTGAATTTTTGTTTAAAACTGTAGATGTTGTAGCTATTACCAACTACATGATTTGAAGAAGAAGTAAATATTATAAATTCGCTAGTGTACTGACATGTGTATTAAGTGTGTGGAACTAATGTTTTAAAACTAAGTAGAATTAGTCTCTTGTGCATTTAATAAACGGATTGACTTTTGATCGATAATAAACTCGTGTGCACTACATATTAGATAAACTAAAACGGGCCAGAATGAAGAAGATTAAAACAAAAACAATATTATGTTTTTACGGGCGCTATAATTAATATTGTTACGGAATTTGGGTTCGAAAATTCTGGATTTCTGATTTAAAACACTTTATTTAACAGTTCAAAACACTAACAAACACTATTCACAATTACTTTAACAATTAACAAACTTTACTCAACTATACACTACTTTTAAAAACACTACAGTTTTACTTATATCACTTTACAACACTTAAATCTCAGTTCAAACACTTTCCGTCACTTTCAAAACACGCGCTCGTTCATAGACTGTCTAACTCTATCCCTTCCGTCTCTGGCCGCTTATATATCCGCAGACTCCCCACTTACTTGGCGTGTCTAGCACATTCGCGAAGGCTCTCGATTTCGAACCTTCCTAGACTTTACTAGAGCCTTTCGCATAGATTAATCTCGAACACTCTAGCACACAAGTACGTCGGGTTGCCTGCCCACGGGCGTTGAGCGGGCCGTGATACCACTGACTCTGCGTTGCAATATTGTTATTATTGTATACCACGAAATTTTACGGTATAAAATGAAAACAAGGTGATGATGTTAGCCATTTAAATAAACTTGCAATAATAATATGCTTCTAGTTCTTTAATTATTGCCTTTTGGCCTAAAATTAGATTTGATGTATTTGACTTACTTTATATTTAATTTTTTCTTTCTTACACTCAAAGAGAGATCTGTAAAGATTTAGTTATTAACGTTATTAACGCGTAATAAGTAATGAAATTTATACGACACATTCATGTCTATAGTTTTCGCATTAACATTTGTCTTTTTTATACCGGATAGAAGCTAGTTTCTGGTCAGCATATGGGTGAAATAATTTGAAAATCTTTGATTCCCCTGCAAGTGGCAGGTCTAGCTCATGTCCTATCTGCGTTAGCTATTTAGTCGATATTTTCATCTGATGAGCTGAGAAAACAGCAAAACTCGGGGGTAACGGAGTCAAATTAAATAATCAAGGCAGAGTGTATCTATTTGACATCTAACACCTTTCATTGATGAGTTTATGTAAGCGAATTAGCAAATATATCCCGAATTATTTAAACATCTCTGACGTCTTCTGCTGATCTTCCTTTGCTTATGTTCATATAGGTAGTTTCAAAACTGTTTTTTTAACAAACAGCTTCCGACACATATCATAAAATTCTTGTAACTTTTCCGATAGTAGTCGACGATGATGGGAGTAGATTTGCCAAAAACTTTATCATTCTTTATGACATCGCATCAATTTTATAGTTAGGAAATTTTTAATTTTCTTTTTTTTTTTGAGGGATATAGTTAATAATTACTCTCTTTCTAGAAATCCATGACAATCTACGTTCTTTTTAGTTCTGTGACATCCCTTCGCCGACGTTTCGACACTCTCGAAAAAAGCGCAAACCGTCACCGTTGCAGTGCGCTGTCCCTTTCGCTCGGAGCGTCCCGACGCCACGAGCGAGACGGACGGATGCGAACGTCGGTGAATTTAAATCAGGTCCGTAATGGGGTTGCGTAATTGAGTTAGGGGGGGCCCGTGTGGAGTTTTCGCAGTAAATGTCCCGATGACGCCGGAGTTATTTTGATCTGTCCTTTCCAATTCGCATCCCCATCAGGTTTCGTACGGCGGAATTTCCACGGAAGCGTGAAGCCGTGAGTGGAAAAGGAAGCGTGGAGGGGGCTGGAGAGGTGTCGTCGGGGTTGATTGCGGGATAATGTCGTTGTGTGGAAAAATCCTGCTGGGTTTATATTAATAATTTTGAAAATTGCCATTTTACGGAATAGGGGGGATTTTCGCGGAAACATAGCGATCCTGAATGAATAGTCTCTGTCTAAATTTGTCAATTCTTAATTCAGCTATTCTGAATTTTGCAAACTTTAGGTTATCCATTTGAATCTTTGCTCATTTAAGCGCAACACTTCTGAAAATTTTTTTTTTCTTTGATTTTGTTATAACAAATTAAGACTTGATGAATGCTCTTCACGTTGATTTTTTAGAGTAGGACACCGTCATCATGGTACAAATGTCCTCCAAACGCAATGATAAAAATGGTATTTTATGCACATTCCTGCCAGAGACTAACCACAGTGACTCCAGTTGTCATTTTTCAAAAATCTTACCCGCAGTCAACACGTTCAGCAGTTAACTGAGTGGGAGAGACTCTTTAACGCGCACTGTTTAGCAGCAGCTAGATTTGTGAATTGACAAGATCAAAATGCTGATAATTAATGCCGTAAGACCGATCTTACTTTTCGAAAAATATTACGTAATAGGTACGTCAGAAGTTTGATACAAAATTCATAGCAGCCTTATTTACTTTTAATAATCGGATGAGTGAGTTTTGTTTCTTAAAATGTCATCTTTTGACGTGCAAAATAATATGACGTTGCGGCAACTCCATGTTTTTTCTTCGTACTGGTTTCAGTTCGGTACTGTCTCGAAATAAACTTTTCCTTGAGATTCCAAAGCATATTTAGATTTCTTAATTTTAAATAAAACCAGAAACCCATATAAAAATTAGTTTGATGTTATATTAACCGTTACGGCGTCACCGGATACATTTTAACATCTGCGTCTGACAGCTTACCTCCAGCAATTGATTCATCATTCTCTCTTTTGTTCAAGGCACTGGTTTAGTGTCCCCTTTATTTCATCTCAGATCTGATTCAAGTGTCACTTCCATTCAATACTTTCGTCTGCCAGCTTATCAAATAAATTCTACGACCTAGTACTTCATCTATTACACATTGAACCCAGTCTTTCTTGTTTGAGTTTCTGTAATCGCTACAATAAATTTGCCCACCCTGTAAAAATCTATTTTTTTCTCCATTCTCTACCTACTATTACGTTTTCCCTATCATTTAACAGATCTAATCTAGTCCTAACTTTGCTTTTGAAAACCACATCTGAAAGAATCGCATCGGTACTGATACGGGCTGAATCTTGATACTGGAATAAGTACCTTAGCATCAAAGTCTCAAAACTTAGTTTTTTTTATTATAATTTTTCAATGCCTTCGTCAAACCTGAATATTCAGCAGGAGGATGATCTGGAGAACATGACACGTGCTGAATCCCGTTATTATATGAGAATTTCGAAAAATATTCAGAAACAGACTGCTATCCATTATTGGTCATCCGATATCTAAAAAAACGTTCTCGAAATCTTGTAATGTAGAATGAGAATCCATTTTATCCATAATAAATGCTTCTGGCCATTTTGAACATGTATGAGTATCATTTATAATCAATATGACTTTCCTATAAAAAACCCAGGAGGTCTGCAAGAATCTGTTAAAAAAGCGCCATTCCATCCACAAGATATTAATTTACACCTTTTTTCTTCTAGCCTGACCAAGATAAAAATATTACATCAGTTTCTTACAAAGTTTTCATTATCTAGATCTATGGAAGGCCACCAGAAATAACTTCTAGCATGTCTTTTCATTTTCACAACACCTCCAGGATCTCTGAGTAATTCTTTTAATAACTGATGTCAGGATAACTATCGATAATCCCACATTACTACACCTTGCACAAAATACAGCTCATTTATTTAAGCTAAAAATGGCCTGGGTAATTAATTTTGGCCATGTTTAGGAAATCTATAGCTTATTAAATTGATGAAGAGTCGAATAAAGGTCCTTGTACTCCTTGTATCTATATATCAGGCGACGCGTTTCAACAGTAACATACCTCTCACCTTTAGGCTCTACAAGAATTTCTTCCTCAGTACGTACATTTATATTAAAGTAAGTTACGTTTGAAGTTAAATTCTCCAACCAACATCCATCCAGAACAGAAAAAATGGAGCGGCTAACAAAGTCAAGTGTATTTTTATGTAAAACAACAAAAACTTAAGAAATAAAGTACCACAAACGTGAACACCAATATAGGAAGGTGTTATGTATTGAGTTTGAATGAAAAGAAAAGTCAAGTAACTTTTACAACTGCTTTTATTTTCGCGTAGCTCACATACATTCATTGGCATAGCTCGACACCGAATGCTATTAATGCGCGATAAACAAGCGCCCGAAAAAAGCTCACAAAAACCCACTCACTGTTTCCTGATACATTTTACACTAAATAAATTAAGCTGAATAGAATTCACAACATACCTTTCCCCTAAAATTTTAAGTTTATTAATTAACAATACAAAAAATTATCAAAATTATACATAAGCAAGAAAATTAGATGTGCAAATGAGAAGATCTTTTTTAAACAAATATATACATTATATACATTACATAACAAGATATTTTCAAGCAATTTGTAATCTGTCAGGTGGTTTGATCTGGCTTCTGCGCCTTAATGTTATATTACTAGTAGGTAAGTAATTGTCATTATGTGCGTTTAAATTTGAACGTGGCATGATGCTGACAGTTTGCTTTTGTGTTCCAATTTGTGGTGTTCTAGGTTTTATTTGATTAGTGTGCCTTTTACAAGTAATGTTTTCATTTTCTAACTTTACAATATAAGTTCTATGACCTAAAACAGTTTTTATGGTAGCTTCACACCAATTCGGTTTATGTTCTCTATAATCACGAATCCACACATCTTGATTTTTTACAAAAACAGGTTTTCTGTTATTAGAATTTCTTTTAACTTGTTGGTTTTGAGAATTTTCAACTTTATTTGCTACAGAAGGTAATAATAAATCAAAATTAGTTGATAGTTTCCGTCCTAAAAGTAATTTTGCTGGAGATTCGCCTGTGGTGGTGTGCGGTGTGTTGCGATAATGAAACAAAAATCTATTAATAATCAAATTTATATTTTCGGCTTTATTGTCGTATTTTGTTTTTAAAATCGCCCTTTTCATTATTTTCACCGCGCTTTCGGCTTGACCGTTTGTAGCCGGGCTATACGGAGCTCCTGTTAAATGTTTGATACCACATTTTTTTAAAAAACTTTGAAACTCATCGGACGTAAATGATGTCGCGTTATCGGAACACAGTTCCTTTGGCAGCCCAAATCTTGCAAAAACTTCGCGTAATTTGCATATTGTAACTAGCGACGTAATTTTTTTGACAGGAAAACATTCAATCCATTTTGAATTCGCGTCTTCGATAACTAAAAAATTTTGATCAAAACATGGGCCGAAAAAATCTATATGTAATCTAGTCCACGGTTGTTTAGGCCAGGTCCACGTAATCAAATCTGCTTTCGGTGGACAACTTGAAAAAATTGAACAAGCTTTACATTTTTGTGCCATGTCCTCTATTTGTTGGTCAATTGAAGGCCACCAAATATAGGATCTGATAAACGATTTCATTTTAACTACACCCATATGTGTCGAATGTAAATCTTCAAGTATATTTTTTCTAAATTTCTCTGGCACTATGATTTTGTAACCCCACATCAAACATCCTTGTTCGACAGTAATTTCATTTTTTCTTAGAAAATAAGGTTTTAAGATGTCAGATGTTGGTTTATTTGGCCACCCATTTCTTACATAAAAAAGAATTTTGCCTAACACAGCATCTTTAGCTGTTTCTTTTTTATTTGATTAAAATTAATCGGTACGTCTGAATTACAAATGTAATGTAAATAGGAAGTCACGTTCGATTCTTTTGTTGAAGTATCTAATAACGGTAAACGCGATAAGCAATCGGCTTGGTTTTTATCCGATTTCACATACTGTATCGTAAAATCAAACGCTGACAGTATGTGCGCCCACCGTTGCAGTCTATTTGCGGCAAACATGGGCAATCCTTTTTTGCTTCCGAAAATTGCTAACAGCGGTTTGTGATCGGTAATTAACACAAACTTTTTGGCGTACAAATACTGATAAAACTTCTTTACTCCGAATATTATCGCGGCGGCTTCTTTTTCGATTTGAGAATAAGATTGTTCGGCGTTATTTAATAATCGCGAGGCAAATGCAATAGGTTTTTCCACACCGCGTTCGTAAACATGACTGATAATCGCCCCTATTCCATGTTCAGATGCATCTACCGTTAATTTAATTAATCTTTCAGGATCATGGTGAGCTAAAACTGACGAAGATGCTAATGCAGCTTTGATACATTCAAATGACTTTTGAGCTTCCTTTGTCCATTCCCAAACTACATTCTTTTTTAATAGTTTATAAAGGGGTTTCAAAATGATTGACGCTTTATCTATAAATCTGTAATAAAAATTTACCATGCCTAAAAATGATTTTAATTGTTTAACATTCGTGGGCTTGGGCATTCTCTTGATAGCTAAAACTTTATCATCCATAACGTGCAATCCCTTTTTATCTATTCTGTGTCCCAAATACTCAACACTATTTTGGAAAAATTTACATTTTCGTTGTTTGACTTTTAATCCACATTCTTTTAAACGTTGAAAAACCGCTTCCAACCTCATTAAATGTTCGCGGTCATTTTTGCCGGTAATAAGGATGTCGTCTAAAAAACAAACAACTCCGGGCATAAAAAACATTTGTTCCATAATGCTTTGAAAAATAAACGGACAATTTTTGACACCATACGGTAATCGCGTGTAACTAAAAAGCCCTTTATGTGTTGATATCGTAACAAGCTTACGTGATTCTTCCGTCAGTAACACTTGTTGATACGCTTCAGATAAGTCAATTTTAGAAAATTTTACTCCACCTTGCAATTGTGAAAACAAATATTCAATACGTGGTAACGGATATTTTTGATCAATTAAATACGGATTAATAGTAACTTTAAAGTCGCCACATATTCGCACACCACCATCAGGTTTTAAGACAGGTACTATGGGAGTTGCCCAATCTGAAAACTCTACTGGAACTAATACACCGTTATTTACTAATCTATTAATTTCATTTTCAACTTTAGGCTTCAACGCAAATGGTATTGGCCTTGGTTTAAAATGTTTTGGTGGCGTATTTTCACGAACTTGTAGACTAATTTTGACTTTTGTGAAAGTTCCTAATTTATCTTCAAAAATTTCATGATATTTTTGACACAAGCTTTCAAAATTTACAGCTGATGATAAATTATTTAATTCACAAGCAGTATTTAGTTGGCATATACCTAAATTTAACATTTTTAAGCCGTTGCGGCCTATTAGTGGTGGTCCGCCATTCTTAATAACATAAGTTTTCAAAATGTGTGAAGCATTATTATAATTAATATTTAAACTTAAATAACCTATGGGTTTTAAAGCAATTCCTACATAATCTTTTAAACACAGGTCGTTCTCAAAAAGCTTCTTATGCGTAAAATATTTTAAATACAATTTCTCGGATATAGCCGCATGCGCAAATCCAGAGTCCGCTTGAAAACTAAGAGGTACCTTTTCTACAAGTAAATTTACATAAGTAGGTTTTACATTTTCGTCTTTTTCTACTTTCAGTGACATTAAATTTAAGATTTGGTTACTACTATCATCTGAATCGGATTCATTTTCTGATAAAAAATGATGATCATTCCTATTTTTCAGTTTATTAGTGCAAACTGGCGCTAGATGTCCTTTTATTCCACATTTGTGGCACTCGTACTTTCGAAAACGACAGTCACTCGCCTTATGGTTTGTACGACCGCAAACTGCACACCTACTTGAAATCGAACCCTGTATCCTACCTTCCGACCGTTCTGGGGGTTGACTCGACCTCCAGCTGCTGGTTGATAGTTTTGGGCCCGGAGATGGTCCATTCCGGCGACCTCTGGCTGCTTTGTAGTATGCGCAAGACTCAGGAAGTGACGTAGATTCGCTTGCTGACCTTGTATTGTGCTCCAACATGGAGGACTCCTTGGCTAAAGCTATTTTTGTCACTTTTGCAAGAGTGACATCGGCTTTCGAGGCGTCCTCTTCAAACAGCCTATCCATGATCGCATCGGTATCCATCCCAATGACGAATATGTCGCGCATCACTGTGGATAATTCCACGCCAAATCCACACGTACTGGCCAAACTTTTTACACGTGCTGACCAGTCAGCTACAGATTCATTCGCGGCCTTTCTTGCTGTATAGAATTTAACTCGTTCCGCGAAATACGATTTAACTGGCCTAAAATGTTCGTCCAAAACCTCAATTAACTGTTTGTACGTTTTCGATTCGGGTGTCGCCGGGATACATAAATTTCGAACTAATAAATAAGTATCTTCACTTAACGTATTAAGCAATATGGCTTTCTTTCGATTTTCATCCGTAATCCCGTTTGCTATGTAAAACTGACTAAGTCTTTCCCGAAAAATCGTGAAGTCCGATTTTTTATAATCAAATGCATTCAATGTGCCCAGAAGTCCAACCGACGGTATAACCATTGTACCTTCTGTTTCCGGCATTTCTTACCCGGCGTTTGACACGGCACTGATTAATTTACGCACCTCGTCGCCACTGTTATGTATTGAGTTTGAATGAAAAGAAAAGTCAAGTAACTTTTACAACTGCTTTTATTTTCGCGTAGCTCACATACATTCATTGGCATAGCTCGACACCGAATGCTATTAATGCGCGATAAACAAGCGCCCGAAAAAAGCTCACAAAAACCCACTCACTGTTTCCTGATACATTTTACACTAAATAAATTAAGCTGAATAGAATTCACAACAGAAGGCAAACATACGCACAACAATTTTGGAATATCTACATACTAAATATACACAAAACAGATTTTGAGAAGCTTAATAATAACAAACAAATCCTCCAATGCACCCACCTCCATCCAAAACCTACACTACCTTAATCGAACATTTTAAAATGGAAATTTCAAAATTGTTGTGCTGATTCAGCATTATTCTGTTGTTCTCGCGTTGTAATTTATGTATTTCCATAGCTTCCAAATCCAAAAAGTTTAAGATATCGTTACTACTTTGAACTTCAAGTGCAAACTGTATACCTTTGTTTATTAATGGTGTTAATTTGCTGTACATATCTTTCCAGATGGTTTTGGCTAGATTTCCACATGTCATCCGCATACCTATAGTAACAAAAAGTGTGTTCTGTAAATTGTTTAAGATTTTTGTCATTAAATATTTTATTTTCAAACCACACCAAGTATATTTCGGCTAGTAATAGAGATAATGGAGATCCCATCGCCAGACCATCATTTTGTTTCCAAACAGTGTTGTTAAATTAAAATTTTGTTTCAAACAGAGTGCCTTGCGTCACATCGGTAGGAACTTTATTATTTATTATTTTTGCGAATAATATTCAAGATCTGATCGATAGGTCCATTGGTACATAAGTCCTTAATATTTAGAATCCAGGGTTTATTTTAATGAACATAAAAGCTTGCAAGATAATTTTTCTAAAAAGTTACAAATATGCTGTATATTATACAGCTGATGAATTTAAGACACCAAAAAAGTTACAACTACCCTTCCATGGTGCATCTGTGCTTAAATAAATGACACCCATAATACAATCCCAATAATATTTATATTACTGTTTAGTATACAATGAATCGGGTTAACATAACTTTATATAGTTTTTTCCTTTGTTTCAGATGCTTAGCAGCTGAAATTGGTAAGTAGCAAAACCACTATGTCTCCATAATCATACATGCTCGTACGTCGTTGGAGGCCTCTTAATTTAATAACTTCTCCAGTCAAGTTACGACTGCTCTTGTTATGCGGAGGCACTTGCATAGTAGCATCTCTTCGTGTGGCATTCAATGCGCACTGATTACTTGATAGTTCAGGAAATCTAAAATTACGGCAATTTTCTGGATCGCTTTTGAATACCTCATTAACATTCTGCACTACAAGAACTTTACATACTCGTAGAATATTTCAAGAAGGACGCTGTCGGCCTATGAAGAGCTTGCAACATCAGCCCAGCGTAAATGGAAGTCTATTCCTGAATATCTAGACTTTTTTACCAACGCATCGGATAAAATCATCTTACAAGCCGATATAAACAGTCAACCAGTACAAAAAGAGATATAAAGCGGCAGGGTTTCACAAAAAATGACGCAAAAACTACTGAAAACATTTAGATTTTTATTCAGTGCTCTGCTGTATTTATGTCGTGTCGGTGTGGCGATTTTTTTGTGCAATATCGCGAATCGTGACTGTGTCCACAGCTGGAATGTGACTTTAAAACCCGATACTAGGGTAATATTATTACCGGATCTTCGTGTAAATCAAAGCAATTAATGTAAGTATCCCTAATTTTACCTTATACAAGGTGCTATATTATTAAGCGGTGAAGCATACAGCTCTTTTAATGCCGATAACAGGTGAATAAGGGAGCGCGATCAGGATTTTGTTTAGTAGAAAGATTAAGGAAATTGCCTTGCTTAAATGACGGTCTGATAGAATTGAATTATTATAATTTTCAAACACTTGTATATGATTATCATCAGCACCCAATATTTTAATCGATATTGTATAACTTCCAATAATTAACAGCATCTAAAACATAACAGGCTGAGATCTACAGACATCTAGCAATTACGTCACCGTCGCTGCATCGAACCTTTTTCTTGATGATTATTTAACACGACGAAAGTGGCTATAATTGAAAAATATGCCGAGTAATCGCTGAAAACTAGCTACAATGGTTGAAATCTTTTATAGCCAATTCGCCAATCGCTAAAACCAGTTAGACCACGATCCACGTTTTTTCTGATAAAAGAAAGGAGGTTTCTTGTAAACATTGGTTTTTGTTTTTGTACGCTTTAATTGTTTATATATCGTGCAGCATTGTTAGTATTTATAGTTATTTTTTCCTTGTTTCAGTGCTACATCAGTTAAACTACCTATGTTTTATAATTACTATTCTTTTTGGAGTAATACCCAAACGTTGCTTTTACAAAATGACCACCAGTGCGTTTCAAATCGTTCATCACATTTGAAATCAGGGACGGCGAGAGCATTCGCGGGCCCCGGTACTAGCCGGAAGGCGGGCCCTAGGCCGAAAAGGAGAAGTAAACTGAAAGTTTAATATGGGTGTTAGGCCTACACATATTGTGACGCCATTTTTGGTCTCAAGTTTTTGCATTACATTTCCGAATTAGGTCTAGCCTACGTTTCATAGAGTTCTGACAATTGGTCCAGCCTGTGCGGTCAGAAGTCATAGCGGATCTAGCAAAATATCGGTACACTAACAACTAACTGTGAAATACTCGTAATATAATTGAGGCGCTTAAAGGCAAAGGAGTGATTTTTTTTCAATTTCAGGGATAACTACATGAATAGTTTTGTATTTTTTCCTCTATTTGTCAGGCAACTTGTGTATCAGATTCTTGACTCAAAATAAAATTTCGAATATAATAGGTATAGTCATAAAAGACTTTAAGAGACGTGAAGCTCACGAAATCTTAACTTGAAGTTCTGTAAGTCAAAATCGCATGAATTTCACTTACACCCCTTAGCCTTTAAGCGCCTCAATTGCAATGCAATAACCCGTCCGAAAACCACCAAAATGAAGTCATTGCACCTATAGCATATTTGAGGGCGAAATTGGCTTTTTGAAAAGAGGAATAGGAAATAAAATTAACTAAGAAAAATAGCCTAATAGCCCCCTAATATGGAAATACATGGTACCCTCATAAAAGTAACCTCAAATGGACCTTTGTGTCAGAGGGAAGAGACGCCAGGAGTATCATAGATTTCATCATGCACAATAAGGAAATAAGACAACAAGTAGAAGAGGTGGGAGTCTTCAGAAGTGCTGAATTAAGAACACAGCACAAATTATTAGCGGCAAAGTTTAAACTGGGGAAGGTAGGTAATAGAAAAATAGACATAAACAAGCTGAAAGATAAAAATAGAAAATCAGAAAGAGACGAACAAAAAGGAACAACAATAAACTGGAATACAGTAAAATAAATAATTTAAAAAAACAGCAAATGAGGTATGCGAGAAAAAAATTTGTTAATACAAAATTTAAAAGAACAAGCTGGGGGACAGAAGAAATTAAAGAGGAAATCAAAACAAAGAAAGAAGCCTGAAAAAATACGAAAACAGGAACACCTCATGATAGAGATAGATATGTAGGCTAGTAGCACGAAATGAAGCAAAAAAAATAAGAAAGAAACTAAAGCTAAAACCAAATCTTTATCAGATAACTCGTGAGAAATCCTCCATTTACCGGTTTTCATTGAGTCACAAATATTCACCAATCAGTTCATTGATTCGATTATTCTTTCATAAAAAATGTACCAGCAAAATCTTTTAACAAACAAGGAGAAAGATGTCAATTTCTAAAAAAGAAATCCATTGTTGAAGGAATGCAAATTCAATAAAATTCTTCGAAAAATATTTATTTTAAAATATGTTTTTTAAAAAAAGCTTTCCTTGTTTCTAGCATGTACCGTATATATTTTATTACTGAGAAGAATTTTTACAATAGGCTAGCTCTTTGTTAAAGATAGACAAAATGTCTGTGAGACCACTTGTTTACTTCCCTTGACTTGAATGTCATTGTCACCATATATACCAGTATATTGACGAAAAATAATCTTCACACTTCATGATGCTGTTTTTCAAATTCATAGCAATTTTTTTATATTATACTGGGCCCCGGTACATTTGTACCGTCTGTACCGGGCTCTCGCCGGCCCTGTTTGAAATATATGGTCACGTATGATGTGAAGAAAATCCAACTGGTTAGTAAGAAACTTAACTTCAACAAAATAAAACATTACCACAGACAACGGCCGTATCTTTTTAAGAAACCCGCTAATAAGTTCCTGCAGTTACTTTATATCCGAGTCCGTACGTGCAGGCACAAAGTGTACAGAAACTTCTCCAGACTGATTGTAGCGGTTCCGAGACAAAAACACATACCCCGGGGGCCCATAAACTACTTCCCGTATTCTTACCAGCGCTCATTAGACACCAGAGCACTGAGATACGAGCTCTTTGCGCTACGTCTCTAATTAATTCGGCAAAAACCCAACAAATCACCTCGGCTGATAGCCGTGTATCTCGTTGTAAAAGAAGAAAACTTGCAGGGTTATTACATTCATTGTTTTTGAAGATACACGTAATAAACTAAATTGCTACATGTTATTACTTCGTTTTTTTAGTCTTTACGAAGTTAAACGATCTAGGTAACCCTAATATCACATTAGTAAGGCAGGAAGAATATCTTTATTCAAGAAAAAAGCCTACCACAAATGAATAGTTCATAAATATGCCATGTGTTGTACTGTATTAAAGCAAGTTATTAAACTGCTCGATGACAAAGTTTTCGTGTACATTATAGAGCCATTTTATATGATAATGCCTCCGGATTACGTTTCTAGGGAGCAGTTTTTTGTTATCTAAGGGTTCCGTGACGTCAGCCCCTGCATCTTGACATATTTTATTAAAGTACCTAAGTAATAATTCAGTAGGTCATTTGCAGGCATTTATAAGCGACAAGTCGTAGTTTGTAAGCCTACAGTTATTCTCCCATTTTGAATTTTGGATTCAGGGGCTAAATTCTAGGTAGCCTCCAATATATTTTGAAACCCACTTGCATAAGGAGCACTATTTTGCAAGCTATTTGTAAGCTGTAATTTACAAGTCAATGGTTATTATCTTTTTTCAGCTTCCCCTGAACCCCATTCGTACATGGTTGATTCTTTTGTAAGCGCTAAGTTGTAATTTGTATTATGCTCTCTAATTTTAATTTTTGTATTTAGCGGCTAACTTCTCGGTACCTCCTATTTGAATATTGGTTATTATCATGTGAGTTATTTGTAAGCGATAAACTGTAATCTGTAAGCGCTTAGCTACCCTTTAATTCCCAATTTTGTATTCAGAGGCTAACTTCCCGGCTGTCCGTAGCCAATTTAAAGATATACATTTTTGTAAGTAATTTGTAAGCGACAAGTTCTAATTTGTACGCGCATAACTACACTCTCTAATATATATCTTTATATTTAGTGGCTAACTTCTCGGTAGCTGTCAATCTTGTAAACTTTGAATGCAGAGTCATTCTTTTGTTTTATTTGTAAGCGATAAACTGTAATTTGTGAGCGCTTAGTTACTCTACTAATTCCAAATTTTGTGTTCGGAGGCTAACTTTCAGGCTGTTTTGAAGCAAATTTGAAGATGTATATTTTTAAATAATATGTAAGTGATGAGTTGTATTTTGTAAACACATGACTATACCAATTTTGATTTTTGCATTTAGTGGGTAATTTCTCGGAAGCCCCCCAATTTTTTTTAAACTGATTTACATATGGGTCATTTGAAAGTTAAGTTAAGTGATAAGCGATCATTTGTAACTCCACAGTTATTATCTTTTTCCAGCTTTGAAGGAAGGTTTTTAAAGAGCTAGCCACCACTTTAATAAATCTTTAAAACTTAAGATACCTTGCGCTTACAAACTGTGATTTGATGCTTACAGATAATAAAATAAATTTACTTTTACTAAATATTAAAAAGGAGCGAATATAGCCCGTAATTTAAAATAGCGAAAATTGCAAATATAAATTGCTTACAAAACATTAGTATTTGTTCCATTAAATTTTAAAAGGTACGATTTCACGCTTACAAGTGCTTAAAAATTGCTTACTACATAATTAATTCTAATAAACCAATTATTATAGAAAAGTAAGGTCGCGATGAAAATAGCTCATAACCTTAAATTTTGAAAATGGCAAATACTAGGCGCTTACAGATTGTGATTTATCGCTTACAAATTCTTACAAATTGCTTCCGAAATATGTTGGGATTGCTATGAGTTAGCCTCTAATGTTATAATTAAAAAGGAAGAAAATATCTTACACTTACAAACTGTGATTTGATGCTTATAAATACTTAAAAATTGCTTATTAAATACTCAACTTTAGTAATTATTATTATAGAAAAATTAAGGCAGCCGAGACAATAGTGTGAAACTTAAAATTTTGAGATTGGCAAATAATACTACGCATGTACAAATTAAGATTTAAGGAATACAAATTGTATACAAAACAATGGTATTCTTTCCAATTAATATTATTAAAGGACTTTGCGGGCTTCTATGAAGTTAAAATATAACGGTTTTTAATAAATTAGTTTTTGAACAAAATAAGACTGTCGAAAGTGAATTTTAAGATTTAGAATACGAAAGATATCGTGGCTTAAAAATTGTGATATATTGCTTACAAGTAGTTACAATTAAGTTCCTAAAAGAAAGTTTAGTTCAGGTTGAAGGCAGTTGGGGGGCTAAATTCCTTGACCTGCATTCAGGTTGCTTTGAGCTGATAATTCGCAATTCGCTCGTGATCAAAACAGTTCCAATACATCATTTGAACATCTTTCATGTGTTTTTGATTCGAAAAAAAATCCATATTACTTACACGTCAGGACTATATCAGCCTTCAGATTTTAGCGAACATAATGAAAAGCGGTTAAATACATATAAATACATATCTAAACCAAACATTTATGTTGATGACTAAAGTTCGTATCTCGTGGATCTTTCCACTCGTTAAATTGCACAGAACTTTTGATAGGAAGAAAGTTTATCTTCCCTAATGATCTTAGCTGTCCATTCATGATCCCTGAAAACTAGCGACGTTGCTCCTCTAATTATTCGGCAAAAACTCGACAAATCACCTCCGCTGATGGCTCAGTGTATCTCGTTACGCGGCAGAAGCTCCAAAGGAAACAAAACGCGCTCGTTTTTCCCCATCGGTAATTGAAAATACTATTTTTACCGTGCATTTATCATTTTCTTACGCCGGAACGGTACGTACCTACAGGCGGCTCTAATTAATCGTAATTTATCAAGTTTAATTGGTAGTGAAGTTGCAATTAGGGGTCGGTGGATCTGATTTATGCCGTTTTCCCCTACCTGTGAAGCGCGAATGTTTCTGAATCAAACCGAGTGTTTTATGGAGATAAAACAATTTTAATTCGGGAGGAGATCCAGCACAAGGCGTAGTCGTGTCTTGTAATTAGTGCTTGCGTTTTTGTTCCATCGCTAACGAAAATTAGGAAACTTGTGGCTGAGGATGAGATACGTATTTCTGGAGAACTATTAGTGTAATGCCAGGATTAGATAAGATCTCATGGCATAAATTTTTGTTACTTCAGGTGTAGAAGCGGTGCAAATTTATCATAACAAATTACCTCAAGTTCCTATAAAATAGTTTTTTTTCTGTTGTTCTCGTCTACTACGATGCCAAAAATTAAGAAAGTTAAATTGGAACCATTACAATGAATTATCTTAATAGAAAGGGAAAGCTTCAATGATCCATATGAGTGTACATATAAGTGCGCATCTTCTGAAAATACATGTGGATCACGTTAATAGAATCAAAGATCTTGGACTCAAAAACCGTCGACTAACGATTACAGACCTTGTTTAACTGTTGACTATTTAAAAGGTTCTGTAAATAGCATTATTAAAGATTTGTTGTGCCTTAGACCCGTCAAATCTCGTTTTGGTACCAAAAAAGCTTAGCTGTTTGGTAAAAGGGCGTTGGCACATCTTGTGACTACCATTACTACAGACGACACTTAAATCTACGTCAGCGACCAGGAGACAATCGATGAATCGAGGGAATATCGCGCAAAAGGTGAACCAAGACCGAAAATACCATGCCAAAGTCACTCAAAAATCAAGACCGTGTTGACAGTTTTCTTTGACTATTGTGGCGTAGTGCACTACGAATTCCTTCCAACCGACCAAACTGTTAAGAGGCAATACTTATTTTTGAGTATTAGGTGTCTTTTACGGCGTTTGGTTTTGGTATCATGAAAATGCACCGAATCATACATCAAAATTCAACTCGATGAAAGCATTGAATGCCATACTGTAAAAGAACTTTCAGACAAAAAACGCTGGCATATTGTATTGGGATTACTTTATAGGCGACAAAGTTGATTTGGAAGAATAAAAATCACCTATTTTTTAGACACAGTGTTACATAACTAGCGCTACTGGGCGAACAACATCCTCAGTGTGCGATGGAACTGTACAGAATACCATAAGAGTTAATTTTCGCCTGTATGTATCTATCTTTACAGATTGATGGTTAGGACGTCGGGAACACGCTGCTAGGCCACCTGCTATTGTGATGCTGCAGTTAACAATTTGAGCTAGATTATTTAAGAGAATAAGTATTAGTAATATTTACTTCAGAATTTTGATATCAAACCATCCAAAAGAAATTCCACAAAGGGTACACTAACGGATGATATTAATAACTAATAATTTATAACTACATGTTCATATTGCCATTTTTTGTATATGTAGTTAAATGGCGTAAACCGTTACACCACAAAAAAATACAGTCATCATCTGTGCCAACTAGCCTTCGTCGAACTAGTAATATATCCATGACGATCGGTAATCTTTTTCTAAAAACAATCTACGTAGCTGTTACGATTGGTATTTGAAATTTGCATTTTTATTAAAACAATATTGATTTTTATAGTGTTGTAGAGAAACAGCCAGACAGGTGATACACTGCGGTAGCGTATAACAATCATGAAGTATAATAATTAGCGCCGTGGATAGTTTGGCGAGCTACAAAATAATTGCTTGGCGCAATTTGTGCTCGATTGTAACCAAATTATCTAAATAATTTGGAGGAGTTGAAAACAAACGCGAAAATAGAATATAACTCATGAGTACTCGGTCCTTCCAAATTCAGATAATAATGAAGCGATGCGGAACAACAAAGCTCAGGACTCATTGTAAGAAAATAATTTCTTTAATTTCCGTGATCTGTAAATGCAATCAATTCTGCCCGTACATAATTTTTAGGCGGAGTTCATTTCTTACTCTACTGCACTAAGCAATCGAATCAAAACCGTGTGCACCCATCCTTAAATTTTTTCCTTGCTCGGCTGACTCCCTGCACCAAGTTTCAGGAGGAAATTTATATTCGACAATTGCTCATCATTTTTTTAGTCTTCACGCCAACTGTCGAGCGCGATGAACCTTGTAAACCGAACGTTTCTCGGTTGTTTTTGTGGGCAGGTGCTTTGTATAGTCGGAACGGAAATTTTACTATTTCCTTTGTAACACGATTTTTTTTGGGTGGAATGCAATCATTGTCTAAATCAGTCAATTTCCTAAAAGTGCCGTTGACCGCAAACTGATGATCGATCTAGCCTCAGGAACAAACTTTTGGCGATTTTTGGCATTTTCGTTGGTGTTTAGAACAGCTGCCCATACTAAACACTGATTATGATTCTTTTCTATTTTTAAACACTAAGTTAGTCGTGTTTGATTTGATGTTATGGATTGCACCTAAAAAAGGCAAATTTTTAATTACAATGACATTAAATTCATTGGAAAAAAGTTATATTAATCCACCATTTTTAGCTACTTTCCATGGTCATTAACCTAAAGGCAATACGAATATACAACTAGAACAGTATATGAAATGAGCTGTTCAAATATTTCCACCCGATAATATTGACATTAAAGTGTCGAACGTCTAGTAATTTGTCACGATCCACGTATAAGTTTCCATATCTGCGTTGCATGATCGAGATAGCAATTACGGGTGACTAGATTGCACGTACGGGTCGAACACCTGCTTGGCGGCTTTTCGAAATGCCCAGGTGGACCTCTAATGGTCGGGCTAATCGTAATTGCATAATTAAACAGAGCCGAGTGCAAACAAAAACGATATAGGAGGTCAAACTTGGGGCTTTCAAGGTTACGCTTGAAATTGCGATCAGACCGATGGGGTGTGCAAATATTGCTTTTCGTTTTTTTCCCTTAATATCCGTTATTCGAAGTCGGCATCAAAATGTGTTCGCAACAGCCAACCGAAAATGATATACGTATCTATAAAAAAGGCAGAGTGTATATTGGTGACAATATGAGCTTGCTTTTTTTCGTAGATTTAGTTATTTCAAATAAGTAGCATCCACACAATAAGCATATAAATCTTAAGGCAAAAGGCCCACTATAGTAGTATGATTATTTATTATGAGATGAATGCAAATTTTTTCCTCCTTAATAATGGCAAAATCTTATTCCTTGGCTTGAGAGCCATAACTGTGTTTAATCTGCACATCATCAGCACAAAACTGATGCATCTTACAGTGCCTAATACTTGTATTAGCACCCAAATCAGCAATAAAAATGTTGTACAATACTGGACCCAAAATGAAGCCCTGCTGGACGCCTTGTCCTGCGATTTCTTCATCTGACAGGTCCTCCAATACGGTTGATCTTTGCCACTAACAACATAATAATATAATTTTAATAATATCCGATTGTGATCAACGCTGTCAAAAGCTTTTGTCTTGGCTAATAAAACTAGCTCTACTGTTCTCTTTTTATTAGTTGTTTCAACAATGTCATAGTTTATTTTAATCAAAATACCGGCAGTTCTACCAATTCTTGATGAGTAATTTCCTTCATAGTTTTTGACGAGGCTCAATCTTAGGGCTTGTAGGCTTATTCCTTGTTCCGGCACCACAGCAGTTACTTTAGCCTGTATCCAGATGTCACCATTCCTTCCAACAATGAACAAATTCGTTCTGAATCTACATCTGCAGCACACAAGCACTCAGCCCATCCAATTCCTGAATATTCATCTTAGCCAGTTTGAAACATCTCTTTTGGAGTACGTTTTCATAATAATTCAACTTCCTATCATTCTTAATGTGACAGAGAGTTTATCGATTCACTTAAATGTTATAGTATCCAGTCTTGAACAACCTTTCTTACAGTCTTAAGTAAAATCTAGCGCTTCATATGTGGGCGTTAAAAAAAAGCTTAAATGCCTTCGAAAAAAAATTGGTGTAATTATCCAAATTGCTTATAATATAACGGT
Organism: Rhyzopertha dominica; assembly: GCA_025024175.1. Taxonomy (NCBI): domain Eukaryota; kingdom Metazoa; phylum Arthropoda; class Insecta; order Coleoptera; family Bostrichidae; genus Rhyzopertha; species Rhyzopertha dominica. Next base: position 4,852,187 of record QCXZ01000045.1, on the reverse strand, counting down.
TTTCCAAATTACTTGATAGAAAAATTGTACTATAAATACCTAACAAAATTTAAATTTTCTTTTAACACCATCACATGTGATAAAAAAGTGAAAATTTGGTACCCCCTTAGATTTATTGGTCAAGTCTCAATTTACCTTTCTAAATTATTTGCATCTAATGACATAAATATTGCCTTTACAACTGTAGGCAGTGTTTGTCCCATTTTTGTCCATAATAAAGATAAAATTTCAGTTTTAAATCATTCAGGTGTATATAGCTTTACATGTAACGACTGTAACTCTGTTTATATTGGACAAACGGGAAGATTCTTTCTTATTAGGGGATATGAGCATCTAAAACATTTTAATAAGTATAAAGATACAACTACAAATTCTTCGTTAGCGAATTAAACATACTCCCTCTTTAAACAATTTAAAAAGTTTACATTTTTGTAATAAATTATTAAAATTGAACTATTTTGGAGAGATAGAAAATTTTAAATGACCAAAATTGGACAATACTAAATGATTTTTGCAATTTCAGTTGTCCCATTATAATTTTTTTTATTTGAACGTTAATTTTTAAGTTGCTGGTTCTAAAGTAGTTTTCCGTTTATAGTCAAGATTGCTTGTTTAGATTTTTAGTTTCAGTTTATAATTTTGACAATGTCATAATTTTTTCCTCTAATTTGTAATATGGTACTGACGATGGGACATTAGCCGAAAGCGCTTTATCTGGATAAATGTATTGTGGATTTAACTTGATAAAATTATTTAACAATAATTAATTCAAGTTCCAATCCACGTAGAGCAAAATGGATCAGTTTTCAACGTTTAAAAGCTTAAAATATTAAAATGTGATAGTATGAATTAAAAAAAAAGTCTTAATAAATATGGGTGCGGTTATAAGAAAAATTTCATTCTTGACATCTTTGCCTGAAGGGTATTCTAACTTTTTCTAAAACCCTTTTTATTGCCATTTTTTATTAATTCGTAGCTGTAGTTCCTCGAAGCTATCTACAGTATAGTATAGACTAATGTTTTCAAATGTCCTCCCCAAAAAAGGGGGATCTTGCAGTAAATAATGTAATGCCCATTTCTATCTTCTAACTGTTGGGAAAGTTTAGTGTAAATGATCTGTAACGGTAATCGAAAAACGAGCTGGACCACCATCATGCTGGAACTACATTTGTTGCATTTATTGTGTTCGGCAGAAAGTTTAGGTAAGCATCGCAAATTAAACGGTTTGGTAAAACAACAGGACCTAGAAACCTGTCGCCTATAATACCCATCGAAATGCTTTAAGAAAAACGTGCCTGATGTCCATTGTTCCTTTGGTACGTATTGTCCCATGCGTATATTGCGAAGATTAACTCCATTTCGTGAGAACTCGACCTCATCAATAAAAAAAATATTGGCAAGAAAACGAGGATCTTGATGATCACGTGGATTTAAGGTCTCTGATAAAGGAGCTGCTAGTGGAGAACTCTCCAAACAAGAGAAGAACTAATTCCTTGCTACATTGGTTGATATTCTCCACACACTGATCTCCGGATGTGCTTTATGTGTATTAGAATTTCTTCTTCTGTCTACAGATACCCACTTTGGTCTTCCCGGTAAAAGCATTGCATCTCGCAACCTTCGGTGAATTCTTCTAACACCCGATTTTGATAATAAGCTTCACCATAAAGAGGACCCGTTTGGGTGGCAATGCCATTTGCACGACGATGTGCATTGACAACCGCCAAATAACTTTTATTTCAGAAGACATCAGCCAACTATGACAAGAAAAGTTCAAGAAGAAAGAAGTTAAGAAAGAATGACCAACCAATCTTTCGAAACCGTTACTTTTTGGCCACATGTTTATTACGACTTTTTGTTTGCTTTGGTCCAACTTATTACCTCTTTAAATATTATACGCTGCTTTTCAACATCCGGTAGTTCCAAATCGTTAAACTATCAGGGCAGTTTTCCAGACAGCCCTTGTGATATACCTAAGTAGAAATCTATTGTTACGGCTTCATCCACTATATGGTTAGAAAAATAGTATTAAAATGTGATCTGAATATTGTAAAATCCCATATAAAGCAATTAGAGTTAAATGATTTGCGTTTTTAAGTGAAACCGATCAGTCATTCTCCTTTTGCCCAAACAAGGAAGCGGTCCCGTTCCAAGGATAACCGACATAACATACATTTTATCCGACTCATTAAGAAGCAAATCGCATTATCTGCCGTGTTTTACCGAACAGGTGCAAATTTCGCGTTCCATTCGGTTTCCTTGGACGTCGATTTGCTAACCGTTTAGGTGAATTTATTCCCAGTCGGTGACGCATTGCACAACGCGGGCCTTTGTCGCTAAACCGTGTAAGTGGCCTGTCTGCCCGCTGCGAGAGTTTCACAATGCAGGTTAATGAGCCAGCTACCGATGTCGTTATCGGATTCTTTAATGCGTCCTTTTTTCTGTTTAGCTTTTTTTTATCTCGACGAAAATGGAACAAAGAGTGCTGTAAATCGAGAACAGGAAACGGCGGTAAATTGTCGGTAATAATGACACAAGATGAAGACCGCAGGAGTTATTTCTTTCAACTACTTTTGCGGGATACTTGACAGTTACCGTTAAGAAAAAAATAAAGCACTCTTCAGTCTGCCTAATATTTTTAAGTATTCATTCGTTTACAGTGTACGATGGCAGCACCAGTATTACCCGGAATGACTATTAAATAGTCGAAATAAAACATTTTTTTATTTTTTTTTGCTTTATCCTCAAAATGAGCCAATACTTCCGCTCTCAACTCATCTTCATTATGTCAGCTACCCGCCTGAAATGATACACCACACTCGTTAATTAATGATTTATTAATCGGTTACTTCGAAAGTACAACGTACACTTCTTATCGCCTGAAGATTACGAATCGAAATGATCACGGAATGACAATGAATGCCTCTCCTGTCAGCTGCCTTTCCATCTGATGGCGCAATCGCCGGGCGCATTATGTGAGCGATTCAAGAATGCTCACATTCGACCATCCTGCTTTCCGTTTTGTCCTCCAACGGTGGAAGTCGTTGAAAATGGCGTGGTTGGATTTCATTTGTTACAGCAGATCACTTAATTTGAGCACTTCATATATAAATTGAGTCAGACTCTTGCTGTCCATTGCCGGAATGAGCCCTTTAAACTTGCAATATGATGTCCGTTAGCGGGCTGAACAAATCCCTGAGGTTTGCAAAATAATGTCCACTGGCAGACCTTTAGGTTTGCACAATGATGTCCATTGAACCCTTCATGTTTGCAAAATGATGTCGATTAACGAATTGAACCCCTTAAGTTTGCAAAATAACGTCCACTAGCGGACGGAACTCTTTAGGTTTGCACAATGATGTCATTTCGAGGACTGGATCCTTTATGTTTGCAAAATGATGTCCATTGGCGGACTGAATCCTGTAAGTTTGCAAAATGATATTCATTGGTGGACTAAACTCTTTAAGTCTGCAAAACATATGAACAACCTGCCACCAATTACGCCAATTCCTTGGTCTGGTTGGTTACTTGTGAAAATTCCTTCCACAGTTTACAAAACAAGCTGTAGCTCTAAGAAAATTATTCTAAAAGACACAGGAGTAGAAACTTTGATAAATGATATTATTACAAGACCCATGCTGCAGATCGGTATTAAAATGTCGACCCCGAAGGTTTTTCTTCAAATATCCAAATAGATAATAATAAGTGTGGGCATACCTAGGTTATAAGGGGGATGATCTATTTGATAAAAGGCACACTTCAAGATAGTGGTCTGTGCGACAGCCGCAGTATGATTTGGAGCGTTCTCATGCAGCATGCCTCGAATTAACAAAGCTGTATAATATCACTATTCACTGTGGCGTTAATTTCTTTAGTCTATCAAAAGAATCCTCTCGCATTATAAAAAATCGAGCCATCAACTTTTTGTTGATTGGCAAACTCTGAACTTCCTTGGAGCTGCTTTTTCTTCACGCCTTAACTTCAACGATTCCTGATAGGGGATTGGATCATAGTTACAGTGGTACCTTTTGGTCTGGTCCACACACCTATAAAAAAGATCACCCATATTCAACACAACGCTGGTACTAAATAGCCGAAAATTGTTTGAGATTTTTTTCATTCCCAAATGGTCATACAGAATTCTGTGAACACTCGTATAAGAAAGCTTTGACATGTCTGATATTTCCTTCACTTTCACATGGAGGTCACTTAACACTAGCTCTTCTGCAAGAAAAACATTTTTTATCATTATCACTTCTACTGGTCGACCATTTCTTGTGTCATCTTCATGACTCTCCTGCCCTATGCAAAAGCGCTTTGCACATTCTTTTACCACCGAATAGGAGGGAAAACTTCCGCCGTATACGTAACCCATGATTTAATTATTTGAGAACTAAGCCCTTCTTTTGTGAAAAATTTTATTACAGGTCGATATTCGAATTGCGTCTCCTTTATGCGCAGAAAGGGGTTGCATTTTAGGAAATAAACTTAAAATTCATACTGCATCTACCTCACTTTGCAGAATTTTATCTAGATAACAGTGAACAACACAGGTGGACATCGTATATTGCAAACGATAAGTTATATTTTCTTTCTTCAGAATTTTAATTTTGCGGAATTGATACGCAAGAACACGCATAACCTTTTCTGTTACTTAAAGGTTACACAAACAGACTTGGCATACATCACGATATGGCAATTCACTTTACCTACGCAATCAGATATCCTATTCTCCTGTAACAGCAATGTTATTTTTTAATATTTAGGAAAATGTGAGAAGAAAATGTAATTTCAAACAGTAATTATCTAAGAACTAAATTTTAAAAATATCATCTCTTATAGTTGATGAAGAGCTCTTAGAATAACTAGTTCAAATAATTTCCTTTCCTTGACGCTCTTGCTAATATTTCCCATGATATATAAGAAGACTTCTGCCAACTAGATGAGCTCCCACGTTTTTAAGTWCTAACAAGGCATATACACGCGATTTTTTCTTCATGCGCAATATAACAGACATGTCACTTCCAATGGTAGGAATTTATTACAAATGCAAGGAAGTTTGGTCCAGTGGTGCGAATGATGTGTTGAAGTGAAATAAAAATATGCACATTGCACTCACATTCACCATTATACTTAAACAGAGCGTTTTTTAAATCATATTTACAAAATAAATTGGGAAAAAACAACTAACCTTTGGTTTGCAGGGATAGTAGAGACGGTTCTCAAACTCTTCCCGCATTACTGGAAAGTTTCACGTTGAATCCCGCATTCGCTGATAATTCTTTGTCGCAAGCATTTCGGGACTGTAGGTTGCATTTTGTATACCACGGATGACACCACAGAAGCAAAATTCAAAGCGGTCAAATCGGGTGTTCGCTGACCATTCAATCTATGAAATCTATGTTGGTAAAACAATTGGGAATTGACGTTCGTTTAATATTTGATTCCTTTCAGCGTCATGTTACTTTTCTAACTGTTCTGTGATTAGGAATCAACAACATTTCCAACAATTTCTAAATACATTCCACATTCCCATTCAACGTCACGTCAATGGAAACTGGGCCCATCAAGGCATCGCCAAATATTCTAGCCCATACATCCAGTTTAAATTCTTGAATCTCTTGACTCTCTTCATCTTTTATGGATGCAATCTGTACAGCTTTGTAACTGCCCTTGCAGATGAGCAAGAAAGTCCACCAACGTAAGTATCCGTACGAAATCAAACATATGCATTTTTATTAGGGTTGCCGTTCGTTAAACAACTACTATCGCACGAACACGGCTGCGCTCAGCACCGTAAATAAAAAATTATTTGTACCCTTTTCGCACTGGAATAAACCATTTTAACCGTGATTGTGCTAGAACGTTCTTATGTTAAAAATGATATGCGAACAAAAAGACGGGCATGATAAAAAAAGCCGACTACTCGTAAATAATATGTGCAAAAAACACAAAGCAAATATCTAGCCAATTCAGTAGAAATTTTCTAGTCGCATTTTCAATTGCAGTATATAAATACAGCCAGTGTGTTTATAAAATATCAGGACCATCGTAGTCGAATGGATATCTAACTAAATCCATGAATTACTTTTTTGTCACCAGTAGACTATAGTTAGCAGTGCACACAATCAAAAATCGAGCAAACTTTAAATTGTTTAATTCAAATAGAAATTCTAATTTCGAACGCAAACCGAAGTCTGTACGCTATAAAACTTTGATTTAACTGCGAGTGCCGGATATCTGGATTAATAAAGCGCTGAATTCATATTAGCCCAACTCGTATTAAAACTGGCTATAACGAACTCGAGTGTAATCGACATCCACTTGCAGTTTCTTGTGTTCTGATGTAGCAAATGAGTTCAGGACATTAGTCGCATTCCGCAGAAGTCAATTTAAACTATGAATGAAAAATAATTTAAACCTTGGTAGTTAACAGACGCATATTTATTAGTTCACTTCGATTTCTTTATTAGAAATCTAATAAATGGTTATACAGCAGGAAATGCAAACGCTTGAACGAATGTGCTTTCATAAAAAACTACTTTGCAGTTTTTTATCTTTTAAAATTTGTTCATTCATTTTTTTTGTCAAAATATATAATAATATATTCTGCAACAATTCTGATTAAGGTGCCATTTTCAATGGTCATTAATTAACTATTTCTTCCTGTTGCACTTAACTAGATTAATTGTACGCGATAGTACGCTTTCCATTAATTATTGACAAATGAAGGCATCATCTGTTGAACATTACCTACAATATTCGTCATATTACGATAATCGGCAACCACATTCCATTCCTCATATTGTTATATAACATAGGAAATAAGTAGGATTTTACAGCCACTACTTTAATTGTCATGTTTAAATTTTTCAAGCTTGTCTTCAACAAGAAATTCTAATGTAAGAAAAGAAAACCTACACAAAATACGATAAAATAACGTTTGGTTCTAATTATTATGGAATTGCCTGTGACATATGAGCTTGTGATAAAGTCTCCGCAGTATTGATACTAAAGAAATAGAAGTCGCATGTGTTAGCGTATTTTAACTTTATTTCTTACACAAGTTAAAGCTTATCGACGCTTTGTTGCTAGTAAGTAGTTATTACTAACGAAAGTTGCTGATTGATGGACAAGGCATAAGGAACAATAGGTACAATAGTACCAATGTAAAAATATATAAATTTTATTTTCCTTAAGATACTACTTGTTAGTTATAAAAAAGGCTATATTAAGTCGCAGAAACCAAAATCTACAATACTGATCTCAAAGCAAAAGTAATTCTTATTAAACATCAAAAAGTGCCTGTTTTCATTGCTTCTGTTGTCTCTGTAGTGAATAATACTAAATTGCTCGAATTTATTTTAGACGCAGCAATTCATCAAATAGCTTTTGTTTACCATTTGAAAATGAACGCTCTTGCGTGACAGTTTTATCAAACCTCAAAAGTAATACTAAAACACTTTGCAAACTGAAGCTAAATGTTATACCCTTAAATGCCACCATTTCGTCTTTCAATTGCTATCATAACGCAATATTTGTAAAGGAAACACTGAAGAATCTTCAGTCGTTTTAAATAACTTCTGTTGTCTTAACTGGTACTAACTAATAAATATCTATTCAAAAATATTGTTCTTGATTATAAAATCGGATATATGTTTCTGATGTTTTATTTTTGCTCATGTTGCATTCCCTCTCTTAATAATCAACATTTAATATTTTTCCAGTATCTGTAGTTTTATGAATACAGCTCTAACAATTAGGAAAATATTGAAGATTATATGAAACCTTTATCGTACTATTTATACAATGTAATATTTGTCAAGTATCCTTTTCATTGTTTACGCCATAATCTTAAATGTTAGAAGGGTAAATATTGAAAATGAACATAGAGTTTTTTTATGAAAATATTCGCTATGATATAAATGAAATAGAGCGCAATATCGCCTGCTTTAAGCGTAGGACATATACAGTTCAGAAAGGCATGACAACTTAATAGCGAGGTTATATAATATATGAACAAGCTTAATAAACTTATTCATCCAATGGGAGCAAGACATTCATGAGGGCGACACAATGCCACCGATATGCAACGTCATTCACCAGGCTCTAGTGGAAACCCTTACCCTATCGGTACGCCTCCTCAATATGCGTTTAAATCACCTTTGGGAAGTTGGCACTTTATTGTCTTCATGAAATTCGTTTGTCTAACACATAATTTCATTTACCCATGCTACATTAAAAAGTTATTGGCCAGTTTACAATTATTTTTAAGTAGCACCCCGGAATAAAAAAAATAGAGATATTATGCTCTTTATCGATTGTCGAAAGTTTCTCCACATTTTTCCAGCTTCATTTGTCCAACCCCATAAAAAATTATCACAAATAAAAGTTTTTATTGATTCAACAAACGTGGGAAAACGAATGGCATGAAAAACATTCAAAATCACAAAAATTTGGGAAAGCAGCTTTACACAGGTGTTTAAATTAGCGATAGAGGTCGACAGCAACGGTTTCTGCGAAAAACACAGATCTCTGCAGATCTACCGTCCGCATTGGTATAATAACCTATGACTGCGCTGATAAGACTTAAAAAGCAGAAACTGATTGTTCTGCTACAGGCAGCGTGGCACAGACTTTTTCGGCATTCATGCGATCTTTAATAACAAAGTTTCGCACAATGTCCACTCCAGCTGTAGATTAATGTCTGAGGTCATATATAACATAGAGGTAATACAACAAAAAAATAAAACAATGACATTTTCACATAATCACTTGACATCCTGATGTGTTAACGAGAAAGTTTATTGGGAAATGCCGATCAGCGGTAAACAACCCATAATTGACTAGGCTGAAACGTTCGGGTCCTTTCTATCAATTATCACCTGTAAATTCGAGATATTTCGCGAACAATGCACCGCTTGTGTTTTGTTTGTCAGCCATTACGATTGGTTTGCCTTTGGCGTTAGGCAGTTCTTGTGCAAAGCGACTAATATAAAAATGTTAGCTTCGATCAGGAAACTCCTATTGAACGCTGGCGTGTTGTTCGTTTTGCGGACCGTGGTCAATTTGAACGTGATTATTTCGGCGAGCTTTTAACATATTTGGATGAATGATGTGTTATGAAGTTAAATTGGGTAGAGGTGTTAGATGGCACGAGCAAAAAATTTTGTTGTGACATCTAATGAGGTTGCTAAATGACTTCGGACGGGAATGTTCACTTGATGTGAGCCGAAAATGGGTAAAGATGGCTCGTATATTTATATAAACGGAGTAAAATATTTTTCGCGGAACCATTGAAAGTTATTATAGTTTAGAAGCGAGAGAAGATACTAAATCGTTTTATGGGGTTACTCTAATGCTAAATGAGGAAAAAGTATGTGGCTAGAATGGATAGTGCGAAATGGAACAAAACCCTAATATCAGCTACTGGCTGGATATATCTTACATACGTTACTCAATAAATCTCTATTTTGACACATATATGGCAAAAGTATTGACAGACCTATATGATTTCCGGATAATACCAACCCTCAAACGATATTTAACAAAATTGCTGACATCATTCTGGCTAGTTTTCAAGTTACAGTGGTTTTAGTGTCGCCAGTTTTGTAATTTTGAAAACGACGGATAAAAAAGAATATCGTATGTTGTTAAAGATTGTGAGGTAAAATACTGTTTAAGCCGTGATAAGTGTTATAGAGACTCAAAACATCAGCGAAATTAATGCTCTGGTCGGACAAAATTGGAAGTTATTCCGGAAAATATAAAAAAGTTCATAAAATAATTTTGGAAGGCCGTACAGTGAAATTGCATGAGATAGGAAAGGAATCAGAAATTAGTGATTACAATGTTAGATACATGAACATTTGAACTTTTGAAGTGGATGCCGTGTTTGCTCACACCGGACCAAAAACAACATCGCGTCAACGATTCAGATTTGGATTTGAATTGAATAGTTAATATTACATTGCATTATTAGATCGACTGAATGTAGAAATCAAGAGAAAAACAGCCTCACGTGCAAAAGAAAAACAGCTGTCAGCCAGTCACAAGTCGATGAAAAAGATGGTTAAATTGAATGAATTACGCCTTGAATTGCTTCAATGCCCACCATACCGTCCAAATCTGACTCTCAGTTACTAGTGATATGGTGTATGTTGGAGAATACAGTCAGATTTCTAAAAAAGGATCCTTTGCCTTAGTCGGATCGGATTTAGTAATGCGGTATTATGTCAATTTAGATAGAAGATAGAAGACTTCTTTAAAACTTAATTTAAAAGCGCTTAAGATGACATATTGCTATCTAGTTGCCCTGGACACTTTCCAGTATACAAAATTTAATTTGGTTGCTGTGGTAAAAGCTATGACGTTTTATAAATAAGCTGTCAGAGCTTGGCATCCAAAAGTTCAATTGTAACAAAACTTAATTTTTGAAAACGGCATTTCTGGGAAAAAGCCAAAGTTTAATAAAACCTGTTTCGGTCAGTTATTAAGTACTTATTTCTGAAAAGGATGCCTAGGGTGATCAGTGTTCTTTATATATTACTATTAAAAACTGGGTTGCGGAATTTACAAGAGGAAGATCAGATATCAAAGACGAGCACCGCTTAGGATCATTTTCTGTGACCACTCTGGAAAATATTTATCTTATCCATGATCCACACAAATAGCAGAAACACTGCACATTTCCTACGAACGTGTTTCATATTTTTCACTTCGATTTGGGAATAAGGTCAAATGGATTCCGAAATGTGCAGTCGTTTTAAAGATTCGTCAAACTTTTTAGATCGCATAAACTTCGTACAGTTTGACAAACGAAAAATTGGTCGCGAGGGACTAATGCGCGTGCGTTATTTTTGTACTACCTGCAAGATGGCCGCTCACAGCTGATTGCTGAGTTATTTTCTTTGTGTCAACTTGTCAATATACTTGTGTGTTTATATTTAAAAAATGAAGGTAGTGAAGGGTGGTTTTTCACACACTTTTTCAAAATGCAAGAACAATAGCCACCATAACAGCGACATGAGCTTTTTTGGTTTTCCAAATATGTATACAAAACGGTATGCACTAACATTTGAACATTCCATTCCCAAAACAAGCGTTTTTGTTGAAGTTTTCTCGCTGAAGACTGGACATTTTGTTATGACACAGCAGATTTAGGACAAAAAGACACACTCTTGTTATATAAAAGTTATGGCTTTTCACAACAGCGATTTCGCAAATGATTTACAAAATAGACTGCTGCACAATCTTAGAATATATTTCTTTCATCTTATGCATTATGTATTACAAATACATATATGAAAATCAAGCATACAGAATTCAATTAAGATAGGAATACTTTTGTATTTGWACCCCCAAAATGGTAGACGGTMTCAAGGTCATGAGGAACACTCGGAGATTTCCGATTGTTGTCGCMACTGTATACAAAGTAAATATCTATACTGTGGTATAAGTCTATAAGGCTTATGTTGAATAAATTAAATTTTGTTTTGAATTATTGTGACGTTTTATATGGTAGGCCAGATACATATCAATATTCCCTCGTACACGAGTATCTCGTTGTTATACCAAATACTGCATAATATTGTTTATTTGCGTGGTGGCCCGTAAGACCAGAAGCTTTAGAAAAGATTATATATAGCTGCCCTTGTCTCTTCTCGCAATTTGCATTCCCCGCAGTTTCGAAAGTAAATCACGTACTCCGACTGTCATGCGTTTTTATCCACATCGCAGGCAGCCAGGTAATTAAATAAAATCTAATTTACCGTTTATCACTCCGGCAATCAATGTTTAAATTATCCGCACATTAATTATTAGATAAATATCGATCGCAGACAGGAGGCCAATAAAATACGTCGCAAAGTAGCGGCGGGCTAGTAATTTTCTAGATTACATTAAATTCTAATATAATCGAGAAAATTGCTGCTGACGGGAACGACAAAAAATAATTTGATATACGATGCCGGTAACAGATAATAAATGTTTTCGCTAACAGGTAGGTCGGTGCAGCACCGCTGTCTACGAGTTTTACTACGGTAGATTCTTCCGCCAGGAAGCAGAATTATTATGCACGATAATTATCATGCGGTGAGACGGCCTACCACGTGGAATAATATTTCACCATTCTGTGATGATTGATTTACTTCGCTATGGCYCCAAAACAATGTAGCAACTACCGACTATACCTACGTCCATCCCAAATGTGGAAAACAGCATACAAGGTCTGATTATTCAATTCACGGAACAATATGAACGTATACTGTACATTAACCATTATATTCAAAATGTTTCGCAATTATGAAAAATAGTGATCCATAAAGAACAAATGAAACTAAATATTATAAAATACTTTGACAGCTTTGTGTATATTTAGAGTTGACAATTATTATCTACTAACGGCATCTCATTAGCTTTTTTTGTTAAAAGCCTTAACGCCTTATGCGGCTTGTCTTGAAATGATTAATACAGTCAGCATTTTAGACTTTTCAATTAATATCTTGATATGTGACCTTGCTTGAAGAATAGGTGTAATTGCAATTATTATTGAACAGTCGAGGCTCTATTCAAAGCTACAACGGATTTCATTACTTACGCTCATTAAGTATTATGCAAAATCAATTTAATTTATTTAACATTCTTCACTTTCATCTTCCACACTTTGCAGCAAATGTCAGTGAACGTGTTCAAATATCGCCAAAGTAGCATTTAATACAAAACAAGCAATTCATAAATTACAAAGAAAATAAATATTGCGTAGAGAGAGTTTGCTTTTAGATTCAAGTAATAGGGAAAATAGAGATGTAATGATTCAAATTAAAAACATTTCTTGGCCTGTTTTGAGATATCTGAAGTCTATTTTGAGGTGCATTTGTCCAATAAGTGTGGAGCCGTAAGAATACTGTATAGTTTTATTTAAGTACATCCATTTATTACCTCCAACATTGGTGATATAAATAATTTAGTTGTGTTTACCCTTTACTCCTCTAAGGGTGTTTGTAAAGGGAACATTAAAAAAATAAATAAATATTACGTTACGTACACGTAAAATCACATTTGTTAATAACGATGTCTGCAGTCTTGCTTGTATTAATAGTTCCAATTGCATCTTATCATCTCCTGATAAAACTGTGGCAGTAGGTATCATCCGTAAACATAACAAATCAAAGTTTTAACTTTACAAATGTAAATGTGTACAGGGTGTTCCAATTTTGATTGCATAACATGGATAACTTTATTATCAGTTACATGGGAAAAGGTTTGCCTTTTACGGTGCATATTAATAATATCGTTCATTTGCCAGAATTATGACACATTTAAAAAATTGTCAGTTTTGAGATATTAGCATAAATATAATCAGGAAAGTGCCTTCTTTTTACACAAACTATGGAACCAATGTAGATATAGCAGTTTTTGTGAGATAACACTAMTGCTACTGACTCATTCTAGGTTATATGCTATTGAGTTGCCGAAAGACTGACATCCCACCATCTCAGTTGTGCATGTGTCTGATGCATAAGTAGCACATCTCGAAAAATGTCTCATTTATGTTAGGGTTTTGTTCCCAAATAAATCTTGAGAATATTCAGAAGCGATTAGCTTTTCTTATAAAGTAACACATACCCGATAGAAAACGAACTGATTTAATGGAAGTAATAAAAAAAACGCATTCCTAAAACGCATAACCTATTTTTTAAATTATTATAATTACCAGTAGATAACCTACCTATTTAAAAAAAATGACATTAAGGAGTCTGTGAAGCTTATGCATAATTTAAAATTTTAAAGATATAATACATTACATAAAACAAAATGATTATATAAAACGCAGCTATATTTTATAGTTCTCCCTTTCAAATATAATCAACAAAACAATAATAAATCTAAGAATTTTGAAACTCAATTATCTCAATATGAAGTTTTTTTAGTTGTCGAAACCTAAATTCGTTTTTGGAGTCTGTTGTTGGCGGTTACTTCACTTGTGATAAAAAAACAATGTTAGAGCACTTTTCATGCTCTTCAAGCTGTAGCAGTTATATTTTACAAAAAACGCTTCGTTCCGAAGAAACCACTATGAGATCCGTTCTTTGTTCTGGCAACTAAATTGGAGTGTTACAGCTTAGAAATGCCGAAGTTTTCCCGTTTCAGCGATGTATCCCATTAGATGTTTTAACTCACTTATAGACCTTATCAAATGTAACTAAATCTGTCTTTCTTTGGGTATGAAGACTTATGGGTAAAAACGAAATACAAATTAATCTACACTAAGCTCCCTGTTCTAATATAGCTGAGTTTATGGTTAATGAAAGGTACGACATGTTTTGTTTTTATATTAAGTGGAACAAAAATGCTACACGCGCCGCTGTGCAGTATTTGAATATATATCCAGAAGTGGGGCGACCGTCATCATGATAAGAATTTTTAGAAGACTGGACGTGTATTTTCAAGGGCATGGTTCTTCTGAAAAAACCGAATAGAGATTAGTTAGCTTTAGCTTTTAAATGTCAATCTAGAAATATCCACAAGGTAAATTGAAAGGCAAGTGGATGTGTCCAAATCTGAAGTGTCAGGCATTTTAAGAATACACAAATATTACCCTTATAGAATGCACATTGGCCAAGAATTGTGACATGCTGATTAGCCGAAGCGACGAACCTAAAAAACAGATTTGTAAAAAGTTTTAGCTACACAAGCGAAACTACTTGATCTCCTAGGTTCCCTAATATGACGCCACTTGTTCTTACGGGGTTCTCTGACAAAATGCTGTGTACCAAAACAAATATCCATGAGACAATATAAAAGAACTGCAGCAGGGACGGGTAGTTCGTAGTGTGAATAGAAACTGTAGGTAGTTAGTAGTAGTATTGTCAAGCTAATTGCTGTTTACATTTATGTTGTACTTTTGAGGTACTATTGTAAATGCGGTTTCGTCAGGTGTCATTAAGTATGGGTTTTTTTAAATGTATTTATAAACAGATGCAGCTTTTAAAAAAATGTATTTAGATTACGCCGTTCTGGGTATAAATATTTGCTGCAGTTAGTGCAACTTTCTTTTCAATATCCCTCACTGACTTTAAATGTTGCGAGGATAATATATACCAAAGAATGAACCTGATGATGATGGCTTCTTCGTAACGAAACGTTTTACGCATATAAATAAATTAAAATTACGGCAGCTTGAACAGCCTGAAAAAGTACTCCAAAAAACCAGTTTTGATTTCTGGTCAGAAGGCAAGTAAGCGTCAAGTAATGACTCGAAAATGATTAATCCCATTTATGCCAGCTTAACTGGGACACATATACAGCACATACTGCAAAAGGCCCAATACCGAACCCTGAGCAACACCCACTTTTTGTTCCTTTTTGATCCAGCGACTCACACCGTCTACCGTTTAACACCGTATGGTGTCCTCTATTTTCCAGGTATGCCTATAGTAAAGTGAGCCCATGTGAATAGTTTAGTTTGTTCAGTAACAGTTATGTCCACTGTATCAAAGGTATTCTGTAGATCAACGAAAATTGCTACCACATGCCGTTTTTATACATCCCACATAGACATACAGAACTACTTTGTATCTATCAAATCCATAGTTTTTATGGATGTTCGTGGTTTTATAACTTTTTCTACTATATTTGGCAATGTAGTACATTCATGTCGTCCTTTCATCCTTTTTATGTACCGGGATTGTTTTAGAAACGTTTAGTTCCGTTCGATAAATCGACAAGTTTCTCTCCAATAACATTAAAGTGTGAATCTTATTTGGCTTATGCTTTATTCTAAAAAAATACTACAATATTTGATACTTCATGGCCAGAGATATACAGGGTGACCTATAAGTTCTGTACCAAACTTGAACAGATGAATAATGATGATATTCTAAGTAAAAAATGTTATATGAACATATGTCCTTTTTCTTTTAGTTTAGAAGTCATAAGCATTCTAATTATTTACGTTTATATAATTTTCCTAAAACATTTTCAATAAAAATCTAAATATAAATTATAAAAACTGCTCAAAATAACCACCTTGCGCAAGACAAGTTTTACATCTTCGAACTAAAGACCGTGTTATGCGCTGCACAAAATTTGCATCGTTTCTAATTACATGGCCTGCATTTATTATTCTTTGTATTAATTGCTCGCGATTGGTAATCTCCACCTGATGAACGAGCTGCTTCATATGACCCCACAGATAAAAATCTAAGGGATTCAAATCCGGCGAGCGTGGCGGGCAAGCTACTGGACCTTCGTTACCAATCCAATGATTTGAAAAATTACTATTTATATATTGAGCCGTCATGCTGGTACCACATATTAGTGATCACATTAAGTGGTACTTCGTCTATTAGATCATAAAGAGTATGCTCCAAAAGTTGTCTGTACAATTCCCCATTTAAGCGATCATTTATGATCTGTACAGGCAGCAAGGTATTATTGAAAATGCCACCCCAAATATTTAAACTAAAACGTCGCTGAAATCGCCTGAGTTTAAGGGTATGGGGATTTTGCAAAGACCATACATGTTCGGGAGTAGGCGAACTGGGTTCCGGCCGTCGCCGGTATACTAATCTGCAATGCGAATTGGGTCCCAAACATATGCGAGTTGGGTCCCAGTAAGCCGAAGTGTTATAAAAAATATTTTCTTAGAAAAACAAAACCCATTTTTTCAGCAGAAATCGAAAAAACTTTTTTTCTGCATACTGCGATAACTCATACGAAGAGTCTGCCATCTACTATTTAAAAGTAATGAACATTCATATTTCAAAGCACATAGCAAAGGTCAGTAATAGATATTGTCTACTGTTACGAACAATTCTAAAAAACTTTAAGTGTCGTATGATATTGTTTTTTAATGATTTCATGCTATTGAAATTTTGAATAAATTTCGTATTTTTTTTCAATTGTTTACTGAATAGCACGTAAGCATGTTTGTTGTTTAATTCGTAATTTTAAAACTTTCCAAATTTGGACTCACTTTTTGAGAAAGCAATCGTGAGCAGAACAATATTCGTTGTTTTTTTTTACACTAATTTGATATTTTACAGCATTAAACACCGAAAGAAGAATTTAAATTTAAACTTATCCAAAAAGATACTTAATAAAACTTACCCTCTGCCTTAATAAATGCCTTGCACAAGGTTCTTTTATTCGTACAAGTCCACCTTTTCACGGTTTTCTTGTTTATATACTTGTGAAAGCCGAACTTGAACTTATTTAAAACAATAAGTTCTTTGCCTTTTTCACTCACTTCACAACTGAAACGGCATTGTTCTGAACACTAATTCACAAATGAAACTAAAATTTATGCACTATCTGTCGTAGCCCAAATATTGCAAATTTTATAAATAGGCGGCTAAATTGTACACCAATAAATGACAAAATATTAGGAAGAAGGGATTTTGGGGAAAATAATATCCTCTGTAATTGCTTTATTGGGATTAAACAGTTCCAGGAATCAGTGGGACCCAACTCGCATAGAACCTTTTCTAGCTAACAGGTATACTGGGGCTTAGTGGGACCCAACTCGTACCTTTCCACATGTTCATTATGGAAGTTTGTTATGCCATATATGAACATATGCTCATATAACATTTTTACCTAGAATATCATCATTATTCATTTGTTCAAGTTTGCCATAGAGCTTATAGATCACCCTGTATAATGAAACGATACAAAAGCATTGTATGGCCATATTAACTTATGGTGTCGAACATTCTTTGTGAAGCCCGCCTCCTTTACTATACAAAAAAACAAGCAAAATAAATTTTTCACAAAAGTTAAATATTATAATGTTCAGCTTTTAATCTCTTGACGCAACAACCCTTGCATTTATTTTCCCACAGGTTTCACTTCATGCACTATCTTTCCACGAGTTCGCCCACAACACCTGAAATTTCAGGAAATAGTCGGTCGCCTACCGTTCAGCGATTAGAAACCCTGCCAAGCGGGAATACCGTCACGTATAGGACGGCGTCTCCACTGTCTTTCGGTATCTAATTACAGGAAACTGCGCTCGCGTTATCATCCTCGCGATTAAATTGTTATTTGACGGCACATTTTAATCGGCCCTTCTCCCGCCAGATAACGAAACCCTCGTCGTTATCAGTGTAAATATTAATTTCTGTGAGCCAGCGGCTTATTTACAGTTTCTTAGTAAGTGGGGGTCGCAGCTGAAAGTGATAGTCAAGCTGATACGATGGTAATAAAATGGAGGGTGTTGACGGAGTGGAAAAATCAAATGCTAAATAAAATTAATTCAGAGTGCTATCCCGATTATTTTGAAAGAGTATAGTGGGCAAATGCAGAATAGCTCAATTCGTACAATGCTAAAAAAACGAAGAAAAAAGAGCAAAATGTATAGTGTCATCACTTTTTCAGGAAAAATCTGTACTTCGTTCAGATTACAAGCTAAAATTATTAAAGAAGTGTCGCAATGATCTATAACTCGCTCTCTTTTATTTCATTTTTAACTTGAAATGTGCTTGTTTTGGTGGTCCCGAATGTTACGTCGACTGTTGCATCGGTGCGTTTTTGACAACAAACTACAATAAATTGCTAAGTTCTGCCTAGAAATGCTAACTTCATCTGACTTAACCAATAGATTAATTGCATTTTACCGTCCGCTAGACTTGTCTTAATATACTTATATTAACTTTTACTATTGACAAAACACAGAATGTAACCTTTATACTAGCTTCAACAAATATACCTAATTATGAGGGGATAAATGTATTAGAAACAAATCGATTACATAAAATATGCAAGACGTTTTGTTCGTCAAGTAAGCGGTGAAGCCCTAGATAATCAAAGATACATCTATAACTGTTTTACGAAATTGTATAATTTTGTCGAAGAACACGCTGGGGATGATTTTATGTTTTGGTCACACCTTGGGTGCTGTGGCTCAAAATTGGCCAGACGACAACAAATTACCATGTGTCCCACAAAACAATTCCTAGGCTCGTCCCAAAAATGAGCTAAAGCTTCAAAACAGAATGAAATGCTAGGTGTCTCTTAAAGAAGTTGCGCTTAGTGAACCATGTCCCATTTGTTTAGTTTAATTATTTATATTTTTGTTGCTTATAAAACAGTTAGTTACTAATTATTACAACTGTTTAATGCATGTTTGTAGGAAAAAAAAGTTTTTTGTTTGTTGTAAAACTTATGGGACATACGTTATTAAATGCTGGCAGAACGTATTGTAGCAGATTCCCAAATATTTAACAGTATTAGGGTCTAAATCTTAACAAGGTGCATGGTTCAAAGTGAACATAAACGTGAACCGTTTTACCTGCATTAAATTTAACACTTGTCCTCAAAGAACCGGTCTTTATTTGCTTTCTTTTCTTTCAACCAGCCTACAGAAGGTATTTACTAGATTTACTTACGTTAAAGTTTGACAGGAATGGAAAGACGGAAAATAGGGATACGCTGTATTGGTAGGTACACAAAAAGTAAAACCAAATATTTCTTTAGAATTTATAAATTTAAAATGTAAGTAATATATCACTTTGGTCAGTTGTGCTAGCTAGGTAATAAGAGTACATATAATGTAATGTATAACACTGAGGACAGATTTCGTCAAGCTATGAAACAACTGCTTTTTGATTTGAAGTAAGCTGTTATGTTGTTCCCTTATTTAAGTTTTGCATTTTACTGTTTAATTTAGATTAAGTGAATACACAGGTGCATTTGGTTAAGTATAATAGCCAAGTTTACTTTCAAKAAAGCCCTTATTAAATTAAGGTAAGGTGGGGTAAGTGTGTCGCCGGGGTAAGTGTGTAACCACCAAATACTTTTCCCATAATGTAGATTTAGCAGTTGCCATCTATGAACTACTGGAGGAAACTCCCTAAGCTTCCAATGTAACTATATAGCAGCAAATAAATATCTGTAAATCAGGTTGCAGAATCGGATTATTCCTCAGGTTGTTTTCTTCTGCTGCCACGGAGTTGTAACCGCGAGGTATAATCAGCCGGCATCGATTCATTCAGTGCGATTTTAAATTGGATGTTTATGTGAATAAGGTAAGAGACAATTAAATTTTAACTTACTATAAGTATTTTTATGTTAATTTGTTTTTTCGTAAAAATTATCGGGTAATACACAGTTGCCCCAAGAAAAGGAAAGTGTGTACTATTTTTTTGAGGCAAGTGTGTAAGTATATTACACACTTTCCCTGTGTAGCAGTTTCCATTGTTTTAGTAGTGATAATAAATATCAGTTGCAGGAGACGCTCATTAAGCAAAATATGGGCAGAGTTTATGTGAGAACAAGCGACAGGGCCAAGTCCTACACCAAACAGGACCTAGAACGAGCCATGAATGAAGTACGAAGCGGTACAATCACCGCCTATAAGGCTAGTGAAAAATATGGAATTCCTAAGATGACTCTGAATTATCATCTAAGGGGTATACGAGGCAGAAAAAGTGCAAAGTTTTATATTTTTTATTTAAAATTGTCACCAGTGATAATTACATAGGGYAAATTCAGGTTGTATACAAGCTGTCCACATATCCTTGTCACATATAAGTGCGTAATATGAATACAAAAAAAATGCAAATAATTAATCTAATGCATAATCATTAAGAACTTTATTTTGTTTGAAGAAATTTGTTTTTCTGTAGGAAAAGTATTTTTTTTTGTTTTTATAGCTAAGAAGGGCTTTTCGATTTTGTAAAGTTTGTATCTTTTTAAGCTTAACACATAATAAAAAAATTCAAAAGGCTACTCAAACTAATTTTTTCGTAGATTTACACACTTTTACCTGTGATAACTACACAGACTAGTCTGGGAATTCCAGGCCATATACACACTTTCCCCGTGTGACGGGGTAAATGTGTAATACGGACACAAAAAAAAATAAAATGGAAGTATATCAAAACGGGTGCATTAATAAAAAGGTTTAACACGCTTGAGATGTAGCTAATATAACCCATAATATTGGGTGAAAAAATAATTTAAACATCTCCAGTATTTTGATTGTAAACATGAGATATATCCGAACTTTCAGAATTTTGCTACACAGTTACCCCAACTTACCTTAAATTAAATATAAAATAATATCTCCCTGCAAAAATGTGAGTTCCTAAAAAGAGTAAGACATATAAATATCTTAAAGATAGATTGTGGATATTGCTTCTCCAAAAGCGCTGTACCCTATAAACTGCTTGATAACAATGAAAAAGGTATAATGTTAATTAAAGTGTTTTGTTTTGTGCTTGACATGCGGTCTTCCCATAGAAAACCATTTTTTTCTATTTCGCGTTTTAATCAGTCTTCTACGACGTCACCGATTTTAATAAAAATCCGTGTTCTAATGAGTTTCCTTAAAGCATGGATTGTATAGTTTTTTTAGGAAACGAAGTTGGTAAAACTGCCAGATAACAAGAAAAGTCAACAAGTGTAAGAAAAAAGTTAAATCAGAATGAGACTTAAATATTATTTATTTTTTAGAACAAATACTGTATATACTAGTATTAAGGGTGCCATTTTCGGGCGAGCTAAGTGCGAATCCCGGAATATTTTCTAGGTTATGTAGAACATTTGATGATTTTGAAACTAGTAAAATTTCTTAAATAATTATTTCCTTCTGAATATGCGAATTTTCGCCATTATTCTTCAAATGGGTATAGACTTGTGAATCAGAAAGCTAGAGGTATTTTGCAATAATTTGTGACATCTCATCAACTTTGTACAACCCTACACTTTCCATTTCGGTAATAAATAAAGAGACTGAGAGGGTGATTTGTTCTAATCTTACACTTGAATATTTGTTGATCAAACATACCCAGTTTGATTCAATGGTAGTCAATGGCCTGATGGCCTTCTGAGCAATTAAAGTACTGAATCAACTCAATAGTATGCTATTTCTTCCCGCGCCACAATAACCCATAATTAAAGCAACCTATATAAAGAACTGCCCATGTTATGATTTCCTCAAATTGAACGTTCTTAAACTTTTATATTTTAGGTTGGTGATCTTCTCCGTGTCTTCAGTAAGAAGACTAGTTACACCAATTTCGACATATCCACATGTTTTTTGACATTTATTACAGATCTCAATTTGGAATGAACAAAAAAACAATCTAAAATCACTTCAGTACGAATTCTTGTTCGTTCTCTTGATAGTATTTTCTTTCGAAGTTTTATCCTCACGATTTATCGAAGGTCTTGCTGCAAATATTCTTTATCAATATTCGCTGTATATGACGTTTTAAAATGAAATTAGATACTTTGCCCGCTAACGGACTACTCGCAGTTCGGTCCCTTCTTTGCCCAAACCTGTTTTCCAAATTTCATGAAGTGGGCCAATTAAAATTTTCGCCTGGCGGCCCGAGCGATCCTCGCGCACTACGCCGTTGGTAAATATTAATTTGTGGGAACTCGGGTATCCAGAGGAAGTTGGTCCGCTGATTAAGAATATGCACATCTGGATGAAAGAGGAGAGCTGCTTTTGTTTGTAATTAAAATGAATGCACACCGGCGCGCCTGTTTGTTCAGTTGGCGTGTTTTAAATTGAATACTGAATAAAATCGCTCTCGTTGTTCGGGATTTATTTGTGTTGGTGAAGCAGCAACGCTAACGAATCGATCGGTAAATGAGTATTTACTTTCCCATCTTGATAAGTCTCGGTTCTTAGAAGGGATTTCTTGGCTTACACAAGTTGGCGGTAGGGATAAAAATTGAAAACAATGGAATCGATGGTAATTTAATTACTGATGTAATAACTATGAGACGACTATACAATAATAATATTATGGTTAGGATCCTGAAAAGAGAAAAAAGGTCCACCCGAGATAACGATACAAGAGAACTGCAATTATTTTACACCGAATATGTTTGAAAATGGCCTTATTTGAAATTTCTCGATTAACATTTTCACGTAAGCTATGTGCAAACTAAGTGGTACAATAACTAAAAATGATCCGAAATTTAGACCTTAGCAATTATTTTAGCATAAAAATATTAAGTTTATTTGTTTGAAAAGTACCTGAGGGTCTAGCTGAATCTCTTATCTTTCAAGTAAGCATCCATTTATCTCTAAATATTCAGTAGATTTGAGGTGGTGCTGTTTTGTAAAAATTCTCTTTATTCTCTTATATCTTCCTTGCTCTTTCTTCAGGAGCCGAACAGACAGCGTGAAGACTCGATTATCGCTGCTCTTCGGTTGTATTCTGCATTTGTTCGCAACAGCTCGATCATTTTGAGGTTACAACTGTTTACTAGGACTGGGCAAAGTATCGATACCTACTCAAAATATCGATACCTTTGGCGGTATACAGTATCGATACCACATTGTTGTAGTATCGAAGTAACGAAAGTATTCAAAAGTATAGAAAATATTCAAAAGCATCAAAGTATCGAAAGTGTTTAAAAGTATCGAAGATCGAAAGTATTCAAAAGTATCGAAGTCCGAATATATTCAAAAGTAAGTATCGCAGTATCGAAAGTGTTTAAAAGTATCTAAGTATCGATAGCAAGGTTTGCCCAAAAGTTTTTAGGAATTCAAGCAACAAGTGTTTTTTCTGAACGCGTTTTTAGCACGGGTGGGAATGTTGTAACCGATTTACGTGCATCGCTGACGGCAGATAATGCTGAGCAATGAACAAAATAATTGTCCCCAAGTAGAAAAGTAAAAGATTGAAATGTCTTGTTACTTGAAAAAAATGTTCTTCTTTACATTTGCAGTCCCATGTTTACGAGTGATTCTTTTAGTGCATTATATAAAAAGTTATATAAACGTATAATTTCTCCTTCAGTTTTAGGTTAGGTTAGATTCCCACATATTCCTTGTCACCCCGTATATTATTATTATATATTTAATTTTAATAGTATTATTTAGTTCATTTATGTATTTCTTATAAACACAGTTGTTTAAAATATACTGGTGAGTTTTAAACAAAAACGCTGGTATAGGTAAAATCTTATTATCATTATTTTTAAGAAGTTTACCTAACATAAGAATAACATACCTATTGAATTGTTTGTGTTTTTTCAATAGAAATTGACTCAATTCAACGATAACCCATATACAGAACCTGCTATCTACTATTCAAAAATTATGAAAAGTAATAAATGCTCTATTAACTCCCCTGTTCCAAATAAAGATTGTAGAATATACAGTATCCCCACTTTTTCTAGGCGAAACCAAACTTTACTGTTTTCGTTTCAAACACCCCATGTATGGGCTCTCATCGTATTTAGTACAGGAAATTCYATTGATTCCTCATAAAAAAKTTGTAGCTGCTATTTTACAGAGTCGCTAATTACATCTYACAAACAACTGAATACATAAATCAAAAAATAAAAACTGATCTGTTCAAGCGTTTTTGTTCAATACTCGCTAGATTTTTTCGAACTATCTACATACTTTTTACACCCTGTATACAGTTATATACATAATTACGTTTCTGTTTATGGCAGAGTTTAATTTCCTCTTGATTGACCTTTCTTTTAATGTTAGTATTTTCACGGATATCGTAGGTTTTATTATATTTATACTTAAATATATTGTATGTGTAATAAGTTGAGGTGTGTTTTTCAGTATAAAGCACCATCGTGTTTTATAAAGCAAGCTGCTAGGCTGCTACTGTTACTAGTTATTATTTATTAAAGTGCTATGATTACCTACCACTTACATCTCCATAAACAGGTAGGTAGACACTGGATACTTTAAATGCATAATAAATATACTACAAGCATCAAATAATTAAAAAGTAAATAATTTTGCTTGGATTAGGTTTAGATTAGGTTAATTAAATATATGTAAATTGTTAGTACATGCGCCTCAGCATATTCCAAAGTATTCCTATTTCAATAATTTAACCATTGATTTATAAGCACCTATATAAAGTGAAGCAACTTTGATATGCTTGATACTTTCGATACTTTTGATACTTCGATACTTTTGAGTAATATCGATACAGCACCGGTATCATATATCGATGACATGTTGTTTTCCGGGCTGGTTCCCACGTTGGTTATTAGACCTTGACGTTTCGACCGGTCATACGTAACAACGCCCACGCGTCAGTGACCCGGACGAGTATAAATACCCGAGCAGGCTAGGACACTTCAGTTTCAGAGCTACTTCTGAGGAAGACACCGACATGAGTGTCGAAACGTCAAGGTCTAATAACCAACGTGGGAACCAGCCCGGAAAACAACATGTCATCGACAACAACCACGGAAGCCTTCAAACCAAAATCATATATCGATACTTGTCTAATGGTATCGCTCAGCCCTACTGTTTACTATACGCATGTGGCTTTCACGAATGACAACAAGGATCTATTCTATGGTGGGAAATTAAAACTTAAGTGCCACATCCAGTAGTATGAAACACATTTCTTCATTTTTGGACTCGTTTATTGTTTTACTCCGAACAAAATTCTCCACTAAACAAAGCCTTTTGTCACCCATAAGAAAGAACTAAGCTGATGATGCTTACTGACTACAGAAACGTCGTGCTAAATTACTATTAACACTAAAGGATAGTTCGTCAAAAAGTCCCTTAAGAATGCACAATTCCTTTTTCGATCCCGTGACTCTTAAAGAAGAATCAAGATTTTCCGATTTTTCGAAATATCTCGAAAAATATCAGATAAATGTGATTTCTTTTCAAGCTCCTAAAGCGCACATAMACCCTCAACTCTTTTAACCTAATCTCTATGCCTTACTAATTACGATTTACGAGATCCCCATGTAGACAACCGAAACTGAATCATCCTGCATCATGACTCTTTACTTTTACTAAACTAGATCTAATCTCCTTCTGAATAGCAACCGCAGTTGCTCAAAACTAATAAAAGCAGTCTTTATACGTCAAATTCTCTATGCATCATCACACAAAAATGTGATCACTCTAGTTGCACATTTTCCCATTCTACGGGCTTTTAACCGAGCGAAAACGCGCAATTTGCACCTGCTTGTGAAAACACCTGAGATAATGCGATTTATTTTTTTCAAACGCGTCGTAGCAATTCCGTGTAAGGTGAATAAAACCGGGGAAGGTATCAGTCACCCCTGGAATTTCACGCTTTTCTTGTTTAAGATGAGCGCACCGTGGGGAGACGACACGGCAATTTAGGAAGGATCGGAGATGAGAGGGAAATTTTCGTTTTAAACTGCCTTCGAGGATCAAGCTTTTATCGTTTACAGGCGATTTGAGGCTGAACGAAAACAATTGCCGCTTATTGGCGTATTTGTTGGTTAAACAAGACGATGTTCTTGCCTCAGGTGACAACGTCTTTCCTTGAAGCTGGCATTCAATTCCACCAATTGCTATAGAAATTGAATGTTGAAATTTTACAATTTTTTTCAAGAGATAAATGAACCTTTACAATAGGAACCGCTGTTCACATACCATGAAAGAATAAGTCTTCATCCTTATATTTTGGTACACTCTTAAATAAAAAGGCTAATTGATTTGCCAACGCTACAGAATAACATGAAATTGCCTTAAAATTTAAGCACCAAATACCCTGTTATCAATATTTTTTTAATAAACCTATAGCAAATGATGAAGGCGATTCCCATAGCTTAGACATGAAACCGGATTGATATCGAAAGCAACCAACTGACACAAATCGCAGTGACGTACTATAGTATTTTATCTAGGGTATCTAACTAGCAAAGAGGAACACTGACATGCGCAAATTAATGCATGCCGTGATTTGAATTCTCTTATTTCACGTGAAAACTTATTTCTTAACTTCAACTTTCAAAGTTATAAACTGCACAGAAAACCATGTTTCATCACTGCTTTATTTTGGGAAAAACTTTAATAGGTATCGCACATAAAAGTGATTGTTTTTCAAACAAGAATATATATTTGTTTAGATGAGAAACGATGCATATTTGCATTAAAATATCTGTTATATTTTCAAAAAAGCTCTTGTTTTATGAAATGATTAATGTATATTTGAATGATATTTTTAAAAAAACAAATCGGATTTCGTGGTAAACTTATTCCCTTTTATTACCAACAAACAGAARGCATATTTTTTTTAATTTMCGTTTGGTTAATTCTAAATGTCATTATATTTGTATAAAAGTATCACACGATTTTCGTACAAATCTTTTATTCTTTTACTTTAAACCACTGAAAGTCCTACGTCAATAATACGTTTACTTTAAAATAAACAAATGATTATTTACATTAAACGTGACATATTTAAAGTAAAATTACCATGTTTAAATTGCGCGCTAAAATGACGTAGAGGCGCAGTGTGTGCCAGTAGCCAGTGCCAGCATTGCGCCGCGCCGGTCTCGTTCTAACTTCTAACCTATGTTATCAACATATCAACTTATCAACATTCCTCATACTTCCGCAGTCCAGTCCAGTGTTTATTCGTACAAAAACATGGAGATCAACTTCAACATGTATGCAAGTGTGGCAAGTTTGCCAGACTGGGAATTTCCAGAACTTGTAGAAGTTTTCGAGACTAGTTATAATCATTTACTATAGCGTGCCATCACCTATCTAGCTGAAATTTTGCATACTCCTAGAAAATGACCTCCTGAATAGGAATGTGAAATCCGTTGACTGCGGTCGCGACAAGTTTGTGAAAAATGCATGTTTATATACCGAACTTCTTTACGACGCGTGGTGTCATTCCGAATGTTATGGAGTGTTAGGTTTTCTGTATATTACACATGATACAGCTAATAATAAAGAAGTTTGACTTTAAAATATAATCGTATTATTCTAAACCTTTACAAGTTTAAAAATAAAACACACATTTTTATTATAACTACATTCTGCATAAATTTATTTAAAATTGAAAATATCAGTTGTTTAAAACAACACCGTTTTACAGTTGAATTGAAAAAAATCTGTTTTAAACCAATGTATCTTTATTTTTAACCTAATATATAATTTTTTTTGGAAACCGAGTATCATGCTTAATATAAAAATTTTGTTTTCTCAGATGTAACATACTAGTTTTTATTTCAAATACTCCGTAGGTTTATTACGATAGTGAAGTGTAGTTTCCTTTCAAACAAATGAAGTGCCTTAAAACAAGTAAACAATCTTAAAGCAACCAAATTCTTACAGTAAATATGTGAATTAGTTGCGGATATGGGAAACGTTGATGCATTTGAATTGAACATTCATGTTTCACTTCAAACAAACATTATTATGAGTGTAGGTATCGCAGAGCATCGCCAACTTCTGTTGTAGTTTACACGGATTGTCAGCCACCTTAAACATGGCGGCAACTCGTTTTTGGTAACAGGTTCCATATATACCCCACAAGTGGAAAAACGGATAAATGGTGCGATAAACCGTAAGGAAGTGTTTCAGGTCTAAAAACGAAACAGGATGGAACATTCCTCGTCTAGAAAAACCACAAAAATACGGAACGGGCAAAGTCGCCCTCAAAATAAACAAAAACCGATTTTGAATGTCGCTGCATACGCCATTGTATGGAAAGCAAACAAATTATAAATTTGGAATCTATAGTGGGAGGATAGGATAATTAAATGAAATCTCAATAATTACAGCGTTTGTCATTTTTAAGTGGATGAAATATTATAAAGTTATCTACATACTATTCGTAAAAGCCTTGACAAATACTTCTCTGACCACAACTAAATAAAAAAGCTTTCCCTTTCACTACTCAAAACACAATACACTACTATTTAATGTGAAATCTCGCAAAGTTTATATGCGGAATGACGTCACGACCAATGCGCTGCCGTTTCGGTTATCCATTTAAATCTGACCTTCTACCTGCATTTTCGTAATTGAAATACTTTGTTCTGGTTATATTAGAGGATTTTGTAAAATGACTAAATTAGTATATAGGAATTCATCATTATTAGTTGCTATGTTTTTTCGTGGTTTTTTCACGAACGTTGTGGATACGCTTTTCTTCTTAATTGTGAAGAAAGCCAGATCACAGATCACTGTGCAGAAGGAGGCATAAAAGCGCTATCTATGTTATTTAAAAAAAAATTATGTATCCATAAAAAAAACCTGTGCAAATTATAAATTAAATTTACCTAAACCGTTTTAAAATACTTGCAAATATTTAAACAAAATAACATGAATGCCCTGCACAATAAAAGAAGCAACATTCGTATTAAGCACATTAACAAAAATCATCGCCAGTTAGGAACAGATGAAACTAAAATTATGATTGCTACATCTACAACAATGGCTTAGCGTTGACTGTCCTTAGTTTGTGACCTCCTAAATCTGTTAAAATGACTGATAATATTTGAAAAACGTAACGATGAAATTAATTGTTAAAAAAATATCTGCAAGAAAAAGTTGAAGCATTCTTTACTAAATGTTTTGATGAAGTTTTCGCCTTTTATGGATCCTATTATGTATTTGCATTGAAACATTATTAACAAAAGTTGCTGATGATTTAATTCTCTACCAAAAAATATGCATTAAAAGTTATTCGTGGGTACTAGAAAAATAGCTAAAAAAAGGCACCCTTGTTTTTAAGATGGCTGCCTAAGGGAGAGGGTTGTATTCCCGGAAACTGAATTTTTGACTTATAAGCGACCCCTAATAGACTGATTATATAAATTATTACCACTTGATTGGATATTATCAATACTGTCAAAACTTACCCCTGGTGTGTTGGCTTGAGGCCCGTAAGGATACCTCGTCCACTCCAGTTTTTCCTCCCCCGTAGTATCAAGGAGGACAACTGCAACAACAAAATTACATATAAATTTCCCATTCCGAAGTCTGCTGACTGTGTAAAGAGGGGAAGACTTGGAACAAAGGGAGGAGCTAAAAACGTGACAGGTAAATTGCTTCGACAAMATACTTTGGGCTTCCCCTTGTGACGGGCGAGGTGACGTGAATAAGTTATCCATCAAGGCAATTTTATGAAAATGTTGAAGAGCGGGGTGCATATCTCCCGCGTGTCTACATCGTCGTGAATGACAATGACGCAGGTCAGAAGCTTTAAGGGTTTCGGCGTTTTGTGGTTCGTAAAGATGAATGAACCTGACAGTACCTACGTGTAGTTTGATTAACATGTCAAGGGAACAACACAAGCGCAAACGTATCTCATTTAAATGAGCATTTATTAGGCAAAATGCCAAAATGGTGCCATTTCAATAAAATTTACAGTAGCTAGTTTTTCTTCTTTTTTGAGAAAAATCGGCCTAAGTAACTTATTACTTTGTTGTAAATTCCGAGCATATCATATCATTCCAATTATTATACGCGTCAATTCATTCATAAAATTGCATATAAACGGTTGTGAAACTAGCTAGTAGGTTTATTTAGCTGTAGTAATTGGGTATTTGCCATGCATTTATATTTTATTAAATTGCATATTAATAGGTAGCATCTAATCCACAAAACAGCTGTGACAGCTTATAAATTCGAAAAAATGGATCGTAAGGTGTATTTTTAATATTAAAAATGTGAATATTTAAAGGGACCGCCAAAACGCGAACATATTGGCCGTGACATCAGGTGTCTTATAAATGGCCGCTTGTTTACATCTGGGGTCAGCTCGTCACGCGTCAGTCTCAGCCTGTCAATTTATCAGTTTGTCGTTTGCGTTCATTTTGTGACAAGTGAATTAAAATACGCCGAGAAAAAGTGAAATACTTATGACTTATAACTTCTGAAGGCATGTTCATTGTTATGGAATTTGTGTACAGCGACGAGTGGTTCAACGCGGCGGAGATGAGGAACGTAAAAGCAACAGCATAAGTTAACTTTTTATCAAATTAACGTAGCATTGATAATTTGATCACAGTGGGTTGTTGGAAACATACCTACCATTTGTAAACATAAAAATGTACCCTAAACTTGACATTTATTTTAGACGTCCGAATAAATATAAATTGCCATTTATTTTCAGGGCTCTTGCAGTTCGTTTCCGGTTTGGCTAACAGTCGAATATATGGGGAACAACGTCATTCTTTATTATAACATTTCCCTCTATCAACTTAAAACGCATATAATCTTTCATATCCTCTTCAAGTTATAACAAAATTTAAACTGAATGGTAAACACTTATAACCCCAAAAAGAATAATAAAACGTACAGTAAGAATTAAGATGATCTTCACAACAGAAAAACAAACTTTGCGATTTCGGCATATCACGTCTAGGGGCCTTAAACAACTTTTTCATACATTGATAATCTCGAGGAAAGGTTACAAAAATTTTGTTAGCTGTACTGACTGAAGTACTTTTATAACCATGTACAAAACAACACTTGTTTTCCATACGTAATAGATGCTTGTAAAACTACACAAATCACTTTTTGGTGCGACCTCTTATACCGTCCTTTCAATAAACACCACACAAAAGCTTTTCCAATACAAGAATGATACTACACCATTAAACAGCACGCTCCTCGGTAATGTTTACATGACACTTGACGTCACGAGTTGAATAACCTTGGATAGAAGCGTTTTGGCGGTGACTCCTAAGATTCGAATTTCAGACCTGAAATTCTCTACCTACAGATATTTCTTTTGTTTTTTTAACGTGGCGTACGGTATATGCACTTCAAGATTAATTTTACCCAATTTTCAAAAAAAGTGAAAATACCCAATTGCCCAATGGCTTAAAACAATTAATGAGAGAGATTTTTCACATATGGCACAAAATATTTCTGAAAGCGCTAGATTAAGATACCTATTTAATTTATCGTGTATCAAATTTGTTTAATACACACTCATCATGTAATTATTAGGCGCATAAGCTAATTTGCCTTCTTCGAAATAAAAGCTACCTAAAAATTTGTTTGAAAGTACTAACCTTATGGAAGCAAAACACTACTCGGCAACTATCACAAAACCTTAAAACCCAGTCCATGAAACTATATGTGAAAAGCATCAATATACACTTTTCAGACGCAAAAAAAATCGTTTGTAAATTTAAAATTAACTGTACAACTACAACATGAAGGTGTTGTGATGCACAAAAGGAACATAAGCGGTATCATAGATTTCGAAGCGATGATTTTACACTTTCTGCTCGAAACAAAGAACTATAACATATTTGGATGGAAAAACCAATTACAAAACTTGTTGTTATTCGTATTCTGCCATATCTCACACCCTTGAAAATAACCCCGAGTCAAACAAAAACGGGAAATTAAATGTATGGATTAAGATGATTGGGCGGTATTCTCTAGAACCGTATATTTTTTAAGAAAAATACTGCCGCTAGATATTTAGCTTTTTTTTAAGATTTGAATTCATATATTAATGATTATTTACCTTGCGAAGACGTTTGCTTCCAGCAGGAATACCTTGATGAGGTACTTCCTAAATTACTGGATTGGACGTCGAGGACCTCCGAGTGCCCATTCCATTCCCCTTACTTATCTCCCCTAAATTTTTTGAGGGGTTACTCAAAATGGAAAGKCTGTTCTAATAGTCCACATAATTKATCTAAACGATTTGCGAGTTTATACACGATGTCTGGGGCAGTATCAAATAGTTGACCTTAAAAAATACCTTAAAAATATTCAAAAATACACAATTAGCAAATGCTTTAGCACACTGCAATACGATAGCGAAGCAATTCAAATGCCTGGCCTCATTCTGCTGTATTTTATTCGTGAATTTTAAATGAATTCCAATTGACTTGTATAGTGTGCTACATGATCTTTTCTCATATACGTTAAAGCAACTTTTTAATATTTAACATAAGTACACCTAAAGCTTCTCAAACTAGACGAGCTTATGTGCTCGATTTGGCATCCGTCCATCCGCCGCATCGGATTTACCGCGGGTTTTCCCTAAATTGAAGCTGTAGTCCTGCCCAAACAATTTTTTTCAGGTACGACCACTATGGTGCTGCCTCTAGAGTCAAAATGTTCATTTATATATTCCTTCATTTTGGTATCGAACGTGATTTTTGATACTGAGTATGATAGTGCATGTTAAATTTGGATTAACGCTGTACAGGACATGCACCATGGCGCCTAAGGGTATGATACTGATCTGTAACCGAAGGATTAGTAAGTTTTTATCAAGATAATCACAATAATTAATACCTTCCATTTTGTTTGATGCCCTACAATCACAAATATTGCTCAAATTTAAAGCTTTACCTATAAACGACGAATACTAAATGTTCCCATAGCCTCTTGTGCGAGAGTAAATGTCTTGAAAAAGAACGTGCGAGAGTAAATGTCTTGAAAAAGAACGTTAAGTGTCACAACAACTTTTCCGCCAATTCATTGTTGAGGTTGTGACCAGAACTCTATTTATGTGAGTAAAAATTAACAAACGAATCAGAAATGATAGGTTGTTTTAGTAAGGTCACTGCTAAGAATCTTCATTTTTATTTGTACGGGTGTTTCCGGAAACACGGAAGCTGGTTCGTGTTTTTCCTGTTTTTAAGGGTGATGATTAGCCTAATATTTCCAATTCCAGACCAATCGCAGTGTTACCTAACTTTGAAAAAATCTATAAATCTGTTCTTTCTAAGAATATATTTTCGTATGTGCATCAGTTACATATTACCAGTCCAACATTTGTGGGTTAACCATTTCAAACCTGTGTTATTTCACAAAATTTGTATCATGTGCTGTGGATGCTCAGGAGCGGGCTGACTTCATTTGTACAGGATTCATCCAAAGCATTTGATCATAAGTTTTTGCGCTATAAATTGGAAGATTTTTGTTTTAGCGATTCTTTTTTAACGTTATTACGATCGTATTATATTTTTTAAATCATCACTTCTGTTTCGTTTAATAGATACACCTTTAAGCAATATAACAACATCTTGTGTCCCTCAGGGGTCCAACCTAGGGTCTCTATTATTTATTTAATTTGTTAATAATCTCCGTTGATCTATGGACTTAGATAGAGTTGTTCCAACGTGTATCTAAGTGCTTCTATGATTGTGACCGATTGGAGCACAATGTTCGTTCCTTAGTTTTGTGGAATGTTGTAACCGGTTAACCCTTAATGCTAAAAATGTAAATTGTATAATTTAAAAAAAAAAGACATCAATTATGTGTATATAACAGTGAAGGTGCGATTTTGGRGCGCCGCTCTTAATCTGACTTGGGTTTTTTATTAACTGTTAGCTATAAACGTTATCTATCTACAAATTGCACGATTTTGTTTTGCACCATTGTACACAATTCAGGAATTATAATAGTAGTAGGTATTTAACAGGGTTTCTATAAATGAATTCTTTGTGCCACCTTTTTGTAACTGCTGCCAAGCTACAATATGCACGGCGATAGTAGTTAGAAGGTTGCAGATCAATGTCACTCCACAGCTCCGAAATGTGAGCTTTCTGCAACCTTAACGTTAATTATTCCACAAAACACGACAGAATATGTTGAAAATACACACTCTCAGGCGTTTTCTCATATTAAAATATATCAAATAATTCAAAAATCGACAGATGATAAGTGCTCGCCACCCACCTAAGAGGCGGCAAATTGATTTAATTGTATTATTTGTATCGTGTGGAATCCCATTAATAATTCCCATAATTAACTGTTTAAAGGAGCCCAGAGTCCGGTGACTTAAAGATACGCGGAACTATCCACCAGGAGCAAGAAAAGAGTTTATACATAACATTTTGCTGGATACATTGAATGTGGTGTCGTTAATAGTACAATGGGACAAAATAGCCCCACAACATTTCTTTATAAGCTTGTTCATAATGAAAAAAATTTTTCACTATAAAGATTTCTACTTTTTACATGAACTTGCTTTTTAAGTTTCCTAACATCATAGTCTCCACTCGCAACTATAACGACTGTTAACTTGTAGTGAGTGTGCTTACGTATATTTGTCCGGAGCACCAAAATTTGAGTCGGCATTTTCAATTCGATTTCGATTGCTTAAGGGGCGGAAATATGCATTTTTGCAATMKGCCACACATCCGCTAGAGCGAACGTAGCTTCCGGTATCTATTTTTGTTTAAAAGWAAAGCATACCACCAACGCAKGCCGGTCATCAACCCTTTAAACAAATTTGAGTGCKTGATCCAGAAGCTTCTAAGGAGGTATAGATGCTTATGACATCAGCAATTCAAAATAAACAGTTTATGTTAAAGCAAAACATATATACATAAATCCGAAGTCTTAAATTTCAATGCTGTCATCTATTTCGAACAAAATGGGTTGCTCTTGGAATTCGAATTTAATGTCTTTATTAGATTTAATTTTCGTTATCTATGGAAGACGGAGAATTTTATCCAATAAAATATTCATATTTCCAGTTATGTGAATGACTGTTTCGGCAACCGAAGTAATAACATTATCATATTCGAGACCATAAACTTTCGACGATTGGTAATTACGGCTATTAGCAGCAAATTTTAGCTTTTCACTAAAAGCACGTCGCTTACAAATTATAACCGAACCTCCTTCTAACGAACTTCTGCAACTCCATTACTGTCATCACGTCAGAGGTCGCCCGTTTCTTTCAGTGCACCATTTCTCGCAACGCAAATGGATTTCTGTAATTAAGCCATTTATTATAATTAAAAAATAATCGTCCTGTTAAATTAACCACTAATTTATTCGTTTTGTTCGGCCGCG
Organism: Rhyzopertha dominica; assembly: GCA_025024175.1. NCBI lineage: Eukaryota > Metazoa > Arthropoda > Insecta > Coleoptera > Bostrichidae > Rhyzopertha > Rhyzopertha dominica. Next base: position 4,816,666 of record QCXZ01000045.1, on the reverse strand, counting down.
CGTCATATTCAACCGGCGATTTGCTTCCCAGATTGAGCAACAGTTCGCATTTTAATACGAAAAACGCCGAGGTCCGCCTCCGGAGTATAATAATGCAACCGGCTAGATATATATGTATACCTGTGCACAATGAAGCCGCGAGTGTGCAACCTGTTGGCGAGCTCAAGGCCGATTATCTATATATAAAAGGACCGGTATGCGGTTGATTAATATTTTGGCAGCACGCCGGACCGGGCAATTATTCAATCATATCGACCTGGAAATTTCGAATTCTCCTTCGCGAAGGTCCCGTAATTAGATAATTGTAGTAAATGCGGACTCGCGCGGAATATCCAACGCCGAGTGTCTTAAGGACGGCACAAAAAATGGCGGATGGCAATTATCGCAATTTACTCCTAACGACTCTATCGGCAGGTGACATCATTATAGGAGCAACACTTGGGAGAAAGTAAACAGCAGTATAGCTAATAWCACTTTTTTTTAAATTCTATTAATCACTTAATACATAACACGGCTTTATTATTATTTCATTTTGTATACTCTTTTTAATACTTTGTGAGGTTTTAAGTTTATTTAATTTCACCTCTTACATTTTTCTCAAAGAGCTTCAAACGAAAGTAATACACAGCAGAGTTAAGTGAAAGCGAGCACAGTTTCGTAGCTGATTCTGGTCAAACAAATCATTTCGGCAGTTATCATGGATGAAATCGCTACATTTTTGAAAATGAGTCATGGCGTTGCGCATCACATTTATAAACGATGTCCTCAATTTTATTCCACATTCCATAGTGTCAGTAAAATGGATGCCAAAGCAATTGACCCCAGAACTAAAACAACGATCCGTTGATGAAGGTGAAAAACTTTGGCGTCTGTGTAAAGCAGAAAGAGATTCTTCTCTGACCAGAGCGCATGGCCTCATATATGAAGCTTTAGTGTCCACCACATCTTCCTTATTACCCTGATCTCACCCCAAACGATTATATTGTCTTTGTCATCTCAAAGAGGCACTATAGGTAGGAAAAAAACTAATGATGAAATGATCCAGGCGGTACATAAGCAATTCTGCACATGCTCCAAGGAATTTATTTTCCGGGTATTGAAGTAGGTACTTCAAAACTGCGGAGGAAGTGCTTAGAATGTGTCGGATATTATAGAAAAATAACATACTCTTTATTAACATTGCTTTAATAAATTTTGTTTAAGAACGTTTTTAAGGTTTTCATTTTACTCTGCCTCGTATTTGATTTGTTTCACACCGATCCTATCATCCTACAAGCGAGATGTATTTATGACAGTGTTTATAAACAAATTTGGAAAAGCCTGCTAAATTCTTGTTATTTAACTTCATGTTCCTTCATTCTTTTCTAAAACCACAATCTGCCTAAGCTATAATACACCCAATAATATATCACGCTACATAATTAATTTCATTCAAAACGCCTTTATTGTTTCTATCCGTTTATCTTTATTCTTTACTCAAAATGCCCCCAAGTTGCTTTTATTCAGTGTAATAAACTGCAATTGTCATTTAAAACGTATCTTGCCATTACATACGTAGGTTATTAACTGCAAGATTTTGTTCTCAATTAAGTTTTCTGTAGGGTAACAGACATTATTAGTTTCGATTACTATAGTTGCAAGCAACAATCTATAAGACTCATTATAAGAACAGCCGATCTTACAGGTAAAAACTTAAAAGAAGCAAGCGCCGATTATCATTCTGATATGAATGCGGAAGTGTTTGAAAATTGGTTCAAAAACATTTTATTGCCAAAATTGCCACAAATAGCGTCATAGTAATGGACAACGCTAATTACCATTCGGAGCAACTGGATAAATTCCAAATACAACAACTAATAAGGCAACCATTCAAGAGTTTTTAAAAAAAGAAGACTTATATTTCGAAGAGGACTACACAAGAAAAACAACTGTTGGGAGTGCTTGGCACAAAAAAGTTTTCGAAGAAATTTAAAATTGACTTTCTCGCTTCTGAATGTGGACACGCACCATTCTACGATTACCCCCATATCATCGCATTTTCAACCCCATTGTAATGATATGGGGAGCAGTTGAAACAAAGAATTCGACGAGGGAACAACGATGGAAAATTTACCAATGAAATGCTGCTAAAAATTAAGACACGAAGCTGAAATAACAAGTGTCGATGCATGGAGAAATTCAGTGCGGCATGTACTGGACAATGAAAATCGGTACAGAGCGAATATCATGTACAAGAATTAATAATAGAAGTTAATCGTGATTTTAGCAGTGAAAGTGATAGGCAGTATTTTTTTTAGTTTGTGACTCTTGTAATGTGCTTATTAACAAGCTGTAATGAACATAATCGACACCGTGTATAAATTTTATTGTGCACTATTGTAATTTTTTTCTAACAAATGTAAATAATTTTCTACTTACTAATTTGTATGTTTTTACATTAAATTTGTATAAATTCGTTATGACATGCAAAGGCTTTTATTTTATACATCGGAAAATTTAAACCCATAAAGTATCACATTTAGCATCAGGTCTGCATTAAATAAATTATGTTATAAAAGCTTCTATATTTTATTGATTGCTAAATTATCACAACTAACAAATTTCAAACATTTGTAGTACAAAAGTTAAAATTTTAGCCAACAAGATTTTTTTGAATACGGCCCATTTAGGAACTTTGAAGCGTGCCACTAATCCCTATAGTTTAGGACGGCCGACCATAAGGTTGTAAAAACCCTCATTTACAATACAAAAGTTTACGACGGCCGACCATCAAGCTGTAAAACCCTCTGCATAAGTCAGTCTCATAGATCGTTGCTTGATACTGTAATATCTTTTAGGTTTTTATTGATAACTGATTCATGATTCTTTTGCACATTATATCTAATTTATAGGAATGTGTAACAGTCTTAAGCATAACTTAAGATATCGGTAGTTGCTGGTTCTCCATAAATACTAAAATCATGTTTTCCTAAATTTTTAGCGCATTTCTCAAAGGTGCTATTGTCTATACTTTGGCCGACTGATGTCTGTCGTAGGTAAATAGGTAGTCTATAAGAAATGTATCTGCTAAGTTCAAAATGAAATTAAATACATCTTGGCGACACAACGAAAATGCGTTAAACGATAAGGCCTAAAAAGTTTCTGCTATTCATCTTTTCCTCTTCTAAAAATACATGTCTATGCTGTGCTGTCTACACCTCAACCAACTGCAGATAGTACTATTTCGCTGTCATTACAGGTCACTTCCTTTAGGAAGTAGTTCCCGTTATGGCAGCTAGGTGGCTTTGTCATCATGTCAGTGTAATGCTGACAGATGGCAWTGCCATCCTAAATTCTCACTTTTCCKCTTCTATGCTCAATTGTAACAATATTATTCATGTAATGGATCTAAAATTCAATTTCACTCTTTGCGTTGGAGACCTCTGTCGTTTTTTAAACGCCCACTACAAGGTGGGCTATGGGTCAGAGTACAGGTACCCCACAGAGACGGGTGAGTGACACTGCTAATTGCCAAAAGATGGCATAGTGTCACCAACAATTATTATGATTATTATTGACCAGGTTATTATTTGATACATCAGTAAGCAATGGTGACAGTTGAGACTCATTGGAAAACCATAATTTTGCTTGTAAAATTGATAATTAATTTAATTTATTATTTAGTTTAAATGAGACCTAATACGAGAAGATTTGCCTAAGTTTTTGAATTAATATGTTCAGATTCGTGATTTCTGACTTCTTCAAATTAAACTGATGCTTTTTCCTCAAAAAATTGCCGAGAACGAAAGATTTTGTAGTTGTTGACGAAATCTGCCGATTCTGTTAATGCAAGTCAATTGATTGTATCAGCTGACCAGGTTTTTTACAAATTGTATAAGCCGATGGGTGCGTCAGTATTTGACAACTACTGGTCTCATTGGTCATTTTCAAGTCTTACTATACTCGGTCCCCCGCTTGTATGTACCAAACAAACATTTGACTTGTCTTGCCTGTTATTCCAGCTTCAATTAAATTGTGAATTATGTTGCACTACTTTTCAGCTTCAGCATGATTTTCAGTCGATTTTCGTAGTTCAATTCTTCCAACCATGACAAAAAAATTCGTCTATACATCTGTAACGGTGTAGGCCGATAGTTGAACGTACAATTACGCGCATGTCATTAGATTTGTCATTCTCGATAAACGCAACATTTCCCCACAGTTTTTGTTTCTTTTATCTAGTTCTAAGAATCGCCGTAATTAACCAAGAAACTTGACGTAATACAATAGTCATTATTCCATCGGTGTATGTCAACCGCTGACAGGATGTAGTCGCGCAAATTTCTATAGCTGCAGTAATTAAAAGGATAATAGTAATGACAGATTGCCTCACCGGTCGAATGCCGTGCCTCTCGGCGGCCTACACGGCTCAAATGTTAATGCAATTTCGCTTTTGACATACTTCGGGGCAGCAGCACATCGTTACACAAAGTGACGCTCCCCATTCGCCATTCTGAGCGGGCTCTCCCGTCATGGGACGCAAAGTGAGCGCAAAAATTAATTGGAAGGCTCGTCGATGATCAAAGTTAAAAATGCCTGCCGAAACGAGGACGACAATGTTGTTAAGAGTGTCACTTTAAAAGCACGTCATAAGCTTTAAAAATTGTGTGAATTTTGAATAATTTACAGACTCGCTTTTGTCATATGCTTTCGTACTTATAAGTTTGCTTTTAAACAGAGTAGCGGTAAAAGTAATAACCTATACGGCAAGGGACTGTTTAATTTAATTAATATTTATCATCCACTACTATTTTCAGTTAGAAGCAAAATAATTTTTTGCTTAAATCAATGAGGCAAAAGTTATTAAAAATTTAATATTAGCACTAAAGGGACCGAAGCTATAACACGATAGGAAAAAAAGTACAGTATACCGATCGAACACGTCTGGGACGTTATATGTAGAAGATCCCAAAATGTACCATCATTCATGATGCTGTACAAATGACCTCGAATGAGCCACCGCAGGAGGAAATTGTCCTTTTAATTGAGTCGATAATGTACCATGGAAGCTGATGCATCCAGTATTAATTTTGCTCAGGTACTGAATGTCCGATTATCATTTGTTTTTTATTGGTTTCCTTACTTTACCTGATAAATATGTACAGGGTGAGCAGTTATCGGCCGTATCTCAGATACCAGTAGTAGGGCTTTAAGCAAAAAATTATATAACTATAGTGATCAACAGAGATTTCTGGATATTGTTTTCGAGTTCGTAGAATCCCCGATTGAGAGTTCTACGATATCTCGAAATTAAGAGCAAGATTTTCTGAGCTAAACTCTGTACCAAACCAAACATTTTCTTGGAAATGCTAAATAGGAAATCGCTATATCTCTAGTTATGCTTAACTGATATAAATGGACATGGGCGTACCGAAGGGGGGCAAGGGGGGCAGCTGCCCCCCCCCCCCTGGACCTGGGTTGCCAACTGTGGGCCCTTCAAATTTCCCATGCATTTAGCTGGTTTATTATGTGCGTACAGCTGTACATTGTCCTATTTACAAAATTGTAACTACAGTAAAATTTATGGGCAAGTGTATTTCACAATTTTCATCCAGAACTCATATTTGACGCTTGCAAATGACCTTCTCTAATAAGTCATTGTCAAATGGTTTCCAAGTTTAATCGATGCCAAGTGCGTTTTGAAGCTGTAACTGCAACATTCTTGTTGTTAAGAATCGTTGTCTTAGGGCGGATATAGCTTTAAATGACTATCTTAGTCAAGATGAGTCACAACACGATTTCTGCTTAGTTCAGCTCTTCTACCTTTTCCTATAAAAATTGTTCAACTAACTACCGTTATATGGAATAACATCAGAAACTGTCATATATTCGGTGATAACTAACTTTTGTACCAAATTTCTAAATTCACACTACATTTTAACAATTAATACAAAAAAAACTAAAAATCCATCCAAACTCACGTTTATGAAAGTCAATTTATTTAATATACGTTTTAGGAATCCAGTAAAAGCATTATCAGCATGAATTAATACCCGGTGTGTTATTAAAAATGCAATTAAATATATTTCATATTATTTAAATGAAGCTAATTTGGTTAAAATATTAGTCTGTTAATTTTTTAGAGCAAGCACTGGAGATCTAAGAAGATTGGCTTGACGCATAATGCTGAGGCATTTGTCATTCTGAGTTTTAATAATGATAGTTATCCATCGAGTCTCTTTCCCTGGGGAGTAAAAATTACCACAATTGTATCTTTGACACCTATACATAAGAACTCCCAGCTTAAATTTCTAAAGCTTCTGGTGTGAGAAGTTGAAACTGTACTTAAAAGTGCATCGGTTAATGCACTAGTCTTTGATATGTGTTAATTCTGAAACAGAAATCGTGCTCCTATTAGTAGAACTTTTAAAGTGAAATTTATGTTCCTTTGGCACTTCGTATTATATCATTATATATTATGTGGATAACGGATCTTTATTCTCCCAAATAAAATGTATCAAATCATTCATCAATAACGGAATTAGTAATAAAGGGGCTTTGTATGATCAGTGTACATAGAAAACATAAATAGTTTTGATCTTTATTTCATCGAAGACGTTTTAAGTCACCTATATCTTATAAGCATTTATTATTTCTGTTGAATTATACTCTACAGAACGTTCCTTCTTGTCCCCCAACTAGACCAGAAGCTGGGTACGCCCATGTAAATGGATAAGGTATCATTTCCCAGAGCTCTTATTCTTCTATACAGCGCAATATTAAATGATAGTTTGTGCAGTCGTCGCAAGGAGGCGTTCTCTGAATGTTCTGCTTAAATATAGATATTTTTCACAAATTTCTTTACCTACATGAAAGAATTATTCTGTTCGTTTGCAATAATTTTATTGGGGCTTATAATAGCCTTTACCTGTCAAAATAACATATATTAATTATTAAATAGGTACTAAGGTGGGCAGCAGTTGCATTCTAGAAGCTGAAACTGTAAAATGTATGACGCAGCAAATACTAAACATACGGTAACACAACTGTTCCTAAGCATTTGTCAATATAACTTTGATTTAGACATCCCTAAATGTAATTGCGAAATACACAGACAAACATCATGTTGAAAATATGTGTTGCCTAGTTTCCAGGTCTTCATCCTCTTGCAAAAGTGGAAGTTCATTCATTTGGAATTCCAAATACCGTTGGTCCTTAAATGCAGCAAAGAAGAAAGAAAATGGTCGAATCGTTATCCCTCCTAAATAGATTTTAACTAAGATTTGTGGCCTCTATTTGTTTGATTAATTCTTACAGTTTTGGTTACAATATTTTGCTATTTTTGACAATAAGAATTAGAACAACTGATTTCTGTAAAGAAAAGAAAAGATACTAATACACAAGACGAGGGGAGTAATATGGATAAGCACAGACGAAATCACTCAAAGCGTCGATACCATCAAGAAACAGCAACACAAACAGGAATCAAACAATTATTGTGAATTATAAGATTTTAAGTTCATAATGTGTTCTAGTGCTAGTACCACGTAATCGTGGTAAAAAAAATCAGTAAGATCAAATATACGTCGAACACATCACCAACAGCAACACAAACATCTTGTAAGAGAAATAAGAAAGATAACCACAAATCACGTTAGACCAAACTTTCTAGGAAACGAACCGATAAACACATATGAAAACAGCGAAAGAAGCATAAACATCATCACGAAAGAGCAATCAAAAAAGGAAACATGAATCATGAATGCCGCTTAAAACAGGCAAGAAAATAATAATTGAAGAAGGCCTAAATCTCCACGCAACTTCAGACATCATCTCACATGAGGAGGAGATCAATGAAGTCGCGCTAAGCCAACATCAAACACGGAAATATCTAAGAAAAGCATTCACTGACCGAACGCACCCTGCGAAGTTTCCTATATACCACAAAGGGCGTGGAAACAGCAACAAGCTCAAAGTAGGATGACCGTGCTACAGGTGGAGGGAATCATAGCAGAATAAAACGTAACTGAAGAACAGTGGTCAGAAATCGCAAAAGAGAAGAAAATAATAAATAAGGAATTCTTAAAGCTGTATACAATCTCAGACAGCAGCTCGTCCGAGGAAGAACAAGAACAACGCAGCCGAACTAAGCTACCATCCAACACGGAGGCTAATAAAAAGTATCCGATAGTTGATGCCCTGAAAACCTCCCCATTCCAATCCCCAAACTCCTGTAACAGGCGCTACGTGGGAGCTCACTAGCAACAAGCGTGTCACCCCTCCAACCCAGCGTAGACGTAGCCGGCCCGGCGGTATATCCGGGAGCGGCAGAAATGCCTACCGTACGCTGGTTCAATCAATCAATAAGAATTAGAACAACTGATTTATTAAGGCTGCTTCGATTTCTAAAAATATTGTTCTAAAACCAATACCTTTTTCTATTTAAGTTTTGATATTTGCTAATACCAAAAATATATCAAAATACAGTTTTCACTAATTTAAAGTACATTTAATTTTACTTTTAATTACGTAAATAGTCAGTCCAACATCGTTGTGTTTAAATTTTTGAAAAAATCTGTATTTAGGTAGAACTTAGAGACCCCCTAAAGTGGAATAAAAGCTCTTGGAAATGATATATTGTCCATTCAAATTGGTCAAGCCAAAATAGAAATATTAGCGATGTCCTAACATTCCAAAACCTTTATTTGATTTTTTTTAAATAATATTTCGTACAGTTTTCTTGTAAGAAAATGAAAAAGTGTTAAATAATTTTAACAATATGATTACTTGGGAAGATACCCCATCTGGTGATTTACTTTTCCGATAAGGATTAGTCGTTGATTCTGCTGCTGCTGCGGTCCTTGTTCAGTGTCATCCGAATTGTATTTTGTATTTTTATATATCATGGAATTTATAGAAAATCTTATAATATGAATTACAACATACCTTTATAACAGAAAACATGATTTGCTTAATTTGGACATACGGTACGGCCCTATAACCGTGATACCGCGAATTCGAAAATAATTTCCAACAATTTCTCTTCACCATTTTATCTAAGCAATTTTTTCCAGAAAGCTCTATGAGGTAAGGCCGCTCACCTCCCTTAATAATTAGATATTTCTCACCCTGTACAACTAAAGCTTATTCAATTACAACAACTATTATTAGGTGTTCTTATTTCTGTGTACATTTCTATGGCTATTCATAATCTGTGATCTTTAATGTAGATGAAGTTCGCCAATTAGGCAACAGGGAAAATTATCTCCAATTGTGTCAATAATTGTGCAATTGTGCAATTCTATTAGCTAGTTTGAAACACGTCATTATGGGAACACATTTTCGTCGATCTTATTGTATCAAGTATTATTATATACCTGAATGTACGTAATAGTAACTATACGGGATTTGTGGTCATTATTACCGCATAAAGTACCAGCCCACATTTAACCATTTAGGCTTGCATTTGATTCCTGTGCATTAGCATTATACCTGTGCGTTAGGAATGCATTGGCATGCGCCTTATTATTATTACCCGTTTAGCATACGTACTTCGCAAGGTCGTTACCCGCAGTACGCACAAAACGACGTCGGCGTAAAACCGGGAAACCTGAGTGACATATTACATTGTCGGCAATAACTCAAAAATGTTTTTACACGCCCGCTGACCCGAATCCCCGAAAGTGTTTTCACAACTTCTCGGAAGATGTAAATTGGACCATCAGCGCCCGAGGCCCTATTTCACTTCGGACACGACAGGGCACTTTACGGGCCACGAAAATATCCGGCGGGCCGCGCCGTACCGGCAATTGTTTAAAACGCCGATTTGATTCAATTAAAATTGTCGCGGCCCGCTCGTGATCGGGCAGCGATTGAAACAAATGCCGTCGATAACAGGGCTAACCTCGATTGTCAATGGAGAAACAGTTTGTGACGGACGGAATTCGCAGCCGGAATAGATTAACGGCGAAATTAAATTGCTGTCGTTGGTAAATGTCGATTTATTTGAAATTAAAGCGTCGTGTTAAAGTCATTAAGCTCATGTAGTTTGGCGTAATCATTCTGCAGAGAGGAATTGTAATTTTGCCCATGTTATAAAAAATCCAGATGGCCTTTTGAAGCAGGAAAAATGACAAATATCTTTCGTGCCGGTAACTTTTGCCATGACGGAAAATTAGAGAAGTTTTTTTGGGTATTATAATACAGTATTAAATCGGGGTGGGCTAAATGCACACAAACTGGTCTTCTTATTTCTTTTTTGATGTGATGGACATGTCTTAAACCGCGCTTTGAAAGTCATTTTGTTAAAATCGGTAGATAATGATACAGTCTATAAGTACTAAAACCTATATCGCCAATTTTACAGACGCCGACGCATATATTATATTTTTTTACTAATTTGCAAATGCGAGTTTTAAAAAATGAACTTTCAAATTATCATGTTTTCTTTCGGCTACTACTTTCTATCCTTTATAATTTGTTTTAGTAAGTAAAAATATAAGCTCAATGATAAACTATTTGCATTTTTATTTATGCCGAAAATTTTGTTTACAGGCACTAAACCAGTTCTTAATTTTTCCAAATTTTCTCTTGAGGAAGTTCAATAAATACAAAAGCACTGTAATAAAATTATGTCTATTGTTGTTAACGTAGTGTTGCGAAGATTAATTTAAAACCGCTGCAAACAGAGTCAATACTACCACATCATATTGTCAAAATGACATTTACGCTTTTGTTTCTTCATATTATACGATCAATAATAAGGTTTTGAGCATTTTTCTTGTTCTACGACAAATGGTTCTTGTGACATTAGCAAAAATCCATAAATTTTTAAAATCAGTTTTTCTAAATAACTACAAAATTATTAACTTAACAAAAATTGCAAGAGTGCTTTTCGATCAGAAATTTTTGATTTTCTATCTAACAGCCAACTTTAAAAAAATTGTTAAATTTTTTGTGAGAAATTTTCACTTTTTGTTTATATTAAGTATTTTCGGAGATATCTATTTAGAAAAAAACTGTTTTTTTAAGTGACGGTCTTTTACTAATATCTTCTAAACAGCACCGAAAATTTATAGGGACGAATAATACTCGCAATTATACTACTAATCATATACTAAAAGAAAAAAAAGAAAAATTTGTAATTACCCCACAATTTCACCCCCTTCCCTATAACCTACTTACCTCAAAAACAAATAAGTCGCTTAGGATAGTTGAGATTCATATGTACGCCAAATTTCAAGTTCATATGTTATCTTTCGAAAATTATCACGTACACAACACACACAGATCGACAGATACACAGACAGAAATTTTTTGCTCAAATTTTGTTTTTGAACGTTTTCAAGCATTTTAAAGGGGTTGAGCAAATAAAAAATTCTGGATTTTTTTCGCGATTATCTTATCTTATCTGTTGGATGTGGAAGTAATATTGTTATTATGTAAAGAAAGTAAAACTATAAATTAATTTTTGTATAATAATGATAGGCTTAGTATTTTATTTGTATCAATATACTTTGGTAATTCATCTTCCTTTGCTCATCAAAGAATGTGAAACGTTTCTTTTTGTTTTGAATAGGCATGATATTATATACAACGTTATTCATTGCGAATGGTACGTTCGTTTAAGTTTAAAGTTTAATACTGATACGTAGCGCCCTCTTGGCAAACTTATTGATAAATGTGCAACCCTCAGCCCAAAAAGGAAGATTCTATTTTTTTTAATCATCTCGACAAGTTTAGTTAAATTGGCCTATTTTTATGTAATCACCCAGTATAGTCTCCTTATTTTTACTACTGATAATACTATCAATACTATCAAATTTTAATTACGTAGAAAAAAGTCGGTATCGACTTAAAATATTCAAGAAGGGAAACCTGATTTTACAGGACAACACATGTATACTTCATAATCATTGCAATAATTAAAGAAAACGCTATTTGAATAAGAGCCATAAACGTTTTATACAGATACAACCAAAAAGATGATTAGTTTTGGAGATGGCAATTCCACACTGATTAATTAAATTAAAAATATGAAAATAAAGAATAGAGATACTTACTTTCCAGTAAAAGTGTATGTAGAAAAAGGGTAGTTTCCATTAAAATAATGAGTAAAAAAACTATTCAGCGTTATAGATTTGACTGAAATAGAATTTACTTTAAGTAAAAAAATTGTAGCGGCGTATAAAATTAAAGAATGTAAATTTTAACTTTAACTTCAAAACTATTTTTGGTCCCTCGTGTTCTTATAAACGCAGGATGTATTGATAGCGAGCTAATGATGTCGCGGCCGACCGACGATTACTTTGTCCGAGGAGCAAAATTTCACAGTGCAGTATTAATGTTATTATTAGAGCTTAAATTGCTGGCGCATACTGAGGCGGTTTTCAGTGTTTCTATTTCAATAATACAGTAAATATTAAGTGATCGGTTCTTATTTTAGGCTGTAACTCACGTTACTGTAACATTACTTCCAGGTAGCGGCAAATTTCAGTCAACTTATTTAGATTACTAACAAACTCAAGCCACATCCTGCCCAAAGCTACTTGTCGTATTGACAATCCTAGCAAACATTTTGTTTATATTTTATGAAAAGCTACTTCAAAGTTGATTGAAATATTACGGTCTTCTGTATGTACTTCTAAACTTTGATGGTTTAATAAATATATTTATTATTTCGCCCGACTTCCGAGTATAAATAAAAATTATATTAGTGCAGCTTCTTGAAAAAATGAGCATTCTATAATAATTGTTTATTATTTATATCATTTCAACAAGATATCTTGTATAAAACTGCAACAAAAGTATGAAGCAACGTCTTTTTATTGCAACCGTTACGATCTCAGCATTAACCATCAATGCAAGAAACAATACTCTGATGGCGTTCTATTGTGCAATAACGTGCGCACGCCACTGCTCGCCCAATACGATGAAATTGCCCAGATAATGTTCCTCCGACCTGCGCAACCTTAACTTCTTAATTACCTGCCTCTGCAGGTACCGCTACCATTCTAAAAACTGAAGACGTGTTTAGATAACAGTGCTCGAATAGGAAATATAAAACAGCACTAATGAGCCAGCAGCAGATACACATATAGAAGGCACCGTGCGATAAAGCCGGCCGCCTTCGTTTATATACCAATTAATAACGTCGAATTTTGGTACCGCCGGCCGATCGGACACATTTGTTACGCGTAATTGATAGACAGGCGGAATGGACGAGAGGTGGAAACGTATCGCTACATGACAGCAACAGAGAGAACTTAAAAAAGAGGTATAAATTTCTTCTGGGAGAAGTAGATGTTGGATATTATGAGCATGACGTCAGAATAGAAAAAAAAAGTTAGATGTGTGGAATCTTATACTCATGTTCTAATTAACAACAATTTTGCCAAAATCCGGTACCACCTCAATGTCAAGATGTCAATAAGAGTATAGGCAAAGCATAAGCCAACTTCAGACTGAACGTTTGATTATATGTTTTTAGCAGTTCTACAAGAATAAAAACATCAGTTGCGCTTCCACCATTTCAGTTTTCTTTAAAAATCTTTTCAATCTTTCATTTATTATATCAGATTCCAAATTTATAGATGAGTAGTTTTAAACAATAACTTAGAGATAATGTACATTTTTATACCTTTATTAAGAATCTTATAAAGAAGCTGCTTTTAGCCACGTGGTTTTCCAAGGCTGGAAATAGCGAAGTGATTACAAAAAGAACGGTATGTAATGGTAATAGGGTACATTTAATGCTTATTGCATATAAATACATTATTACTTCTTAACGACAATTATAAACTAAGACAGATTTTTTGGTACACTTAATAAAAAAATGCTTCAGAAGTAGGTTAATATCTACATTTCAAGTAGTTGGTTGCTCAAATTTTTGAACCCAAAGCGATAATTATTGTAAACTGTTCCTCATTTGGTTGATAACCAAAACTAGAAACAGCAAACACAAGCCAAACTAAGAAGCACTAGACACTCAGAAGCATCATAAAATTCTAATAGTTCTATCAAATAATAGCCCCAAGAATATCCACAGGAAAATGGTGGCAATGTATGAAGAAAACAGCCAGTCATATTACCAAGTCAGGTTCTGGTGCAAACGGTTCAAATGAGGTAGGGAATCCATTCATGATGACTCAAGGTGTTTCAAACACCTCACCTGTAGGAGCACGAACCGAAGCGATCATCAACAAAGTTAAAGATTCACCTGATCGCCGAGACAAAAAGAAAGATCCTACATAAACAGCTGTTGATGAGCTTCTCAGTCCAGAACAAAAACTATGTAGACGATATTTTGCGAGAACTTGACCGCTTTCTCCCAAAATAAAGACTTTTTTATAGGATTGCAACTGGGGGTGAGGCCTAGTTATACCGCTGAAACGCTCCTACAAAGGAAGAGAGAAGGAATATTCTAATTGAGGGTACGCCAAAAGGGATTACAATACCTGGGGATCTTTAATTACAAATTTTTAATTATCCTCAGAAAACTGCTTCGACACGAGATAAATGCAAAGTGCAGAACCGTACTTTTGAACAAATGGGATTCCAATGTGAATTGAATGAATACTTCTGTGAAACGAAGTATTTTAAATAAAGAAGGGGTAAATATTGATAACTGTCTGTGTTACCACGAGGCATTTCTATATCTGACAAAACGTGGATCGTTTCCAGAGTTGTGCCAGAAACTGGCCAAAAAAGGCTGATACGTCGCTTTAAATCTTGTTAAGAACTGTGTTGGATGATGTCAACTTTATCCTTTAGATGGCCCTACAAGGGGGAATCCAAGTTCCTATGTCACTTGGACCGGGCGTTTTGAAGCCAACGACGGACAGCACTAGGCGGTAGCTTCGCACATGGCGTGAGCCTGGGTCCCCAGGTAGAGCATTCACTATGTAGGTAAAGCCTGAATTGTCTATTACTTTGATCGTCCGTCGCGTCACGGTGGTGTGTATGCTCTACAGCTTACCACCATCAAACGCGCGGTTTTATTTTTGCTGATACTATTTAAATCAGCGATTCCTAAAGTGGCGGGCGCTGTAGCTACCGGGGGGGGGGGGGGGGGCGGTGATGGCCATAGATGCATTTGTGGGCGATGAATAAGTGAATAACAAAAAAAGAAACCAAACCATCTGCGAATGTTTTAACTTAAGATTTTTAACTTTAAATTTTTCATAGTACCTTTCTATACAGTTAAATAAATAGTTTCATGATTTTAAACTTCAATGCTTCTAATTTACAGCTTTCTTTACTACATTTTACGAAAAAGGTAGAAACATTAATACATTATTTATCTTCCTGTTTAGCTGCTATTAAAATTTGAAAAAAAAATAATTTCCAGGGGACGCTGAGTAATATTTTTTATGGAAAGGAGGAGGTAGGTCAAATAAGCTTGGGATCCACTGATTTAAATCATTTTGTTAAAATATAAGTAAAATAAGAAGTTAATAAATAATGTGTAAGTATAGAAGTCTTTTTATCGCCAAATTCTTTTAATATTTTTTAGGGTGACCGGTTTCGAAGTTTGGTAGTACAGAACAGACTGAAACAACTAAAGTGAAGTATTAATCATATGAGTGTTAAAATGATTCCCTAACAACAATTTTTTGTCTTCAGTAAAAAATTAGATGGCAACGCCATCTGTCAGCTACAAACTGACTATGAAAAAGCCATCTCGCTGCCACAATGGGAACTACTTTCTAGAGGAAGTGACCTGGAGTCTGACAAGCTGGCATGCATCTGCAAACATCAACTTGACAGCAGGCCACCGCGGCACTTTTATCAGCAGGCAAGAACCGACATACATTAAATGCATTGCTTTAACATTTCATTTATTTCAGAACAGTTAAACAAACAAGAAATTAAAACGCATGTCTATGCTATGCTGCCTGCACCGCAAGCAACTGCAGATAGATCTTGTTTTTACAGCTCGTCTAAACGACACTAAACTGTACTGATGAGCTGTAACAATAGCGAAACAGATATGTCTGTCTTGTTTGTTTTAACTGTTCTAAAGTAAATAAAATGTTAACACAATAAAATTTAAAATTAATTAATAAAGACGACCCATATTGCCGTCATATTTTTAACCCCAAGCGTTATTTTTATCACAACTGTATATATTTCAAGCGAAGGAATTTGATTGATGAAATTTACAATCAAATCATGAACTATTTAGTCATTTAACAAGGCCATCATTGGGACGACAGTGCTTTCAAAAAATTACTACTCAAATGCTAACTAGGAGCGACAGTATCAGATGTATCATGCTTCCGAACCACTTGGGCAACCGGCTCTTATTAATAACAAATGTCAGTTTAATGCCTGCAAAACGGCCACGACTGCAACGCACCGCAAAGTGTAACACTTCTTTATTGTTTACCGGTGTTGGGCAACAATCTGCGCACGATACAAATCACCTTTGCTAATAACGTTCCCGCGCCCCACCCTCCGCGATTCAATTGCCTATTAACTCGCAAATGTCACACAATAAACTCCATTATGTTTAATACGCTCGGAGTTACTCTTTTCGACCTTGGAGGTACGCTAGAAGATCGTGGGTACAACATCCAGAAGAGAAATACTAAATTGCCTTAAAACCACCGAAAGATAATGGTGCGCGTAACCTCTCTCGATATGGGCGAGTGCTTTCGGAGACTATCTGGGCTAATTGGATGGGTCCCTGTGAGAATCATTGGCCGGGCTATTTGTATTGTCGTTTACATTCATCCTTTAGACGTCAGGCGCAATCATAAATAAATCGGGTTAATAAAGAAATAAGCTGTGTGATTTGACAGGTGAAAAATGGTCGGGATCCTTGTTTTAATAACTGGGACCTTGGTGGTAAAGAATGGATTGTATAATTTTCCAGTACAGTTCGTTCCTCGAAATGTTAGCCTTGCCTCTTGTGGTGCAAGCCGAATCTATGAGGTCAGAAAAGCACATTCCAGAGGTATAAGAAGTACCGTGGGATAATAAAAATACTCTTCATGGATGCAGTTACATTCAGCAGACATCATACAAACGTTTTACTCCACTTTCAATAAACATTTCAGTCTGGAGAAGTAATTATCCAGTGTGGTATAAATTAAATTTCCTGCGTGATGACATCGGATACATATTTTGTTAATTGATTAAATTAGCGTACGGTTGGCATTTCTGCCACTACCGCTCCGCTGGGTTGGTGAGGTGACATACCTGTTACTAGTGGGCTCCCACGTGCAGCGCATGTTACAGAATTTGGGAATTGGAATGAGGAGGTTATCAAGATGCATTCAATTTGTGGATACTTTATGCCGTTCTGTGTTGAATGGTGTTACAGTTCGGCTACATTTTGTTGTTGTTCCTCATACCAGTGCTATCTGGGATTGTGCACAGGTTTCGGACTTCCCTTATTTATTGTTTTTTTTGTCTTTTGCGATTTCTAACCACTATTCAATTATATCTAATTTTGTTAGGATTCTCTCCACGGTTGTTCTCCACATGTGGCACGGTCTTCCTCCTTTGAGCTCGTTGCCGTTCATTTTCCACGATTTTTGAGGTATATGGTCTTTTTCTCTCCTTTGAATATGTCCCCAATATTTCATTACATATGTTTCTATACTTTTTATGATTGTCCTTCCTTCTAGAACTTATGTTGTCCGTCTATTTTAGGTTACGTTAACAGTTTTGGCCAACATTTGTACCTACGATATTCGTTTCCGCGTTTCTCAGGCTTGTTCTGTTAGCTTTGGTAGTACAGGCGCTTTTGATTCCGTATGTCATGATGGGCAGGATTTCTACTACTCTTTGACTGTTTCTCTGCAGTTGAGATTACTGATTATATAGGTTCCCATAATATTATTATATTTATCATGGCTATATTGGTACAACCGTTGCACAGTTGGGAGTCACATATTTCTATCTCTTGTTACAGGGCCCAGAATAATGTGTGGGTAACAAGAAAAAAATTTTCTACCGGTCTTATAGTAAATTCGTAGAACGAAAAGTGCATTGAATTGACTCGGTAAAAATTGTTAATTTTAGACAATGCTCATGGGCACCTGTATGATTTAACTCCTACCTAACTGGACCTAAATTTTACAGCCGACTGTAAAACTGTAAAAAACTGTAAAATTATTGGCGTCCGATAAAGATTTACTAAAACCTTGCTATGCATGAAGGTTTGCAATAGGTCTCTTCACAAGTGATAACAAGAACTTAAGCCATAATCTTACCAACTTCGTTGAAGGCAGAGAAAAGGGAAGAAACATTCCCGTATATACGATAGAATAGGTGGAAGTTTGAATAAAATCTTTGTTTGATGACATCAATGAATGGCTATTTAGGAATGAAATTTTGCTTCACCAAACTTCAGCTGATACAGATTCATCCAGCGATGATGAGGAATCATATGCAATCAGGGCAATTTAATATAAGGACGTAATTGATGCTTCTAATAATATTTAATTCGGGCAACAGAAAGCAGTATCCTTCCAAAAGTTATGACTCGGAAGCTCCGAAAAGACTTTTTCGACCATCGAAGTTATGAAATAGTATTCAATATGTCTTCGACTTCAATATTATATTAAGAATCGTATTTTTAAGCAAAAAAAAAATAACATTCAATATACGCGAAATGGGATTTCAATAATAATAATTGGAGGTATTGCAGGATATTTATTATAAAAGCTATTATAACACCTATTATAAAAGCAACAAGCAGATACAAGTAGTTAGGGCTGAAGTTAATATCGAAGAGAAGAGGCTGTAATGATTAATTTCAAGAATTGGAGCAGCTAATAGAGCAGGAATTTATAAGAGACGATAATATTAAAATAGAACATTTGCGGAAAATATCGATACATAGAAGAGTACCGATATTGGTATAACAACAAATTGAAACTTAAAGCTATGTAAATGGACCATTGAAGGTGATATTGTGACGTATGTACAAGAATATGTATACGACAAGAAATGAATATCGAAATAATATTGTAAATATGTTAGATGCAAAACACAGAACTGGTATGGACACAACGTTTCGAGCAAAACAAAAACAGGCAGAATGTGCCGTAAAAAAAGACCTTTACATGTAAACTGCAACAATTGAGGAAAGCAGGAGCAGGCCAGTATTTAATTTTGATTTATATCACATCCTGGAAATCCCGGAAGTGTGTGCAGGTCCTCCACGCCTACCATCTCCAGATGGCGGAATCCTCTCGACCGGATACGTCCCGGAATCCGACGGTGCGAGGCGTCTTCGACGTCGTCCTCCGCTATCGATTTTCGCGCCGCCCCTCGCGCCCGCCGCCCCACCCCGCCCAAACCGAGTTTCGGTCGCCCTTTGAAGTTTCAAATGCCTTTAGACTCCGCCACTTACGTACAAGTTTCGGGCACCGGCGCTCAAACGCCAGCCCCGGAGACGACGACGACGACCCTCTGAAACTAATGGAAACGATAACAAAGGAGGCGACGGGGATGTTTCGAAAATTTCGAGGAAAATTTGCATCTAGGTGCATTGCGGATGCGAGCTGCGATGCTCGCGGGCGTGAGAGAATGGAGCATTATCGAATAATAATTAGTTAAGCATTACTTACCCTGTGCACGCTTTTTATATGTCAAACTATACAGAGCGTTTCTTAACGGTATATTAATATTTGAGATATTAGGGTATTAAAATGCATGTCTATGCTGTGCTGTCTACACCTCAACCAACTGCAGATAGTACTATTTCGCTGTCATTACAGCTTATCAGTGCACTTTTATTAGGATATTAAGTTCATACGCACATATGTCCGTAACGATACCTGAAATTTGAAGTAATAACATAATTATAAAAAAATGGGAATGTATTTTATATATTACTTGCAACAGATTAATAATAATATTAATTTATTGCCTCTTATATTATCATATTAAAAGAAAAACTGAAAACATATTGCGGTACAATCAGAGACCACCTTAAAATCAGAGGGTCCATCACCCTTACACTTGATACCGTTTATCAAGTCACTTGTTTAAAAAGAAATAGTTATGGCAAAAAAGGCATTCTCAAACCCAACTGAAGAAATATTGAGGTAGAATCAGAGAGGTCTCTTTGGGTAGAATTAGTACTTCTGCTTGATGCACTTTTCACAGAGTAGGTACATATTATACAGGGACCCTTAGACAATACATTTAGTGTTAATTATGTCACTTATTAGTACAAGGTGTCGAATGGTGACACTTGCATAAGAATTTTAATCTTTTACGTTTACAACAGTTAGTGGTGCATTTTTTGGTACAGTTACATTTTTGAAACCCTTGCCCTCCAAATGAAGAACTGTGCCTGCTAATTTCGCGATATATGAACAGATAGCGACAAGTTTCGACCACCTGCAATCGGGATATCAGCTTATTTCGGAGTTTGCCTGCTACACATTTGGCAAACCTAAGATTGTCGTACCACAGTGTAGGCAATGTCCGAAATACATAATAATTTCGGACTTTGACTGAAGTAGGCCGCCAATGCGGACTTTACCTAGGGAAACCTAGGTATGACTGCATAATATACTTTGCCGGTAACATATACACCACACACAAACCCAGAGATTATCTAATTTGTGACCACAATATTTAATTTTTGTGACTCATCCACAAAACACTATTATTTTCATTCAAAAACGTAATAAAAGCATATTGACGTGGACACGTCTGATCTTTCGTTCTGAAGCTTTGGGGTAGTACATTCCGTGAAAGTTAGGCGAAAGACAATCTCGTCTAGTAGTGTCAATAGGCAACGTCATTTAGCGGTAGAAGTAGAGCTTTGTATATACAGTCTTGAATAGGAAAGTAGATACCTACTTCGGTACGGAGAATTCATGGAATGTATATTTATGTATAATTCCCATTCGCACGAGTTTACAAAAATACAAGCATATTTGAGAAACTCACCTTTATAATTTTAATATTAAATGGATAGATACAGATAATCACGCCGAAACAGTGCACAATTCCCGTTAATTTTAATATTACGGGTATACCAAAGATATACAACCCACCCACAATTATATTGTGAAATTAAATATTATATTTCTGCCATGTTTAGTGTTAGCATGTGGTTAATTTAAAACACGATAGGCCACGCTCTCTGACGACCGAGAGTTTTAGGGCCGGTTTCACAATCAATTTTAGCTTTAAATTTAAAGCTACCTTTAACAACCAAGTCAGTTTCATAATGTAGACTGTGTCCCTTTAAATCAACCTTTAACTTAACGGTACGGTATCTGGTTGTTACCTTACTTCAAGCTGCCTTTAGCTGCTACTGCCATCTTTCATCACACAGGTTTGAAACAAACAATATTATAATTTTTGAAGAACAAAAAAAAAACACCTCCGGTACAGCATTTTGTAGGACAGCTCTGCTCAGTACAGGTCCATAATATCCGTTCACTTTTTAGCACTTTTAGTTTTTTAAATCTATAATCACTTGCAACTAACATTTTATGATCACGTTGGGTCAAAACGTAATCTACAAAATGTAATTTCCAAAACATTTGTGTATTAATTTCTAAACAGTAGCCTAAATATGTAATCCATAATTAAGTATCTATCTGTGCAGCCCCAAATTTTAATTTGTGTAAATATGTATCAGGTTGATGTAACATGGTGTTAAGTAACTTAAGTTAAGTAGCTTCCCTGGGTCAAAACAAGTCGAAACCATTGGAGTAGGGGGAAGAGCTGACCAAATGAGCAACCATAAGGTATCAATTTCAGTTGTCATTCATAACTATACTTATATAAACTGTGCAGTACAGTTGATTATCTGACTACGTTCGACGAGACTAAATTTAAAATAAAATATATTTTAATTTGTTCATGAAGTTCTCGTTTCCTATGTCTTTTTTTACTTAACCAGTTTGAGACTACCTCAGAAGTAATTATAGTTTTACATTTTCATGCTCTATATGCACCTTGATTTATGTTAATGAACAGACCACGTTCAAAACTCTATTTAAAGTCACCTTTAAATTAAAAGGGATTTTACTCGGGACTTTAGCTAAAGCTGTTTTAGTGATATATTATGAAACCGGCTCTTACAGTTGTTGATAAACTTAAAAAAGTGAGTTCACAAGTGAAGATGCATATGATGTTGGCGGTATATTTTCAATGTTTGAACTTTATTTATACTGATGTGCGGTAATATTAAACTTAAAAATATTTAATTTTTCCAATAATATGTCAATAATAGGTATATTTTTGAACGACTGACTGTTAAATGTCTATTTTTGTATCTGCGTTGTTATTAAAATAAAAGGTGTTTTTGTGCGTTTATTAATTTCTTGCTATGTTTAGAATCGCTGTTAATAAGATAAATACTAATATCGAAGCGAATGCGTATGCATGCGATTAATTGTTTTGGCGAGAAATATCAGAGTCGCGAGGAGATGCAAAAGTAGGCAATGAGTATGGATGTGTCATTTTTTGACAGATATATATTCTTGATTTTGGCTCAGTGAGAGCGAGGTCTTTGGCCATGTTGTGCCTCAGGCAGAGAGAGTAAGGTCTTTGGCCATGTTGTGCCTCAGGCAGTTTGAAACCCCTAGAGCAGAGTGCCCGGTTAACAGCTGTGGTTCCTTCGAGTGGAGGACTTGCATTCCGGGGGGTAATGCAGGATATCTCGAATGACATAGTTCTGGTGGAGAGGGTAGCCTTATTAGGTGCCCCCGATCCGGGCTATTGGAATGCGACCCTATAGGCCTTAGGGTGAGCGTTCGGGGAAGCCTCTACTATTTCAGGTTGACACTAGCTAGTTGTTGAAGAGAGAAAACTAACAAGGTATTCATAACCACCATTGACTAATGATGTAATCTCAGGGATGAAGCCATGGACAGTATAAGGATGATGCCCTGGGGTGAAAACCCCTCTGTGAGTCTTAACTGTATCTTTTTGAGTTTAACGGATGAGTAACTTATGTTTTGTTTTTGCATCTCCCGCGCGTATGTGAAACCGCCTTGTCTGTCCACCGGAGTGACCGCATTGTTATGACCCACGGATGAAGGCGGCGATAATGTAAGTTTTTCTTGATTATTCCCGCATTAGTTTTTTTTATGTTTTTCATTCAGGTGTGGGGTCAAACAATCGGTTCACAGATTCGGTGAGATGAATTCAAAAAGTTTAAGCACGTTTTATCGCTGCGCAGTGGTTTGACAAATTATAGTTTGTCGTAATTATAATTGGTTGTCAAACAATCGGTTCACAGATTCGGTGAGATGAATTCAAAAAGTTTTAGCACGTTTTATCGCAGCGCAGTAGTTTGACAAATTATAGTTTGTCGTAATTATAATTGGTGGTCAAACAATCGCTTCACTGATTCGATGAGATTAATAATAACGTATTCAACATTTTTAGCACGTTTTGTCGCAGCGCAGTGGTATGACAAGTTATCGTTTGTCGTAATTATAATTAGTGGTTAAGCGGCGGCTGACAGTTTTTGTGCAAAATACGTTTATTCAGCAAAGTTCTTGGCCTTAACAAGTTCTTTTTGTTTCGGCGTGATTATTGGTAGATTTAATACCTCTATCATACATGTTTTGCATATTCTTCATGTTCATGCAAATATGGGTACCCATCATCAACATCATCAACATCATCAACATCATCATCATCATCATCATCATTATCATTTTCCTTCATTTCTTGATGTTTAGTAACATTTTATGATAACATCATACATCATACAGGCAGTTGCCCGATCGAGTAATTATCAAACCCTTGAAGCGCTGTTGACCTTTCTGAAACCTTGCGGTGAGAATCAACCAAGTACATTTCCTATTTCTTATTTAAAGATAAGGTAATGCACAGCGAGTAGACGTGATCCAGCGATGCTCCGGTTATTTGTGTTTTAAGTGCCCAGTTTATGTGATTTAAATTTTTATTTGGAAGCCATAGATGACTGTCATCGGGTGGTAAGTGTGAATACTGGAAGAGATCGATCTAGAATCGTCAGATTCTGCTCAAGGAAGGATAGGCAGCTCATATTTCGCTACAAGAAGTTGTTGAGAGGAACCAATATTTCCATAAGATCATAAGATCTCACGAGGAAGCGCCTAGAATTACTAAAACTCTGTAGCTCTGAATTTGGTGCTTGTAACTTATGGACTTACCAGGGTTACGTCAAAGTAATAGCTAATGGTCGTAAATACTCTGTAAATTCTGTTGACGATGTAGTCAATATACAGAACAGTATTAGTAGCAGTTAATTGGCAACGTTATCCTTTTATTGTGTGGCGCGGATTTGTTGCTAGCGTAAAATGAAATGCTTTTCCGGGAGCTACTGCCGATTGTTAAGTATTAATTTTGCTTTTCTTTAATTTAACAATTAAACAGATTTCAATACAATTTAGTTTAATTAAGTCAGGTTGTATTTGTTCTCATTTAGAGGTAATAGATATCCTGTATAAGTTTAGCTTATAATTTTTATAAAGGTTGCACATCTTAATGTAAGATCGCTCTTAGCACATTTTCAAGATTTTATCAATTTAGTTCAAAGTGCAAACTATGTTGTTGTTATGGTTAGCGAGACATGGTTGTCTAATAATGTAGATCTATCTATTTTAGCAATACCTGGTTACAATCTTCGTTATACGCATCGTGCCGAGGGTCGAAGTGGCGGCATATATCAAGTCGACTTTTTGTAACTCGTTAATAGAGTTCGATTTTGAGATTAATTCCTTTATTGACTGTTTGTTTTTGTAGAATCCGCGTAGGGACTGTAAATTATGCATTCGGCGTATGCTATCGTCCCCCTAACTCCAGCTTGGGTAATTTTGTTGAAACCCTTGATAATATATTTGGTTTTGTTTGCGGTATGTATGACTAATTTGTCTGTCTGGGTGATTTCAGCATTAATTTACTAAATATTTATAACCCTGTGTGTGCATGTTTGGAGGCATACAACTTGGTGTAAGTCTTGGATGAACCGAATAGAGTGACTGGTAACTCAAGCTTACTGATTGATCCTTTATTCGTATCCCATTCTCTGAATGTTACAAGATACGGTACGAAGAACTGTGACGATATTTCTGACCACAGATTGGTTTATTGTGAATTTAGTTCACCTAAGGTTAAATGTGAGCCCAAATATGTTACTTATGTGTAGATCTTTCAGACGCTTTGATGTCAGTGAGTTTCGAAAAAGTTTGGAATCTATTGAATGGACTGATGTGATACGTGAAACCAATATTGATAAGAAACTTGAAAATTTCAACACCCTAATTATTTCTCTGTGATCGGCATGCCCTGGTGGTAACGTCTAGAGTAACAAAGCCCAATGCAATGTTGTGTTGTCCTGAACTGAAATGTCTCATGAAAGAACGTGGTGCATCCTTACGTATATACAAACAAAGTAAACTTCCTGAAAATTTTGCTGTATACAAGAGGTTGAAGAACTTGATTGTGAACTCTGTTAGGATAGAAAAAACGTCATTACATAGGTTCAGTTGCTTCTAGTTGAGATATACACACTACTTGGTTGGCTCTGCGCAAATTAAACATTGGTACTATCAAAGTGAGATCTGAACTGCCTTCTAATCTGTCTAATAGCAATTCTATTAATGCACATATTTTCCAGTTAAAAAAATGATCTCGTCTCTAATCATAGAATGCAATATTGTGAGAATGCTAGATTCCCATCCCTACAAGAATTTTCTTTAAGAATGGTTACTTTAGAAGAGGTACACTCCGCACTCTTTAACGTAAAAAAAAAATAATTGTGTCGCAGACATCTCTTTGAAAATATTGCGCTTACGTAGCCCCATTATTGATTTATACCTATTACACGTCTTCAATTATTGCTGTATCGAAAAAGCTTATTTCCCTACAGTGTGAAAGAAAGTCATCACAATACCTCTACTTAAAAAGTCTAACCTGAAAACTTACCGGATTTACGTTCGATTAGCATCTTACCTGCAGCTTCAAATCTGTTTGAATCTCTAGTCTACGAACAAATATCTGACTTTATCTTGTATAGGAAAATCATTTCGATGCTCAGTGTGGATTTAGACGCGGTCGGAACATTCCTTCTGCACTAGTTTCAGTCACGGATGATCTCATTTCAGCTTATGAAAAAGGTTTACTCAGTGCTTTGATTTTGCTAGATTTTTCAAAAGCGTTCGATACTATTAATTATGGTCTGTTATGTCCCAAACTAAAGTCTTGCGGTTTCAGCAGTTTGTCGGTACAGTTTATTAGATCTTATTTGAGCGTTAGAATCCAAGTGGTAAAATAAATATAGTGTCTCCTCTGAATTGTCAGTTAGATCTGGTGTTCTGCAAGGCTCCACATTAGGATCTCTGCTTTTCATAATATGTACGTCTGATATAGCGAACTCAGTTCTTCATTGTAAAGTAATAACTTACGCCGACTATACACAGTTGTATTTTAGTTTCGATAAGCATGATTTCGCAAGGGCTGACAAAATTCTGAACAAAGAACTTGAAAAATTAAGAAAATTGTCTGCTGAACATGGCCTTCAATTGAATTTGTCTAAGTCGCAGTTGATGGTCTTTGATTATAAAGGTAGTATAAAATTTCTTATACGGTCTTTTAATATTTATATAGATTGTTCAAGATTAAATTTTGTTGATCATACTTTGATCTCATTATAAACACTCAGATCTGGTTTGAGCTGCATGTAACTAAGTCAATACAAAAATCATTTTAACCTTAAGTTATTTTATGCTTGTAGACATTTTTTACCGTTAATTTGAAAAGGCAATTATGTGATTTACTCGTTCTCGTCCTCTTTAATTATTGCAATTTTTTATATTACCCCTGTTTGGATTCGGTTGGTAGAAACAGGATTCAGATTGTTTAGAATGCATGGTGTCGCTTATTTTTTGGCTTGCAACGCCGGGACCACGTATCTTACAGGATTAACTCTTTGAACCGGCTACGCATGGATTCCCGCTGGAGTTTTCATTTGAGTTGTTTCGTCCATGCTTTACTAAATTCTCCTCATGCATGTGATAACTTGAGGTCTAAGCTTGCTCCTCATTCAACTACGCACTCACGTGATACACGAAATAAAGCTAAGTATTCACATACAACGCTGTAAGGCGGTAAGGCTGTAAAGCTGTAAGGCTCACCCTTCGGAGCGAGTTTTTAAAAAAAAAAAAACTAAATATTAACAAATTTAAATTTAAACTAAGACAGTTATTTTTCGATCGTCAGATTTCATGATGACCATGACTTACTTCGTTCGTTCAGACTCGATGAGGTTTCAAGCAATAGCTTACTATCCCCAAAGACCACACATGAAGGCTAACCTAAGGAGATAAGACACCTGTTGATAATAATAACTGAAGCGTAAGACGTATAATCAATTAACAATAGGGGTATTCATAAATTATACCATAATAAACATAGTTTAAGTTTCTTTTCGAAGGTTAAGTAGAATAGCTTCTGCTAGACTTTGCCTTTATTGATTATGTATTACTCTCAGTATCTGCTCTTGTTTTAATAAAATCTATTTATTATTATCAAATCCATTTATTACATCAGATAGCATCGATGAGGACAGTGGCTCAGATGAAGTACCATTGACTAATTTATCCAAATCAAGTAGGGATACCGAATAATTATGTCGTGAGGACACGACCCTGTTAGGTTGGCCGAATGTTAAATGTCTATTTTTGTATCTGCGTTGTTATTAAAATAAAAGGTGTTTTTGTGCGTTTATTAATTTCTTGCTATGTTTAGAATCGCTGTTAATAAGATAAATACTAATATCGAAGCGAATGCGTATGCATGCGATTAATTGTTTTGGCGAGAAATATCAGAGTCGCGAGGAGATGCAAAAGTAGGCAATGAGTATGGATGTGTCATTTTTTGACAGATATATATTCTTGATTTTGGCTCAGTGAGAGCGAGGTCTTTGGCCATGTTGTGCCTCAGGCAGAGAGAGTAAGGTCTTTGGCCATGTTGTGCCTCAGGCAGTTTGAAACCCCTAGAGCAGAGTGCCCGGTTAACAGCTGTGGTTCCTTCGAGTGGAGGACTTGCATTCCGGGGGGTAATGCAGGATATCTCGAATGACATAGTTCTGGTGGAGAGGGTAGCCTTATTAGGTGCCCCCGATCCGGGCTATTGGAATGCGACCCTATAGGCCTTAGGGTGAGCGTTCGGGGAAGCCTCTACTATTTCAGGTTGACACTAGCTAGTTGTTGAAGAGAGAAAACTAACAAGGTATTCATAACCACCATTGACTAATGATGTAATCTCAGGGATGAAGCCATGGACAGTATAAGGATGATGCCCTGGGGTGAAAACCCCTCTGTGAGTCTTAACTGTATCTTTTTGAGTTTAACGGATGAGTAACTTATGTTTTGTTTTTGCATCTCCCGCGCGTATGTGAAACCGCCTTGTCTGTCCACCGGAGTGACCGCATTGTTATGACCCACGGATGAAGGCGGCGATAATGTAAGTTTTTCTTGATTATTCCCGCATTAGTTTTTCTATGTTTTTCATGACAAAAAATATTTTTTCTATTTTGCGTTTTTACCATGCTCATTTTGCGTTTCCTAATAGAGCCTTTTCGAAACAGAATTTTTTATTTCTCAATTTGGTATTACTAAAAAACTGAGCGGACATTAAACAAACTCAACCTCGTAACGTCATGGGTCTTGTCAAAATTGACAGTTACCAAAATTTTGCATTTTTATTAAATTTCTCACATTTTCTTGTGTAGAAGACGGAAACCACGCAAAAAAATTATAAAAAACCCGTTTCATAAGGCTCATAATGGCGACTTATGAAACCAGTTTTTATTATACTATTGTGAAAAAAATCACAAAATTATGATCTGTTGAGCCGTTCTCGAGCTATGGGTGTGACAGCCATCATAAATGAAGGACAAAATGCGCTAAAAATCATATCACCATATTTATTTTTTAAAGCATTAAAGAGAGTGGAATTTTTTTATTATAAATGGTGCTCTCTTCTACTCTTCAAAGTTTCAATATAACTGAAAATCCCTCTAAAATGAGTTCTAGTTTTTTAAGTTTTAATCATGTCCAAGTTTTGAGGATGTCCAGCTTTGCAGTATCAGTGATTAAATAGATTTCTTAAAGGTCTCTTTTCCAGTTCAATTTTATCGGCAAATTTTGAAGTTGTAACGGAGAGAAATGTACGAAATCGTTAAAGGTATCTTGAGTCAATTTGACACTTACTTTCCTTGAAGCGGTAGCGTCAACCTATATAGAAGTGCACAAATACAATTAAATAATAAACGACAACAATTACTAGTCTCCATACACTTTATTTTCATCTAGTTGAAGTGTAGGTAGGTATTTCAATACATCCCTTAACTTACCGCAATGTAGCTTTAAGAATACGGTAGTCCAAACATGAACTACATACCTGCAACAAAAGAAACGAGAATTAAAATCTGCAGTAAGTACTTAAATATGTAAAATAATATAATCGACTTTGCACAAGCATTTCTTGTTTCCGCTGAAAATAAAATTACCCTAAATATTGATTTTAAAGTCAGCATTTATTCTGAATTAAAACACCTACTCTCGATCTCGAGTATAATATACAAACATTTTAGATCGCAAAACATGTTCCTAGGCCCTCACCGTGGAATACGAATAAAAGCCGCTTGGAAATAGATTGGTTTCACTTTCCCCCAACCTCCAGTCTCCATTTCCAGGGCTTATATTCGTAAACCGAGGCCGAGTCGACCAGAATTATTTTATAAATCTCGTTGAAATTCTCCACGAAATGGGGTTTATCAAAACCTCCGAACGTATACATCAATTCCAGACTCAAATAGTGTGGGGTGATCTTATACGACAAGGGGTAGGTTAGAAAATTCTTCAAGAGTCAATGGGAGAATATGAAAAAGCAAATTGTAGTCTGAGGTAGGGGGACATAAATTGCAAGGCTGAAAACGAATGAAGTTCACCAAGCAAAATTTAGCAAACATTTATAACAATTAAAATWTTCGGTGATATTTAACGTTAGGGGTGCAATGCGTCATCAATTAACATCGTTGTTCTACATTATAGTTGGTTGCCTCCTTGTAGGCGTATTTTCTGCCCAGCAGCCTTTTACCATTTTTTGCGGCGCGTTTTTCTCTAAAATCAGTTTTTATCGGGCGGAAAATACTTCACTTTCGATCGCACATGCAGAGGTGAACAGTCACTTGAAATTTTGGTCTAATTTGGCATATCGGCTTAGCCGGAGTAATTCGGGTGATCTGAATTTTAAGTAAGTGCTCGATTTTTGATTAGTGTGAATACATTTGGATTCTTTTGGAGCGCTTATCTAACCGCTTAGCGGGATTATATCACCTCGCGACTACATGTGCATAGCTTTCCACCAACCGGTAAAGAAAAGGTAGGCCTTCTGTTGCGTCGTTTGCGTCTGTCTGGTATTTATTGCTTCTTTGGTAATACAATAGGCCTTTTCTTTCAACCACCTTTTTACTTGAATACGGATTGTAAGGTGATTGCTTCTCCTTACCAAATTAAGCAATTTCTTTTGGATATTTCTTCGCCGTGGCCATACATTGTTTCCGGAGGAGATTGTTAGGGTTCATACGTCATTACTGGAGGAAATTGTGGCTGGATGTATGCTWCTGGTCTTGGCTAATGTGAAAKCAAGTCGTAGAGAAGACGCGTACAAGAGTACCACCAGGGCTTCCTACTAGATTAAGTGATAAGTACCTACAGTATAAGACATTTACCGCAGAAAAGTACATAATACATCTGTGCCGTGTTAAATCTTATAACAAAAACAGCTAGCAGTCATTTTGTTATTCCTTATCGCTCTTTTTAGCCGGGGCTAGTCCTGGACAAGTTTATGTTCCTGCCATTGTGCGTCGTACTCGAAATAATCTTATTGCTTTCTACAACACGACTGATATTTATCAACTAATTTTGTATTAAATGTTGACGATCGTAGAGTTTATTTAAACTTATCTTTTCTTAAAATTAATACTTTAATATTTCTCTTGTGTGAGTTTATTTCCAACATTACTTTTATGTAGTCTTAAATTACAGTCTTGCTATCTATATTAGTTCAATCATTCATCTTCTTTTTTATGATATTTGCATTTTCTTTTAAATATAAAGCCTACTTAATGTTGGTTAATCAAATACGTGTAGAATTTAACCATAATTGAATGATTAGCTGTTCTTAATTTAGCATTAATTTGAAGTGTATTTATGTTATGTAAGGGAGCGATTGCGCAATCAAACCTAAGTTTGGTCTTTATATTGAATTATTATTGAATATCGATTCTATAGATAACTACATTTTATTCTGGTTTCGAATTAGAGTTTATTACCATTTATTATATTGTATTTCTTTTGCTAAAAATTTATTTTAATAAACAAAGAGTTCTACGGTATTCAGGTTTTTCTTTTCGTTAGTGCATTGTAATTTCAGTGATCAAAACATTATAATCTTTGCCTTCAATTTTGCTTTGTGACAGTCTGAAGCAGATAATACGTTGAGTGCAGGGTAGGACTGTCTGGCGCCCATTTATACATAATTTTCTTTTAAG
This sequence comes from Rhyzopertha dominica, assembly GCA_025024175.1. Classification (NCBI taxonomy): domain Eukaryota; kingdom Metazoa; phylum Arthropoda; class Insecta; order Coleoptera; family Bostrichidae; genus Rhyzopertha; species Rhyzopertha dominica. Next base: position 4,785,147 of record QCXZ01000045.1, on the reverse strand, counting down.
ATAAGTTAGCATTTCTTTTCTACTTGTTTACTCACCCCCTAACTCCTCTGTTTTGTGTGTTTTGAACATTTGATTTACTAGTGTCGTTTAGAAACGTAACACATTAGACTGTCGTACTATATTTTATCACGATTCAACATAAAGACACACAAACCATCTCTTTAAAAATATATTACAGCTCCTAATCCATTTTCTTTTATTCTAATAAATTCATGAACATATCAGTAGAAAAAAAAATTAAAAAAATATACCTGCTGCACGCTGACCAAATATCAAACAATAAGCTTTCGAAAGACATTAGATTTTAATTTGTCATTCAACGCCAACTGTGTTATGAACAGCAACTGATGAACTGTCTGATTCCATACTCACATTTTGTAATAAACATTATCAGTTTGTTAGTTATGCATATCCTATTGACAGAATAGGTAAAAGTTGAATAACAAGCGTAGACGATAACACTGAGTTATTGGTATTAATTTCAAGTGTAATGAACCCTAAAATTGAATGGGCCCGTCCAAACTGCGCTCCAAGCCGGTAGACAGGTACACTTCGCGTTGATCCAGTAATAGCACAGTTTCTAATTTGCCCCTTTAAAGCGACATTAAGCTCATTCACACGCAGAATCGTTTGCTTAATTAACGATTCTAATCGTAAATGCGAGCGTTAAAGCGAGCTGTTATTAAATAGAGTCAAACTTATGGTTGATGCCGTACTTCCCTAATTGGATTAAAGTGGAATTTGTGATTCGCCACGGGAAAAACAATCTGGAACTGTCTCCACTATTTTCGGATTTTTCGCTTTAATTTTCAGGTTGAATCTGATAGATCTCGTTTTATTTTATTGTTTTTTTAGCCCAAAGTTAAATTTATAGTTTTTTTCGTTATTAATCGAATTAAAATTACCTAAGTATGTCTGCATGATGATATACAATAACAACAACAATTTTGCGGATTTCGGGTATTAATGTATAAAAAATGAAGCGTTTATAAAATAATCAATAAAATAAGAAACAAAAGAGAACCACTATTCAATGAGCAACATAGTTTCGTTAACTTCCAGGTGCTTATTAACTTTTCTTAATAAAGCACCATATAATCAGGTGATCTCAGAAGGTACTGGTATAGACCGTTGTTTCCAATATATTTTCCATCAATGGTTGTTTCTAAGAAGTCCATAGCTCCCCTACTATTATGCACTAAACAACGCCATAGCTTTAAAATGCATGTCTATGCTGTGCTGTCTACACCTCAACCAACTGCAGATAGATCTATTCGGCTGTCATCATTACAGCTCATCAGTGCGGTTTAGGTCTAGTGTAGACAGCACGGCATAGAACTAGTTTTGGTAAAACATAAAACATTTTTTACGTTTTTATTAAGTAATTAATAACATGTCAATCTTTTGGGGGAAAAACCGTCAGGAAGTAGAGCAGTTTCGGGACAACCTTATACATACATTCTAAAACGGAAATTTACCTTAATCGTTATGGTGATTACAGCATATAAAACAATTATGTCTTTTTTTAAACATCAACAACTGACACAGCTCTAAAGTGAAACTAGCCTTTCCACGAATAACAAAATTACGTATGTTTCGACAAAATAAAAATAATATTTCAATATTAGGTTTCAATTTAATTTAAAAACCAGATAGTTTAATATTATCCAATTCTGACGCCCTTGTTGTCAAGTTAATATTAGGCGTTTCCAAATGATGAACGATGATGACAAGATAATTTAGTTAACATCTAAATGTGCTCGTTTTCTGCCTGACTGAATGTGCCAAATTCCACTCTCCATTCTTGAAGAACTGTTCCCTCTCCTTCACTTTCCCACAACTTAATGCAATAAATACTCCAACTAATCTACCACAACGATCTCGTAGTAACCGCACTGATGCAGTAGATTACTCGCGTTATAGGTTAACAAAAGGCGATACGAGCCCGTCACGTCTCAATGACGTCCGTTTTGTCATATGTCAAGCCGTCAACCATCAGCGGCGCAAATCTCCAACGATTTGCAACATTTCGCAATCGCACCACCTGCCACAGTTGCACATAAAAAAATCATTATGTTTATTTAACGGAGTGATTAGACGGCAAATTAGCGGCGCAATGCGCGATCGTATCGCTACGACCGATATCGATACCGTTCGCGGCCGCATAAAGAAATATTAATTATTTTTTACTTTCACCGGGGCCCGGTTTTGACAAATGAGTTTTTTTATGCAAATCGACCCGATGACGGATTTTCACCTGCGAATGGCCTAAGACACAAGGCGACTCGTTAATTAATTTTCGACGACGAAAACATTACAGGGACGTGGAATATGTCATATGAGAGGTGGTGAGATTAATGCGGCTGACAGAGGAATCTATAGAAAGCCATAAATAAAGCTATTGAAGATGAATTACTATAGGTCACTGTGCGTTTGGAAGGTGGAACTCGCAGTACATGATACAGTAGAAAAATGTCGAGATTTTAGTCCAGTTCATAAATAGGCGCAAAATGTTTACTTGTGTTCAAACAAAAGACGAAATAATACATTTACATTCTGAGTACCATCAAGTATCCACATAGATGGCGGTACAAGCAAAAGCTATCCGCGTACAAGACGAAATAAATAATATCTGTTCTGGACAATTGGGTATTATCACTTTTTTTTTTAAATTACGTAAAATGAATCTTGAAGTGCATATATATCGTACGCCATGTTAAAAAAAAACAAAAAAATATTTGTAGGTAGAGAATTTCAGGTCTGAATTTCGAATCTTCGGAGTCGCCGCCAAAACGCTTCTATCCAAGGTTATTCAACTCGTGACGTAAAGTGTCATGTAAACATTACCGAGGAGCGTGCTGTTTAATGGTGTAGTATCATTCTTGTATTGGAAAAGCTTTTGTGTGGCGTTTATTGAAAGGACGGTGTAAGAGGTCGCGCCAAAAAGTGATTTGTATAGTTTTACAAGCATCTATTATGTATGGAAAACATAACAAGTGTTGTTTTGTACATGGTTATAAAAGTACTTCAGTCAGTACAGCTAACAAAATTTTTGTAACCCTCTCTCGAGATTATCAACGTATGAAAAAGTTGTTTAAGGCCCCTAGACGTGATATGCCGAAATAGCAAAGTTTGTTTTTCTGTTGTTAAGATCATCTTAATTCTTACTGTAAATTTTATTATTCTTTTTGAGGTTATAAGAGTTTACCATCCAGTTTCCATTTTGTTATAGCTTGAAGAGGATATTATATGCGTTTTAAGTTGATAGAGGAAAATGTTATAATAAAGAGCGACGTTGTTCCCCATGTATTCGACTGTTAGCCAGACCGAAAACCAGCCGCAAGAGCCCCGAAAGTAAATGGCAATTTATATTTATTCTGACCTCCAAAATAAATGTCAAGTTTAGGGTACATTTTTGATTCTTACATTTTTATGTTTACAAATAGTATGTTTCCAACAACCCACTGTGATCAAATTATCAATACTACGTTAATTTGATAAAAAGTTCACTTATGCTGTTGCTTGTTGCTTTTACGTTCCTCATCTCCGCCGCGTTGAATCGATTGTCGCTGTACACAAATTCCATAACATTGAACATGCCTTCAGAAGTCATAACTCATAAGTATTTCACTTTTTCTTGGCGTATTTTAATTCGCTTGTCACAAAATGAACGCAAACAACAAACTGATAAATTGACGGGCTGAGGCTGACGCGTGACACGCTGACCCCAGATGTAAACAAGCGGCCATTTACAAGACACCTGACGTCACGCATAATATGTTCGCGTTTTGGTGGTCCCTTTAAATATTCACATTTTTAATATTAAAAATACACCTTACGATCCACTTTTCTCTATTTTATAAGCTGTCACAGCTGTTTTGTGGATAAGATGCTACCAATTAATATGCAATTTAATAAAATATAAATACATGGCAAATACCCAATTCAGTATTCCTGCCTGAAAAGTGTAAATAAGGACGAAATTAGTCGTGGAATCCAAATAAATGAAAATTAGGACCAGCTATGTTCGTGATTTTATTAAGACAAAACTGAACCCCGAGTTCTGTGCTGATATATCAATATAATTATCGATAAATCGATATATTGAATATGGGATAAATGGTTTTTATAATATCGATATATCGGTAATTCAAATTATCCATATTATCGAATTATCGACTATTTGAATTATCCATAAATAGGAGTATCAATAAGTCGAATTATCCATATGTCGAATATTAACGATACTTGATCGATACCGCCCACTCGTACTTTCCATTATTTTACTTACTGATGTCTTTTATTTTCGCTTGCGAAAAAACACAAGACGTCAAAATTTATTATGCGTATTTAATTGTATAATGAATCCTGGAAACGTTCCATTGTGAGGTAAACTGAATGTTGGGCATAATAGCAATTGTTTTGTTGTTCACACATGTGACGATGCTATGAAGATTTTTGTTTTTGCAGATGTACCTCATCTAATACAATAAAACTCAAAGTTACTTAATAGATAAGGGATATACTCCTTAATTTAGGTGTGTTATCTAACTCATAGATTGATTCAACAACATTTGAATATAAGACTATCTATACGACGATGGGTAAAATGCAAACTCTTCGGCAATGATGATGAATGATCTTAAGTCAAAAAAAAAAATAGTTTTTGGAAAGAAGCCTCTGATACTCAAAACTGGTCAGTAAAGAATGCCTTCGGTTAAGATTATGAACATATTGTTGTTGTTGTTAACGTATTTTCTCAAAGAAATTGTTTCTTTTTCATAAAAAGGAATTTCCTCACAAAAAGATCACTGTTGGAATGGTACCTTCTAAACTAAGCCAAATGTTCGCCAGAATGATCATCCTTCTTAGCCGGACTTTAGCCTCAGGCTTCTATGTTATATTCTGGGCAAACATTCGGCACTAAGCTTTTACGGAAAATCGAAATACAATAGAATCCGACGAGGAGTGTTTATTGATTACTTTAAAGGATTTTAGTAAACTAACTTCTGATATAAAATTCGAAGAAATTTGCTTAACCAAGGAAATATTGTTAAACCTCTTAAAAACCGGAAAACTATTTGACGAAAAAGAACACATGGAAAATGAAATAAGGATCGATAAAGAAACACTACAGCCAATACAAAATTTTGAGGTACAAGGGAAAATGAGTCAAAAATGACGGCAAAGCAGCAGGCTTTGCATGATTCAAACTTAAAAATAAATATTCACTGGGATAACCCACATAGCTATTAATATGAAAAAGGCCCCTGACAGAACACAAACTCTGCAGGTTCCATTTTTCATCCTATTGATGAAATGTGGGAAATTATTTTGACACTAGAATCCGAGTTCCATGAAAAGCATAGTAACTATATCTATCGAGGAGACATTAAACAAAATTAGCCGTCTACACTAAATATTTTGCAAGACTTGAACAGAAAAATCAGATTCAATGATTCTCAAACGAAAGCAAAACTTTTTTTTCAAGTTTTCCAACTTTCGAAAATACTACCTACATTTGCTTTACTATTTTCCATCGTCTCTATATTATGTAATAAGCAAAAATCAAATTCAAAAGACTCATATACAACTAACTATAATAACAAAAGAAAAGGATGAGTTTTTAAATAACGCAACACATTTTATAAACCTAATTATGTAAAAATCACAAGGAAAACTATAGTATATCAGTTGTAATATAAGAAAACATTGTAGTTATTTAAAATTAGAATGCGCACTGTGAATTTCCAATGGAACGAGTTAACAACTTCCTTGCGTTTGCTCGAGCATGACATCACATGTATACGTGTATCATAGAAGATAGAAGTATTGGGTGGCTTTGCACCTTCATACAATGTATATAATATAAATAGAAACACATATTTTTAAATAAAAAGCAATGTCGTTTATTATTCTTCTCCGTAAATATGACAACTTAGAACAATTCAACAAAATCTATCGACTATTTTAGTGCTGTAAATGTCTTGTCCATTACAAATGGAATGTAATCCTGCACAATTAGAATACATGACATTGATAGAAGGTTTGTTGTTCACAACATTCATATGATGTGAATATTCCTTCCTGTGTATCTCGTAAATGAGCGATCAATAAAACGGAAGATGAAATCTAGGATTAAATAGAAACCATGCAGACGACAATCTGATATGATGTATAAGAAATTGGAAAAAACTACAGAAAATCCGACACCCAAAAAACTGCTAATTCAGGACAAGCAACAAGCACAAAATCCATCATGAAAAATTGCAAAGAAGGCGATATAGAAAAACATTGGTTGGAGAAGAATAAGATTAACAAAGGGTGAATGGTACCTAACATAAACGACCTAAAACAACACACAAACTGACAGAGGTAATGAAGTTGAGATAAGTACAATAAAACTCAGCTTGTGAAGGTCAACAGACACAAATGATGTGGGATAAATGCAAATCTATGGTAATTGTTTTTCATTCTTGTTTCTTTAATAATTTTCTGGTTATGAACGTTGGTGGTGTTTACAATCCTTAATAATAGTCAAAATGGTACAGAAAAGACCGCGTACGTAGAATTGGCCTCATTTTGAGCGCCGTCGGCATTGAGAAATCGGACACCCGAAGTACTTTCAATTGTAATACCGTGCGAAATTCTTCTCTAAAAAAAGATCTCCCGATAACGCGCACCTCTGAAAAATGGCCCCTGTCGCAACACGACTATCAGATTAAGAATAATATTAATACGCTAGACGCCGTACTACACGTAATGTTGCCGTAATATTTATTAATAAGGACCCTCGAACCTCGTCTTGCGTAACGTGTCTTGCGAAATCCTCCGGTTCGGGAGCAGATGATGTCGCTTTAATGTCATGCCGTGTTTTGAATAAAAAATAATCAATAAACAATTATGAGCGTTCCTTGTTAACGTGTGTACAGATAATGAAGTGCGCGGCGGGCGGTTTGTCATTCGGATGTCATAAAAGAGAAATTCTATGCATAAACGACCTGTTGTTTTACAAATGAAGTCTACGGTGACACAAGGACGAGAGGAGGATAACGGGGATTAACAAAGGAGTTATTCGCTAAAAATATCAAAACTGCTAGATTCAGTTCATTTCGTATTACTGATTATACTTAGAAAATATGAAAGAAACGATCGGACTCATACAGAATTAAAAAAGGTTTTAATAATGTCAAAACGTAAGTGTCTCCAGAAGCAGAGAAAAAATTTGTTCTAAATTAGATTATTAGAATCATTCCATCATTCATTTTCCATTTCAATACTCACGCTATAGATTTATTTAAATGGTTTTGTACGCGAAACTAGACAAACTAAGCGATTTACAACTCCACGTATTCTATGAACATTTATTATATCAGGCATTCGCTTTATATTTACAAAATATCTTTTATACACCATATGCCTTAGATTCTTACATAACAAAGTGTGGCGGTAGACCCCATTGACGTAGATATCTCAATATCAAAATGTCAGTAACAATTACAGGGTATAAACGGTAATAATAAAAGACAAAAATTACTGGCTAAGATTTTATCAACAAGCTTTATCATATAATCTGAATGGTTTAAAATATCTTTGCGATAACAAACAGACATCAAGAATTTAGTATGGGTCTTGGAAAGGCACATTTTGTTAACATCTGAATAAAAAATTGGTACTTGTTTGTGAACTAGTAATAAAACATACATATGGATCGCATTATTAATAATATGGTACAAAATAATGACCCTCATTACCAAGGCATAGAGTGTAGGACGCATAGTATTTTAAATACCCACTTTTAATTGCAGACTTAGTAAATTTAGTATTGACTATTTCTAATTCCTATCTAATCTGGTCGTTTCTTATTCCAATCTTTCTTTTGTCATCTTTAGTCGTATATAAGGCATTTCGACAGCTTGAATTTTGCTTTGGTGTTTGAATATTTTTATCTTTGTTTGAATTGACATTTTCTGTTTATTAAGCAATAATGAGCTTATTGCGTGATAAGAGTTTCATTGCATTATTAAATCTGGCTTTTCCTGAGCATTTATATCTTATTACTTGATCTAGCTTTTATCTTTCAATCGTATGTTTATAGCAGATATCCTCATTTGTTTCTAAAACGACCTTTGTATTTATCTTCATGCTGTACTTTCTTACCGCATTTCTATATTATGCCAGCGGCGATTCGTTGCCTTTCAAGTAGGGTAGGCGACACCTATAGTAGGTTGTAACGAACTAAATCAATTTTAACAATGAAATATCAAATACTGGTACAATAATGTATAATGCAAAAACCACATTTTTAAAGTAATCAACTTTTTAAACTAATTTCAAACTTTCGTTTTTCATATTTAAGTCGCCGCCTACCTTGCCTACCCTGAGGAGCGGCCTTTGCTTCCTGCCGATTTAATACGAAAAGGCTTAAAATATTTAAATGAAACTTTAGTCAACATATTTTGTTTGAACTTGTGTCAAGCAAATTTTGAGTTTCTTCGTCTTAGACAAAGATTACAGGTGTAATCGAAACTTCAGACTAATAACTTTTTGTCAGTGTTTTCAAAAGACAGCGATCTTTCCGTGAAAACATTATCTTATATTATAGACGCTGAAAGCATTCACCATCGTATATAAAATACATGTCTATGCTGCGCTGTCTGCACCGCAACCAACTGCAGATAGATCTATTCGCTATTATTATAGCTCATAAGTGCAGTTTAGGTCTAGTGCAGGCAGCTCGGCATAGAACTGAATACACAGCGGCCATGTAGTAGCTGTAAGCCTTATAAAGATTCTTCTTTCTCGTCTGCTATCCAGCTTTTTACAGCTTCCATAACTTCTTTGTTGGTATAAAGCTTGCGTTCTTTTAAACCCTTTACAGGTTTGGAAAATACATAGTAGTCAGATGAAAACAAGACAGGTAAATGTGGAGGACAGTTTACCAGTTTGAACCAGAAATCACCAATTTTGTTTACTCAATGTGTAACTTCTGTGCAGACGCCTTTGGCAACCATTTCGCGCAATTTTGTCAGCAGTTGTGAATGTTTTATCCACTGTCCAGATAATCAGTGAAAACGGTAACACAACGACTATCCACAAAAATTTGAAGCAAGAACTTTTCCAGTCTATTTTTGGACCCAAAACTTTTTGGTCTTGGAAAGCCAGTGTTTCCATTCAATTTACTGTTATTTTGCCTCAGGGTCGTAAAAAGTTTTATACATGGTGGCAACTCTTTTCAGAAAATCCGAATGGTCTCTAAATCTGGGACAGATAGACTGAGAAGTTTCAATATACGCGAACACTTTACAATCCATTTTGTAGAAATTTTTTCGTAATCCAATCGACATGAAAATGCCCAGTGTCTTAGCTATATATTTTGGTCCAATTAGTATTATGTTCTAGACTGTGTTTTCAGAGGTCGACAGGAAGAACTCATGTTTTATGTTGCAACATGGCCCACGTTTTTTTTTAGATTTTTCCATATAATTTCCACGGATCAGTGCCAAAGCCTTTTCTAGGTCTGCGAATGCAATGTACTTATTATGCTTACTTTTGCTGATTTCTGCATTTGTTATATTGTTATACGACCGTTTTCCAACCCTTTTCTTTATCTACACTTCCCTGTACAGTCTCACTCTCTGTTTCTTCTGAGCTTTCCATGTTGTTAATTATTTATCTAATTATGCAGTCGTGACCTGTGGTTTTTGCACTTTTAAATCGAATATAACTGGATTTTGATACATATTACATGGTCTTATTCGTCTAATGGAGCATGTCATTCTTTTCTCCTCAGTCAGTGTTTTAGCATAGTCTTTCTCCAACTGCTACCTGTCAAGTTTTAATTATATCAAGAATTTATTACTCTGAATACAAACAAGGGCTTTAAGAAAATTTATATTCACAACAATTGGAGTAGAATAACCATGTGGCATAGTTACGAACATTTCTTATTGTGTGCGACATATCTGTACATCAATACATTTTCGGTTATATCGTTAAAAAAATTCTGGTTTCATATAATCCATTTGCATGACTCCAAATTTGTTTTTTTTAAGTAATACTGCAAAAGGTAAATAATACGACCAGAACATTACGGTGTATCTTTCTATACAGCACTTTCTTTCCATTTGCGAAAAGGTTTGCGAGGATAGATGTAGCTTATAGGTTGTATCACTTTCAATAATAAATCTGCATTGCAGTATTGCATTTCCGGGACGCTACACCCAGCCTTCTCCCGCGGAATGTCTCTTGCGTAACCGTCGTCGTTGGCCATTAATTATTAAACTGCATCGATCGATCAAGTGCATCTACTCACGGGCTAATCAATTAGTTTTATCGGCTGGTAGTTAGCGACGGTAGTTCCACCCGTGAGACGCTATACCCGTGATAATACGCCGAGCAAAGTTGCATTTGGAGCGATGACGTTATATTTTATTCAACCTTCAACAGCGGCATCGAACTGATCAAATGAGGGGGTAGATTTAGGGTTGTGATACTCTGACAGTTGTTCTAATGGTAATCAAGAAGGTTTGTTCCATTATGGACATTGTTATTCTAAAAATGAAGTTTGTGCATTAGCATTATTCGGAGTTCATGATTAGCCATTATAACAGTTATGTATAAAGGCTAGACTACCTGACCTAGCATATCGCTCCATCTAGTAGCTGTGGTATTCTCATAAACTACGCTAGCAGGCGTTGACAATTTGTTATGAACATAATCGTTATATTTGGTAGCTTATTATGTTGCTTTCAAGATGCAAATTCATATAAATATAGTACCGAAGTGCAAATAAAAACTCGCTAAAAATGCAGTGTGTATTATTAACATATTATGTAGTATTTTGTGGGATAATTAATTTTAAGGTTGCAGAAAACTCACGTTTCGGAGCTGTGGGGTGACATTGATTTGCAACCTTCAGCTACTCTCGCCGTGCATATTGTAGCTTGGCAGTAGTTACAAAAAGGCGGCACAAAGAATTCAGAAATCAACGCCACCCGCGCTGCATGAATCATTTATAGAAACCCTGTACTAATACGGCTTTGTTGTTTTTCAGCATACTCACCTGTACGTTCGGTATATTTCCTCGTATTGAAACTAATTATTCCATTCTGAAGTGAAGTGAAGCCAAAATGCGTGATATGGAGGCTTCTTATCTTTGTTAATAAAAAACTGAAAAAAGTCACTTGGATCCATGTCGGAACTATGTTTTGAACGAATCATTAGTAGCAGTATGGGGTTTAGCAATATCGTGTTGAAGAATAATTTCGCGTTTAGTTATTTTTTCGCCACTCATCAATGAGTTCTGGTATGCAGATTGTTGTATACCATTTAGCGTTTACTACGTGACTCGGCAAAATAAGATTTCTACAGATGGAAAACAACAACACCACCATACTCCTGACAGACCAAACTAGGTTAGGAAGCACATATTTGTTGCTCAGTAGCTAATCCCGGGCTAGCGTTGTCCAGTTTTACCTCAAATGTTTGGTATACTAAATTAACTACTGCGCTTAAAATAATAAGAAACAAAGCAAAATCGATATCGAAAATTGTATGAAAAGAAGATTGGATTACTCAAAGTGACTTCTTCAATTATTCAGAACAAGCATTTATAGACATCATCATTTACATCATTAAGTTTTTTTATTATTTCTCCAAATCAATTATTTCTGATGCTTTAGCATGTCAATCACTTTGAAAGCCATTCAATATTTCCAGCGTTTCTACGCCATTATTTTAATTTATGAATTAAAAGCTCTATTGCATGTGGTCATTCCGTTTTTGCTGCAATAAACCGCAATGCAAATTTAACAACCAGACTAGAAACGAGAAAATATAATAGAATTAGCAGTTGTTTAATATTTATTAAGTTCGTTCAATTAAATATGCAAACATGGTGCACATACATATTTATCGAATTAACAATCCATGAAATTGAACCCGTTTAATATGTACAAATTAATGCGATTGTCACGTACGCCTTCCCGATTCCAGGAAATTGACATAATCATTATACAACGATCAGAGGATACTGCAGTTTAAACTGTAATTATAATTTTATGCAAGGCAGTTAACAATTACTTTTACCAACTATGGCATGTTTCGCTATTCTTCGTCTAACGTCAGTAAATGTGTTTATATTTTATTACACCATCGTCTATTCTTTTTTATCATTGGAGTACGGAGTACGGATCTATCATTCTAACACAACATATTCATAATATCAAACAGCAACAAATAGTAAAGGAATTAACCACAAAAGTAAATAAAGTCAGCGTAGCAACCGTTTCAGGCGTCATTAACATTTTGAGTCTTATTAGTGAATCAAAATAACWCATCGTTGGTAATTTTGCGTGGCGTGGGAAAACGATTTGCGAAGACTCCATTATCAGACTTTACAAAGAAACTAGTGATATCACAATTAAATAGAATACCGGCAAAAACAAAACTCCTTCATTACATGATTTGCGTATTTTTTTTAGAAATTGTGGAAAATGAACTTAGAAATAATTAGAGTAGCAAAAAAAAGTCTTCGAAATTGGATGAGGGACCAATAGTTTTCTCTTATTCCTGTTATTTGCCCTGGACATACAAGATGAAGGGTACAGCGTAGGAAATGCTAGGAGTACCATCAGATCTGATTAAAGTTCAAAACCAAACTTTGTTCTTCATTTACAGTCTAGGGGTGTGGTAGGTCAGCTCGAAATGTCTTTACTTTAACGCAAAAACAATTGGGAAAAATTTAGAAGAGCAATGTATGCCATACATTTCCAGACTTCAAACTGAAGAAGGAATTTACATTTTTCAGCATCCTACCACACAGTTACCAGGTGGTTTTCAGAAAATAACGTGCCACTTCTGGTTCTAATTTTTCCACCACTGCATCGGTATGGCACAAAATCAAAAAAGGACTGAGAAATCAGTTTCTGAAGTCTCTGGCCGAATTAAAGCATTATGTGCAGGATGTTTGAATGAATTGAGGCCATTATTAATCGAAAAGCTGAAGCTACTCAGTGGTAGGCTAACCATTTTGCAATATAAGTTTAATTCGGCCAGCTTTTCTGCAGTATGTGTTGATTTGTTTGTATTGTTATTTCCCAAAAAATATAGTAATTAGTTTTGAAACCAGTTGTCTTAACAATTGTGTAATTTAATGCTATACTCATTACGCTAACTTCTTACAAGAAGAAACACCACAAGCTTGACAATCCTATTACAGTTTATACTTTAGCTGCAACTGCAATGGATATGGAATAAAACTGGATTTAGTCATTATTATTGCATTAAAGCTTGTTTTCTTGCAGATCGTATTAAAAGCAATCACGAGGACTACATTTTTTATAGATACTACATGCAGGAATAATTATGCATAATAATAAGAACAAATTGTGAGTCCTTGAGAACATGCATGGCATGCGATTTTTCCTAACAACAGAAAAATCGCATTTTTAAAATTAAGTAAAGTATAATTCAGATGTATTTATTTGTTGAACTTGTCAAGGACGAATTAAACAATTTTTCTCTGAAACCTGTCTGATTTAACCCTCATAAATATTCACAGCTGAAGGGGTAATTGTTTCAGTCATGACATAAGTATTCCTGTCTGGAATCTTCGTTTCAAACTTCATACTTATACAAACTTTGTGCACACTTAAAAAGTTTGATTGATCGGATAAATCTATTTACAGCAAGACTAATCGTTTTGAAATGAATGACATTTGTTTTTGACTAAAATTTTTATTTTAGAAATTTACGAATTTGTTATATATGATATATGGAAACATAATAAAACAATTATATCATGTTATAGTTCTTTTGAATTATTCGCTGTATTTCTCTTGTATTTAACTAATTTCTTGCTTTAAGCAAAAGACCTTTGATTGCTGTAGGTAAAATATGGGATGATTTACAAAATGTGCTTGTAAATTCCTAAAAAAAATCTTGGATTTTCTTTATTTCATTGGTGGTGATTGTGGTAGAGTGGTTGAAGCAGTTGTACATTACAAAATTTATTGGTAAGTAAATGTATAAACAACAATAACCAAAGGCTCATTTACTGCGATAATGATGCTACATTTTCAAGACTGCAGCTGAAATGTTATGGATCTGCTCCTGAAAAAAGGATTGAATGACAATCAGAAAACGATCAGAGTATGATTTACTGATTTATCACGTACAAATCAATGTTACAATTCAAATAATTCCAATACAACAATGCTAAGCAAAACTCTCTCCTTTAATTTGTTGTATACAACGATCTACAAGTATGTAATAATAAATCAAGTTATGAAGCCGCGGGGAGTATGAAATTCTTTTGTATACAGCGCGAAAGAGTATATTTAACTTTACATTTATAGTGTTATAATATGTAATATGACTCTGAACCATCATCATTCTGTGCAGTTATGATATACATTCACGTAAACCTACTTTTATACACATAATGAGCAATTGAAAACTATATGTTAATGTCTATGCTTTAGGAAGTAGTTCCCGTTAAGGCAGCTAGGTGGCTTTGTCATCATGTCAGTGTAATGCTGACAGATGGCATTGCCATCTTAATTTCTTACTTTTATATGTTAATTTATCACAGTTTCGTTAGTTTTCCTTTTGTGTAATATTTTTTATTTTAAAAATGTTTTCTATGAACATTAAACTATGTCTAACACTATTTGTATAATTAAATAAAAATATATGTTTAAAATTATTATAAATACAATTGTAGTTAATAAATATATTTTTAAATAAAAGAAAACATTATTTAATATAAAATATAAACAAATTAAGGACACTAAAAATAGCTCTAAGAACAGCTTTAGTTTGCATAAGAGAATGTACGACATGCATGAAGCAAAAAAATCTATCTATTTACTACAAATAAATCTCTTGCTGCGTATAAACAAACAAATAATTTTATTTGCATTAAATAAATCGTATAACGTGCTTGAGCTGGTAGACCAACAGTAAAACCCACTGATTGGTTTGTCTTTCTCTTTATACTGGCGAAAAAAATAATAATAATAACAACGGGAGTGAAATTTGCAAAATACTGCAGAGAATGCAGTTTTATCATTAAGTTAATGACGCTTTTGCGAATTTATTAAGTTGTTCGTTTTAATAGAACTTAATACCTTCATATTAATTTGAGACTACATAAAAGGTAAACTTAATTCCTTCTTCATGTCAATATAATAAACGAATAACAAATTGAGTGCGCTTTTCTACTATGTTTACAAATAAACTAAAACTTCATTTGTTCTTTCTTGTTGAGTTATTATAATAATCAGGAGTCGCCAACGGGTCCGAGAAGCGAAAACCTCGCCACTGTCAATACGCCATAATAAATTCATAAACCAATTAAAACGCTCCTGTTGCCGTGGGAAAGTGAATATCTCGCGTGATTAAGGATACTGTTCGCTGACTGACCATTTTACGCTCTAGTACGGCTTTCGGTCTCATTTGATTACTCACATTTCTCTTAATTTTTTTATTAACCGCGATGTCCCGCTCATAAAGGTGTCGTGGTTTTTAATTGATCGACTGGGACAGGCGTTTGTCGCGTTTCCGCGAAGGACTTTCACATTTTCGCCTTAAATGGCGTTATTTCTATTTTTWATTTCATAACTGATGGACCGAAGATTAGCTCGTAGTAGCTGTAAAGGACAGTTTGGTATTTAAACGACGTATAGTCTACTAGATATCTGACATTTTTCAATGAATTACAGCAAAATCAAGCACCCTATATCTTTATCGGTTAAATCATCGAATTTATCATTTTCTTAATGACGTAGTATAGAACATTAAGTTAAAAGAATATGCTAAGCAAGAAGGACGATGGATGTTTTACGGAAAATGATAAGAAGATATGAAAGCCAGACCGCTGCAAATATAAAAAACAAGTTTACGTTAAAAAATGCGTATTAATTACCATGAGATAAAACACAAAACATTTCCATAAGAAGGGGTACGGTTATATATAGGTAAGGACCCAATAATAATATTGGGAATTTCTAAGAATATTAGAAATTAAAATGTGCATCAATCAAATTCTCTGCGCTATAAAATTATTTTGCACCCGGTATATTTTTACATGTTTGAATTTCTGGTCAAAAATAAAGGCCACTTTGTTCACAACACGTACTGTGTTTCCCAMCGTTTCGGCCATATTGGTAGTTTTTTTTTACCTTTTATTTCGACTTTTGCAGAGTGCGAGAAAACCAGATATCTCTAAAAACAAAAAAAAAAGAGGGAAAGATGCGGGTTTTATCTTCAGAGGATTTAAACTTCGCAATTTTCGATTATAACTTTTTATTTTTGATGGTACGTTGTATGCTTAATAAATAAAACAATAAAGAATAACCATCTAGATGTAATAGGTAGCGATTCTCCTAACTGGTTTGACAGCGTAAACAAGAAAATCACTCATTAAAGTTTCAAAAGTATACTAGGAGTAACGACTACTACATTTAGATTTGACAGCTGAGGAGAAGATATTTAAAGCAAGCATTAAAAGTTGCAGAATATAGTATATCCGCGGTATGTCGCATCAATTACATTTCTGGAAATACAGTATGGTGAAGTGAGAAGGCTGGAATTTACCAGAAACAGGGGAGTAGTCCACTTTTTGTAATTTATTTTCAAACATCGTATGTTTCGGATCAAAATGCTTGCAATTGTTCTATGGACCTGGTATAATTTGTTTTTCTTCAGCGCTCTACAAGTTTTTTGAGCTTCTACTTAAAGTTTTCAATAAATCTCTCAGGCATTGAGTTTTTTCCAAGTATTGGAAGTATCCTACTTGACTACCATCCAAAAATCAGGTTCAGTTATGCAACCAGCTAATTATAAATTGCAAAGCTTTTTGAGGGTATAATCTGTTTCTTGCCGGCAGTTCCTTTTTTCCTTTTTTTTAGTTCCTTTATAGATTCTCTAGATCACCTTCGTCTTTTGGCAGTACGAGTACTTAGGACGTGAAGTTTGATGGTAAAAACATAACTGTGATTTCTCCACTCTTGAGGTCTTTTTCATGTAGATGGAATGGTCCATCATCAATCAAAAGCAAAGCTTTATCTGGATGCCCACTTTTCTACAATTTTTTTAACTTATGGAAAAATTGCTCAAAAAACCACTCTTTAAACAATATATTCCACGCACTCTCCTGGCTTTTGTACTAAACGGGCAGATTGATCACTGCAAGCGAGAATCGTAACACGGTCTTTGCTTTTTTTGTAATCTGGTACGGACTTGTAATTTGAATCCGCTGAAGGCACCATTTTGTAAAAGAGACTGGTTTCGTCGCAATTATGGAGTGAGTCCGGTTGATAACTATTTTTTCAATATATTTTCTAAACTGCTTCCTAAGTGCCAATGCATTACCAGACACTTTTTCTTTACTAACTTTAAATTGGATTTTGCTTGAAAAACGTGAAGGTCTTCACTTATTTCAATAGCTTTTTGCTGCAGAAATACCTTGGGCCCGTTGTTTTTATTTATTTTTATCGTATGGCTCCATAGTTTTTCACTTCAGCGCGGGTGAACTTGAAACACTATTCCACAGTCCAATTTGTTAGCGGTTCTTTCTCCATTCCAATGCGGTTTTATATCAACACCATACTCGTTAGCTGTTGTTTTTAGTGATGATCCAGCAACAAGACATTTTATAGCAATGAGTTTTTCCTTCATGGAAACAACTTTTCGCTCGAATATTCTAGATTAACGCGTACTAAAACTGCGCCCGTCATTGGCAACCTTGCTTCCCCATTCTACGCAATTTCACGTGTAAATATGTACTGCGTTCTGATAACCGGGAGTTTTTATTATTATACGTACAGATAAAGGGAATGCAACAGTGGTGATGAATAACTGTGATTATAGCGAAAGAAGCAAGACGCTATGGGACCCAGATCACTACCGAAAGCTGACCAGAAATCCCACAGCGAGAATCGAACGTCTGACAAGGAAGACTATCAAAGAATCTGCGACACCCGAAGAAGATCAAAGACGCCTACTACCAACTGGAACGCGAGCTCCGAGACTCTGCGCATTACCAAAGATTCACAAAGCCAATATACCACTTCGACCCATCGTGAGTACCTGTGGATCACCGACATATGACCTAGCCAAATACGTTGCCAGTGAGTTACAACAGTACGTGGGAGCAACGAACAGCTATGTGAAGAAAACAGAACATTTCGTGGATATCCTACAAGAACACAACACACCGTGAACATATTTCCTGTGGAATGGGAACATCTATGAACAGAAGAACGGAGCAGCCATGGGATCACCTTTATCACCCGTCATTGCCAATACCGTTACGTGGACGACACATTCGTTGTCATACGCATACTATGGAAATTGAAAGAGATGGATGTCTTCCGTTCCTGGATGTCCTAGTAAAAAGCAAGTCTAACGGGAAGCTGAGTCACAAAGTATACCGCAAGAAGGCTCACATGGACCGATACCTAAACGCCGCTAGCCGAGAGGATTAGTGAAGCAGAAAGCAGAACCGAGGATATTCAACACATCAGGAGTGCCCTACAGAAAAATGGTTATAAGTCCAATGAGGTTCTAAGAATAGGAAGAAACGTACAAAGGGAATGACCGGAACTTCAACACGAAGGATACGCCTACTTACCATACGTTTCCGGGGTAACAGACTGAAGAAAATACTAAGGAAGAAGATCGCAGTAAGACACAACGGTGCAAAAGATAGGACATATTTCTACCATCGGCCAAGGTCAAAATCTCAATGTCAGTGCTGAAAAGTCTACATCGGGCAAACTGGGCGTAGCATACAATGTCATATATAGGAACACAGTGAGATGCAGCATATGGACACACATACAGATCTGCAATAGCCGAACACGTAGCAGAAGTCAAACAACACATCAACGAGTATGACAACGTACGGACACTCGCAAGGAGCAGCCATTACCACTAAAGAATTGTGAGAGAATCTCTGGAGATAATGAAGCAGCACAACAATTTTAACAGAGAAGACGGTTATCGCTTGAGTAGAATTTGGAAGACGGTACTTGATCATCGGACCGGAACACGTAACCTGCCAAACGGAACAGCTACTATATAAGTCACGACAATGAATGATTTCACCAGTCGGAGTACCTCTGAAGAAGCCGACAGTATGATGAGCGAAACGTCAAGAGCAAATTCTACGACCACGGCGTCAAACCCGGAATAGCTTTCTACGAGGGAGTTCTTATGGGGCTCTGTATTTTGATTAATGCTGACATTTAATTTTTACCAACCGTTTCTTATAATGCGGAGTTTCGGATAATCGAGAGTCTACTGTACAAGGTAAACCTATCAAATGATTGTCAACTTTTAGGTTGTAACTTGGCAATTGGCAACTGTATTTCTCTTTCTTTCCTAAAACTGACTTCGTTTAGATGAGTTAGCTAATCTTTTACTGTTCCTGAAAACAAATAACGGTTACACGTAAGCCCTAAATTAAGAAAAACTTGACCAGGTGAATCGCAAATGTAAAATCAGATCAAGTACACGACCAGGGCTTCAGATATAACCTGTCCACGGATTAGTCGTGCATTTGAGAGCGGCAAGCTCTTTGTATTTGTATTATACCAAAGATTTTTAATAATCTCGTTAGATTACCTCTCCTCGTCATGTCCAGCTTACGCAGTTCTCGATATCAGAGCGCCTGGACAAGTCAAGTACGACCGGGGATTATAAATTTTACGCTTGTCGCTCGGACATGAGTTGCTTTCGGCCTGCCCCGCTTGTAAATCACACAGACCCACCTATGTGAAATTCGAAAACCAGCGCATTACGAAAAATATGCAAATAGCGGCCGTTAAAACGTTCAATAAAATATGCGATACGTTTTTCAACGTTCCAACAGAGCATGAAAACGGCCCGGCGGATTAAAATAATTAGAAATCGACAGTCGCGCCTTTTGTTTGGCAAAATTCCACGCGGTGCATTTGTTTACACTGGTCGTTCGCAGCGGTCTTAATTTTCAAGTGAAATCTTTTAAAAATTTCGCCGTGTTTTCGTACGGCTTTGTCGGTTGTCGAGAGGAATGAATGTAATAATTGCTGTGGCGGATTCAGCTAACTCTGGTATTGTCCGACGATGATTATAGATTAGCTGCCGGAGAAAGCGGCAAGAGGTCAGTTGTAATAAATGAAAATAAATAGGTGTGCAGGGCAATAGAGAGTTAGAGATGAGAGTCATCACTATTGAAGAGTAATGAAGTAGGAAATGCAGTGCTTATAGAAGAGTCGAGCATTCAAGTATTCAAGGGGTTAAAGCGACGTCTTTGATAATTTAGAAAACATCTTGCTCATAAAACAATGACATTTCCCATAGGCATGGCAAGTAGCGCCATGTAGCGACCACTGCTCAACTTTCGTTAAACTAAAATCATCTATGTATGAAATATTTGTTTATGTAGTATTTGAAAGCCACAGTTTTTTTGCGGAAAGGCATCATTTTCATTTTCTCGACTTTAGAATACGTTTTGGTTTTACATTCTAGACATTTTTCTAAACATAAATACGCAAACAAGTTTTTGCGCAAATATGTCATTTCTTTGGTTTCGGTATTGGGATAATGGTCAATCTTCGGTACGTGGAACAAATTCCTCCAAGGCCCAATACCGATCAGCAGGTCTAGCCATCTCTCAAGCCTAGTCAATTTATCGGTCGTATATTCAGAATGGTTTTTAGAATCAAAATGTCTAGAAAAAACATGACCCGATGTCATAGCGTACCGTCTATAGGAAGCCAGCTCGCACGGATCGCTACCTGCATGCAGTTTCACACCATCACCCCGCCCAAAAACAAGGAATCATCAATACGCTGATACTACCAGACTACCTAGAAGAGGATTTAGAACATCTACGCAGAGCACTACAGAAGAACTGGTATCCTAAGGCACGGATTGAGACCACGGGGAAGGAAGCACATCGCTGCAGCATACTTGCTCTACGTCAATGGATGTACAAATAAGATCGGACGGTTGCTGAGAAGATATCAGATAAACACCATCTTCAGCGCCTCGGGAAAGATAGCTAACGCCTTTCCGAAATATTGTTCGGCGACTGAAGAGTTACAAACACGGGGTGTGTATAGCATTCCGTGTTTCCGTGTAGCTGTGGGAAGGTTTACATCGGCCAAACCGGAAGCAACATCAGCACGAGAATCAGGGAAGATGTCAGGGACAGCAGGGACCGGCAATGTGACAGAACACCGAATGGAGACTGGCCACATGATCAAATTCGAAGAGGCACAAATTCTATCAAAGGAAGCGAGATTCTGGGCGAGATTGTACAAGGAAGCCATGGAAATCCAGAAAAATCCGCACAATTATAACCGAGACCGAGGCATCGAACCACCTGGAAATCGGTCATGCGTAACAACGCTCACGCATCAGTGAACCGGACGAGCAGACTACGCCACTTCAGTTTCAGAGCTACTTCTGAGGATGACACCGACGTGAGCGTCGAAACGTCAATACCATACAAGCAACGTGGGAAGAAGCCCGGAAAAAATATGTCATCGACAACAACCACGGAAGCCTTCAAACCAAGAGCATTTCAAATKTTGTACAAAGAAGTTAAGATGATTATTTGATAAAGAACTTCAACGTAACACTTTTACTACTACACTTTATAAAACATGAAATTAGGTTAAATAAGCCAATGCTGGTACGCAGACCATGAAATGGTTTCATTCGATTGCTAGCACATTTTTGTACAATCGAGATAAAATCTAGGTATCGATCATGTCAGTGATCCAAATGATGGGTTCAATGGAATGTAGGCTAAGGTCAGAATTTAATTCGCCGGAAACACTTTCAAAACATGAAATGTAAAATTCCCTTTCTATAAAGCCTCTTTCAGGGTGAAACAGATTAGACAATTAATATTTTTCGGAAATATATACGTCGAAGCCTACTTATTCTACTCGCCTATATGGACAGCTCCATATTATGTTTCCATAACATTACTAGGTAAAATATAGTGACCGTGTATGCAAATAAATGGTGTTAACTCAATCGAACATATTCTATAAAGAACAAACATACCACTAGTTCCTGTTGTAATTGCGTGAACGAATTACGTCTTTTATTTCAAGAAAGCGCAGCAACCATTGTTGCAAGCCAGTACTAAATCATTTATTTACATAGTTCTATTGCCTGCACAACAGATTTCCTTGAAGCAAAGAAACTTCAATCAATCTTAAAGAAATACTCTCTATTGTATAGTTGCCCTTGAAAATAGAGTGGATAATTTCTGCGTATGCCATAGTAAAAATTTCGCAAATTATGCTTCTATATGCCTCGTAGTTTATATTTTATGGGAAAAGCTGGATCTTGTACATGTCTGCAGACCACCTCGTCACGTTGCCAGCTTTAATCACAATACTATTCCGCAACAGCGAGCGCCTGTTAAATTAAAACAGGTGTAATTTAAGTTGGTAACACGTTGTCATATTCGGCTAGCTTTGTTGTCTTTTGCGAAAAGCGTGCTAGCGAGATTGTCTTGTGAACATTACAAAGACATTATTTGACATACTCTGGTAATTACCTGCGTGTTGTTTTTGTTTTGTTCACTAGAGTAATATTCGCGTGTCCTTGCCCGGTTACACAATTTAAGAACATTCCTATGTTTTTAGGGGTTCGTCCGTAATAGTGAAGGTTTAAACACTTATTCCGTCGTTATTTCGTCGTATGTTACATGACGATCTTCAATATTTTCCGCTAAAACGAATGTTACGGGACGACCACTCCTTGACTGATCTTGTAGCGAAGCATCGGCACATTTTAATCCTTGTAACTAGCGATGTACAGTTTCATAGAGCATCATCCCCATATGCACAAAGTAAACGTTCCATACATTGCTGTGTCAAATCAAAACAAAAATCATACTAAATCATAACGAGACGTTTTCTCATAAAACAACCGCAAAACTGTCGGGAAGTATATTAGGGAAGAAAATCTCAATGAAGCGCGATATATAGAATTCTTGCAAATAATAACTACTCGTAGATCCGAATTCGGTTTCCTTGTGGCGTAGGTGATGACAGGAATAGTAACGTCTGGTTTCAACAAGATAGTTCGTCTCCCTGTTTTGCAAGACTTTCCTGAATGCAATATTTTCAGGCGAATAGACTGCCAGAAGAGCATAGAAGTAATCAGGAATGTTCAAAACAAATTTTAATGAGAACTAATTAAACATAATCTTTAAAGATCTATCATATAAAAGAGTGCCGTTGGAGTGTTCTTGGGCTACTGTTTACAAAATTTTATAGACTGTATTATATAGTGCAACTCCACCATGCGTCATCATGTTGTTCTATCTCCTGATTCCGCATCACATTCCTACCGCTAGATAGGCAATTTGTTCTGCGGCCCTATTTTAGATGTTTTGACAAATTTTAATTCGGGTACACGTGTTATAAATTAGTCGTCCGGTTGGTGGATTTATGAAAGGCGTTTTCGGGAGACAGGCTGACATACGGGTCTGGCACCAATTTACTGAAGATGTTACCCCTGTTTCGTAAGCCGCGCGGAGTTGACCGCAGTTATTTCCACACGGAGGTGTAGGATTTCAGCTTCTTTGTTTTTGTAATGTGGAGTGTTTACCTTAGTTCTATTTTGAACAATAACGAAAATGGTTAAAGTAGAACTACATTGTGAACATACTTTGAAAAGGAGTGATATAAAATATTTATCATATTTGAAACTAACTGATGTGTTCAATCGAATAAACAAGAAGAACATCTACTTATATGAAGGGATTATTGATGTACTAGTATGCAAACATTAACTGTTTTGCTATTTAGCATCACTTGATTTTTCGAAATATTTGTAAGTGCATTTCGTAAAAGATTTACTATTTTAGTAGTGAACAGATTTATCATCGTCTTGAATATGGACAACGATCTTGTTTGTGGCCCTATATATTTGCTAAATTTAGCCAAAATTCTATAATGTTTGGAAGTTTATCAACAAAATACATCAGTACCTATCTGGCAAACATATATAATATTTTAACACAATATGTATAAAAACAAAATTCTGAATGAGGTGTATATATGGTTGCTAATATAAGGACCATATCTCATCTAATATACAGGGTGATTCAGGAAGAAGTGGCAATTCTGGACAAAAAAAAAACTGGTATCGACTTATACACTAAAGCGCTCTGTTTCAGAGATACAACCCTTAGAAGTTGTAATTAAACAACCACATTTCTGAAATATCTAAGTAATCTAGAAATATTAAAATTTGAAATTCCTCAAATCAGCTTAGCTATATAGAAGGGACCGACTTCAGACACATTTTCATTTTCTTACAGTTATATAAAACTTAAGGGTAGTTGCTTTTTTCTTCTCAATAACTTTTCATCCATTAGTGGTTTCACGGTACTAACCTAATTTTTGAAATCTATCATTCTTCTTGCACAAAAAAGTTACTCTTTTTTGTACATCGATAGGATTAACCGTTTTCGAGATAAACGACATTCTATTCGAACTTGCTTAAACAGAAATGGGATATTCGAATCACATCACTGTAAACCGGAATCTGAATAAAATTTACTTAATTGTGACAGTGATATCGTTTGTTTCATTTGCCATAGCCTTGCTGATGGTAACAAGACAGGGTGCAATACATACAAGGATAAGTTGGAAACGACAATTGGAAATGCCATTATACAGGGTTTCCATAAATGATTCATGCATCCAGGGGGCTTATGGAAATTATCGATTAAAWCAATTTGCCGMCTCTCAGGGAAGTGACGTATATTTGTCATCTGTCGATTTTTGAATTATTTGATATATTTTAATATGATAAAACGCCTGGGGGTGTGTATTTTCAACATATTCTGTAGTGTTTTGTGGGATACTTAACTTTAAGATTGCAGAAAGCTCACATTTCGGAGCTGTGGTGTGACATTGATCTGCAACCTTCAGCTACTATCGCCGTGCATATTGTAGCTTGGCAGCAGTTACAAAAAGGCGGCACAGATAATTCACAAATCAAGGCCGCCCGCGTTGCATGAATCATTTATAGAAACCCTGTACATGGATACTAATATAATATGCATGCTTATGATTTACCTACGGTATTAGAAAATATGCTCACATTTCCCATATTGAGGTGCGTTGGTTAAGTATGTCGTTATATAATCCTGGTGCTTGTGTTTGCCATAAAATGATTCGGTATAAACGTTCATAATGTTAATATGAGTATCCACATCTTTATAGAAAACACATTTTTTAACGATCCTTTAACTATACCGTTTGTAAGATGTATAGTAGCATATAGCAGTACAGAAGAAACATGTAAAACGGTAGGGGCTGCCCAGACATGCATTACAGATACGGCGCACACCAAAAAAACAGTGCTGATCATTAGTAATGGCGTATTAGCGATGTACGGTGCGACTGAAGTAAGGGAAATAGTGTATGGTATTTACAACTATTTAAAAAATGAAAAGTGAGCTTCAGATAGGTACTCTACAAGGTGTTAAAACAAAAGACGTCAGATGCAATGAAAGTTTCGACGAGAACTATCGAGAGAATTGTTAGTGAAGGTAAATCTAATGCATCCAAAACTAGTAAAACTTTATTTCAACTGACCTGGAAAGAAGAGGCCAAGGAAACAGGTGGATCACGAATTTACCTGAGTATAAGGTAAACGACTTAAGGCATATTGTATACAAATGTACCATAACGTACAAACAAACCCCACACCACCATCGAATTCTAAGAAAGCTCATGCGATGAAATGGCTTAATGACAGAAAGAAATAAAAAGTTATTTTAATTAAACGAAAACAGTGAAAAACTCAGTAGTCAGCAGTCAGTAGAATCGTGAAAGAAAATAACATGATTTCTTAAAAATATGTTTCATGAAGCAGGGAAAAACTATTTAAAAATAGCATTTAGAAAGTTGGATCTTTTGATGAGATATCAATATAATATTCTTAGAAAGAAACTAGACCTAATACGATGGGAATTGTGTTCCGTGACATAAACGTATGAAGTTTTTTCTGGCATAAGGCGCTATAATTCTGATGTGGCAACAGAGCCTGTCCAGTTCTTTACGGTCCATCTTGATATTTATAACGGGGTACTCACCTTGTTCAGCGTAGGTTTCGTATTGCGCGAGGGCGGCCAAAAACGGCAGAAAGCGCAGCATCAAACCCATCGCTGCGAGATTTTATTGTTCAACTGGTGTCACGCCCTTCGGCGGACGCGGCGCTTCATGCTACTTCATCCTGCAACAGAAAAAAAAACGACGTTCTTCAAACTGTTCCCAACGTAAATATACATGTTCGCCGATAGCGACTGCCCCATAAATCGTGGTGCGATACTGTTTGCTGTCAGCGAAGGTGACGGCGAGGGTGGACTCGCTGGTCAAACACGTGGGGATGAAGCTGGGGTGGCATGGGTGATTAACGCACTCCCAGCCTGGATAATGGCGATACGTGTTTGTTTTTCTTGCACTATTTGCATAGTGATATATCTTGGTGTTCGTTATAAACGTACTTCATGTGTAACTCGCTTATAGCTTGGCACAGCACAAACAGCATCATTACTTATTAAATCATGTATTGTTAGCATCCATCCAAGGTTCGAGAATTATTATTTATCTAACAGAACGTTAGTTAGTTCGACTTTTAGTAAGACTTTGCTTAGCGTTCCACAGGGATATATACTTGGACCGCCACTGTTCACTTTATATACTCCTGCATTTTCTAGGATTCTAAGATGATGCATTTTTATGCTGGTGATATACGACGTTAGAAATGCAATGGAGTTTAAACAAATCATGCGTTACATTTGAACTTACCTGCTTATATTTGGATCATGCAGGGCAGTATCTATATCATTGCCAGTAAGTAGTATGAAAGATAACGATGGAGTCATAAATTTTATAGTTATTTGGAGGGCACCCTTAGATTCAAGTGGCTTATCAAAAAACGTATAAATGAGGTATAATTTAATTTGAATTACATTTATAATAACCGCAACTACTTAAATAAGTAGCGAGGAAGAAAACGTATCTCGCATAAGTTGACAGAAGTGGGTAATCTAAACATTTATAACTGGACTTTTTCTAAACAGTGCAGTTCTATTTCACAAAATAATTAAGCTGTTTATTTGGACAGAGATGTTTGTAATATAATATTAGATTTAAATGTATTTTGAATCCGTTTCCTCCCATAAACTTGTGAAGGAGAGCAGGGGGCACTTATTCTAATCATGAAATTTCGCCTTTATAACCTTGGCCAATTTTCATTGGCAATATAGTACTTTGAAATTCCTAGCTGAAAGTGTATTTATAGTCCACCACTTGGGAGGATAATAGTCTGATAATCTTTGATAAACTTTCTCAATGCTTTAGAATTGTGAAAAACTAAGATGCGAGAGGACGAACAAAACCTAATACTATCAGAGATATGCCATTTTTAACATAGAATAGAATTTTATCAGCTTTTTGTACGAGTGTAAAGAAAGCAGTAAGTCTCAAATACACTGTGACATTCGATTTATGTAGGTTTATTCAAATGGTAGAAAACCCATTTATTTCATATTAGTGCATGGTTTTATATTGATGTATCAAGCAATATTTATACTATACGTTTACAAGGAAAATCAAAAGCGTTTCGATATGAACGGTGTAGTTTCATGTTTATCGTAAATGACAGATTATGGTCGAACAAGCGCATTTAAAACAACTAGTTTGTTTTCAAGCTATCTAATTAATTCAGAATGTTTCACAATAAGTGCACCCTTGAAACCATTCAAAATTTTTCTTTTATTCTAAGACTGTAGTACTTTTGAATGAATTATATTAAAATGTTCTTTTTAATCATGTTATAAGGCAATCATGATTGACATTTTTCAGCGGAGGAAAACTAATTTTATGGGAAGCTAGACTGTATTATTATCTCAGCATATTATCATCAAGCAATAATAATATTTCTCACGAAAGCCTTATGTTCGCCAGTTGGGTCTACACACCTCTGTATATAGACGGACTATTTTGGCAACGTTCGCTGCAAGAGTTTGTTGAGAATGAGACTGATCCAATTCAAGATGATAAATTTAGTAGAGTTAGATTTTTACATAAAATTAAGTGGAGTTTATAAAAAATGATAAATAAGTAAGACACTATTTCATATGAGAATTTTAAACAAATTATAGAAAGCGAGGAACAACGAAATATGTATGAATGTTAACAGTACCTTAGCAATATTAAGTAAGCAGAAATGAAATCAACAACAAGATAAAGTTTGGGTTGGATATGTAACACGTATACCTAAGCCTAAGTATACGATAGTTGGATATGGTCAGGTATGTTATATATAGTTTTAGCAAAGTATTATTTACTAAATACCAATTTCAAAGAAGTTCACTGCAAACATTGCTTTTCTTTTAGAAAAAGTTAGCAGATTACTTAAGTCGTAAGTCATTCGCATAAAAATGTTGGCTGTACGATAAAAGTCATGAAGTGTCGCAGTAAATATACTAAACAGTGGGAGGCCCAATAGGGATCCATGAGGTACACCGAGTGCTAAAGGTTCCAAAAAGTTACATTTTGTCTTTTATAACCCACATAGTGTCCCAACAACTCAACTGTCCCATCAGACACATCCCAAATACTCAAATAACAGATTAGAGTTGGTCATTGAAAACAAGCAGCTCGAGTTCTTGGCACTGACTCAATTTATCATAGAGCGCTCTTACAGGTCAATTTTATATTCAAGGGGGATGCTGAATGCGCACTTTGCGTTCACGCCACTACAACCCCTAAAGAGAAGCAATATGTGATTGTTTTTTAATCTCCACAATAAGTACTTCTTTTTCCTTAATTTGGTTGAAAAGTCAGCACGATGTCCTGTTTCAAATATTGTATTACATTTACTTAATTAAATGCTGAGAATGACCACCACATTAGTCGCTAATCAAAATGTTCTCGGATATTCCGAATCATATCTGCCGTAATTTGAAGGCATTCGTCTTATAAATAATTTATTTCAAACGACTCCACAAAAAGAAGTTCAATGGGGTCAAGTCTGCTTTCAATCGCTCGATCCACGAACTTTTCATTTCAAAATTGTTTCACGGTAATTTGAATGAAACCTCAATTCATTTATAATCTAATTTAATCATAATCAAAATTAATAAAACACCTGCATATGGTAACTAATTAAAATAAAATCTCAGATAAATCAAATGTGCAACTTTCGTTTGCTAAGGTTAATAATAAGTTCATTAATATTTATATCTGGTGAAAAATAATGTTGCGAATAATATGCCCCAACATTAATTTTTGAAAGATTTCGATTGTGTGGTTCATAGAACCGTATGTGATTGGAATCAGATTAATAACTGCAGTTATAACCACCGAAATAAGTAGAAAAAACGAGCATTAGCCAGAAAAACATATTTTGACAAGAAAATTTGGATTATTCATTATTTATAGAGACGCATGCTTTCGGATAATAGGCTCCTTCAATAATTTTGGCGGAAAAATAATCCCGCGAACAAAAGTAATACATTGTAACTTTATAAAAGCAAACATTTCATTATCACGTTATTCCTTTTAATTCCTAAATCCTAAATGCGAACGTATAAATATCTCGTGCAAACACATTCCTTTTTTACGTCGGTCTTCTTTTATTTTGTCGAGTGCCCCACGCTAGTCCACCAGGGAAGATCTCCAATCGCAGCAGGATTCGAAATCGGACAAATAAAATTACAGCCACGGTTTTTCCGTTTTATCTCCAGGCCAAGCGGATTAAACGGCGACGACGAGCTCCCGATAACTCCCGCGGGCATTATAAAAACGATGTCCGATGAATCGGTTTTTATTAAAACAGGAAAATCGCCATCTTTCCGGTACGGCGCCGCGCATTGTTGCGAACTGGATTTTTCGAACGCCGGGAAAGCCGGTAATTGATCCGAGTGGGACGTTCAAATATTAAAGGTCGGCTGAAAACGTTTTTCACCCCGCGATGGGGGGAGCGTTTTCCTTTTTTTTAACGAGCCCTCCAGAGGACGAGTTCAGTTGCCTTTAATCGAATTGTTTTTACAATGTCGACCTGCGAAGGTCGGAAGCCAAGTTGAAAAAATTCTTGCGGAATTCGTCGCGTTTCGATAAAATTCGTTACGAAAATTGGTGTAACCGCACAGACTTTCACTCGTAATGAAATAGGCGGGCAAATATGAAACTGGGAAATATTTGTTATTGCAGCATTTTGACAAACGCTGCCTTCGACAACATTCATAGTAAGCTATGAGTATTAACACGTTAGAAAAGTCTGGAATAAATTCATTATTTTTGTAAGTAGATGTTGTTAACATACAAGCGATATATATAGTGCTACTAACGTTCATCGATGAAAATTCCGTGGTTCCAAGCATATTAGCGTTAACAGCTGAAAGGTGTTGGCTGTAACATGTTATTTTGACCCTCAAAATATCCAAATTATTGTCAAAATCGAGTCAAGAATAACTCGATGTTTCTTAAGAAACAAAATAATTTTCAACACGTCCGTTATTAAAAACCAACTTCTTGTATTCTGTAGATGTACTTCTTTATAACGGAAACAGTTTTTTCCACGCTTAAAGCATTTACTGTAAATATGAAGAATTTGTTATTTAAATGATTTTAGTAACTCAAATTGTGGTGGAAACAGAAGAGCCAGGCACATATTTTATACAATACTATAACTTATAATTTGAATACATCAAATGCAGTTTTTTTAATGCTCGAACCCATTTGTATTTTAAGTAGCAGCCACGCCAAGCAGCCAAAATTGAAACATGACAATCGATTATTTTTAAAATATCAACCCTAATTTTTATTTGACTTTTTTAAGATACATATCATTTACAAGACGTTAAACGCAAACATATTATTTGAAAAAATAACAATAAAACATATCACCTTAATATTTTTTCCTGTATCCGTCCTGAAGTTTCAATTATTCAGCTTTAAATTGTTTTGACATGAAAGATAGCTGCACAAACAGATTTCAATAAAAATCGTTGATCATAGCAAAGCAGTTTTGGGCAATCGTTTTTAAACTATTGCGTATTTCAACCCAGAACCGCACTTGAAGTCAATCTGCGCAGAAACCAGTTTGTGTCTAAACCTGTCGTTACGGATCATTTTCGCGTACTGCAACACGTTTCGCTGCGGAACGCCGAGTAACATTTATCCCTACTTCCAAGCATTGGTAAACAACAGTAAGTCATCGCGCTGGATGAAGTGGTGGGATATGCGGTTCTGGATTGAAATACGCTGTAGTGTCGGATTGATTTAACACCTTTTGACATTTTTATAAAAATACACGCGGATACTTTTATTTATCCTTTTTTGTAAAAGTACTAAGTTCGCTTACAAAAAAGTTGCTTTATTATAAAGGAACATCTTCAGCAATCGGAAATGAAATTATTGATAAAAGATTCCGCCCAACCTGAAAATATTATGATCTCAAGATTTTGTTGGTGATGGAGACAGAACTTCTTTTCGGAAACATGTAATAGCCTGCCATATGAAGCATGCTAGACTAAAAAACAATTTCATGTTAAATTTTTGCAATCGTATAACTGAGCGTTCATTAAAACCTTTAAGTTCTTTCGGAAAACTGGTTTCACCAGAATTGCATAAGCAATTAAGAAAATACAGTGTTTAGGTGTAAACGTCACGTCGGTAGTACAGTAAAATATCACCACACCTATTATTAATTAAGGACAATAAATATATTACGTGTTTGGATGTGACACAAACTGCGTAAAATATTTTTGCAAATCTAGGTAACACTGATTCCGATACTGAGAATTTTCTTCGAGTAATTGATCAATGTGATTTGTTAAAATGCATACCTTTATTATTAAACCGATTGGAAAAATATGTAAAAAGTTTACTGCTGTCACAATACGAAAGCATATAGTTTGAAAAAACAAAAATAGACTAGTCCAGATTCATACACCATTAAATATATTTTACAGCAGAACAAACAATATAACAATTATTTAAAAATTAATCAAAACCCATGTACATCCATAATATTGTTTTCAGGATGCATGTCCTTCAAAGTCGGCATCAAAAATCACACCCCGACACCCATGAAGCAATGTATAACATTTTATATCTAAAAAATGAAAATTTTAACCCAATGTGCTACAGATCCTACCTCGAAAAAAATTGTTTAGGCAAACTATAAGCTACCATCTAGTGTTCCCACCCGAAGGTGGTTGCGCCAAAGTATARATAGAAGCACGACACAAAAGGCCGGAAAAATTAAAGACAGCTGTATGGATWTACTCAAGTATCAAGTCCATAAAAACGACATAAGAAAGCGAGTCAATTTACTATGAAACGCGTAATCAAAATGAGAAAATGACACCCTATGGCTAATTGACCAAAGAAAAAGATTAACGACATCCATTTTTTGAAAAATTACAGGAATAAGAATACTTTACTTGATCTAATGCAACCGAAATTAACACGAAATCATTTTACGCGCTATTGAAATGATAACCAAGACGGTAAAAGATTTTGAACTCAAGTGCCTACTCACGTCAAAAGCTGTAAGCCCGGAGCAAAAAACTGTATAAAATAAAGTAAAATTTGTTACCTTTCATCTATTCACTATTTTCAGGTTCAAGAATAGCCGCTTGTACCGTTAAAAGTTATTGTTATTTTGTGTTATAGCCCAAAGAAGACATTTTATAAAATGATGGAGCCACCGAGATTACCTAGCTTATATTTAATCAAATACTTTATGGCGTGTCACGAGTGATGACAGATTTAGCTGTAGAGATATATCCGTTCACTTGAGTGTGCAGCGCAAACAAAAGAATAACTCAAATTTCACAACTGCCCCAAAAATAATTTCTTCTTTCAGAACACTCCTATACTGAAAGACAAATTAGATGTTGACGATTGGGGCCGTTTAGTAGCCACGTGTGTTCGTTCCTGTATACCAAACGTATTCAGCAATCGGTCGACTTAACTTGTGATATATCGCTGCATTTATGCAGATGTTTGCCGTCAGTGTCTGGAACGGCTGTGTTTAACAGGACATTAAAAAATTAAGGTGGGTCCGAACGCAGCCGGACGAGTGGATTTATTTTGGACGATGTGTCTGCACCTCCTTTCCTGTTCGCGGGAAAAGAAAACAAACGAAATTGGAGAATCGTGTTTTGTTGTACAGAAAATAGGTTGACTTGACGGACCTGATGCAGCTGAAGAGATGGTTTTTTTAAGTATACGTGCAAAATAACACAATTATATACCATTTTCTACAACCGCTACTCAAACTTGGCGTTGGAGCTCGTGAAATAATTATTCCAACGCAACATACAAACATTTCAACGTACGAGAAAAGTTCATAAAGCAATAGCCATTTGCATATACTTAAATATTGGCGGGGTAGAATAATTTTAACGCATACAGCGCCATTTACGATTGTATGCGAAGGCACGAAAGTGATTGTGTTGTTTCATTTGTCGTTTTCTAGTTAGTGAATGCGTTTAGCACTATTTTTTATCAAAAATTTAATATTGGTTTCGGATCACGAGCAAATGGTATTGGCAGTTATCAAGCAGTATCGTGTGAAACTCAAAAGAAAAAGGTACGAGAAAAAATTTACAAAATTTCTCTGAACTCCAAGAAGTGCTATTCAAGGAGCACATTCAGTTAGCTCTGAACAGCTTATGCAATATCGAATTGCAAGCAAAGTAACTTGCCCAAGCAGGAAGAAGATCTAACAAAATTGGATCATCCATGTACCACTTTATGTTTAACTATTCTTAGCCAGATGACACCACCACATTGAAGCTTTTTTGTGATGAACGCTCTGGACAAAGGAAAAATGCCATATTGCAAACCGTATAATTTTAAAGAGTTTTCAAATTTAAAATAAAACTTGTACACTAAAAGAATTTATTTGAAAAAACCCATAATGAAATTACAATAAGGATGGAACCTTTCTGGGAAATTATTTGGAAATGCAAACGCCATGCAACAAAAGTCTGGGAAACAATTCAAAATATGCGGTTGCAGGAAATAAAGCTAGGACGGGAAGTAAAAGCTAAAAATCTTTGGTAGATAATTAGGCTGGTTCAAAGGAACTCATTGACGTCGTCAACAAAATGATTGAGATGGTGATACTGCACAAAACTCAAGAGGATGCGACTGTATTGAAGACAATTATTGTTTAAGATTGTAACGCRTATGGTTTTTCATTTAATTTCCGTTTGCTTTATTTCTTGATGTGAAAATACTCCACAAAAACTGCTTTTACAGTTATTGCTACTGTCAAAACGAAACGTTTCCTATAATTTTTGGGTCAAGACGCAGTTTCTACGAAAAAAAATTTCCCACTTAAACTGTTAGCTGAATGTTTCTGATTTTACCGTATACTATAATTGGTCAATTGTAACTACATACTATTTAGCACGTTAATGGGGCTTACAGTTTTTCAACAATATCCGATACCTAATGATTTTTTGAATCCCTCATATCCGAAAACATTTTTTTTTGTAACTGGCGAGGTTCCTAATAGGAATTATATCTGCGTAAGCAGTTAATTTCTTGGTTCCATCAAGTGAAATTCAAGTTCACCGATCGCTGCAGTACGCAGGCATCACTTTAATTTATTTCAATCATTCTCTATAATGAACCCGTCATGCTTTGCGGCCTTCCCATTGTTAAAAATCGGGCGCCATAATATTTCTCACCTTTAGGCAGCTGAAGCAATTAGGTCAAAAACTGGCCAGCGCCAGCTTGATCAAACCGCCAGACTGACACAAAAAATGCAGTCAATTGAGGTAATATTCGACTTTCACCTATTCAAGAGGCGTTCGTTGCAGTTAATGCTGCGGTATTGGAAGAAATTCAGTGTTTTGTACGAAAGCAAAGTCATTTATATAAATGCTTGATAGTAAATGAGCTGGTTTCTCTGCAAAACCACTCGATAGTCACAATCATTGTAAGGTAGTTAAATTAAAGTGAAACAATATTTAGAAAAAAAAACAATTGTTTAATCTTCTTGGTTTCTGGGCTTGAAATACATCGTTGAAACTTAATTATTTTTGGAGCATAAGGGTTATAACATTTATTAGAGTGAAGAAAAGCCCTTTAACCTTTAACTACTCAAACAAGGTAAAATCAAGTACAACAAGAGTGAAGATACACAAAACCAAATTACAGCTAACTCTGGGAGATCAAAATTATCTTCAAGCTACGAGTACATCAATATTTTTATATTATCTAAATTATCCCCAATAATCCAACAGCTTTTCACCAGTCCATTTCATGCGCACATGGAAGTTCTTCCTAAACATTATTGCCTAACCTCAACCCGCTTAGCGGTAATTAAGTCTGCAATCGACTGTGAAGAGTAATTAAAGCGTTCAGAGCGGGTATTCACTCTGTGCGGGAGAGAACAGATTTGCGTTCCGCACCTGGAAAATGCATCTGCACCGGACAGGTGGTCACTGCAACAATTTGCCCGGATTAACTACTTTGCCGGACTTTCTACCACTTGACTAGATTTAGAAACGATTTTTAAGTGGCAAACGAAGAATACGGTTGATGTGGGTTAAGCAACGTATTATTCAGCAAAAATTATTATTTTGTTTAGCAAAGGGCACATACTTAATTCATATAGATATTCCAATAAATCCAACAAGAAAAAATGGACGACATTTTTAACCAGTTAAAGTCTGCTCATATTGTCCACGTCTTACAAAATGATCGAGATTTTTAGTCAGCTGTGAATATCCGATAAAGACTTCGATAAATCACAGATAAAGAAAAGATATAGATGTTGGTCTAAATTTACTATCTAAGAAACCTCAGAAGTGGGACAGAAAGATATAGAGGAAAACTGATGGTTCTGGAATTAAGACTTCCAACAACACCGCAAATGATTGGCATTTGATGGTAGTTCTCTTTTTAACAGCAGTTATTCTCGTACAAATTCAATCAAATATAAACATCTTTAAGAATCTAGAGAATAAAAATGGAAGCAACATGCGGAGATATACACCGCCGGGCAACATAGCAATAAGAACATCCAGTAATAAAACTTTTGGGACACGTTTTTTTACTGATTGATTGAATCAACCAGTGTACGGTAGGCATTTCTGCCGTTTCCGGATATACTGCCGGGCCGGCTATATCTCTGCTGTGTTGGAGGGGTAATATGCTTGTGGGCTTCCATATGTAGTAAAATGGTTGGTTTCAGAACATACGTGGATAAATTTTTTAAATAAATAAAGTACTCTCATAAATTTGTCAGGCAATAGTGCATTGTTATTGGAGTTCGGTAGGAATATTTTTTTTGCAACAGGATGGAGAAAGTTGGTCCTGCTCCTAGTAGGGTGTAGTCGTGGCAGCTCTTTTGTGATTGGGGTATACGACCTAAAATTTATGATGGTTAGCGCGCGAATCCTCTTAGTTTATATTAGATTCGGCAATAGTTGATTAGAATGATTGATTCGATTGCTCAGTCTCCCCAGGATAATAAATACCGATTTAGTTACAATTTCGTAACCATGTAAAGTTTTTCCTGAAGTTTTCTTTACATGTTGCATATTGAAATGAAGGAAATTAGTAGTCAAAATCGTTGCCATATCGCGTGATATCTTAACTTCAGATTCGGGATTCGGAATATCCACGATTTAGATAGGTCTGATTATAATTGGTTAGCTTTGATTTAAAATTTGATGTCAGATTTGCCACACATGTAGCACATATTACGGGAAGTTGAGAATTGCTGGAATGGGGAAGTTTTCAGAGTATACCCAAGTTGCGGATGCTTTCTTTAGTTGATTCTGTCTTTGATGGTGGCTTAATTCGACAGCATTATTGCTCTTCCCCGGATGAACTGCTGTTTGGCATTGCTATAGATTTAGGACCTCTTTATTTATTTCTTTTTTGTCTTTAGATATTTCTAACCACTGTAGTTCGTTTTTATTTGATTTTGCTATGATTCTCTTTAAAGTTGTTCTTCACGTGTAGCATGTTCTTCCTACTTTAACCTTGTTGCGGTGGTTCATTTCGCAAGCTTTTTGAACGTGTCCGAAAAGCAGAAACATATGTTTATGTTCTTTTGTGATGGTCCTTCCCTCAAAAACTTCTGTTATCATCATTTGTAGGATATCCTTTTATCCTTCTTTTATCCATTTTAGGCTTCTTCTGTTAGGTTTGTAGGAGCGGCATATCATGATATGTAGGATTATTGAAGCGTACATATTCTTTAATACGCTCCAGCCCGGCTTATGTTTTTCTACAAATGCGCAGTTTAATCCTCTCTTTAACTGTTTCTGTGCGGTTAGGCTTGCTGGTTACATTAGTTCCCAGATATTTAATTTTGTTTGTCATTGCTAGATTTCGGTATCATTAACATTTCATCGCTAAAGGAGTCATGGCGGTGATTTTGTTGTAATTTACGGTTAATCAATTTTTTTGATAAATTACCTTCGTTTTGTCTAGAAAACCGATTAAATCCTCCTCATTTTATACCATCAAGTAATCCACATATGTCATTATATGTGGCATTTTATTTCTTTTCCTTGTCTGTTAAATTTTTATAATCGTATGATAGTTTTGTGAATGATGTATGCCGAAGAGGGGACCCTTGTTTTACTCCTCTACTTTTTACCGTCGTTTGACCAAACCACTATATCGTTTTACCTTCATGTATAGGCATGTCGTTCCTATCAAACGCTTTCTTAAAAAGACTGTTGACTAGACGAGCATATTTGTGCGTTACAATGAATAAATATGGTCGTCTATTGACCTATTCTTGACAAAAGCTGCTTCATATTGTTGTACTCCTGGAATGTACTCTTTTAATTCTGGTACTTGTTTTTATTTAAACAAATATCGATCATTATTAATGTGCTTGTTTTTGTGTTACCGAATTTGCTGTTTTCGTTCTTCCAATTAATAAAATAATCAAAACTGACACTTTGTGACTTGCTGCATTGGAATTACTAAAAGCTTTTTGATTTGTCTGTAGCCTACGGCGAGATACATGCAATTTTTTGTCAACTTAGCGAGTTAAAGATAGAGGGTGAATAGTGGATTTGCGAGAGGCAGATTTATCCTTTAGCGTTACTGCTACAAGAACGAACCGGTATTGGGTTGTCGTACATGGTTACCGAAAGCCCGAATACAAAGAGCGAAGGGTACAGGACGTCGGCGAAAAACCTCAGAACGCCAAGATCGCCGTCTTATTAAACTTTTGGTTTTAAGGAAACGCTGCACTCCTAAGACGGTGGTTTACAGAATATGAAAGGCGTGGTATATTAGAATGTGGACTGCCAAATAAAAAATTTTGGCTTGTTTTTGTACCATCCCCATACCATTGAGCAACGGCGTAACATATGAGTGGAGCGAGGAATGACATCCTGTTTTCCTGAGCGACGAATCTAGATCCTGTTAGAGTATTCATTATCGAGTAATGGTGTGGGAGGCTATTGATCATGGCTAGAGACCACCTTTTATATGACTACCCAACAGGAAGTTGTAAAACTAGATGCTTTAGCCTACCTCTGGATTCTCCCCATTCCACTTTTTCAATAAGACATTGCACTACGTCAGTTGTTGGCTTAACCACAAAGATATCTCGATCCTTCACCCTTCGAACACGTTATGTTAGAAAAATTAAAAAATTTACCGCATCCTTCACGATTAGGTGCATATAGCACCGTGAAAGAGCTACCCATAATTTATGGAAGGGGGGGGGGGGTTACTGTCCAATTCTAGTCTGTTCTTTAATAGTTTATTTACTTTTCCCCAATAAACATGTACAGCAAAGTTTGTTCTATGCCAGTCAGTATAACATTGTACGCTTAAAATTCACGTCCAACCAGCGCAACCCAAACAGTACACCCCTAAATTTCGTTTTTCAATTGAGGTCCCGTCTTCCGGAATATTTGCGCTGTTCTCATCACGGTCGTTCCCAGAGGAGCGCCCCGTCCCGAAATATACGATCTCGACCCGACCACATGGCCAAGAGTTTTATGCAGAGGTCGCTTCCGCAGGTCATTTCCTGTGGAATCTGCTCCCGTCGGGATTGGTTTGTTATACAAGGTGGGGTGGAACTTGCGAAATCATCCCGGGGGCGGTCATATCTCGAGTTTTGCAGTTAGGGGACCGCAGCGAACAAGTGTCGAAAGAATGGCAATTATGTTTTATTACCGCGGCCTGTGATCTCGGGATGGGGAGGACTTATCTTGGAAATTCGATTATGTGAGAGATGATGAGGGGATTTACGAGTTTGTGTGTGAGACGAGCTGTTAAAAAAGCCGAAGAAATCTCGATGTAAACTTTTTTTTACAATCCGCCGCTTCACGAAAATTAATTGCATTAAGCCCTTGTCTCTAAAGAAAAAGAACAAGTATTACACAACAAAATTATATTACGTTCTAGAAATAAATCTTGCTGACATGTCTAACGGTACCGAAACAGTATATTCAATGATTTGGAGGATGCAAGTAACGGATACACATTTTGAAATGCTTGTGCTTTTTTTAATTACACTACGAATCTACGAATCAAAACTTTTGAGGATACCTACATTTGTTATCTGTCAAAAAGCAGATTATTTACTTGCACCTTTTTGGTTACTAGAAGTGGTCTAATTTTAAATAGAACAAAATAGAAATTTCTGAATTCTAAATAAATAAATCCTTACAAACGGCAATAAAATAATGAGCCGTAATAATTGTGATGGAGCATACAGTGCATTTACACAGAATTACTTTTTTACTACGACTATGTAATATGTGTAATATGGTAAAATGAATGAGATCAGAAGATATAAAAGCTGCAATTGTAAGAAAGCTAAAGTGGGTTCAAAAGAACACGAGGTACAAAACTGCACATGTAATAGATAAATACAAATGTTTCCTCATGAAGGAGTTATGGTAATATACACATACAAAATATGTATTGCAAGACAAATTTGCTGCGCATAATGTCACATAAATCATATAAGGGCACCGAAATTGGAAATTGTTGAGCTAACTCATAACGAGTCACTCACGGAAAGTGCAAAAATATATGACAAAAATGTAGTTAATTTAGAATTATAGTTCGCATTGAATAGAAGTAACCTTGGAAAATATGCGGTTTAACGTTATTAAGACTAAGTGAGCACAGAAAGTTTATAAATAAAATGCGTGAGAACAAATAACACGCAGTTCTTTGACCTTTAAATTGTGGTTGATGTGATGAAAGTTCTGCACCAATACTGTTTATATTGGTGAAGCTTTGGCAGCAGCATACGTATACAAAGCATCGAAATATATCATGAGGAAGAATTAGTAATGAGGAAAATGAAATATGAATTAAGGATGTTTCAACTGCATAGCAAGCTGGAAAAATTTGAAATCTCCTGGTGCGAACCATGGCTTTGCCGCCATTCTTACGAGTCGATGTTCTGCAGCTTCCCCACTTAAGCTGATGGATAGGCAACCTGCAGACACACGAGCGTCTCGGTCACCAATGGAGGCGTTTCGATAGAATACAGTCAGAACCAATCCAAAGTTTCAAATAACTAGCCGTTATGATACTAACTGTGGAATGTGCAATGTGAAACAAATTATATAACCACTGTTTTAAATACGTATCACACATTAGGCTACTAGAAAAGTATAGGTATATGTCCCATCCTTGTAATCCGACGACTCAAAGTACGCGGACTCAAAAGGCGGCAGCTGTCTCTTTTCTAGTTTGCCATGCGCATTCTGTACAAGAGGTATACCTAGATAGAAAATCATCTTCTTTCCCTCTCGCACTCATGGAGATGTTTGCTTCACTTCAGTTGCATTGCGGAGATGGGATGTTTGCCGTATATTTCTATTATAAAGTATTTGATCCGAGAAAATGATAGAAAGATAACCACAATTATTTTAGAAAACAAGACCACTTCATAATTACGGCACCGATATTTATGAAAATGGTTTTATTCGAAAGCTAGTGATGGGCATTTTCAGGTAAGCTATGTTTTATGTGCAAAGTAAGTCGACAATAACCAAAATTCGTAAAAGTGTAGGCTAAAAATAATCTGAAAGGTAGACCTCGCAAGTAGCAAAAAAATAGCAAAAATGTTAAGCATGTTTGAGAAATACCTTAGGGTATAGCTAAATCTTTCAGATAAGCATCCATTTATCCGCAAATATTCAGTAGTTTTTAGGTGGTGTTGTTTTGTAGAAATAGGATGTTCTCTTTCTATCGTTAGTTCGAATATATCTTTCTCTCTCTCTCTCCAGGATCCCAGCCGTAACTGGACCCTACCAGCTTACACTTAAGAGGGTCAAAATTAACAATACTTAATTATAGGAGTGAAGGTTGCATGTAGACTAACAGACTAGAAGATAAATTACAGGTAGTAGAAATGAAATGTCTGAGATATGACAAGGAATAGGAAATGAGATAATTCGATAAGAGGAAGAAGG
Organism: Rhyzopertha dominica; assembly: GCA_025024175.1. Classification (NCBI taxonomy): domain Eukaryota; kingdom Metazoa; phylum Arthropoda; class Insecta; order Coleoptera; family Bostrichidae; genus Rhyzopertha; species Rhyzopertha dominica. The sequence continues at coordinate 4,743,656 of QCXZ01000045.1, read as the reverse complement.
TGAATCAGTACAACAGTAAAAGAATATCAACGCTTCGCTAGAAATGCACGAAGAAAAACCAGCGAAAGCAAGAGAAGCAGTAGTTTACGAACTATAGAAAGACTAAGACGTAACAGTGAAGGTGTTTCTTAAAGAAAAGAAATGTTGCAGATGTTAACCGCGTTTTGAGAAAAATAATCAAATTTGTGGACTTTTTGGGAAGGAAATATGTTATCGTGTTCAGAATCTTATTTGAACGCTTTACAGTTGTGATCTAGCTACATCCATAATTTTATTAGGTACAAAGCTGTTGTAGAAAATGAGTCTCACGTTAAATGCATGGAGAACTTTTGCTTTTGGAAGAAAAATTTATGCAGAAATGCAGCTAAAGCAATAGAAAAAAATAATAAACCTGAAAACCTTAATTTACCCCTCCTGATGAAGGCAACGCTTCCCAGAGTTACACTTCAGTTAACTTAATAATGACGTTTTAATTAAAAAACCATCAAACATTTTAATTTCACAATAAACGGATGTAAGGGACGTCGGCTGAATTGGCATTAAAATTTTAGTGGGGTGGAGCACCCTAATCTTCGACAGTTCATTATGAATGCCGTTTATTATCGTCTAATTAGATAACCCCCGTTTGGTATTTAACAAACCTGTCCAGCGCGTGTTAAACAAGTTACGTCACTTCGGCAACTGACATTTTCCAGTTCGCCTATCGGTCGTTCCGCGCACCCTGTGATGTGTAACGAAAAATCAGCGCTTTTCTAACGGCGGCGGCGTACCCGACCGATTAATAACTATGCGTCGGAAAAATAGCGCAGCTGCGCCCGGACTGATAATTTCAATTTCACATCTGCATGTTAAACACATAATCGCTTCCTGAACCGATAATTAAAGGCGCATAAACAACTGACATGCACATGTTTACGTTTTAATAAGTTCGCCTCGACTAGCTGCAACCGGAAAGGGCGCAGAACAGGTTGATTAAATTCATATTTTAGTTCTTCGTCCAATCGCCGGCTGTCATATCGACGACAGGATTTCAGTGATTTTATTAGTTTTGTTAATTCCACTCATCGTGTGCACTTCTTATTACGTTCCATCGACAGCAGCACTGTAGCGGTAAAAGGTATAATATAATACAGAGAGATCATAAACTTAGGATCTATACTGTTTTTTCTAACGCTCGAATTCATTTTTATTTCTGAAGTGCCATCTTTATACACAAAAAATTTGTTTTTTCAGCTTTTTTCACTTTTACATTCACTTTTCAATTCTCTATTTAAGAGTAATATATAATATATATAATCACGACCTTTTTGTACCCAAAGGGTGTAAGGTTATTTAAGAGTAATATAAAAGTGATAGGTATCTTGCATAACATTCTTTTAAGAAAATTACAGTTTTGCTTCAAAAGAGAAGTCCTTCAAGAAAAACTAAATATAACAATAAATTCGGATTTGTACTCGTAAATCATTGAAATTACCTGGTCTATTGAAATAAACCCTCGGCTTTAAATAACTCTACAAAAAATGTTGGGGGTAAAGTCAAACGAATGCGGTGAGCCCGTCGCAGGTCCTCTATGTCCAACCCAACGCTTAGGAAATAGATCAAGATATACAGTATTCCACAACCTCAACACCAAATATAATAATTTTTGTTATTTGAAAAAATTGATAACTGCATGCCAATGCTGCTATCAGTTCAAATCTTTAAAAAATATTAATAGGGAACGGCAATTAAGTTAAGACGGTTTCATCAGGAATTGGGTTATTTTCACAACAAGACATAAGTTGGTCATCAAACTAAACGCCGATCAGGATCGTCCTAATTTAATTCATGTATAGGCGGTGAGCAAATGCCGCTTTGCAACGCCTCGCAGCGGGTAACTCACACATTTTTGGTGGGTAATCCTAACCTACAGCCTTCTGTCAAAAAGCGGTTTAATCACGGAAAATAGATACAGTGATATATTTTGGGTTACAAAGCATACAATTTCATCTTTGTACTGACGGGACGTATAAAAATACTAATCGGCAATATTGGTAATTATACAGAATACCGTACTTTCGCTAAATAAAGTGAAATTTTGCACACTCCTAGAATACAGTCTTTCAGAACATGAATATCCGTTTCTTGCGCTCGCATCTTATTTTCGAAATGTAAGGGTTTAAGTATCTAGTGTTTTAATTTCCAATTATTATATACACACTGTGTCTCTCCCTGTAGGTACTGCATTTAATGGTTCATTTACGTTCGGTCGTACTACGCGAGTATTTTGAAACCACACGAAAAACACGGCCTAAACGCTAAAATCTGCTTAAAACAACACTCTCGAGTCGTGACACCACACCGCATAGGAACAACACGGTGCGCTGTAACGCAGGTCCACGTATAAAAACTCATTTTTCAAAAACCAGACGCAACCGCAGGAAATTAATTTCAGATTCATCTTCAGAAGGCAATGTTTTGGTTGTGTGCTAAACTCGGCGATGGTCCGGTATTCTGTACAATTAGCGCAACATTAAGTAGAATGCCATACCTACTTATTTTCTCTGTGGATGCTACTAATCCACAATTTGCGACATTCTTCTTCACGACGTTTGGATGGAAAGCAGTAAAATTTAATCGATTTGTCTGTGTTTGCATAACTGTTACAGTCCACAACACAGCAATTTTGTTTACTTACACGCAAAGAGCATACATATTTTTTCAGCACTCATGTTGATTACTGTCAAAAAATATATCTACTGGTGTAATTCTTTGATCGCTAGACAGGCATAAATAAGAGAATATGGATGTTTCACTATTAATCCAGCCTCTGTAAAAATGTAGGTATATCTATTTCTGAATTACATTTGTGTTAACAATTGTAACGGATGACGCAAAATATCACTCATCAACTAAACAAGAAACCAAGTCGAGTCAAAAGAAAACAAATCGTTACTAATTCAGTACATAAGGAAGGCATAATCTTAATATTCCTGATCACTACAGGATTTGCGAAATTGCAAAAAGAGAAGCATATTATACCATATTGAGATCGCTTCCTTACTAATTTAATGAAATTGTAATTTTTGGCCTGTGAAACTTTTATAGTTTTAATAAATAAAACATTGAATCCAAAGCATATAACTTTGTATTGTGGTAAAGATACATGTTTTGATGTAATCAGCTAAATATCAGCCTAAAAATTATTTAAAACACCAATGAAAATTTAAGGTCAGAAAAGAAAATAAAATTTAAGTATAGAAAATTGGTGCCACCACGTTCGTACGTACATGTATAACAAACAACATGTGACGTTCGAAGTAAACTAGTTAACCAAAAATAGAAATACTGTAACAAGAGAAAACAGTATCACATAATAACAAAAACACAATCAATACTGCAAATACATTAAATTATCAAGAAAAGGACATGTAAAATTTTGTTAGCCATATAGACAAATTACCTGGGGAGTTGAATAGTAACTTTATATAGTATAGTAAAATTTTTAAAAAATTTAAACTAGTTCCTTTAAAGCGCGCAGAAAGAGCTCAACGTTACTGTGGTAATGTTGAATGACCTGAGAGATCAGGTGGTTAGCAAAAAAAGGAGCATCCACAAAACCATTAGCTCTATCAGACGAAATATAGCAAAAGCGACATTTGATTGATTCGAACACCAAATTTGGCAAAAAAAAATCAACGAGTCAGAGGAAAATGTACATTATTTTGAGTTTTATCACGTTATACAATTAAGCTTGTTTAAAATATTGAAAATTTTTAATGGACCAAATACGTTAGTGAGATGAGGCGTGGTGTGTCCATTACTGGTAAAGATCTAAGAGTAACTTTTGGAAATTGTAATTTAAATCTTTAAAGAATCTATCCTATCTATTTCATAAACCAGGTTCATCTCCTTTCCGAAAAGCATAATAAAAGTCTATAGTAAATGAACTGAAGATTTACAGTTTTTTGTAAAAGGAGTGATAAGAATTGCATCTGTTGTATAAACTTTAAAACGACAATGAGAATTTTCAAAAATGGGATCAAATGGAACGAATGGAAAAGAGATTAAGTTTGAAGAAAACGAAACATTCAAATACCACAAATTCGTCAATAGAGATGTTGGAAAGCAGGTTAGCTGCATCAAAATTTTATACTATTAATGGATTAATAGTAATCCATCAGCCAAGAACGATGTGGCTTCCTATGCAAGTTAGCATTAGGTTACAAACCTCATTTCGAACTTCTTCAGATGAAAGCGATTACAAGATAGTCCTTTAAGAAGATGGTCCTTCGAACCGGATCAGGATATAATCCAAATGCAAGTGACGATTCGAAACCACTTTCACAAAACTAACTCTGCGATTCGTTTCGTCCACAAAACTACGATCCGCCATCGTCGCATAACCTACACCAAAACGACCGGCACCGTCTGCATCCGTAGCGCCACTGTTACTATTCCGAGTCTACTCCTAATAACAACATCCAGCCGCTGGACACCGATAAAGGCAAATTGCGTTCCCAGCCTCCTCCGCAGGTAACATTTTCTGGTCGGTTAGTACACAATCCCCTTTCCGGATTATACCTAGGCGAGGTAGACACGGGGTGGCCCTCCGTGGCACATTCAGAAGTAAGCGATATTCGCCCGGCTCCCAAAGGCCCTCGCTGCATTCTCTCCGTGATACGATTAGTCCAGATCAAATTTGAAGGTTGTTTGGGTAACTGCTTGATCTGTTTTAAAATGTGCGTTCCGAGCATTGGGACCATTGTGCAGCACCGGCCTTCGAACGCGCCGGATATACAGTTAAAAATTGTAGCTTTTGTGCAAGAGGCAGTTGGGGGATGCGGGGAAATGGTTTTGGGATTTGGAACGGGATGGGTATTGTGTCGGAGGTGGTGAGGAAATTTTACAGTTGTCTTGTTCAGAACAAACCGGGAATTAAAAATAATGGTTCTCCCAACTAGAAAAAAGACTTGTTTAATTGCTGTTAAATAGGATGTAAAGATCTGTTCGCTTGAAATGATGCGAAAAAAATACTGATCATACAAACATATTTTTCTAATTTTCATTTTCTTTCCTGGTTGATAATCCTGCAGACACTCCATATATCCCGTATTTAGTATGTATCTAGTCTTTGTATTTGTCTTTTATTCAAACAGAAAATGGCTCTACTCATATTCTTGACGTATAGAAGTAGCACAATAAAATCCCGCCTGACCGTCCAAACATTGCCACCAATTTTATACCAATTAGTTTAAGATCGTTTTCATCATTTACTTCACAAAACTGGGTAGGTAAGTATATTTAAATTTGCATCGCATTTTTAATCTACAGTAGGGTCGTCCCGCACATTAAAATTTGATAGTTTTAACCTATGCCTTTTATTGCTTACAACATGAATACTAGCGCCACGCATCTATCTTGCTTTCAGATTAATTCAACTCGTAGCAAACGGCGGTAGAAAAATTACGCTGTTTCAAACATTTTCTTAAATCCGCCAACAACTACGCAAAGGGTTCCTAATTTACGTCATGCGCACTGTTACAGCTCTCTAAGTAACTTGGTGCTCATTGTTGTCAGTTTTATAAATAGCCAGAGAAATACAAATAATGCAATGGGAGTGAGAGAGAGGGGCGAAGGTATAAGTATAACCGTCAACGTCAATATTATAATGTAAACATAGGAATAACCTGTAACTGTTCATCAGCAGTAGTATTCTTACAACACGGAACAAAACACTTCTTAACGTAAGCCATTCTGACATTAAAAAACAACAGATTACCCCATTATCCCAAATACATAATAAAATAAATATTCTATGAGCGTACAATTAATCACATATTATAAATAAAAATTTGTTTTGTTTGGTGGCTTGAATTGTAAAAACTAAATATATGAATGTTGAAAATATAAAATTCTACTTTAAAATTAAATTTGAGTGTTTCTTTAAGTAACATATCTTTAATAATAGTTAACCTATTATTCCGCAAGTTGTTTGCATGAAGTACATTAATAACCTATGCCGCAACATATGAGTATGAACCACAAAACTAGATGTATAATGCCTGGGAATTGAAATGAGGTAAGTATCTCTAACATTAAGACAATGAACATTTTTTTCTGGGAACTAATTTAGTTTTTAAGTAAGAAGGAAAGCCATTCTTTACTGTAAGGATACACAATTTACAATAGTGAAGGAAAGTTTGMTCGAAGACCTTTAACCAGCCGAGGTTATGAATAGCGCCACTTATATGATCCCTCCTTCGCAACTCGCAAACAAACCGGGCACAGGAATTTTGTATCCTTTGGAGCCTTCTATAGTTATATTTTGTAATACAGGGGACTATATACTAAATTGCAAGTGCTTCTGATAAGATGCGCTTACATCTGAAGTTTAATATTGCCCTGCTTTGATACAGAAGCTTTAGACTGGAATAAGATTTTTTTAAATATGATTGATATGGGTATTAAATTTCATATCAGTGGCCAGATAAAGCCCTATTTTTTTAAGATTCTACAATAGGAAGAGTTTCTTTCTACCAAATACCATTACTTTAGATTTATTAGGATTAAGGGATAAGCAATGCTTTTTTGACATATTGAAGAGCGCTGCTAAGTCATTATTTATAAACATAGTGCTTTGCAAAATATCATTGGCATGACATGAGTTGTAACTGAGTGTCGTCCGCGTAGAAGTGATACTTACAAGTAAAAAGTATCGGTGCTGACAACAAGTTGTGCGACTGCACAAATAATTTTGCAGAAGTTTTACTGACAAATTTGAAAATCCAAGGAAATGTAACATTTATGTACTTCAGCCAGTAAAGTGGCTGTCTTTTTGTAGAAGTACTTAACATATGAACCAGAATCCTATATGTATGTCAAGAACAGAAGAAAGCTTAGAGGAATGGGCAATGAGAGTATGTCAAAAATGACAACAGAAAGTTCTATAACTATAATAAATGTGGACCGATTCCAGGACCCTCTATCACTGACAGAACTGGGGAAATTCTAGACATTAGTTAGATGAAAGGTTGCTATTGGAACTATAACAGTAATATAGGTGATTGTGTATTTACAAGATTCCCAACTTACACAAATGTTTTACACAGTCAAAACTGATACCAATTTGAACTACAGTCCATTGCCTTCCTGATCGATTATGTTATATCTTCAGGCTCGTGTTTTAAAGTAGTTCAGCCATAGATTTGCATTTTGATATACCTACATAGATAGACTTTAAGAAACCAACACATGTTAAAAAGAGCAACGTGAGAACGTTCAATCTTGCCATTGTTTGACAACCTATTTATATAAAGCCAAAGTTGTACAGTTGTTTGTAGACATATAAGAAGAAACCGTTTTTAAAGAAGCAATCGCTAATAACTTACTGTCAGCATAAATACCCGTATCAGTTTTGATTTTTAAGTGCCCGAGACATTTCCCGGGGGGTACATTACCGCCTGACAGAATTTATATGACATCCCGAGTTGTCTCAGGCTTATCATCTCGAAAAAATCTAACGGGCGTCAGGCCAAAATCGTAATTGTTGAGACGTCAACGCCTCTATGGTGACAAAGAGTGGCGGCGACGCAAGTAATTTTAACGGCCCTCCCGTTTATATTAATCCCCCTTTATGGCCGTTTAAACTGTACACAAATCCGAACTTTACGATCTATAAAGAGCAACAGAAAGGAAGCATTTGTAACGCGAGTTTGTAAATTACCCGCCGTTTTTTCACAGTCAATAAACCGGAGTCGCGCTCTATCGCTATGATAATTTATGTAATTATTGGACGCGTACGTTCTTGAAAAGCAGTAGCCTGTCGTCTGTCGACGGCATCCCACATATTCCCCTTCAAAGGAACATGTGAGCCGCATCCATCAACCAGCGCATGGGTACCTCCGAGTTTCGAGTTTCATTTTTTTTGTGCTAGGACGCCCCCTTATTATTATTGGGCGAAGGTTTGGACTATCTCAGTGAGAAAGTCGTAAACATGACCGTACGTAATTACACAATTAGGGTAAAAATGCGGGCAAGGGTTATCGCCCAGATTACCAATTTTAATAAATTTTTCGGTTTACTGGGAAGATAATGATGGGAAAAGATCATAGGCTGTCGGAATGGAAATAATAAAGATTATACGAGAGTTGTAGATGAAGATGTATTAACTTGTTCGAATTATGCCGGTACCGTAATTTTTAAATTCGTAGATATCAAATCAGTCTCGGAAAATCGTGTATACAGTATGTGGTCAGAAGAACCAGTAGCGGTATTCAACAATTTGACTCCAGTCCGTTAATAATAAAGATGTAGGAGATCTGTAGCAAAAGTACGAATTCCTACGGTGCGTTTCGAAAATAACATTTTGCTTACTTTCTTAGCTTGTTAAAGGTATACCTACCATTAGAAGCACATTAGGGGTACTTACATAATGGGTACCCTGGTAATAATCCCGCAATGCAATTAAGTTTTTAATGGAATACTTTCAAAGTAGTAGACATGCCCAACATACAATGCGCGTCTAAAAGCCCCCCACCCCCCTCAATCTAAACCTTTAAACACATTAAGTTGAAAACTTCTGATAAAATGTGGATAAGATCGTTACAATTGACTCCTCTTACAGGTGCCATATTTTTTTAATCACAATCCAAGATTGCGCCTTGGACCCCACTACGAATCCGAAAATTTTAAATAACAGTTAAGAGTTGGCAAGTTTACACTTTATCAGAAAACCACACTCATTTGTTTTATTCCTGTTTGCTTGATTAAGTCTGAAAATACTTTGATGCCATATTTAGACTATTTTGAAATATAAAAAAATGCGTGACAAACAAGAATAACAATGTAGTTAAGATACGGGAAACTAAAGAACGGCATCAAAGCAACAACGACAGTCCGAATAATGGACACAGATTACACATATCGCCGATTGGGCGCATTCACACATATGTTACTCCAAAGTTCAAAATAAGTAAGCAGCTCCCTGCTTTCAAGGTAGCATGTACAATTAGTTGCAGGTAAAATCAAACGACAAAGTTTTTACGGTGTAAATCTGCCTTTTGTTCATAGTATCTGTTCATTGAGACTACTGAGGCTTAAAAACTAACCCCCATACGTGCACTAAACCCATCCCCCATTACTTAAATAGGGCGGAAAAGCTATTTCATATGATGAAATTTCTCTTCAAGTATTTTTTTAACTACTGCAAACTACATGCTTCCATACCTAACCGTGTTTATCGCTTTTACCTTAATTACTAAATAAAGGTGCGTGTTACATAGCTTTAAATTAAAGGAAGTGTAATGTATTGCAGCCTAAAAACTGGTAGTGTGGTAGTAACTGGTGTCATACGATAAAAAACAATTCACATAATACGGATAAAGGCAAAATTCTCGACCTGATACTCCTGTCAAAAATATTAGGAAAAAATCTTACGGGTGTCATCCTCAATACTTAAAGCACCTTCTATAAGGACAGAAAAAATTATCCTTAATGGTTAGCAAGTTTAAAGAAACTGGTAGAAATTTGACGTGGATAATAATCAAGGACACAAATTGGAAGCAGTATAACCGAAGAAAAAAATATGCTTAGAAGGCGAGAATCAAAAATGGGAAAGAAAATGCGACTAAATTTATTGCTCGAAAAGAGAAATGAGCTTGAGATTGCAGTATCGAGGCTGTTTTTAACGGGAACCGGAAGTAACAGTTGGAACTTGAAAGAGCTTTCAAGGTCATGAAAAATAATAGAGCGGCAGGTTCTAAAAGCATACCAAAGCACATGTTCGGGACAAATGGAAAATAGCCCACATATTACAGGTACAATCCTTAAAAAACGCAGTAAAGGTGAATGGAAAAATTAAAAGGCATAAGCGTGACAGAGGAATTCTAAAGACAAACTAGAAGTATTGGAAATAGAAGAGCTAAATGGTTTTTGCTCAGGAATTCTTGTGTGGACAGCACCTTCTGTTTTAAGCAACTAGCTGAGAAGAGTATAGCACATTTAAATGAATTACGTTTAATGTTTGTTGGTATAAAGAAAGCATAATATGACACTGTTCCAGTAAACAAAGTTGTGAGAAGATATGAAAGACAAAAGCGTTTCAATTCAATGTATAAATGTGTACATAAAGTGCTGATGCAGGGTGCTGTATATCTCCTAAGCTGTTTAAGATTTACATAGGCACAGCTTTGAAAAAAATGGCGAAATCTTTACTGTTCCCTTACACTTACGTAAAACGAGCTATGATGCAAAGAATATGTTTAAAATTAGGGCATGAAGAAAACTAAGTGCATGGTTGCTGAATGGCATGGACAACATCTAAACACAGATAAAGGACAAAAACAGACAAAAGGCTACACTCGGTGAAATACAATAAAACCATTTGAAAAACTACAAAAAGACGAATGTTTAATGTATTTATAGAAATTACTATAACATACGGATCAGAAGGTCGCTGGCTAAGTCAACGAAAGAAAAAAATTCTGCAACAGAAACGATGTATTGGATAAGATGCTGCTTTAGAAAAAAATTCTGAAAAAAATTGAAAATGAAACATTTTATTGGGGCTGAATCAATTGAGAAGTAAGAATTGTTATAAACCACCACAGAGGAGAGAAAGGGGATTGGGATTAGAATATGGCGATAAACGAGGCTATGACAATAACAAATCTCCCTGAAGAAAATTCACATGGTAGAGGTAAAAGGTAAAAAAATATGGTGATAGTAGCCAGCCTAAACTATGACTGAACCAACACTTACTGCTTTGAAGTTTACCCACAATTTAACAACGGCAACAGTTCGTAAAAATTATATAACATTTTGTCCCATACTACCTTAAAAAGAACCATCTAGTGGTGCCATTAAGTATTATGTCCAATAAACTTTAGCGGTAAAACAGAACTCTGTACACATAGGGCCCTAAGTAAGAAAGAATACATCTACTCCAGCAGGCGGTACCGACACAGAGGACCCATCTCCATAATTCTCATGCCTAGGAAAATGTTTTATATTTCGAGAAACGTATAAATAAGGAAACGACTTATACACTTGTGTTTGTGTAAGCAAGTAAAATTCTTAATATTTGTTAAATACATTTAAAACAGATATTGTTGCTTTTGGTCCAGTGAAATGTAAACCAACATAATCAGGGAATATTGAGCCAATAACGTGCGAGCATTAATGCATTATTGAAATAAACTTGTCTACAATCCATCAGACGTGTCCAAGTTAATAGTACGCGTGAATCGAGGATACAGCCTATCCACATTTTTTTGTTTCGTTTTTCAATGACATAATCCTGGTATTGTTCATTCGCAAAGTTCTAGTTTAACGAACTGACAGGATGACATACGAAGCCCGAATCCACAATTCGTCTTAAAATACCAAAAAAATGCCTTTCCCGCTTTGTTACCCTAAACAAATACAGATTCCTGGATACATCTAGAGGTGTCGGATAAGAGAAAGAAAAAATCCCCCGCTCGTATTCAATTTCACGTAATATTAGACCGAAATTTGTACACAAACGTGTCTCGTGAATACGTCACATTGTTAAGACGGTGCGAATGGGCGCCTCAGCAACAAAAGACGTATAATAATGGGCGTCCGTCTCAAAAATAAATCCGGCCAGGGGTGAAAGCCGGCTCGTTTCTTTTGTCACATGTCGCATTTCTGGCGGATTTATATACGTGGAACCGGTGCGCCGTTGCCCCTAAATGATTGTTCGGTGATGTGTACAAATGCCCGGGATCGGAGCTTTTAGGAATTTTATTTCTGGCTTACGGGTGAGAAGGGACTCGCTGGGAACAGCTTAGAATATACGGCGACTGTTCCTGCTTTACATCGCGGGTTTCTCGAAATAAAAAAAATACGCTAAGCGATTATAATGATCCCGCAAATACGAATTTTGCCTCCAATGATTTTTTTCCTGCCGTATTGAACTTTTAAAGACTGAAATTTGCTTTTTAGTGCAGTTTCGTTAAAGAGTACCTAATGTTTGATTTTTTACACCAAACATTTCGCCAGAGTCTGCAGAGTGAATAGAATTTTTTTCATTAAGAATGGAACTTTTTATTGTGAAGTAGAGAAAAACTGATCTACGAAAGTGTTGCCTAAATATTGTATAGCCCACAAAGTAGGAAAGGATTTTCGCCATAATTGTCGCCATCTTGGAAATGACCCTACAGAGTAATGAAAAGGGTTTAACGACGTACTCGATAGAATCCTGGGCAACCCAAGATCAAATATGAGAATGGTATACTTAAATTGTTTAAACGAGTATCACATAGATCCCGAGAAATGGTACTTATCAGAACGATCAGTTGCTAAGGAGGGGGTGGTGTTACGATGTAGCCAGGCTAGCGCCTGCGGATTAGGCAACCAGACCAACGTTCGCCTTGTTGCCTAATGTCATGCCAGAACATGTATCAGAACATTCGAGCATTATCAATGGGTCGAATGTTCTTGAACGTGCTTCCAGACCATTCGGGAGTGTTCATCTATTGTTATAAAAAAGGCTGTGAACGCGTGACTCAGATGTGTGATTTGAAAAGCTGAGAAGTAACCGAACAAAGCGAACCGGGTGTACTTAAGTGTTTTAAATGCTAGTGAGTGCAGTGTAGTGTTCCGAATAGTGATTTACTGAATTAGTAGTGTTAAATAGTAATGTTTTAAATTATTATTTTAGCATTTAGTGTATTTCGGTACAAAAGTGTAAATTAAGTTAAAAATCTGCATTTTTTGAACTTGTACGCGAAACAATGTAATTTCGTTTATAATTAATTAGTTATTGATTGACTGATTGATTGAACTAGCACAGAGTACGGTAGTCATTTCTGTCGCTCCCTGATATACGAATGATTGTAGTAAGGAGTTTTTCAGGGTACATCCAACTAGTGGATGATTCCTTAAATGCTTCTGTGTTTGATGATGGCTAAGTTCAACTGCATTATTCTTCTTCCTCGGATGAGCTGTCTGCAATTACAGGTATACAGGTTTATGACCAACTTATTTATGTCTTTTTGTTTTTTTTTTGCCAACTTCTCACAACTCTAGCACCTTTAACGATTTCAGTCTCACTAACAATTGGAACTATTGGCTGTAAATGCTGTAAAATCAGTAAGATTCGACGGGCATGTAATAAACGGCACAAAGAGAAATAATCATAAGCTAAAAGAATAATATTTTATTGTAATTGGTAGTTCTTAGTTTCAGGAGTTTATAACTAGAGGACTTTTTTCAAAATGCATATTTGTTTGTTAAACTGTATTGTTGTCGTGTTTCCTATAACTTAAACTCAGTGCGTTCATTCACTTTCCCCACTTTTTATACAAACAGATCTTTAAAACTTAAAAAAGGCATAATGTCGCATCTTATTAGCTTATCKCCGCAGAAAAGAAAACGAGATCTTCCCTGAATTTGATAGTCTTTTCTAAAGATAATCGTGAGTTCCAAACAGGTATTCGCATGTAAAGTGAATAAGTTGGTTTCAAAAGGAAGCGCTAAAAACTATGTAATATGCGAACGTCTTCTTAAAAGTTACTATTTAATTTTTTTGCGATTGGAACTGAGGAACCGTATTATTGAAGGTATTACTTGTCCCAGTACATGTATAAGAAGTCTGGGAAAAATACAGGCWGTTCAGTAACAGCTCTTATATTACTTTTCGACAAAAAAAGAAAAATTAGAATTTTTTATCCAATGGTGAAAGTAATGGAAGTAATCACATAAAAGTGCCTTTTGTTTCAGATTTTAGTAGTGGGATGCCCCGAGCCCTCGTGGAGTATGTAAGCGATGTATGCTATAAGACGACGCTAATCATAATTACCATAACACAGAATCTTGCAGTATTTAAATAGAAATTTTATTTTTAAATACACTACCTTGCGAAATAGGACATGGTTTTTGCACTCGTTGATTAATTAACTGCCTATAAATCAGTTCACTTGGAAAATATTTTTTGTGTGTGACAACCGTGTACAAATCTCAGTTCGATATTTTCCGAAGGCACATTCAAAACCCGAGGTCGTCAGCATGTACGCCACCCCCTTTTGTGTTTCGCTGTCGCTTTTTGTCGGTAATTTAATTTGTGCAGAACTTCTTTGTATGCGACTTATCTGATCGGGGCCCGTATAAGTATCAAATGTCACATGAAACAAGGCGACATTTTTAATCAAATTAACGCAGTGAATTTGCTACAAAATGTTCTAGTATCTTTTATCGTGATTGACGTGATCGACTAACAATGGCGACTGATAAGTTCAGTAACTGGTGCACTAGGAAAAATCCTTGCGAGGTGGCAGCAGCGCTGATTTTTTATGGGTAGACAACGGGAAAAACAGCATGCCAGATATTAATTAACATAAATTGTATTTCAGAAGGGAACGACCGGTGCGGTGGGCTGTCCGGCGGCCTCGTAACTGAGTTGTTTGTTGAAATGTTGATCCCTTTTCATCGAATAAATTATTTTAATGCCAACGATACCGAATGCATTACGATTGGTACTTCGGGGTTAATTTTCTAATACTAGATTTGTAGGAATGTCTATTTATCTAAATTTACAATATATGTATGGGGCCTTTTACTGAAAATAATGGTTCGATACGAACCATTTATACATTCAAAACCACTTTTCAGGTCCTGCTGATTTTTTTTACGTGCAACCTACTCTGATTTGGTTCCTTTAATAATGTGAGTGTTGTTTGGGGTGTCGCGCAACTGGCCGTTACTGCACCCATATACGAATGTACGGTAGATGTCGATTAATATGGGTTCCTAGACATTTAATGCTTTCGATCTTACAATCCTGATAGATGGATAGCTATAGTCTTGTATTATTTTACAAAAGTTATAATCACTTGATGTATTTATTTATTATTATTATTTATTTATTTTTCAAATAAAGTTAGCACAAAATTTTCCTGAAAGCATTTGCCATAGTATAAGTATAAATTGATTGATTGTGACATTTCTCTTAGTTTTTTCTTATAGTATCGCGAAAAGGTGAAGATTTTGCTCCTTAGGCCAACATTTTATTCTTTTTAGTCCTGCATTAAAGAAGTACGCACGCACTACGCATACTTTTTTGTATATATTGTTTCAGTCGTCATTTGCTAGTTAGTGAATGCAATCAACAATGTCCGCGACAATCGTTTTTCCCGCCATTTGTGAAGTGCGAACAGTGATCTTTTTTTTGTGCGAAAGGAGCCTGAAAGGAGTGAGTGTCTAAACAAGTGGACCAAAACCTTCGATCTCATCAACGCTTAATGGTCTAGCTGATGAATTTCCGCTTGATGGATACATCATCATGTTCAAGATTCTTACAGAGAAGCTTGGGTATCACAAATTGTGTGCAAGGTGGGTAGAGAGAAATCCATTTACAGGATAAAAGTAGAAAAATATAAATAACTTGATCAAAATAAACCAATGGTTGTCGTCTTAATGTTAGCCCCAGTGCCGGCAATAAAACTCTAAAACTCTAAAACTCCTCCCTCATTGAAAACTACAAACGAAGAAGCGAGAACCCATCTATATTTTCGCCTGTACATGCGCATTGACGCAGAGAATATACACGAATAGAGCTTATGTTGGCTTCACTTTCGGTACGATCTGAGCGGTATATTTAGCTAATAAGTATAGCGGAGGCACAGCCGACTAAATAACAAAAAAATTAATGATAAAGTACAAAGCACAAACAGCCTGCTGCGTTTCCACCTCCAACATTCTTTTTAGGTTTCCATGATGTAAGTCAAAATGACGAGATATTTTGTTGAAATTATTGGACATAACAAAAACAGGTGAATTAACATGTAAGGCAGTTCTAGCATTAGGACAGTAGAAAGTACTGCATTGTTTGGAGCTAAATGTAGAGCAGACCATCAGTCGACACCGCCATGAAATTATTTAAACACAAATGTAAGGCTAGCAAGCATTCTTCTATCCTCCAAAGATGCAATATCAAACTTTTTTTACAACCATCGGTGGTCATATCCTCCATATGGATAAAAATTAACACGATATGATAAAAATTAAAGAAAACGTCGCTGGCTTTTATTTAACATGACTAATGGTGTGGGTACCATATAAGGCTGCAATACTCCAACTTTGAGCAAGCAAGAGAAAAATGCAAGGATTTCAGGGCAACGACACTAGTAAATGACAATCAGTTGCGTATGATAAAACATAGAGCCCTGTAAGCAGCTTTTACTACTGAATCTATATGACCGGCAAATGAAAATTGATGGTCATAACTGACACCAAGCACTTTAATGTTATTAAAGCGCATCAATAAGTAGTTATCGACAAAACGCAAAAGACTTTTTCTACATTGCTATGGTCGACAAGATGTGAATATCCTACTGTTACGACACCCCCGAACCAAACAACAGTCGATGCAATGACACTATTCAACTTCACCAATGTTGCCCTTGTTATTTATCTGCAATTGAATTGGAATACCTTATGGACATGCTTTCAGATCATATTACAGTGAAATCTCCCTTAGCTGACAGCTCTATGTGGAGGATTTTTTTAATATAGACCTTAACTGTGGAAAATGCTGAAGCTGAAAACAAGGATATTTCAATGCTGGAGATAGAAGAGTCCGATGAATCTGACAATGATAGTGAGTCAGAGAAAGAAACTGTCCTAACATGCATATCTACCAACAGGCATTAGAAACTACTCAACAAATGAAAATGTTTGCTGCAGGACGGGGAGATGTTAAAGTTTTAATAAAGCTCATTTCGGATTTAAAGCTTCATTTTAAAGAAGTAATATTTCAAAGGCAAACTAGACAAACAACACTTTTTGAATTTCTTTCACAAAAATAAATTAATATGTTCATGTAATTATTACAGTTTATGTATTTTTATATGCATTTCAACATTAATAAATGTATGTTTATTTCCACAAGTTATACCTACATCTCTTTAGAATGGACATCTCCCTTGAGTAGACATTTGGCTACGGTCCCGTGAGTGTCCGCTCAAGAGAGGTTTCACTGTATTTTGCTAAGCATGCAAAAATGAAACAACAGTTTTCGATGTCACGGAAACATGCTAAGATACCAATAATAAAAAAACGAAACAGTCTAATCTGTAAAAAATACGCTGGCATGAATTAACACATCTCAACACCAATTAACTGTTACAGTACAGTTCATAAAACAACCAACCGCTCTATACACTGATTTGTAACTATCTTGTTCATCGAGCATCTTGAATGCCTGTCAACACAGCCACATCGAACCTTTCAATTGCACATTCTATAATTGCTTGCGGAGGAGTTAATGCTTCGTCCGTTAGGATTTCGTCTAACCATAAAATGCGTCCGTCCTTCTCCGCACAATGGCTGAAGATGCTGGTGTATGTTTATATTAATGACTCCAAAACTATTTAATAGCGCTTTGCGACACTGCACTGGCCATAATACAGACGTTTAGTGCACGAAGCGCTGTTGAAAGGCGGTGAATTATTAATGGCAATAAATTCTTAGCAACATACGGACTAATCCGCAATTAACGTATAATCGGAATACATACTTGGAGGTAATTACAGGGATTTTGTACATAATTGGCGTAGCCATGGGCCATATTCATACATCACTTTAATTTAAATTGTCTGAGGGAAATGTCGGATGTTAATGTTTCGCTGATGAGGCTTAAACAATGTGGGTGCTTTGCCGCTAGCCTCGTTGACCCCATACACGAAAATTGCGAAAACGACATTTTGAGGTCTACGGTGAAAATGTACCTAACCTATAATAGTTTCATCAGTTTTGATAAACTAAAAGGGAATGTGATTAAATCGCTTGAGTCTACCACAGATTAGAAATACTCGAAATCATAACCTCCGACGCATGGAATTCCATTCGAAATTCTAGTTACCTAAATATTTTACGAAACGACTACCAGGATACCGAAAGAAGTTCCATTTCAGAGAAGAACAAACACATGCTGTTAGTTATGTGAGGCTATTTTACATTTTGGTAGAAATGTCAGAGCGTTTAAAGACGATGTTGATGGTTTAGTAAATGTATTATGACCACTATCCACAAGGCCATGTTGTTTCCTCTGACTTTGAAATGTACCGGGTCCTATTCGACCATGTGACTTTTATATTTGTGATTTTTTATATTTGTGAATATTTGAAATCATGCGTGATAAATTTCCGTACACTGGAAGAATTGAAAATAACTGAACGTGAAATGCCTGGAATGTGAAACGATGAAGAAACATCGTAAATCACTGTAAAATGAATTAACTTCTATTGAATATCGACGTAACAACCAAACCTTTTAAATAATAAAAACGGATAGATTAATAAAGTAGAAAAATATGATGTGGTAGCTTTATAGCTCCGGTATGGAAGACATTTCACAATTACATAAAAAGTGGTATTATTAATTACCTACTGATGTTCTAGAAATGTCTTTAGGATATGCGATTTGCAACTAGTGCAATTTAACCATCGTGCGAAGATATCTGATCACAACGAAAGAATGTTGGACCAGTAAGCAGATTCTCGTTCCACGTCTGGCAACCTTGCAGTACATCACCTGCAGACCATTTCCCTCAACGTAGGAGCGTCTTTCACCATAACGGCCCCGCACAATCTCTGTTTCGTACGACAGCGACGCCCATTCCTATGCATAATCGATGCTTATCGACATGTAGAGCACAATTTCCTTTTTTCTCCTCGCACTACACGTTGTGCGTTGCGAAACTGGCACAGATACCTGGGGACCAACGACAATACGGACACGCGGATTAAAAATTAAGATATCCAG
Source organism: Rhyzopertha dominica (assembly GCA_025024175.1). Taxonomy (NCBI): domain Eukaryota; kingdom Metazoa; phylum Arthropoda; class Insecta; order Coleoptera; family Bostrichidae; genus Rhyzopertha; species Rhyzopertha dominica. Next base: position 4,724,891 of record QCXZ01000045.1, on the reverse strand, counting down.
TGTTATCGATAATGAATGGGAAAAGTCTACGGAATGGGATTATGGCAACCTTCACGCCGTCTCTGAAAGCAGACCTTCGGTTGACAGCGGGAAATTGTTTGTGAAACGGTTGGGCATGCCTTTTAGCCAGTAATTTACGGTTTCCAATGATAGCCGAGCTATTGTTTTCTTAAACAGGTACTGAAACGTATAAGATAAATTGGCTTTCACGTTGACGTATTGCTTGTGGTGTACTTCTTTTTCACTTCCTGATTTTGCTTATCCGAGGTACTAGTGCCAATACCCATTTAATATATCACGTTTTTTATTTTAATATTAGTGTGAAATTTGACATTTGCTAGAGAACAAGTCCATGCGGTTAAGCGAAAAGGAAATTGTTTTGTGCATTAATCGGTTTGTGTAACTGAATTCCTCGAAATATATCAAACAACTTTAGAGGAAACCCCATTTTGCAGAACCGGATAACCTAACAATTGATAACAGATTGTTCAATGAAGAACCTGCAGAGAGCAATTCGGAAAGAAATTTTTTGTAAACAAAAGCGAAGACAACCCATAAGTCCACAGACTCGTAGTTGTAGGAGTGGATAGCCTACAGTCCCCCATTGGTAATGAAACAGTTTGATTGGGATGGGTGTGAGCATTGGGGAGTTATGGTAGTGTAAACCTTCCGCAGATTTTGTTGGGCATATTCCACGTTTAGAGAAGGTTTGAGAAGATTCTCGAAAATTCGACAGAAGACGATAGAACAACTAAGTGTGCCACATTACCGAAACCGTCTCGCAAGGGGGAAATTGAATATTTGACGTTTCGAGAATATCATTTTGGAAGATTCAATAGAAGACGAGAAAAGACGGGAAACTCAAAAATCGGTGTTTCCAGAAGTCAGAGAACGTTCTAGAAAATCTGACAGAAGACTAAAAAAATCTTAAGCCTGGCACATGCCGAAATTGTCTCGCTGTGAAGAAAATGAAAATCAGCGTTTCGAGGACATAGAACATTCTGCAAAATTCATCGTAGACGGAGAGCGGAATGTTTGACGTCTCGAGAGTGTCCTAGAATACTCTGGAGGGTTCATTAGAACAAGAGAGAACCCTCAAACCTGGTAGTTTTCTGAAACCGTCTTGGGGTGGGGAACTCAAAAATCTATGTTTCCAGAAGGATAGAAAACAGTTTGAACAATTCGACGGAAGACTATAAAACCCCCAAGCGTGGCTTATAGTCTCGCAGTGGAAAAATCTAAAATCAACGTTTCGAGGTCATAGAACATTCTGGAAATTCATCGCAAGGGGCGAAGTGGAATGCTTGACGTCTCGAATATGTCATAAAATATTCTTGAAGTTTCAATAGAAGACAAGAGAATCCTAGTGTAGTAGACGAAACCGTCTTGCGGTGGGGAACTCAAAAATCGATATATCCAGAAGTTGGAGAACATTCTACAAAATTTAACACACTACCAGAGAACCTTTAAATATGGCGCATTGCCGAAACTGTCTCGCGATGGAAAAATCGAAAAGTGACGTGTCGAGAAGGCCATAAAACATTCGGGAAAATTCATCAACAGACGAAAAGTTCCTAAATGTGAAACATTGCCGTAACCATCTCGTGGTTGAGATGTCAAAAATCAACATATCGAGATCATAGAACATTCTAGAACATTCAACAGAAGACGAAAGAAATCCGAAGTGTGGCACAATGCCGTAACCGTCTCGCGATGGGGATGGCAAAAATCGATGTTCTGAGGTCATTTCAAGATTACCACAATTTCTAGAACAGTATGGAATCTTCCAGAATTGCGTAGAATGTTCTGCAGTCTTCTAAACATTCTATAAAGTTCTTAGTAATTACAATATATTACAAAATTACTGATGGAGTGCACGAGTGCTACGTTCCTAAATTTATAAATTTATAAGAAAGTTGTAAACACTTCCACAATGAACTCTGACGATGTTCACCACAGCAGTGGGCGAAACGTCAATGAAGAAGAGATCGCCACTACCTACTAATCAGGAATCACGTACTCTAGACGTAAAAGCCAGAATCACTATAGAAAACATCCTATTTTCTGATGCATTAATGTTTATGTTATATGGTAATGTTATTAGACAAAAGAGAATCCACACCAGGGACGGCTAAACTCAACATCCAGAAACAGTCATTGTTGTATTAGGCCCAACAAATTTCAATGGAGTGTAATATTTGAAATTCTCGCAGGATTCGAATTTGACTATGGATTGGTAGGAGAGAATGCTTTTAATGACTACCCAGGTTTCACAATTCAATCCTTTGGACTACTTTTTATATGGGTACTTCGAAAGTAGAACGGAAGTAGACGGAACAGGGAAATGTTGAGGGGCTGAAAGGACGAGTAAAACATAAGTGCAGGCTAATTGCCCCTGAAGTAATCAGAAATGTTCAAAATGTCCGAGTATAAGAAAAAAACTACATTTGATGCACTAAATTTCTACCAAGCTATACGCTCGCATTGTATCGGTAATATGTAAACGCTATATTTAGTATAAAGGCATGTTAATAAAACACCATGCGGATATAATCAGGATTTGTCTTTTTTATGAGAATTCACGTGTAAAAACATCAGCATGATGTTATAATCATACTAACGGGTTCCGGAGCAATCATTAGTACAATTTATTTTAAAAACATTCGCAGACTATAACTTATCAGTCAGAAATTGTAATCATACTACTTGTACATACCACCATCGTGTATTTATTTCGCAAACTGCTTACCTGTAAAAGAAACAGAATGTTAATTTACAAAAATTTAGTAATCTAGTGTTAACAATAAAATAAATATGAATTCCCTCCCACTACTACAATCAGAAAATTCTGTATTCACCAAATTAAAAAGCATTAGTTATTACTTCCTGCATTCGGCGCTTGTTATTTGCTGTTATACCAGCCAGGCAAAATACAGAACTTTCTTCTACAGAATAATGATAGATTTTGCCAATAGAAGCAATAGGAAGCAACACATTAATGGCTTCTTTATAACAATACACTAACGACGTAAAAATAAAGAACAAGGTATCGAGAGGCGAACGCATCTAATGAGGCATGCTCAAAACTTCAAAAATACATAACCATTTATGCCAGAATCTGATAAATACATAATAATCTTGTTTAATTCCTCCCAGCCTCAATTAATGACGGCAGTAATAATTTCAGCAACAACGGTCTTCCACAAATCAAATTGTAACTGCGGTAACAAATTATTCAAAGCACACAAAGTAAACACAATAAATAATACAGGAAATATGGGTAGGAATGTGTAAATAAATTCACTTAGCGCTTATCATACTTCAATCTTGATGGGAATCGCTCCCAGCTGTCTAGTCTGATGTCTCTATTCCTACTCAGCCCGTTTATATTCGAAACTAACCACGTTTCGGCGCCTAAAAATTGAATAATACACCGAAATCAACGACGCAAATTCCGCCAAATTTATCACTGCAATTAAGACCTGTCAACTCTCATATACAAGCATTCGGTTCAACCATTAGTCTTCAGTTGCTTTCTAAATCCTCCAAAGTTCACACATCGGACACCATAAATCTAACGACACCTAAATAGCAAGCTGCAGCTACGTTCTCGAGTCACTACACATGTAATGTTTTGCGACAGTGGACGGGCCCGTCTAATTAATGTAATGTCCCGATTATGCAGCGGTTTCACCTTTAAAGCCAGTAGCGATTAATTCGTTTTCTGGTGGAGAGCGAGAGCAGGATGTGCCTAATGGGTTTCCACACAAATCAAAAGTGTTGAGTCGAACCAGATGACCTCACGTGTAAATTATTGTAAGAGATTTCGAGCGACACATCTTCCTTGTTTATGTATAATTCATAAGAATTCTTAATTTTTAATAGACGACTGTTTTAGGGATTATGGACATTTTTAAGCGCATGCTGCATCACATTTTTCATTTAGAAATTCAGTGGGGCAAGCGGAAATGAGGGGAAAAATTAGTTTCCCCTGTTATACGAGGGTGGGTTGATTAATTCGTGGCAATAATTAGTAATAACAAGCCCTTTAAATTTTCCAATATTATCTCCCTTGTAGATGTAATTACGTCAAATATTCAACGTGGATACGCTACGGGTCATTTTGTAAAAATCGGAAATGAGTCATCTAGCGGCGGCTTTAAGAACTATGAAGTATGTTGTTACGGTCTGTGATTACAGGGACACACATAGCCGATTGGCCGGTCATTCTGTGAAAATCAGAAATGTGTAAAGTATCAAAACATGGTAATCTACAGATAACAGAGTCCCACCGCAACGTGATGCCGTTGCAGCTGCAGCATTTTCTAGTCCAGCAAAACAAGGACTTCACTTCACTTTGTCATCCTTAATATGTATCATACTTAATCTCTAACTTGTATTCGTTGGATAAAGTTCTATACCAGTAATACCGAATTTGTTAAAAAATGGTCTTTTCCGACGGCAAAACGAAAGTGGCGCAGTCAGTAGGATCGCGAAGGGAGCATTAATCGAGGGCATATTGGTCCGTGGCCTGTTTGTTTTAACAAAATAATTCGCGATCTTCGAACTTCGATCCAGAAAAGAAGAAAAAGGACCCGGAATAGTACAGCCGAGGGGAGAACAAGCATCGTCAACCCTTGGAGAGGCCCGGTGGAGGACAAGCATCGCCAAAACCGTCTAGACGAGAACGGCCTAGAGGAAAAACATACATCCTTGGAACCTAAGGAACGTTAAGGAAAGAACAAGCACGAAATTCAAATGAAGATAATCCAAGCAATAATAAAAATAATATTTATTCTCTGCACCACCAGAGCAGATGTAGAACCAACAAAATTTCACAACCTGAATTCTAATCCAGGACTCCTACCCCTAAAATTAGGAAGGCACAACTAAAATTAGATTACTGGTCATTTGTCCAATTTTTTCATATAACTATTGTAACTAAAGAATTTTATTCACTTCAAAGCTCGTACTATCGAATCAAAAACCTATTCGAAAAGTCATCTCATTCAGCTAGTTAGGGAAAAGAATTTTGTTTCATACAATCTTATTGACACATTGGAAAACAAAATTCTTAATTAAATTGATCAGTTAAATCCCACGCAAAATAAAAGAACAAAAGGAGGTCTTATTAATGGCCTAGGTTCTGTTTTAAAATTTATCACAGGCAATCTGGATCAAAACAATGCCGAAAGGTACGATAAAGCCATTGATTCTTTATCAGGCAACCAAATCAAAATTAAAATTTAATGAATGATCAAATAACACTAATGCAGACATCAATTGAAAAATTTAAGCAAAAGACAGCACTTTTGGCTCATAATCAAATAGTGTTAGAAGTATGTTACTTGAGCAAAAACAAAAATTAACTACAATTAATGACTTTGCTTTAAGTTTCAATCAAGCGAATGTGAACACGGTAATTCTGTACGTTTTGTTTATATTCATAATAGCATATGTATTTTGTATTTGTTATAAAAGAAGTTCTAAGTTGTTTAGGTGCTTGCCAACTAGGAAAAATATCAATCAACAGTCCACAGCCGATGACAGGTTATCGAACCCCGTGGGCAACCCCGTAGTTCTCAACTGAGGCCGGAGGAGTTATAAGTACCAAAACACGGGAATCTACAGATAACAGAGTCCCACCGCAACGTGATGCCGTTGCAGCTGCAGCAAATGCTGATCCAGCAAAACAAGGACTTCATTCACTTTGTCATTCTTAACATGTATCATACTTAGTCTCTAACTTGTATTCGTTGAATAAAGTTCTGTACTAATAATTCAGAATCTTTTTTAAAATCGTCTTTTCCGACGGCGAAATTTGTACCTAACGTTTAATCTAAGTCGCTTTTATTTAACCTTTGTAGGTGTTTGATATAAGAAATTATATGATGAAACCAGCGCCTTCGAATTAGGCCACCAGTCTGACGAATAACGCAACAAAACAGACGAATTTTGATCAGTCGAAGATTCGTGAAGGAGATAAAAGGCCCTATAGCCTAGACTTGACCAATAGCCAAGCTCGGAATCTCCCGCATCAAGTGAGACGAATACTTTGGAACTCTAAAAAGGCACCAAATAAAAACTACTAGATAAAATTTTGAAAGAATTTAATGTCTAAGTATGACAATATAAAAATTAAAAAGAAAAACGAGTCCTTCCTATGGGAGGCCACGAATTTATTAGCTCATTCTGGTATAAGTAGCTAAAGGTGGCGTCGTAAGATACGAGTGGAGATGAAGTGTATTTTTTTAACTACTATACTATAATTCGTTCTACTGTCATGGGAAATGTACGTTGTCGTCTCCACCTCTGTAAGTATGAATCGTAAAGGTTATATTGTTTTCCTTTCGCTGTAACATACTTTCCTGGATTTTGAACTTGAATAAGGATTCTAATCTAATACTATATGAAACAATTACCTGAAATTTTGAGAAAGGCCTGACAAGCCCAGCATTCTATTGTTCATTTCGGAAACATTTTGAAAAACTCGTGTTATAAAATACTTTCTAGAATTCGTCGGCAACATAACTAAATAAACGATTCTGAATACTGCACATAAAATTTTATTGTGTTCTTCTTCAGCCTCATTGGCATTTGTACACATTTATGAGTTTTCTTGCTTTAGTTTTGCTTCAATATATCAGTTTTATATCATACATATCCAAGATATTTGTATTTCTTTAGAAGAAAAGCTGTTGAAAGTGGCTTTTATTAAATAACTTCATTCATCAGATTGTGATTGGACACGCCACAGTCAAATTTAAAACATGTATTTCTGATGACTGCGATTATTAAAAAACAATTGTTCTAGACATAACAATTAGAAATATTTATGACTGTACTAAGGGAAAAGGCCTATCAGTACAGTTTCTTTCATGGGCGACCGTTTGGCTAACATTATATTAAAACCATCAATAATCAAGAGAAATATTTCAATTTAGCAAACAGTGTCGCCCTATTTTCACTAAAATCATTTACTCATCGTTAAAGTGCCCGTATAAAGATAAAAACTCGCATCGGATTTCGCATCGACTCCTTTTAGGCCTCGTTCGCGTATACACGTTTTCAGTTTTTGCCATCCAACATATATAGACCAACCGTTGGGTGACCCGAATTCGAGCTCCTGGTCGGCGTCCGCACCATCGGCAAAAAATCTGCCCGCGGGCCACCTCGCCGTCGGCACCTGTCTGGAAGCATCCGATTCTCTCTCGATTACCATCGATACGAAGCGAAGCCTATGCTGTTTCCACCCGATGCACACATAACGGGCCGAAAATGAGATTTAAAAAAATAACGTTACGGCTTTCCTAGACCCCGCAGCAAGAACAATAGAGGCAGGTGGATGCGTTACCGGCAGTGGCGGCACGCGAAGAAATAAAATACACTAACTTCGGCAATCATCAGAATAAGTTATCCTCATTCTCTAGGAATTATTTTGGTCAACAAAGCGAAAACGAACTATCAAACCGCCGTATTTGATAGAATATTTTCTATAAGCTCCTATTGTGCATTTGCCAAGCCATAAGTTTGTATATTTGACTTTCTCTCGTTAGCCCTTTAACCTTTTGTTCAATAAACTGTACATATTATTCTTACTAAATCGTTAAATCGCTCCGTTAAAACTGAGTTGATAGTTACAATATTAAAATGCAAAATGACTTGGTTTTTAGTATCTCAAAGTGGGATACTTGGTGATTGTTAAGTGAATTTCCTAGCCTGGAAGAAATCTGCACAAGCCGGCAACGTTGCTCTCCACCGTAGCATCAAGGCAGCCGAAGAATCCAGAAGGCCTGATGCAGGCATACATTAGTTGAATCAGAGATTAAATAGCAGTTAAAGCAGTTAAATCCGAAATGAAACAGGTGATAGAAATATTAGGCGATGAACGCAATGTGTCTTTAGTTATTATACATGATATAAATGTTCTTGAAATAAACAACCTTCAAGGCAGAAAATATGTCATAGTATATTTAAAAATACAAAGACAGCTGCCAGTTAGCAGTTCATTTCCTTGGTAAGAATTTGAAAACATTTGAATGTAACAATGCTAAATATCTTCAAAATAATATGTTGAACCAGCAGTACAGATAATCGAACATTCTGTAATGAAAGAAAAGTGTAACTATTAAAATATTAGTGAATGCAATTGCAATTTATTAGCTTACTAAGTGAACTAGTTCTACATGAATCACTTTTATATAGGTTAATCCAATGAAAAGGATTAAAAAATATTAAAATATATTTAAAACTAGGAATTAMGATTATYCTGTGATTATATTCTGCTATATTCCTTTTTTGTATGAAACGAAATTAACTATCTAACTAACTAACTGGTTACAGCTGAGTAATAAAAAAAACAAAGAAGCAAACCCAAATGGAATATTAAAGCTTCATATCTTCATCGGTGTTGTGACATAACATTGGCTTTTCTACTTTATGCATTGTATACTATATCTGTTCTGTAATTTACAAACAAAAAAATACTATCGATATCAAAGAATGATATGTAATAACGTAGCAAATACTGCTCTGAAGGTGCCAGTTTGACTTGACGAAACAAAAAAGCAACTCCCATCCGACGATGGCGTTTTAGCGCGAACATTTAATTTTATATGGAATTTGTGCTAAATAATTTGATGTACCATGGTTAAACTATACAGATTAGGACTAGGTCGCGGACCGTCGTACTGAACGCAACTCTCAATTTACACTTTATTTATGCCAAATATAAATCACAAAAAATATATACCTAGTGAATATACACGGCCCCGTATGATTACCGTTGTAGTTGTGTTAGTAAAATATTTAAAAAAAAATAGGTAAACTGCAGCTACATTGTTACAAACGAAGGACTTTTTCTGGTTTTTTTAATTCGTATTATTTTTCACCCTTTGAAGCGCTGCAATAGATCACTAAATCAGTGAAGCAGTCCTAAGACTAATTATAAAATCATAAAGCATCCAGGAGATCAAAAATACGAAAATACCGATACAGTATAATTAACAGCTGGTACGACCAACTAACCAACAAATATAAAAACAGTGCTTTTGTTTTGTTCTTTTTGGACGTCTCTTCAGTAGAAAGCATTTTATTATAGCAACAAAAACCCTGCGCAACCGGAACAAAATAAGATATAACGATGTGTACAAAATATCACACAATTATGATACAGAAAATTCAGAGAGACGTAAAATGCCTTCTAAGCGTAAGTCACATTAGACTAAACACATGACAGTGGCGGCTCGTGACAAATTCTATTGGGTCGGCAGTAAAAACTTTGGTCCACTCTAGTTGGTCAATATTATTTATTTATAAATTAGTAAATAATTTTGTATATACTCGTAGTTGTTGTTGTTTATTACTTGCTACTTCTGTAAATTTTCATATCGCCGCAAGTTAAAAAGATAGTTCATTTGGTAACAAATAACCTAATCTGGCAACTAGCTTCATAATTTCAACGTTAAGCGTGCACCTGTACTGCACCGGAGAGGAGAAGCCGATATATGTCGAGACCAATCTGAAGATGTATTCGGAAGTCCGGCAGACAGCATTAAGCGATTATATGGGTATTGGCGCTTACTTATTTTGTTATTTTCTTTTTGTGTGAAATTCTTCAATGATTTCAGATTGACTAAATTCATAACACGTATTTAATTAATTCTGTTAAATGTTTGACGGTATCTGCTTAAAATTGTTTATTTAAGAGGATAGCTCTTAGAATAATCTTGGGAAAATGAAAAATTTCATAAAACATTCGGGTAGTTTTTCGTGATTTCAGTATTGAACTATATATATAATTGTTGTTCAATGTACATGTCGAAATTAATTTTCAGAATCCGACGATTATGAATACCGGGTCTCTTAACTTCAATAAAAACATATATACGTAAAATTAAATTATGATTATAAAAAAAAAACTGTAAGCATGCAAAGGGTGCCAATCAGATAATTTGTAATACTCAGTAGAAAACAGAACTATAATTGGTTGATTTAAAAAAAAATGAAGTCCGTTTTAACGTTTTATGCTGTCTGCCGGACACAAGCATTGCCGAATCTCGATTTTCGCCTCAGGATTCAATATGCGCGCAGGGTTGCGTCTTTGTTCAGCTCATAGGAAAACGATGCTATTGCTTCCTTATACGATGCGGTCTGCGGACCCAGCGTTTGGATCACGGGCTTGGATGACAAACACATACACGGCCCAGCCACGGTTGCCGAGTAGCGTAAATTTTTCGGGATAACCCGTAAAAATGTGATTTTGGCTAATTATTAATTTGATGGTAATGTAAAAAAATACGCTCTAACTGTTTCAAGATATCTGAACATAATAAAACAAAATATACATAAAAATACGAAAAAAAATAATTTCTTCGATCAAAATTCTGGGTCGATAGTGCCGATCTTGCCAACCCGGACGAGCCACCACTGACACATGAATATGTAAAAATAGCTTGTAAGAAACAACGTAAGAAGTACGACCAAAATACAATTTAAAGGAAAGGGTTAACAGAATCCCGGCGTCCCTAAACGATCTCGTGCAAGATTCTTGGAAAAGGAGATCATTAGCGACAACAACAGAAATGCTACAAAACACTGCAAGGGGGGACACAACAAAGTTACAAGTGGATGAAAAACAATGTAGATACGGAGGATACAAAGGAAGAAATAAGTTTAATAAGAAATCACTAAAATAGCACGAAAACTAAAAAAGATATAGAAGCAAGCCCAGCCATAGAAAATCTGTACAGTAGTATATAACCCCCAATAGAAAAACCAAATTCTCGCAGACCGAAAACATCCCTTAAGGTACCATGTCGCCATCTAAAGGTCAAGTAATCGAACGAAGTAAACATAACGAAATTACCCAAGGAAGCTTCGACACCATCATGCAGGAGCAACCTAAGTAAGACCGGAATGGCCACTTACAAATGGAAAGAAATCAATAAATAAGAAAGCCCTAAATCATTGTGCAATTCGAATTAGCAGCTTATACGGGGAAGCAGAATAATATATCCGAGCTAAGCCACCATCCAGCACACCAATATCTAAAGCATCAATTGGTTGATTGCATCCTGCATCCTCTTCCAATCCTTAACGTGAGAGCGCCTACTTGCAACAAGCGTGTCATCCCTCTAACTCGGCGCAGACGTAGCCAGTCCCGCCCGGTGGTACATCAAGGAGCCACAGAAATGCCTACCGTACGCAGATTTCTATCAATGAATCAACTCAGAAGATTAAGTTATGTGACGAAGCATGCCTTGGTTGAAAACTTTTTCTTAGCCGGGACTTAACTAGGTATATGCCTCCTACGATGCTTTTCGATTTTTTAACAAATTTTGCCAGCGTGACTGCAAAAATCTAAAAGCACATATACAAATTGGCAAAGGTATCTCTTTCCAAATCTATTTATAATATTTAATAAAATAACTGAATGCAGTTACGTGTTTAATGTATACAAAGTTAACTTTTCGTATTACTCCATTGACAAAGTTGCACTATGAGTTCTTAAAAAAAAAACACAAGAACTGTGGTAATAGATAGATGTAACTGAAACAAGATTTTGGATGTGTGTATCGTAAGGAAAAAAATGAACAATTTCGAAATTCTGACACCTTTATAAAAAGCCCACGTTCCGCCACTGCAATAGGTGACCGAACCTTAACGTCGAACTACTGAAATCCAGCGTCGCCGCGTATATACAAAAGAACAGAGTCATTGTTGAAAATTACGTCTTTTTTGTGTCTTTAATGAATGGAGCTGGGAATGCCTAGACACGGTCGATCGGTACAAGAGCAACTCAGAGAGAACCCAACTCGCCTGATGCAGATCACAATTTCATGGATATGATCGCGTTTTTGTGGCCCACTGGACGCTTCCAAAACGCAAGGTGTGTCTTGGAAGAGTAGAGACGCTAATACGTGAATGCGGGTTGGAGAAGTCGTAAGATTTGAGAAGTTTGAAAAAGACCTGGCTTAAAGCAGTTGTAGACAACCAGAGGGGGTTATTACTTCTAATGGAATAAAAGTAATATTGAGGTTATGTTCGCGTCCAAAGAATTATGTAATAAAAGTAATGTCATCGTTTAACACACAATGGACTTCTAATGATGAAAACTTGAATTTCTACAACATAATTTGGTGAATATAGTCCCTAGAAGTGTAAAGATAATCTACCAGGCAATAACTTAATAAACTTTCTAAGATAAGTTTTATATACCTCAAATCAGAATTAAATACATGTTTGGGACAAAAAAGAGCTCACAACATTCTAAAAAATTAAGTTATAAACGATTATAAGACTCCTTGTTAATCTTTTTTTTAAATCGAGACAGTAATCAAGAAAGGCTCCTCGTTAGTATAGAGAAGAAAAAGAAGCAGAAGAGTTAACGATGAATTCGATAGAATAGCAATCTAAGTTAATTATTGTGGACCTTCCTTTGGTAAAACCATACCTAGCATTGCTGATACATTTATACAGGGTTGGTAAAAAGATTAGATACCGGTATATTTATGAAAATATGAACTTTATGACGAAATGTGCTTATCAAAAGTTTTTTCTTAATTTTAGTTTTTATCCTTGAAATGACCTGATGTATATTTTGTATACAAAATTTTTATTTCAAAAATCAAAGTTAGCTGTATCTTTGATAGTCTCGTAAGTTCTGCATGGAGAATTCTACTTGTATCTTAAATATGTGATAAGAAGGTAGTTAACTTTGAGCTAAAATGAATTTAACAATTATTCAGCAATATAGTTCTCTGACGTACTGTACTTACCGACCGTAACAACCTATATCGAAGTTCGTAAAGCCACCGCTAGATGACAAATTACCAATTTTCACCAAATGTCCAGGCAATCGGCAATGTAGGTCTTTGTACTAACAGACCATACCAACCTGTGTCGTAGTTAGTTAAGCCACCGCTAGATGACTAGTTACCAATTTTCACAAAACGATCCTGAAAGTGCGGCGGTCATACTAGTTTGAAGTACCTTTCTCAATAAGCTATTAGGTTAATTAAACAACAGCAGTTTCATTTTAATTTGCAAACATGGTGGAACTCAATAGTATTGAACGAAATGAAATCCTAGTGAAGATTGTCTTTGGTGATCGGAACGTCTAAAATACGTTGTTTATGATTCATTTACTAACGCTCGTTCAGAGAGAAATCTTGTCCAAGTTAATTAAAAATTTCAAGAAACTGGACGTGTAAAAGATATCCCAAGCTACTGACGTTCCAAAATTGGTTATAAATGAAGATCAGGCTGTCTTGTCTTGTCAGTCAACAGTCGGTTGTTGTAATATCAAGAAAGAACAAATGCAAACCTTACAAAGTACACCTTCTCCATGGGCTAAATGAAGATAATCCTGTCAGAAGATTACAGTTGTGTGCAGCAATGATTTGAAAACAATATTTCATTTTCTGACGTAACCAACTTTGCCCAAGTAAATTTGTAAACAGGCATAACTACTTCTAAGTGGTCTAGTGAAAATATGTCAGCCCTGACATATTAAGTTCTCCAGATTTCGTTCCGTTCCTCTAGTGGATAGGATAATGGGCCTGTTGCCCACTTTTCTTATTGCAGAATATGAATCTACATGAAAAAAATAGACCTCTTTTTCTTTATTTTTCGCAAAGCGCTTAATTAATGCTTAAAAAAACATTTTTTTAAGTTTAAAGTTTAAATCTCTGACGTCACCGTTCTCTGGCGCGCTTAGTGCGGTGTAACTGTGTGATGTTGCCACGCCATTTTCTAATCCTGGCATTCCTGAAGGCCGAGACAAAAGTTTCTGAAACCGAAGTCGCAGCAGCGTTGACATTTTATTCCAAACTCGCAACCGTAATTATGAATTACAAAAACCTACACGCGAATGGATGTGTTAAACGCCATTCGTTGCTAGTCGTTTTCACTGTAAATATTAAAACGCAAAATATATTAAATTAAAATATTAACTTGTAGCGGATGATATCGCAAGCAGAATTCATTTTATGGCAGCCGAAGGATAAGTCCATATTTCAAGTGATATTAAAACTGGAACAACTATTTATTAGGTAGGTAAACTCGTTTAAACCTGAGTTACAGCGTGTATAGTTGCCATTACATCATTTTATTCAAGTCGCAACCTTTAAATAGCTAAATCGCCTAATTTGCGTAAAATCGAACTATCTGGCCAGACGAGTTTCCATTTATGTAAAATTCGTCAATCATGTGTAAGTCAATTTTTTGGTAAATTGTCCGAAGATCCCTTTACATCTTGCTCCATAATTGCACAGTCTATGTTTGAACAACAACGTACCAAGGAAATAAAAACAAAACCTTAACGCGTCCTCCGTTCTCAAACCAAAACGTAAATAAAGGTACAAAGGCACAGAACCACAGAAATAGGCGTGTTCAACAGCGACAAAGGTGTCAAGCATGCAACAGGGCATCGGCCGCATCGGCGCAATAGCGGAGAGCGTCTCCAGGAACGGTGACGTATCACGAAATATTTGAATTTGGCGGAAAACCTTTAAAGGTAAAAATAAGACACTAAAACATTACAAATAATTTTTCTATTGCCAGTTTCTAACTCCATTAGGTCCAGGCAAATTTTTATTAAAAAAATTAAAATATTTAAAAAATTAAGTTTCACTTGCAAGCTGTGTTTTGGTGTGCAAGAATTTTGACATGACCCTTGTATATTACATTCGAGAAAAATTTTAGGAGAAAAGACCGTAATCTGAGCGTGTTTTCCGCGATCTCTCGTTCGCATTATAAATAAACATCTAATCTGGCAAACTTGTTTAGAATGCATCGCCCAATTCGGGCAAATTCCTGTATTATTCACAACGTCCTAAAACGGCCGACCTCAAAATGATGGACGCGTCTAGCCACCGGAACGACGCTTGCCCGGTCTTCCATCGGAAATCTATTACATATTTTACATCTCCATCACACCCCGTCGCGTCCCCGGAGGAATATTTCTATTAGAAACCACCCACGCCCACTTTTTGATTATCTCCGATCAATACCACCGCAGCTTCCGTGGACTCGCACCTCTTCGGTGACCGCTGCTGCTACACCTGTGTGCTGCCGTACGCCTTCTGGACCGAGGTCGCTACATCAATCAAACCGCGTGACACTAAGTAGGAAAGGATTTTTTCATAATTACGATTGGCAAAAATCCGCTAGGCGGGCTGTTGGGCGTCGACTGGAAAATACCTTGAGAAAGTTGATAGGAAAAAGTTACGAAAATAATACCGGCTGCTTTATTAATGATCCGTTAAATAAATCAAAGGTTTCATAAGCGGATTATTTCACCATAAAGTTGTTTCTTATCTTTACATATAAACCGCTACAATTGTATAATGACAACGTCCGATGCAGGAGCTCTACACTGACAAATTGGTGTGCAAATCATGAAGAGCAGAGGGCCCGATACAGAACCATGTGGCACTCCAGATATGACATGTCCTACATGAGTTGAGCTCTCTGGCAACTTACTTACGTAACAGTCTGCGATTAGCTACAAAATCCAACGCTTTAGAAAAATCGAGTGGAATAGTAACCACTCGCTTACCATTATGCCGGTGCGGTACAGGTACCTCAACCAGATCTGAATTCAGGTTGAGTGTCAGGCTTGCAAAGGGTATGCGATAGCTGTTTTTGACGACAATGGAAAGAGACAAAAAAGTAAAAATAAAAAATTACTCTTCCTTTCTGTTGAAAAAATAAACGTGGGGAGATATTCATAGTTTTAAATGTTTCGGGCATTAAATATTAACAGCATTTAGCTACACAGGAGATAAGAGTTATTTATTAATGCAACTAACACCAAATGTTAAGCTGCAGCCGTATATAAATAAACATTTTATTAAGTCTACCAGTAATAAAAGGTTTAAATGCAGAAACAGCTGGAAAGGGATATCAAATTTTTATTGGTCTAGATTCTGGAAGTACTACGTGCTACCACCACATGCTGCGAGTAAAATTATAAGATGGTATGTAATGCATTAAAGCTATTGTTCTTTTAAGCGATGAACGTTGAGTTTGGAAAGTTCTGTAATTCGAGATACTTGCACCAAAAATTTTCTTATTCGATAATTTTGCTTCTACGAAATAATTTAGCAGCTAAATTTTGAACGACCTTAACGACAAAGATTCATGGTTTCAAATAGTCTTATAATAAGTCTGGAGAAAGTACAGAATGCAATTTTCTATAAAGAAAATGTCCAAAAAAATTAAAAGCTCCAATAAACGCACCGACCGTTCTCTTTTTTACTATTTTTTTAGTCCCTCTTAGTTTCTAGCTTCTGTTTGTGAACACTGAATTTAGACAAGAAAAATATATTTAACTATTAATACATAGGCATAGCGGAGCATAATCTGTAAACAAAATATCGCTAGGAATACTAAATAAGTACATTCCTATCCCAAGCCAAATCCTGATCATTTAGGTCAGTCGAACATATACTTTTTGCTGTACTATTGAAAAAAGGCCATTGGATTTAGTCCTTTGGAGAATTAGGTTATATTTTATGTAAAAAGATAATTTATGGTTAACCTTTAATTTTGTAAGTTAAATATGTTATTTCAGCTGTGTTTACAGAAACCCTAACTAAGACTAAAATAAATAGTCGAAAACTAGGCAAAAATTAAATAGTACTCTTTATTATAATAAAACAAAAGGTCAATTACCCTCAAAGTTCACGAAATATTAATTATTAATTTATAATTAAAGGTAGAGTGCAAAATTTATAAAGTTCTAAAGAACATAAGACAGGAACAATTGTACAACTGATGCAGGTGAAGGACCGAACKGGAGAATTGGGTATTTGCCATGTACTTATATTTTATTAAATTGCATATTAATTGGTAGCATCTAACCCACAAAACAGCTGTGACAGCTTATAAATTTGAAAAAATGGATCGTAAGGTGTATTTTTAATACTAAAAATGTGAATATTTAAAGGGACTGCCAAAACGCGAACATACTGGCCATGACGTCAGGTGTCTTGTAAATGGCCGCTTGTTTACATCTGGAGTCAGCGCGTCACGCGTCAGCCTCAGCCCGTCAATTTATCAGGTTGTTGTTTGCGTTCATTTTATGACAAGCGAATTAAAATACGCTAAGAAAAAGTTAAATACTTATGAGTTATGGCTTCTCAAGGCATGCTCATTGTTATGGAATTTGTGTACAGCGACGAGCGGCTCAACGCGGCGAAGATGAGGAACGTAAAAGCAACAGCATAAGTCAACTTTTTATCAAATTAACGTAGCATTGATAATTTGATCACAGTGGGTTGTTGGAAACATACTGTTTGTAAACATAAAAATGTAAGAATCAAAAATGTACCCTAAACTTGACATTTATTTTAGAGGTCATAATAAATATAAATTGCCATTTATTTTCGGGGTTGTTGCGGCTCGTTTCCGGTCGGGCTAACACACTTAAGTTAACAACTTAAAACGCATATGATTTTTCATTTACTCTTCAAGCTATAACAAAATGGAAACTGAATGGTAAACACTTATAACCCCAAAAAGAATAATAAAAGTTACAGTAAGAATTACGATGATCTTCAGAACAGAAAAACAAACTTTGCGATTTCGGCATATCACGTCTAGGGGCCTTAAACAACTTTTTCATAGGTTGATAATCTCCGAGGAACGGTTACAAAAATTTTGTTAGCTGTACTGACTAAAGTACTTTTATAACCATGTACAAAACAACACTTGTTTTGTTTTCCATACATAATAGATGTTTGTGAAACTACATAAATCACTTTTTGGTGCGACCTCTTACACCGTCGTTTTAATAAACACCACACAAAAGCTTTTCCAATACAAGAATCATACTACACCATTAAACAGAACGCTCCTCGGTAATGTTTACATGACACTTGACGTCACGAGTTGAATAACCTTGGATAGAAGCGTTTTGGCGGTGACTTCTAAGATTCGAATTTCAGACCTGAAATTCTCTACCTACAAATATTTTTTTCGTTTTTTTTTAACATGGCGTACGATATATATGCACTTCAAGATTCATTTCACGTAATTTTCAAAAAAAAAGTGATAATACCCAATTGTTGACAGAGAGAAACAGTATCATGGAAAGATGGCGGGAATACAATTGCTAGGGACAGCTACACTCCCTGCTGACATGAACGGAGTCTACTGAAAATCAAAATGGTAACATAGAGGCAGACGAACTTCAAGAAGCCGTAAAGAAAATGAAGAATGGCAAGGCGGCAGGACATGATAAAATAATTGCCGAAATGGTAAAAAACATGGGGCCTGAAGGAATGAAGATGATGTTGAAGCTGATCAATAAAGCACGGGAACAAGGAATAATACCTAAAGACTGGGAAATCAGTGTGATTATGCCTATTTATAACAAGAAGGGTGATAAAATGAGCTGCGAGAACTATCGTGGAATTACCTTGTTAAGTATACCGCAGCAAAGATGTATGAAAGAATAATGAAGACTTAGTGAAAAAATTCAAGGGCAACTCATTGAATCACAAAGCGGATTTAGATGTGGACAGTTTTCAGAATCATATATTTACGCTAAAACAAATAATTCAAAAAATTAGAACACAAAACGTGGATGCTTACTTCTGTTTCATTTTTTTAGAAAAGGCGTTCGACCGTATAAAAAGGCAACAAATTTTGAGATATTTGGATAAAAAAGGAGTATAAGCAAAATCAATAAAGACTATAAAAAAGCATGTATGTAACCACCAAAAACTATGTAAGAACCAGAAATGAAAAGTCCAAGGAGTTTACCACATATGAAGAGTTAAAACAACCCTGTTCAACGTTGTAACGGACGAGAAATTAGAAACTTACAGAAGTTAACAAAAAAGCTGCAAATGGCATACATAAACATGCAAAGAGTGTCAATAACAGAGTGTGCATTTACATACTTAAGAGTCCCAATAGGTAGAAGTAGAAGTTATAACACTGAAATCGCTACCAGATTAGAAGCGGCAGGCAAACTATATCACACAATGAACAATAAGTTAATAAGAAAGAAAGAAGTAACCAGAAAAACAAAAGATATCTGTGTATAAGTCGATTGTTAGACCGATACTTCTGTATGGAAGTGAAACTTGGGTACTAAATACCACAGTGAAAAGTGCAATACAGTCAATAGAAATGAAGTATTTATGGAATCACGCGAATAGGCAGAATACGTAACCAAGCCATTCAAGAAGAGCTGGAGGTGCGGACGATACTGACTGTGATTGAACAAAATCAGCTAGATTGGTTTGGTCACATGTGCAGGCTGGAAGCACCAGTGAAAAGTGTTTGGGAAGCGAAAGTGATACATTGGAGAGGAAGAGGATGACCACGCAAAATGATGAAGCAGTGTGAAAAGTTCCGAAACGAAAGGGTATGACATGGAGGGAAGCAAAGCGAATGGCCAAGGGCAGAAAAAAGTGGATACAGTTTATTAAGGACTAAAGAGGGGCAGACATACCCCTACAGCATAAAATTGTAGAAAGGGTGTTTTTGATCATATGTATAATTCATAATTTAAGGTAGAGTGGAAAACAACGAACCATCAACGTAAGCGCTTCGGTTACGTCAGTGCCATCAGACAGATCACCATGGGTCATCCCGGAGACATCCGGAGTTATCGGTCTTGCTTTGGAAGAGTCTCAATCTATCCGGAGAGAGAGCTACACCGGGGGCCCCGGATTATCTGGGAGCACGTACAATAAATTAGCCCATGATTCCCAAATGAATCACTGTGCGGCGTGTGTGCGCGCGCTTTATGCCTTTCAAACCAAAATAACGAAATTATCTCGGGTTAATTTTACGACGGAGATAAATGCCACCGATTTTCGAATATCCATCGGAACAGTCACCGAGCTCGTAAACACGACAATTTACTGCCACTCGAACCAAACGTCTTTACTACCACTTCGATTATAAATACCGAAGATTTCGAACAAATGCCGGTGCCCTTCTGGGACGCTGGGTTCGAGAACGTTCCTCGTGAAGTCGGAAGTGGAGTCATTCGGTTGGAAGCGCGGTCAAGAACGAAGTATGAAAGAAATATGCTATAACAATAAGTTCTCACACTGAAGGAAAGCAGTCTCGAAAAATTGCATTTTATATTAACTTTAACTGCGTGTCTTTGAATTGGTATTCTTCCTTTTTTGGAAGACTTCAGAAAATGGATATACTAAAATACATACGAAACAACTAATTTATCCTAATGCATCTAGATTATTTTTATGGACAGAATACTTTTGAATAATGATGTGCGCTGTTTACAATCAAACTCTTTCATGTTAACTATAGTGCCACTGGAATCGGAGAGGGACAAATTAAGGAATAAGAATGAAACAGAAGGTTATGTTAGCCTTATAGATTACTATCCTTAAGTTCCCCCCAACCTGTTTTAAAACAATATATTATAGATTCGATGTTTAAACTAGCCTCTGTCCAAGTGACCATATAAAATTAAAAAATAGGATCGGTTTATAATAACAGATTTAAAGAACATTATAAATTCATGTAAACAGGGAGACGAAAATTACAAACCCAAGCATAAATAATAAATTATAATATCTAAAAGCGATATTTATTACTTATATCAGTAGATTATTAAACAATTTTATTAAAACGCAAAATGTTGATACAATTTAGTATGTAATTATGTTTTTAAATATTTGAATATACTGTGCTCGTACCTTTACAGACTGAAACACAAATCGTGAAAAAAGATATTCTTTTCTTAAAATTGCCATTTAAATGAAACAAGCATCAAATTAATTCACGTGCGCAAAAGTGTAATMAATAGTCTTTTAATTCAAAAATCGTAAAAAAAATAATGCAGCCAAACTAAGCTACCATCCAACAAGGAAACTAATAAAAAAGTATCTGCTAGCTAGATGCACCCTGAAATCCTCCCCATTCCAATACTTAAACTCCTGTAACATACCATACGTGGGAGCCCACTAGCAAGAGCGTGTCACCCCTCCAACCCAGCGAAGACGTAGCCGGCCCGCCGGTATATCCGGGAGCGGCAAAAAAGCCTGCCGTACGTTCAATCAATCGATAAAGAAGCTGGTTTAGAGCGCCCGGTATAATATTCTTCAATTCCTTCAGAATGGATCCGGTTCAAAGTGCAAAAATTGTTTTACAACTTTTAATGTCACAGCTACTGCGATTATTTTGGCATAGACTTGTAACTTTAATTTTTGTTCATCTTTTTTGCATAACTTGACAACGTTACAAGGTATGTTCGAAAATGACCATCTTGCATATTGACAAGAGGAAGTATTTAAAACAGGCTAAAATAATACAGGGTGTTCCTTTTAAAAATGTTCCTCATTTGACATTACTGAACACTTTGTGCAATGCAACGTATTTGCACTTATGGCCCCATGAAAGGCACCTAAAATTTTTTTCGAATTATTCATTTCTTGTACATATCTGACAAAAATTGATTTAACGCAATGTCGTATTTGTAAAGCTGATAAAAGAGCGCATTGTTGTCACGTTTTCTTTAGGCGTTGAATTTTGGTCACAAAATGCAATCAGCAAACATAAAGCTTTCTATGTAAGTTTGACGTAAGCGTAAACTTCATTGCACTCGTCTTGTTTATTAGTTCAACGTTACGTGTTAGTCCACGTTGAATAAACAGCTATTTTAAGAACAGACCAAAATTAAGCAGAAAATATATCTGATTCGTTTTTCATCATTGTAAATTTTTTTTATTATTCCACACCCTGGCAACGCCATGTTTCCGGACCATCCACGGCCTACCTTGAAAATTCCGGTAGGATCGTAAATGTATAATTTATGTCGCTGACTGACCCAATTGCCAAATAGCCCCCATAAAGTTCGCAAATAAAAGCATTAACGCGCTAACTGCTTTTGTCGGTATTGCGAAGCCTTTTCGTTGGCCCGCCCGATCGGCCGTGGGGCAGATGTGAACGGTTATTGTACGCAGAAAAGCTGCAGGAGCTTTTCAATGGAGGAATTATGCACACAGATCGTACACAAAAGCGGCTAATAAATTCTGCCAGTGATCTAGCCATGCCGCGTGTGTGTATTCGTGTGGCAACTATTTTTAAGCTGACCTACCCCACATAGTGTCGGATTATTGCATCCGATGCCTGCTGCATTTTAGCCAGCGCGAAACCATTAGCAAATATACATGGTTTGATGAGTGGCCGAAAGCCTCGCAGTTGATCCAACATATTTATAAAATAAGTCTACTATATACACTCAAATAATTCCAATGAATAGACACCCTAAATATTATATACAAAAATACCAAAAATTGAGATGTGGCAGAAGCAACAATTAACTTTTTCAACACTATAATGTATGAACACATCAAGCTTTGAACAATACGTCAATTCGTTGCCTTGTTCACCAATATCTACGAATTTTTCACTGGGAGTAGGCGGGTAGAAATACAATTTGTCGCTTTATTACCGGCTAATGCCCCACCACGCATTGCTGGTAATATTTACATACAACTTAAGACCGTAACTCTTCGTAGTACCGCTAGATGGCGCACGCCAATTTTCATTTTTAGTTACGGACTGTAAGTACAGAGACTATTGCCGGATTACTGCTACCGGGACACTATTGCGTGAACAGTGAACGTGGATTTATGTGATTTATTATGATATAAAAAATATAAATAAATAAATATATAAAAAAGTATTTTTACACAGAATGCTTTTATTTTGGCGTCCTAAAAAGAAGAAAATAAGAAAATAATTTAATATCTAAGAAATAATAAATAAAAATATTTTTTACAATTAAAAACATTCGCGGGTGTTGAAATTTACACTCGAGGACGTGTTTAATTGCAAAAAATATTTTAAAAGCAATTTTTATAAATTCTTTATTTAAGGTTTTTATTACTGGCTTACATACTTTCCTTACCCAATATATAGCAACATACATCGAAATCTAACAATTATTACTGTCAGTAATAACTACGTTTCTGCATCTATAAAATGTTGAAAAATTAAATAGCCTGATATTTTGATATAAAACACGTTCGTCTTTGATTGCTGAATAATTTTTCCTGGTAAAATATTGGAATTTTTTGTGTATATACAAAACAGCTTTTAGAAAAATTTAAAACTTTTGTACAAAATGACAACTAAGGTAGCAGTATACGTGTTCCATTTAATGGTATAATGTCAATAAAGAACTGCTCGAGCTGTTGCTAGAGTGTTAATTATGCAAAACATTCTGTTTGCTATGTCTTCACATTTGCAATATGTATGTTTAGTAGGATTTACCGTCGACGACATTCGTTAACAAGGGTCAAAATGACTAATTAAATCATAAAATATGCAAAAAATAATCTAATGTAAGGAATAATTTAGGATTTGCGAAGAGTTTCTGTATCTCGAAAAGATTTCTTATTGTTGCTATTTTCCTATTGTTATCAATTATTCAATAATTAATTTCACATATTTTACTAATCCGGAATAATTTTTGTAAGCTGAAATCCTTTTTGTTTAAGCTAATCCTAAAAAAGGTTACACGTAGTATTGGGCGATACATCAAAATGTATCGATATTCGGTATCGATACACCTATCGTATCGTTTTCTGAGTATCGATATTCGTAGTATCGACTAAATTTACGTCACTGTTTCTAAAAACCTTTCTATTCGTGAGCTTCGTCTGTTACTAGTGCATCATATTAAACATATCAATAATTTGTCACCATGCAAGGACAGCGAATTGAATAAGTGAATTTTATTAAACTGAATTGTTAGTTTGCGTTTATTTGAACATTGGTGAGAAAGAACACATTTGGTGAAAAAGGCTGAACTAAAATAGTCATATTTGCTAAAAAAGGATTGACGGCATTTGGGAATTTATTACGAGAATTAACATTCAGCCAACACAAATAAAATACACCTGATTTTTTATGTTGCAACTGTATTACTAATTATAAAAAAAGTGCACAATCGCATATTTTGATAAGAGTAAACTATTTTTACGACTTAATCTAGCATTTTAACGTTTACGATTTCTTATGTGAATCCAACTATAAACACAAAGTAGAGCCTCCAATAAATTATTTATACGGGCACAATTTACATTATTGCAATGTTGTTCTATAAGAAGAGTTCCTATTGCTATATGGTTTGGCAGAGTAGGTATAAAAAATGCAATGCTATACTATAATAAAGTCGTTGCCACTTTTTTCCGCAATTTTAATGGAAGATAACGAGGATATGGTTGGTAGAAAATAAATGATTCGATACCACTCTGATTGGTATCGATCCAGCGAAATATCGCAACACCAAGTATGGATACAAATTATCGGGTATTGAAAGCAAAAGTATCCATACGTCTCGCCCAACACTAGTTACACGAAGATTTGCAATATCGACATCCTACATTTGTTGATATTATCAAGCATTAAATAACTCTTCCGCTTGTTGTCAATCTTAACATTACATAACCGACAGTATGCTACCATAAATTAATTTTTAAAAAACATTAATGAAGATTTGGCACTCTCTGGAATATTCAAAAATGGGAGCCAAACTCATTACTAATTTACAAAAGTTCTGTTAAAATTTATTATAATTTGTACGAAATTTAGATGGGACTATAGCACGCAAATTCTAAAAATTATTTAGTGAAATTGCGGGAATTATTAATAAACGACTATGAATAGTCTACTTATTATTTTTGTTTTTCTTTAATCCTTTCTATTACTTACATTAACTAAAGTTTGCATTTGGCGAAAGAAATTGAAAATTAAGGGTAAGGTTATAATTGTGCTTCGCATTTTATTAAATAAAACTGAACACCGTCAACTTCTAAGCCCAGTTCTATGATTAAAATATATTAATAAATCTTGAATTCTGCTTTTTACTCTCAAATCATTCGATGATAAAGATATTTACCGTATTTTTCTTTTCAACAACACTCAAGAATTTTGTTGGTTGCAGTAAAACATGCCCTATATTTGTTTAAAAATGCAAAACAGCCAAAACGTTCAGTTTGATATTGTCATTCACCCGCTGCTCTAAAATTCGCAGTGCATCCCCGAACAGGAAGCAAAACGCATGGTCACCGCTTCTAAATAATTTCCGAGCGCATCAGGACGCATAAATCATGCTGCGGCTGCTGTCGATTTGGGCATTTCCTGTCGCCGCAGCCGCCCACCTTTCGGGGACCAAAATTGCTGAAATTTCACCGGCATTAAAGGTATTTAGGGCTGCCCACACGTTCTCCTACCTGAGACCCGACCGACGGACCACCCTAATGACACTTGCGTTACAAACCAAACAAACAGAAGGCAAATGGATTTACGGATTAACAAACTTTGAGCCGAAGCGAGAAAAAGTGGACAAACACGGGCCATGTTGACGGTTCGGGGTGTTTGGGGAAGAGATTTCGTAAAATGATACTGTTTAAAACGTTTTAGTGCTAAAACGTTTCCATGACACGGGAAAATCTCCTGTTGTCAAATGGTTAAACGCTTCAAACTGTGTAATTCTTCTTTCCTGAGTATGCTTTTATGTTGTCGTTTCCGATGTTAATCGGCTTTCGCCCTGTTCCTTGATCTTCTTTGGTTTGACCAATTATTTTCGTTGACTTGTCGTTACCATTTTTTCCTAAAAGAAGGTAAAGTATCAAGCAACGATCTATGAGACTCATTATACGAACAGCCGATTACCGCTCACAATGGTTTACAAGTATTACCTGAAGCTGTCGTAAATAACAGACGGGTACACATAAATCAATGAGCATTACAAATATTTATCATCTAATAGCTTTTAATGTATGATAAATCGCATTCTTTCCTAATTTAATGAGTAGTATCTATTTTTATAAAAATAAATGGTAAACATTCCAATTTCAATAAGCCAGCCCATACTTTCTAATTTTTGATCGCGGTGTGCAATCGTCCTCTGCCCTGTTTCTTCGCAGGTTAAAATTTTCTTTTAATCCGGAGGGTCATAAACGTAGTTTCCACATGTATATTTTTTGGAAATAAGAAGAAATTGAAACTATTCTATTCCTACTATAAACGGTATTGAAAGCATATGCGTTTACTTATATTTTAAAGTTTTACAGCATATAAGCGCACCAAGTGCAATATTTTTTACTTATTCAGTCGTACCTACATATATGCTTACATATATTACATTTTTATATTAAATTTGAATAAATTCGTTATGACATCGGAAAATTTAAACCCAATAAAATATCACATAAAAATAGATCGCGGGTCGCGCCAGTTAGCATCAGGTCTGCATTAAATAAAATTTGTTATAAAAGCTTCTATGTTTTATTGATTGCTAAATTATCACAACTAACAAATTACAAAAATTTAGAGAATAAAAGTTAAGATTTTAGCCACCAATTTTTTTTAATACGGTTAATTTAGGAACTTTGAAGCGTGCCACTAATTCCAATAGTTTAGGACTGTCGACCATAAGGTTGTAAAAACCCTCATTTACAATACAATAGTTTACGACGGCTGACCATCAAGCTGTAAAACCCTCTGCATAAATCAGTCTCATAGATCGTTGCTTGATACTATATTTTGATTTCAGTCGTTTACAGTAAATACAGTGGCTTTTTCAATGTGCGTGAAGGTTGCACTCGACTTACTTCACTTATACTTAAGCGGATTGTTTAGTTCCAAAGTGTGAGACTCAGCACTCAATCCGAAAAAATTATAATGGTCTGAAATTTGGTGTTATCTGCACCCTTGGCATTTATTTAACCTCTGCCACTAAAGGTGGATCACTTAGTGGTGTTTCTAAGGGTCGAAGGGTCATCGAGGCTGCAGAAAGCTGGATAGCAGACCAATCAGAATTTTTTTTACGGATTAGAAAATTTTTAAGTCGTTCTGTGTTGGGCTAACAACATGTCAGTAATAGATACTTTAGAGTAATGGCGATCGGATGTCAATCAATTTCACGTGCATATCTTAATGTTTCCATTTATACATATTTTCGTCTTTTTCATGCCACCTTTTCTGCGACATTACATTTATATTCAAGTACTTAAGTAATTTGCTGACTATAGGTCACCTAATTATACCAATAAACAGATAATGTTGTTGGACATTGAACTAGCATCATGGACGTACATCTCAAAGCATGCAATTTGTTTATCTTATCAATGGTATATATATAAAAAAAACAGGAATATTTGCATATAAACTTTACCACACAGTTACACAATCTAGGGCTTTTTTAGCCATCTATATGCCTGCATATAATTTGACTATTGTCCTGCAATAGATTGTTGAAAAGTCGTTAAGATTGTCTAAGGCTGTATTAATGACAAAACAGAACAACCAATAACAAGACAGCAGAATTGCGGTACTTTACGTAACTACCTGCTGCACAACATAAGTACATATTAATTATTTTGCATTTATTTAAGGCTGTTAATCGTGTAGATAACAGTAATAGTCAGAGGCTTAAATCAGAAACAAAAATTTTGGAATTTTACTCGTTTAGCAACAGGTTTGTGTTGTCCAGACTATATTTGTAGCTCCTTCTGTAAAGTATTTGTTTGTTACCTGATGGTTGTTATATTAACCATCTTTACCAGCTTCAGAACTTGTAACGTATTATCAAAATTGTCCGCTTATATATATTTTTTTACTTTACTTAAGGACAATGCTGGTGATCTAAAAGTGCAGGTTTTGGTGCTTTTTAAATATTAATCAGTAATTTTTGTGATTATTGCTAATAATAATAATAATAAGCATTTCTTTTCTATTCATCAGTACAAAATTATAACTGTACACTATAAGCAGCTTCAAGTAATTAATCTTATAATAATTAAAAATGCACTGGGTTTTTTTTATATAGCAAGGCATATGCCATGAAAATGACGATAGTACACGTTATCTCCACACCACAAACAACATTAGGAACATAACATTCCTGGCATTTTCATCTGGAGAAACATTTAGGTACAAGTGTATCCATGTCGATTAGATCAGTTATTTTAGATTTCTTAAAATTTTTGTAGGCGACGTAAAAGATTTAATCGGACACTAATAAAATTCCCATAAATCCGAAATGATAATATGCCTAATTTTCTTACTTTTCCTGATTTTTGCAACGATTACATGTTTTATGGCAGATATTTGCATAAATCTCAAATCAAAAAATTGCAACTATTAAATTTTTATGTGTTAAGATAAAGCATTAACACTAATAATCTAGCAGATAAATAACTATTAGCCAAATAACACTGATACGACACGAATGTAAAAGTTTTAACGACGCGCAAAAATTGGTAAAAAAATAGCATTCCTTCCATTCTGTTCTAATCCTGGCATTGTCGATTTTAATTCCTTTATGGTCGTCATTTGTGCAGAAGCCTCCCATGTTTGAATGGCATTAACCCCATTTAATATTCTACGTTTGGTTCTTTTATGGCATTTTCCAAGTCTCGTTCAACAGCGATTATAATGACAAGAAACGATTACAATAAAAGATACAATCAATTTAAGGCTGGCATACAGATTTTTTTAGCATCAGGTCCTTGATTTATTATGAGTTAAAAAATCCTGAAGTACGCCTTTATAAAAAATAAGCATATCCAAGTCAACTGATAAAAACACTTGAAGGATTGCAACAGTAATATTTAGTCTTATGTAAAAATTACACAATCATCATTGGTTCA
This sequence comes from Rhyzopertha dominica, assembly GCA_025024175.1. Lineage (NCBI taxonomy): Eukaryota > Metazoa > Arthropoda > Insecta > Coleoptera > Bostrichidae > Rhyzopertha > Rhyzopertha dominica. Next base: position 4,696,230 of record QCXZ01000045.1, on the reverse strand, counting down.
CATGTTTATATACAATAAACGACTGTTACTAATATAAAAAATTGCTCAGTAGGATTCAAATTTTCTAAATATAAAAGGATCTCTTTTGCCTGAATGTAAACTTCAAAATTACTGCATTGCAACATAAATAGCTATGTACTACTGCGTTGCATTTATGTTACTTTAGTTGTATTCGTTGGTTCGCAATAAATTTTAGCAAAAGACCCAACAGTATACTAGAGTTGGGTAGGTTTATAAATCATTTGAAGATAAAAGAATGGTCAGTTAGAAAGAAAAGTACACACACAGGCAACAAGCAACATTTCGCATCTCTTCCACAAGAAATAAGTCATTCCCATTTCAGACGAATTAGGTACTATTACAACCAGATATTCAATGGTTATGGTAGTACGAATGCTTGGTAAGTTTTTAATAATAGTAGTTTTTCAAATTAAGTAAATTGTTAATCATTACGAAGAGGGGTAAAGTTATTTTTATTTTATTTGCTGCGAGAGATCTTTTAAAGGATAGGATAGGTACTTAGAGAGCATGATGTTTTAATTTTTTATTGCTAATAATAAGTACATTAATCGAATCGAATTAATCGAACTTTTTGGAGGTTCTAGAAATAAAAACGCCAGTTCGTCATTGTATATTTAAGTTACAGCTTTTTTTTATAAACCCTGCAGCATGCCAACTGTTTTTCGCGGATAATATTGTAAATATTTGTGGCGTTCGTTATTAGCAACGTATTACACAAACTCTTTCGACATTTCTTAATCAACAGTACAGCAATATTAATTTTAATTGCTTTTCCTGCGAGTATTTCGCTTTTATTGATTGTTATTACTTCAGATCATTAATTTTTATCATTAACCTGTTACTACAAGCGTAGTGATTTCATACCCACGCACATTTAGTAAATTTTACCCAAAGATTTAGGTGATGTTGTTTTGTAACAAATCACTTTTGTTCCAGGGAACATGGCGCAGCCTAATCGTCCACTCAATGGAAAAATCTCAGGCGGCAACCGGAGGTAAGCTGTAATTTTTAGCACACAACATTATCGGTACCTCCGAGGAAAAAATCGGTTCATAGCCACCGGCTCTTTCAACATCCAACTTTGTTCAGCTGTCTGCCCCGTGCAGGTAGAAACGTCACACAATAAATCACGGCGGGATCATAAAGTTATACCTACTCAAATTATATACTGTACACGCCGGAACGTAATCGTTACTATAAAGCAACGTATATAAATTTTATATTAAGGAATTCTAGCAACCCTAATAAGGGCTTTGTGGTATGGAGCACAATCATGTCGAAAATAGAGTTCGTGCTATGGGTAAGTTAGAGATGAGCCATCAAAACTGGTCGTAAATTTGAAAGGCTATTGGGGAAGATGGAAACAGTGGAAGCTGGTTGTTTTTGACTTTTAACACAAAATCTTCCTAGCTGTTGTACGCTTAATCAACCCTTTATTTAGTTATAAAGGTGTGTAAAATGGTTTATATACATGAAATTTCTTTGACTATAATGTAACTCGTAAAAAACTGCCATTAATTTAGTACATGTCTACATTTAATTGCATACATTTCTTACCATAACGCATCTGACTTACCTAATTATCTCAAAGAAAAAATATAGAAATCCTAGAAATTATATAAAATATTGTTGCGTAACTAGTTCTAAAAACATCATCGGTAAAAGCTTAAAATATTTGAAACATTTGAACCTTGAGAATATGGATTAACAAAGCACGCTGAAACAATTCAAGCTTTTTTTGAATAAATAGTGTGTTTAAACGTTGACCTTTGAAAAGAACTGGCCGAGGGGTGTATCACGGACCGAATTTTGTACACTAAAAATTCTGGTACTTAGAAAATTCATGTAATTTCGTGAATTACATGAAATTCCACGGAGTTAACGGAATTACATCGCAATTCCCATGAAATTCCGTTTAATTCTTGTAATTCTTAGGATTAACATCAAAATTCTTAGTAATTCCCGAAATTCATCTAGTGTGTGTAGGTGTACGCGTGTTTGTTCAGAGATAATTTTCGAAAACGTACACAAGTGCGGTCGCACATCAAAAAGGTCTAACCACTTTTATGCAAAAAAMATTGAACTTTATGATGCAAAAGCCAGATTGAGGTAACAACAGCAGTATTGCTATTACTGAAATATAAATAGCAACCCTCGCATTGCTTTGAGTCCAGTTGAGTTTTAGTTTAATAATATAATTAAAAAAACAGATTAAAAAATAAATAAAACATACACGCAAATTTCATTAATAACAAAAAAAAGATAAATAAAACAAACTATTTTATGCTACAACAGCCAAAGAAAAATAAGAACAATTTTATAAGAGTGAACATAAAGTTTGGAACAAAATTCTTAACTTGGTCATGTATTTCTTTTTCGAAAAGCGCTCGAACAGGTGAATTTTTATTTTAAAATTGCCATCTCTTGACATAAAAATGTTGTCAATGACGTCTTTTGAACTATGACGTTATCATAATTTATTTTTAAATAGTAACCCCCAATTTTTATTTTTCAAATAAAATTTATAATATTCTCAAGGAAATTATTGAAGAGTGTATTGAAAAATTAAAGAAAAGTTAGGGTTGCCATTTTTAAAATAATTGATGATAACGTCATAGTTCAAAAACCGTTGACGTCATCAGTTTTCTTATGCCAAAGATGGCAATTTTAAAACAAAAATCGACCAGTTCGAGCAGTTAAAAAACATTTTTAAATTATTGATTTTGTTCCTAACATTGTTATTTTGTTTCTAACTTTTGTACAATTTATTGATACTTATGTAAAGGGACCGAATGGTTGGCAATATGTGCGTTAGTATTGGGAATGCTATTTACTAAAGGTAAAACAAATCCCAAAACTTTATTTGTCACTGGATCATATTCAATTCTTTCAGTAATTCTAGAGGCATCTTCTGACAACCATACATTTTTTGGCAAGTTTCGCTGTTCCCGAAAGCCACTGAGACCTTTGAAGTTAAATTGATAGAGCATTATTTTGCAAAGAAGTTTTTTTGTATTTTTTCATAATATATAAAAATAAACATAAGCCGCAAGTTTTTGTCAAAGTTTTTTAATAACAACTTTTAAAGTAGGCCATGGATTTTAAACTTCTTTTTATCAGAATGCAGAACATAAAATTTTGTATTTAAATTTACTTTTTCAAATTTGACACCCTGCATCTCCATTAATATCAAATTTGGTATTAAAATAAAKTTAGTTGAGTCGGCCTAAAATATGTCAGACTAGCCAGTTAAGAGATTGGCCATGTTTTTTTTTAAGACTGTTTACTTTGACTTTGAGGTTTAAGCATAAGCAAAATATGTATTTGTAGACTAAATTTTTCTGAAAAATAAAAAGATTCCATTTTTCCTCTTTCCTTAATCGAGTGACATACTGTATGTATAGAATTATTTTGCACTAACAAGTATGTCCTTAATTTATACGTACCGATGTAGATGAAAATTATGTCTTCATTCGCTAGGGCGTTTTATAAGTACACAAGTACTGAGATACGAATTATTATATTAAGGGACAAGAACATTGATTGGCGTACCAGGTTATATGCATATCTCAACATTTTTGGAGTGAGAAGCTAGGCTACACTGGCTACATCGCCTGTTGTTTGCAGCCCCCGCCTCTATAGCAGTAAATAACGTGAATCTCATCCACTTTCGCGTAAAAAATTAAAGTCGCTCATTATTATTATTGACGCATTTGATAACTCGTGGCAAAAATCGATTCACTAACATCAACGCTATTGACTCGGAGTGACTATTTACGTTATTCACTGACCTATTCTCCCACAATCAGCACCCTCTCACTGCAATTTCTTAAAATTTCTACCGTAATTCCAAGTAATTCTGCGCAATTCTTTGTAATTCCATATAATTTCAAGTAATTCCTCGTAATTCAGTGCAATTGGGTATTTGCCATGTATTTATATTTTATTAAATTGCATATTAATAGGTAGCATCTAATCCACAAAACAGCTGTGACAGCATATAAATTCAAAAAAATGGATCCTAAGGTGTATTTTTAATATTAACGATGTTAATATTTAAAGGCACCGCCAAAACGCAAACATATTGGCCGTGACGTCAGGTGTCTTGTAAATAGCCGCTTGTTTACATCTGGGGTCAGCGCGTCACGCGTCAGCCTCAGCCCGTCAATTTATCAGTTTGTTGTTTACGTTCATTTTATGACAAGCGAATTAAAATACGCCAAGAAAAAGTGAAATACTTATGTGCTATAACTTCTGAAAGCATGTTCATTGTTATGGAATTTGTGTACTGCGGCGAGCGGTTCAACACGGCGCAGATGAGGAACGTAAAAGCCACAGCATAAGTGAACTTTTTATCTCATTAACGTAGCATTGATAATTTGATCACTGTGGATTGATGGAACATACTGTTTGTAAACATAAAAATGTGCCCTAAACTTGACATTTATTTTAGAGGTCAGAATAAATATAAATTGCCATTTATATTCGGGGCTCTTGTGGCTCGTTTCCGGTCTGGCTAACAGTCGAATATAAGGGGAACAACGTCGTTCTTTATTATAACATTTCGCTGTATCAACTTAAAACGCATACAATTTTTCTTATCCTCTTCAAGCTATAATAAAATGGAAACTGAATGGTAAACACTTATAACCCCAAAAAGAACAATAAAACTCACAGTAAGAATTAAGATGATCTTCACAACAGAAAAACAAACTTTGCGATTTCGGCATATCACGTCTAGGGGACTTAAACAACTTTTTCATACGTTGATAATCTGGAGGAAGTTACAAAAATTTTGTTAGCTGTACTGACTGAGGTACTTTTATAATCATATATAAAACAACGCTTGTTTTGTTTTCCATACATAATAGATGCTTGTAAAACTACACAAATCACTTTTTTGGTGCGATCTCTTACACCATCCTTTCAATAAACACCACACAAAAGCTTTTCCAATAAAAGACTGATACTACAGCATTAAACAGCACGCTCCTCGGTAATGTTTACATGACACTTGACGTCACGAGTTGAATAACCTTGGATAGGAGCGTGTTGACGGTGGCTCCTGAGATTCGAATTTCAGACCTGAAATTATCTACCTACAAATATTTTTTTTTAACATGGCGTACGATATATATGCACTTCAAGATTCATTTTACGTAATTTAAAAAAAAGTGATAATACTCAATTCTTGGCGGTCGTACACTAAAATTCCTTAGTGATACACCCCTCGGAACAGACTAAAAGTTGGATGGACTGGATCTCCCACGCAAAACAAAAATACGGTAAAATGGCGATAAGACACGGTTATTCAAAATTGCGTATACGTGAGAAATTTCGTCGCCTAAGAGTTTGTTTCTGAAAACATCGATATTCTTATACGTTTAAGACTCAATGCAGGAGTAAGCTAGAAGCATGACGCAACCGTTTCAACTGACGGACAACCCGTAAAGTATTAACTTTGCCTCGTGTTCTACGAGACGCGAAAATGATGTTATTAAGCGTCCTGGTCAGAGGCATTTGTCAGGGTATCCGTTAATGGCCGAGATACGTATGTAAAAAAGGCAGGAGAAATAACTTAGCGTTCCATTAAGATTTGACATTGGTAGCAATGAAGTTGTTCGGTGTGCATTCTTGTGATAGTGCCTACGAGAAAACATTCATTATACAACGCTAAAATATGGGAATTTTAAACAGACCGGAAAGATGGTATTCCTGATGGCTTTGAGAGAGGCGTCTCTTATCTTATGATTTACAAAATCATCGCCGCGGCCGTTACACGACTGTTAAAATTCGGCTTTAGAATGCTTAATGCCATAAAGTGGCATTTGAATTCAATACTCACTACTACCGGGAGTCGTCCGATTGTGGATAAGAATAATCCTTGTTTATTTGACGTATAAATGGTTGTTTAACAGTTACCTTTGTTTGCTTTGAAGTCTCTGGTATTCTTGACAAGTTTATGCTTCTGGAAGCCGTGAGAATTCTGTCTTTCATTGTTACAACATGTAATAATACAAGAAGCCGTAAGCCGTATGCATTATAGCACATACTCTAGCAGGTGACACCTCAATTTCGTTTAAAATCCTCTCCCATGGTAGGTACTTACATTTTAATTAAGTAGACAAATTTAATATTTTGAGGAGCTACAATAGCTTTAATTACAAGTTTTATATATGCTACACTCAGTCATAAATTCCTGATAATTTCAAATTTTCATTCTTATTAAACATATTCTCATGGTGCACACATCTTGTTCAGAAAGAGCGGTTTTTCTGTATCTCCAATTAAATATTTCTGTTTTAAATTTTGAACGTGTATGTACCTATGTTTCCGTTGAGTACAAAGATTGTCTACAAAAAATGTCCTCTTCGTTGTAGACGTTATTCTTTTTATTAAATTTACAGATGTGCTGTCCATTACGTTCAAAACACGTCCCTAGCCATTTTCATAATTATTATTCTGAAGTCCTTTAAAACAGTAGAGATATTTAGGTGAGATTTTTGTTTTACTACCTTTTAGAATTTATTACCCAATTCTTTGCAATGATAAATGAATTATTCTAGGTATACATGACATCATGGCATACAACTTAGCTACTGAAATTTCCTTCTGCTATTATCATCACTATTTTTTGCCTCTATCATTACTGTATCTTCATATACAAATTCCTATTGTAGCAGAAGAAAACTTACCGCTGTTTTTACCACTGTAAACAAGCAATAAAAATACAATTATCTCGTGTAGATGTGCTCAAGAAGACATTTTTTACTCAACACTGGTATCCTCCAAGTTCGAGACAATGTAAGCAAAAATCTACTATAGTACGAGCCTGGAATATGTTGGGGGATTGTTGTTTTATGGAATAAATGGTACGTTGTGGTGAATTAACCAATTTTCAGTCTGTCTTGCATAGTAACATGACCCAAGGTCTGGCCAGAACATAAAATCACGCTCAGTGTGTTTTCTTTTTTATTAATCAATTTTGTAAGACAGCTGTCGATGTAGCTTCGACTGCTTAGGGCTTTACCTCTTACTGGACTAATAAAATGTCTGGATATGCCCCTTATAGAAATGGTGCACCATATACCAACAACTTGTAAGCAAATTGGCCTTTTTATATAAATTTGACACTATCAGGGACATCTAAAATATTATTTTACTTGATTTCCGAACTGCTCAAGAGATGAAGTACTTTCTCGTCATCCATAATGATCACACCGTTGTTACCAAGACGAGTCCTTTTTTGCGGACGGCAAAATACCGAGATTCTAACCAGTGCATTGGCTGTAATTACATACATTTTGGAACATTTTACATTTTTTTTTTAATTTTAAAACATTACGTTACAATTCCCGTTATACGGTGTTCTGAAATGTTCGATATTGGGGTAGCAGTTTTCTTACTAAGTGTGTTTCGCTCTTATCTTACCAGTCTTTCAGATCTTGCATTGTTTTCACATTTACACCAGAAACACTTTGCTTCAATTTAGTAGTTAAGTATTGTTGAATTCTTAGATTATCATCATTTTTAGGGGCAATTCGTTATTGAAACAAGCCACGATGTTAAAAATTAGGAAACATATCTGCTGTCAAAGAGTGTTTTGTTAAATATTTGTAATAGTAGTTACAACAATTTATTTTGTATAGTAAACCAAGCGAACTTTGGCGTATCTAACTTTAAAGAGGGTTCTGCTCTAAGTACCAATACAATAAAGATTGTATTGATGCCAAACGCAAGTAATTTATGGTCGTTAGCATAGACATTCATTTTAATGTATGTAGGTTCTTCCCCACTTTCAAAAAAAGTACCGTGGGGGCCCGTGGCTGTCAAATTGAAGTATGCAGGTGCATGTCAATTTGTCAGGCTACAGGTGACTTCCTTTAGGAAGTAGTTCTCATAATAGCAGTTAGATGGTTTTGTCATCATGTCAGTGTATTGCTGACAGATGGCAATGCCATCTAAATTCTTACTTACATGATACCAAACCTTTGATATATAGGCAAAACCAATTCTATGCCATGCTGTCTGCACTAGACCTAACTGCACTGATGAGCTATAATGATAGCGAAATACATCTATCTGTAGTTGGTTGCGGTGCAGACAGCACAGCATAGACATGCATTTTAACGTATGACAGTTCTTCCCTGCTTGCAAAAAGTGCCGTGGGGACCTGCGGCTGTCAAATTGAAGTATGCAGTGCATGTCAATTTGTCAGGCTACAGGTTACGTGGTGGTTTAATAACATGTTATGATTTTAAATTTTTTAAATATTCACGATAGGCTGTTGACGATTCTAAAATGAAAATCATTATTTGATGTAATGCAAAAAAATGCACTCAAGTTGCTTTCGAAATGCTTCAGAGACGAGGACAATACTGAAGAGACTGTGGAAGAAGCAATGCAAGGTTAGTTTGTGTGAAGGATGAGTGAGTGTAAGGGGGAAAAGGGATAACATCATGTGTTGTGGTTAATTTTCTGTAAAAGATTAAACTTTGTTAGATGAACCAATAATAGACTTGATGATTCTAGCGATGTTAAATTTAGACAAGTCCAAACTAATGACCATGAACTGAACCTGAATGTACAATGCACAGCTCAAGCAACAAGCAGTGATGTCTTGACAAGACAGATGCACCTTGTTGACCAGCATACCGACGTCACACGCAATCCTTCATCATTATCTTAATGCCGAACTTCCGATTGGCGGCAACAATTTTTGTGCGTGTCGCCACTGTCTATTGGGCAAGTGTTTAAGAGGTGTATCGGTTATAAGGACGGTCGGAATGGCAAAAAGCCCGAAATAATTACTGTTACGAGATAGTTACGTGCAGGAAACAGTTACGGACACTGGTAACGACGCGCTACCCGCTGTGCAGATCAATCGCGTATTAAAGGATGATTTATCGATGTGCGGTCTTCGGCCGCGCGGGTGGAGGCTCCGCGTCCATATCACGTTACCTGAGAAGCCGACCCTGGATCGCATGCCATGTGGTCTGCTTGCAAACCGCAACTGTTGACAGATGACATTTAATACTAGCCGTAGTTTAGTTGCCAGAGCGGCTTACTCTGCAGATAAAAGTTGCGCAATTTATGTGATATGCCATTATTGTTCACAAAAATTGATATGCATCGAACGAATTTCCATTTAGGGACAGCTATTATTCAGTTTCATTGGAAAAGTTCATTTTCAATACGGAAATCCCTACAACTTTTGATCCGAATGAAGTAATCGAATAATTTTGAAATCGTTTTCGTACAATCGAAGGCAAATTGGTTTCCCAAAGTACGTCACTTTGGGAAACCACTCCATTCCTCCCTCTGTTCCAGAAACCTCCCTTATGCGACCTATTGTTACATGTCTAATAACAGCAGCCTTTATTTATGAAAAACTGAATAAATGGAACTGTTCATTTCATTCAGCAGCGTTTCTGTTGCAAAATTTTTGCAGTAATGCAAATGCTGATTTGTTGTCCAACAAATCATTTGCGTGGAGTAGTCGAAAAATTTCGAGTATAGCAATGAAGAACAAATATTTACATAAATTAATTATTGTTTTTCAAAATATCCACCTTTACATTCTATACATTTTCAAATAAAAAGTATCCATACTCAAAATGTGCGATTTTAATGCAATAACAGCTGCTCCAGGGCTAGAAAAGCGGTATCCACGCCTTTTTTTTATTATTGGATCAGTACAAAAGTCACTTGGAGCCAGGTCGGGACCATGGAGCGAACGAATCATAAATTTTATTGGTACCATTACTTTGCAAAAAATCCATTGTAGCATAAGCATAAGCAATAGAGAGGTTTAGCATTATTGTGATGAGGACTGCTTTCACGTATCAGGGTTGTTATTTCGCCACTTATCAATGATGTATAGTGTATACCGTCGAGCATTTACTGTACGACGATTCTCTAAAGGAATTGTGGCAACACGACCTGATCTGGTTACGAAACGTGCAATCATTTGTTTAGTGGTGGAAGTGCTTCACATTCCAACAACCTTTGCGGATACATTTCCTTTTTGAAAAACCCAAAGTGTTGACTATTAGGTACTCGGTTTCAGGTTCATTTTCTTCTTTTTGGGCCGTGGTCAGATTATGAGATACCCAAACAGAGCAAAGTTTCCTCGTGGCTAATTAGGCATGAAAAATTAAATTTATTGAGAGAAATGTGCAACGTGTTCTTTTTTCACGGGACTTGTTAATTGTTTATTGGATCGCAGTGTTATTTGGTCAAACCGCGATTTCAGATTACTAGCATATCGCTGCTCTACAAGTTGTAACGGACGTTCCTTAAAAAAATCTCTAATAAAGTTACGTTTTTTAGTGTTAAATAAAAAGGGACTGACTGCATTTTTAACGCAATCTTTATACATCAAAGATGCGTTTTTTTTTAATATAAAACCCTGTTATTATTTGTTGTGACTAAATTATTGTTCTATACAGGTAATATTCTACTAACGTGTTTTCTAATAAGAAATAAAAGTTTGTATTACTTTAATCGTGCTACCATAGAAATAGCCACGACGTGAAACAATGGCAGCGACTTACACTCTCCAATTAGGTGAAGAATCGGAATCACCTTCATGTCATAATTTTCTCTGACGCCTTTTATTTAGTTGAACGCTTCATCTAATTTTGCCGTGCTTTATTAATGTCATAAACAAGCGATTGCTCTGCTCGTAGCTCGATCTAATGAAGCCGTTAAAAAATCAATTACCTCGATATGATCGTAAAATTCGCGTGTAATGTCGGCACGGCGGTGTTAACGTTTCGACTAGCAATGTTCTGGTGATTTTATTGTTCGGATAACGGACGATTTTTCGATTCATGGTGCGTTTATCGTCATTACAGTTGTTTCACAAGCTGCCAATCTATCGCATTCCGGGACGGTTACAGATATTTCGACCCCGTTTCGTAAGAACGGCGTATGATTAATCAAAAGAGCATCCTCAAATACCACCAAAGGATTGCTTTCTACACACGACGTGTGTGGAAGCTCTCGGGTTTATTATTTGGTAGAAAAGCTTTCACACCAGAATAAAGAAAGGCTATTGGCAATTTAATACTCTTCACTAACAGCTAAATGTAAATTCACATAGAAGTATATTGCTTGAATGCGCGACAATATGAAACGGATTTAAAACCAGATCGTAGGTACATTAGACTGAATAATCTAAGCAAAGGGAGAATACAAAAAACTAGATCAAGGAGGATTTCCAAATCTGATATCCAGTCTCATTATCAACATCTAGCCGTATCAAAAATGTAATTTGTAAGTCACCTGTTATTTTAGGTTGATGAACATTAGTTGACCTTTACTTAATCTTTTATACCATACAGCTAAATGAATCATTTCATCTTATATTATAAACAAAAGAAGACTGTTTCCGCCAGTTGGGTGTTTTCCACTAATCGCAGTAAGCCGCGTAGTCATTCCTATTAGCATAATAATCTCATAAACTACTCAAATAATGTGTCATTAACATAAAAACTTATTGTTTTACTGACAAAAGTACAAAATTCAAACGATTTTGACATAATACGCTTGCTAGATGGTCAAAGCTCTTGCTGACGTAGTTGTTATTATTACGTGATCCGCACTGCATGCTAACAGCACAATGTGTTTATAGTATCGTCCCTGTTTGTTAGCGTCAGGGACTGGTAGATTTTTGATAATTTTGTTCTACTATGTAATTAGTAAAAAAATCACAGAATACTTTGGAACGAGAGCAAATACGTTAGTGTGTCAACAGGGTTGTCAAATTTCCACAATTTCCAAAAATGTCGCCAATTATCAAACCGGCGTGAGTGCTGGTATAAGTTTGATTAAAAAATGTCTTCAACATTTACCATTTATTTAAAAATGTATACAAGGCGTTTATACAGGGAAGTGTTCTTACCACATCTCATGGTGCGCTCAAGATTTTTTTTAGGAATCTAAGCTTTGAAATACGGATATTGATGTAGGTACTTTTGTCTAAATCTGAAGCCAACCCTTTGAAATTGATTTAAAATCTCTCAAAATACATTCACAACGCTATGCTTTTGTTGAACCCGAGACTGTAGTGATCGACTATCAATGTATATTTTGTTGACATTTCCTGTTGCCACTGCAAAAATTTTGTCATAATTAACTGTCCAGGTATAATTTCATGAGTCGCCCAATGTGGCAACTACCTGTCAGTGCAGTTTCAGCTGTTATATACAGATTTAAATGAGACACGTAACCTTTAGGAGAAAAATTTTTACCCTCAACAACATTCGTATCTGCTAGCAAGTCGAACTAGCAACAAACTGCTATTTTGCTCGAAAATAAGTAACAGAAGTCATCTACACTACTTGATGAATCTTTCTGGATTCAGCGTTGTTCTGGTTGTGGTATTTAAGAATATACAAATTTCAACTGTTGAAGATGAAACCTGAATGTTTTTTAGTGCACTAAACTATTATTAGAGAGGAGTAATTGCCTTAAGCGGGCATCAAATAGTTTTAGGGCTGTCATGCACATATCCAGTTAGTTACTAGATAACATTCAACGTCAGATGCACAAGCATTAATAATGATAAAGTACAGCCTATACGGGTTTGAAAAATTACCCGTACGAAACGTTGTTTTAGAAAAAATATGTATATTTTAYCATGTCACGTCAGATGTGTTAGTTATCATTAAAAAAAAAACACTCAATTCTGGCAGCGGGGATGATACGTTTGAAGTAATTTATTTAACTTGTTACGGAGAAGTAAAAAGTGACGGGCTTTCACTAAAAAAAGGATATTACGTCTTAGCATGCTTCGTATTCACAAAAAGGTGGTACGTTCACTTAGTAGTATTGTGAGTAGCTGTTAGGAAGTGTAATATCCTATTGTTATTATTGTTTCAGAAATTCTTGTGGTGCTATTCAATTACAGAAGTACCAGTTTGGTTTTTTGACAATGACATAAAACCTTATCATACCTTGTTGTGTTGCTTGCGATAATGTTAATCGAGGAAAATCAACTTTAGAAACTCTACCGGATTAGAGTCAATTAAAGAGAAATAGATCTTTTAATCAATACTGGTTTCCATTTATTTGATAACAACTCTACAAAAAGTTAGTGACATTTGGTTGTTCATTGCTTTTCGCGCCCGTTTAAAGTACCTATCAATACTTTAAAATGCATGTCTATGCTGTGCTGTCTACACCTCAACCAACTGCAGGTAGATCTATTTCGCTGTCATTACAGCTCATCAGTCAGATTACAGGTCACTCCCTTTAGGAAGTAGTACCCGTTAAGGCAGCTAGGTGGCTTTGTCATAATGCCAGTGTAATGCTGACAGATGGCATTGCCATCCTAAATTCTTACCTATCAATACGTTAAAAGGTTAATTTAATAACGGCAGATGAGGCTTTCCATTTGAAAAGTTGAAAGTCGCATTTAAAACAAGTGAGGCAACAACTTAGTAAACCTACGAATCCTCTAATATGCCTAATAGGTGATATCAGTTGTCCATGGTGTCATTATGTCACTATATCTGTACTATTCTGTCTTATTGTCTGTATCAGAACAACCGTGGCAGCTGTTTCGACGTAATAAAACTAATCAGCACGATTATTCTCTAATGTGTGTAACTGTACTCGTAAAGCAGCTTCTTGAAATTATTTTCTACCGCCTAAATTATTCGGGCTATTGAAATATAAGAACCAACTTAAGTTGCAGATGGACCGTTGATATAGTCAAACCACTTTCATTTTGTGTGGATGAAATCTGGTAACATCAGCCACAAGAAAACAGCGTCAAAGTCGGAATAACTGATACGGACATAGCCGACTGCGATAATTAGAGCATGCGTCATATTACTTAATGTGTTCCAAATGACTTGCGCGTCACCGTCTAGAGCACACAGTATATCTGCTAGATTCATTGTTCCAAATGTTACTAAAATAAGAGTTTTCAGACTGAAACTCTCGTAACTTTCTAAGACTGTCTAATTTGATTATTTTTAAACGCGAGCGGGTATACAATAAAAGTATCTTTCAAACTAAGCGTAATACGGCCCGTTGCTATGCTATTTAAAATGTTTAAGCTTGTAACGACTGTGGTGCTATTTTGGATTTTGAGTAATACCTATCAGACCTGTCAGAGGTAATTTTTCAACGACTTCACTAGATTTCATCTCTACTTTCTAGTTTAATAAAGACAGTCTTAAAGCAATTTTAGTTTTTTTCTTGTATATTATATTGTTTATGTAGCTCTTGCTAAATAAGCTCTTGTATCATTTAAAACCGACAGTTAAATATGAATCATAGTCATAAGTCATTTCCTTGCCCCGTTTTTTTACGCCACTATTATTCATAATACCCAGTGTCTCATTATCCCACTTCTGAAACACAAACAGATGCAAATGCGGAGCTCATTAATATTTAAAACGGCCGGTAATTTTACATTTTCTTAAAGGATTTGTTTGTTTGGCACCGACGGCAATAATTGCAGTAAATTATCGTCCTTTTTGTAAGTGGCGTCCTCACCTTCGGTCCAAATTACCCATAACTCCGTATGCATTCCTGTCGGCGACATTTGAATATTTTACGGCGCTTTTATTGTTTTCCTTCAAACGTATGAAACGACCGGGCAATAAATCTGCGTTGGGTTTCGTAACTGTATAATTGCCTTATTAATTATGTGTCCGTTTCCGCGCGTTTATTTGATTAGATCGCATAGCGAATGGTGTTGGATAAACGTGTGCAATTATTCATAAATTGCATTTGCAATGAACAAATGGCGCATTCTAAAAAAGTGATTACAGCGTGACGTAAGGACACGTCTTAATTTCGGCAATTTTCTTTACTGTACCTGACGGTCCCAAATAACTGGTGGATGAAGGTGACCGCTCAAGGACTTGTTGATGATATACTAACCTGAAACAGAAAGGTGCGTGTTAGATACAGAACCTGCGTTGTCGAAAATAATAAATCATTCTCAAATTTTCACTTTCGTCCTAACTTAGTTAAATGTATGTAGTGCTAAATAAATACATAACTGAGGTATTCAAAATACGAAGGTAACTACAAAGAAATGTGAGAACCGATCTCACCCATAGAAAGTAGAATAAGAATTAATACCTTTGTAACATAACATTTAAATAATCTAGAAAATTTTACATTCTTATCAAATCGAACCATATAGTATCACAAAATCTTATGGTTTAGATGACCTAAAGACAACACTAACAGCTATGCATTCCATTTCTGATGTAACAAAATATGCACATACAATAAATAGCTGTGCAGAAATACTGTGCCCACGCTAAAAATCAAAAACTTTTTTTAATGAAAACGAAGGAAATACGCCATTTTTTATATACATCTTAGTTTTTTAAACAGTTCCGTGTAAATCATCTTGTTGAGCCACGTATTTTTAACGGCAAAGGAAATTAATCATTTAACAGACGAATTAATTAAAAACATTATATGCAGTGCTCTTTTTTAAACTTTTAAGCATTTGTCTGTACTGGCTGTCGTGCAAAGTACTCGTAATTTCAGTTACCCTTTGCTCCTATACGATAAAATGTCAAAAAATTGAAGGCAGAGCAAAACTGTAATTACTTACGCACTTACTAAATCGGCAACAGATTGAACAAAAATCATCATTGAAACTGCAAAAGCGTTAATACAAATCTTAGCAAAGTTATTTTCTTAATATTAAATCTGTAAAAGATTAGGGACATAAAATGTGTAACTCTATATGCATATATAGTCAAACAATTTGTTTAGCAAGTGTTTATCAGAATAGATTTCACTAAGAGCTAAACAGAAGTAAACATTAAATTAATAGAATATATAAAATTGCACTCCTCTTTTTTATAATTTGTCAAAATTTTTAAATACTGTAAGCTCGCCATCGCTCTATATACAAAATTTGACGTTATCTTGACATAAAGCAGGCTTATTTTCACTATGATTTAGTTTAATCTCCCTTTTCAATTCCTAGTTTTCTACGGGCTTACGGGAACTGCTCGATTATTGGAGAATGTTGAGAATGGCTTCTGCAAAGTTCAAAACGTCACTTAGCGAGTGTTAAAGCCTTCAGGATCATCTTGATCCAGTCTGACAAATTGCAACATGGAATCCCACAATTTCTTTCTTCTTTTTGCCCTTTTCAACCTTGCATTTAATGTACAAAGCACCAGGTTGAAATTTTATTTTTCTTTCTAACATCTTCAAGCTAAAGGGCTAACGTGACTGCGTTGCTTCTATATTGTATGTATCCTAACGTGAAACCATGCTTCATGCCTTAAGAGTTAGAAAATAACCGGCGTGTATAAAATATTTAAACAAATACAAGCACAAATACCAAATCCCAAGGCTTAGTAGTTGTACTCGGCCATAAACTCGATTGGGTAAGGTATATACACTTCTGGCTACTTGTAGCGATCCCAATTTACAGGTAAAACAAATTCGAGAACTCTATTTAAACTTTTTCTTTGATCTACTGCGTACACCTTATTCTGATCTGTCCTTCTCCGTTTTAGTTGTCAAGTTGAAGTTAAAGATACAAAGGCGGCTGCCGCCCTTAACATTCGGCCGCATTCGTGCATGCACGCTTTGCGTAACCGGGCCTAACTGTACTCTTGTGTTTCTCTAAAATGGCGTGTAAGGTACATAAAAGATGGGTCATGAATTATTTGCAACATCAAGAAATTATTGTTTAATATACGTAATAGAGTAGTAGACGTGCACAAAAATTCTTCGTTATCGTTTGTTGAGCCAGCTAATATGGGTGGATGATCCCTAAATTATACTAGTATAAAATAATTATGCCTAATTCAACTACACCCCTACTTGCTTCATGGTGAACATGATTGTTATACGCCAAATGTTGTGTTGTGTGTTGCGATTACACGAAACAAATGATAATACATTTTTACTTATTCTTGAAGGTATACTTTTACAGTTCGTTACACAACCTTATTGACCATTTACGGACGTCCCTTACACACGCTCAAGTATTATTGTTTATTACGTGAGAAACAAACCAACAGCTTTTGTATAAAAACGGGATAATTGCACCGCTGACGCTGAATTATCATAAAAGACAAATTTAAAGCTAAGGCATAGGTAACTTCTTCATCAGTTAAGTAAGGTCTTCGTTTTCCTGAATTGATCGGTTACTGATTATTATTATTAATTCACATTCAAAATGTTATCCAGTTTTTTACCTATGTACCTAAAAAAACAAAAAAATTAAAATTAAATCTTCATACTTTTATGTTACTATTGCGAGAAAGTACTTCAGTTTTCTTCGAAACAACTATTCAACGTAATGCTTTACTTTGCTTTACAAATATTCAGATTTCATCTGATTTCAGCAAGATGATGGACCGGCTCATTTTATAAGTTATTTTTACAGTAATTCCAGGCAGATATCTGTAGAAAGAGACCCTTTGAAGAGCCACTCTGATCTTCAGACCTCATTCTTTTAGACCAGACCACTCTGATATGGGGATTTTTTGAAGAACGGAGTTTTTATGACGTTACCGGCAAATAGTGAGATGAAAAGACGAATAGGACATAATTTTAGACTAATATCCCCTGAAATAATCAGAAATATTAAAATGTCTAGTGACTGACATAATAAATTTACTTTTTTTTCTCTAAATTTTGCAACAGTACTTCCGTCAACATTTTTTAAATATATTTATACTGAGTAATCTACTATGTCGTGGTGGGGTAATAGTACTTAATTTAATAAAATTGCTAGAAAAACATTACCTTACCGAAACCATACATAATATCCGTATATAATACATAACTTAATGCTTGTAGAAAACAACAGCACTGTATAAGCTGACGTTTTTTGTATAAATATGCTGTTTACTGTCACTTTCCCAACTATTTAGTTGCTGCCAACTGTGATTGTAACTTACATGTAGCATATTTCTGGGTGAATAACAATATTTTTCAAGAAATCATTCAAGACTTGTTAATAAAAGCCGGATTTTTTATCGATCTGCTATTCAGCTTTTAAATGAAAGAAGTTAAACGAGTTAAACACACAAATGACTGTCTTAGGTCCGATCTTTGAGTGGAGGTTTAAACCAAAGTTAAAGTTAAAGGGACTTTTTTCAAATTGAAAAAAAGTACGTTTTACGATTATTTGCAACCAACTATCCTCACATTATAAAGATTACCCGTAAACCAGAAAAATATAACAGATGAATGAAGATTTAAAAATATACTATTTTAGAAGAACTTTACTTAAGAGGGGCATTTACTTGGAGCGATCGGGCAGAAATGTAAACTATGCAACTCGTATAACCAGCGGGACATGGGACGTAAGAGGGTAGCCGATAGGTTGAAATCACGCAAAGATCGTACGAGCAACAGACGGGATAAACTATATTCGGAAAATTGCTGACTGTAGGGTGTGCATAAGCGTAATATTAGTAACTTTTTATGATATTATACCAGGTTATTCAAAATATGGAATAACCCATTTATTTCTGTAAATATGAACTATATAACGTTTCATTCTAACTGCATGTCGACTAGGATTTCTCCCCATTGCTACGGCAGACAGTAATTTAATGTGAAAGAGCTTTTAACATTAAACTTGTCACGTGTATTTAGACATACAATCTTAGAAATCCAGTCATATCGGAATAGATCGTATACCGCTCGATCATTCCCGACAGGTTTGTATCTTAGCTTCACTGTTCACTGGATACCACCCGATGAACCTGGTGGGGATAGGCATTCGCATTCCGCTCTCGTGACGGACTCGTGCGAAAGGGTTTGCGGTTTTAGATTTTTTGAATTTTTTTACTCATTTATCGTGCTCATGTTTTTGGTAGTGTACAAAGAAATATGTAGCTACAACGTGGAGTTCGAATTTTTCGTTTAGTTTTCGAGAAATAGCTCGCGAAAAATACGCATTTTTAAGCAAAATATAACAACAAATATTTACATACCGTACGGAATTCAGAAAAAACTCGAACTCTACGTTGTAGCTACATCTTTTGTCATTGCCATGTTGAAATTTCACTTCGAAAAAATTACGAATAACTCGGTAAAATGTAAAACGGTAGGTGCTTAAAATGACCCGCTTCGCTCTAAGTAAACGCCACTCTTAAGAGACGTGATGTGACGTGACGTCTTATGCCGCACTTTGGGGGACATTTTATGAAAATCAGTAAATAGATCTAGCGGTGGCTTTACGAACTACGACGTAGGTTGGTATAGTCTGTAAGTACAAAGACCTGCATTGCCGATTGCCTAACAAGCGTTTGAGCTCATTGAAAACACTCAGTGCAAAAAAGCCCAGTGAAATAAAATTACTTTGAACTATCAATCTTTGTCATATTAATTTTAGTCCAAAGTTAATTACCTCCCCTACTATGCATGTAAGATGGACGTGTCCACATCAAACTTACGGGTGTATCAAAGATTAGCCACAAGGGATTTTTTAACCTCAATTAATCCAACCATGAAGCTTTTAGTGCAGCTGCAGTACTCCCTAACATAAAACTTCGTTGGCTACGTATCTAGTAGAAGACTAATAGAATTATTGTAAAAATTATTGCACATCTGAACAAATCGGCGGACTCCAACAAATACAATTATGACTGGGCATTTGAGTCTTTTTTTCCTTTAAAGAAGATTCATATCTTCTAGCGAATAAAGTTGCATTTAAAGATCCATATAAAATAAAAACACGATGATAAAAGACAAAATCTGGACATCCTAGAATACTGTTCTTTCTTAATGGATATTTTTATCCTCGCCTTTGCAACATGCTTAAAAGTCCCCGTATAATTTCTTGCTTGCTAAGCTTGCTTGCGGTTAAACTAATATTTGTAAAGTAACTTTATATTTTGTTTTATACAATTATGACAGTTATTATTTTCTGGATTTTGGATACATCTGGTTTATAAAATGATAAAGAAGTTATAAAAGTAATTTACACTTAATTACTACGTATGAGGAATTCCATTACCTTATTGTTTAAGGAATTGGATTAGTAATGACAATACATTGTAATGCGTTACCGTGTAGTAAATGACGGTAAGTAACGTGTTCTATGTATTAGGTACGTTTTTTAATGTTGAAGTTTTTTAATAATAATAAAATCCTTCAATAGTGCTTGTGCTTTTACCGTACCCTTTGTCAAAATTTTAAATTATTAAAATGCATACAGTTGACGACTTCGTGAAGCAAATGTATAGCTGCAATAAAAGTTTTGCGATTAATGTAATGCTTCCAAAGTTAGAAAAATTTTAAGCTTTATTGGAAAAAACGATATGATCTTCGCACCAGCGTATTTTACTGAACAATGCCACAAAATTAGACACGCTTACCAAACTTCATCTGGAATTTTCTTTTCACGTTGAAATTCCATTGTTATTTCAAAAAAAGCACGATAACCGAGAGCATCGCCATCAAGATTCTTCAATGTGTTTTCCAGCAAAACAGCGAGGTAATGCACTAATTCTCGGCGTTTAAAATGTCCATCACGTCCGTCTAAGATGGCGGTTGTCGTTATTACCCCGCGCTGTTGAATATAAATCCCTACCGTGGTAGTCCACTCGCTTATCTCCCGTTCCATTCATGTAGTGCATTTGTGTTCGTATAATCGCCGGGCCGTGCCCACTTTGTCCGAACGTGATCGTACAATTGCATCGGTTTATCTGACGCTGTTTACTTTTAGATTTAATCAAATAATATGCAAGGAGACCGAAGCGTAATTAATAAAGCCGCGTTCAGTTTGCAGTATTAATAAGGTAATTATGCTGTTGCGAAAGTTTTGCACGCAGATATAGCATTAGCGATTTTCTGGTTGGGAAAGAGAGGAATTGTAGAAATCGTCGATTCCGATCGGTATCTGGATTCAACGGGTTAGCAAGGACTTCAGAATAGAAGTGCTTTTGCGTTTTATTGCACCTTGCAACCGTCAACACTGAAAAACTGATTTTGACAATGATGTCTTAAATTTAACAGGAGTGTCTCAACAACACATGGAAATATATCGGTAGTATAATTAATTTTCTTTGAAAAAACAAAACCCCCATAACTCCGGACCCCATTCGGCGTCACTGACTCCCAAAATAAACAGAATCATCAAGATAAAAAAATTATCGAAGTAAAAAGGCCAAGTTCAAGGGCACGCTCGTCGGAATAGGTTCGTACCGGACAAAAACAAAAACACAGCTTCATCACAAAACATGTTCAAAATGTAGTCCATTATTTTCCACACAAGCTTGCACTCGACGCATCATGGAGACTCGCACTTAACAGTGTATCGTATATAAATTTAACGGAATAATAATCTAGTGCACTGGCCTATCTCAATCTGAGGGCACCTATAAATAATGTCGTAAAAATAGGTTTCTTTAAATTATTAAATTAAATAAATCGCCATACACCTGAATGTTTTTCAAAGACGTAAGTCTCTTTTAAGTTACAAACCATCGTGAAAATAAATAAAAACAAACCCGCCATTTTTCTTAAAATGCTATGAAGTATTATGGGTTTAAGCAAAGACATCACTTTTTCAGTCACGTAGTTTACCGTCTAATATGTATGAAACAAAGTTATGAATGCTTAAAGTTAATTTTTCAGTTCTGATTTAATTACAGATTTTTACAGTAAACACACAGCATGATTTTTTATTCCCTATTTCTTTTGGAAACATCTCATTGCTTAGCCGTTACGCGATTGTTAGTTTTTACTTCAAAAAATTTCTTATTTTTTCTGTGTGTTCTTTTCCGAGATACCTATTCAGGGCCGCATTAAGCTGTCCGGACCCAACAAATGGCACCAATGCATCCCTGTAATAGCAACAAGTTTATTTAGTGTTACATATGTACATACAGATCGAGAGATACTTTATTTAAATTTATAAATTTCTAAAACTGATTATAAAATGCAAATAATAAATATATTATACGTGCAGGAATTTAATAGTATAAAATATAAACACACAAGTTCTTAAATACTTGCCATTTTGAAGATTTTTAAACCGCAAAATTAACTACTGACGACATGTCAAAATATTTCAGCACTTCCATATATCTAATGGTAATTTAGTTTCAGTGTGGTACACAGTTAGATTGAGTTTCTTAAAACGTTTTTCACTGCAACAGTTTGTAATTATAATTTTTTGAGCAAAGTAGCGAACTAGGATACTAGTAGATTCGAATAACTGTCGGTTTCTTGCTATTACCTTTGCGGTATATCATGTTTGTGGCAACATATTGTCCACCTTGGATGTCGAAAATAGGGAACAGCTATTTTTTTATAAACCATTCAACAAAAGTTTGTGCTTCAACGAAACTTTCTGGTGGTCCATTTTCTTCCCATTCCTTCTAGACGATCTGCTTAGCTTTGTAAACGACAAAGAACACAGTAAATTCTTGTAATTGTCGACTACACTGTTGTAATGCTTCTTAATAGGATCGTCACTGAGACGGTATGTAGACGGATTCCTTTCAATGATTATTTTAATTTCCTCAAAATAGTTTCTTTATTAGATCAGAAGCTACCTTCCGCTCTGCTATGTCTAACAGTTTATGTTGAGCGTAACGTCACCCGTACAGTGACGAACAATACACGATTTCACCCGGGACGCTTTTAAATAGAATCTAGCTTTGAGTTGGACCACTTTTCTATCGAAGCAATTCCCTACAATAGCGAATAGCGTATTTAGTACGAGGAAATTCCTATTTCTCTTTAAATATCTTTAGGCTTCAGGTTCTTCTTCCTTTGTCTCCAAACGTTTCGCCTACTACTGTTGCAGACATCTTCACTAGCGAGCGTCTCATTTTTTTGTTTTTTTAATGGCAAGCAAGCGCTTTTTTGCTTTTGTTATGATTTAAATAACTTGCTACTTATTTCATATGGTTGTGGAAAAAATTGTTTTCAGATAAACGAAAAAGATTATCAATGTAGATTCAAGTGACAAAAATATATTTATTACAAAAAGGTAAAGTGACCTCCCTTTTTCCGCCCAATTTGAAGTTGCTTTCAAACAGCTAAGAAGGTAATTTAATAACAGCAGTTTCATTTTAATTTGCAAATGTGGTGAAACTCAGTGACACTGAACGAACAGAAATACTAATGGGTGGCTAAGGAGATCGACAACGTTTTCGCCAAGATGTTTGTGATTTTATTTAATAGTTCATCCGAAGAGGAATCCTGTTGTCTATACCAAAGTGTGCAAGTTGGTTAAAAAATTTAAAGAAACTACAATTATAACAGATATTTCAAATGAAGATTAAACTCTTGGTGTATTAGTTAGCGATGTGGATACCTCATCTACGTCTATCACGCAACTTGCTTTGAAAAATAGTATTAGTCAGTCGTCAGTTGTTTATATGTTAAAAGAGAATAAATAAAAACGCAACGACTTACACCTTCTGTGAGAACTAAATGAAGACATCTTGACAAAATAATGCAGTTTTGCGAGGTGATGATGAACATAACACATGATAATCCAAATGTTGTAAACTCTTGCTTTTCTGAAGAAGCCACTTTTAGCCCAAATAGATTTGTAAACAGACATAACTACCGCTACTTGTCTAGCGAAAATCCGCAGATTGAATAAAAACCACCACTTGCAAACCTGCTTTGATATGTATTTTTGTCGTTTATTTGAGAACACGATTCTTCAGAAAAATTTTGTTATCAAAGTATTCAAAATAAACACCAGGTAATTTTAAGAAGCAATATAAAAAAGAGAAATCCAAATCAACAAAACTGCTTGATTACCATTAAAACAAAAACATTAGGCTGCCATGGAAATTCATTGAAAATTGTTATTTTTCCTCCTCATATTTTGGCAATTAGAAGTTTTTCGTGTTTTCAATTTCTATACCATGCCAAAAAGCGTGTTTAAGAAAAGCACAGTATAAAGTTGCTTAGTAAAAGTATAAAATATTTTATTTGATGTATAAATTTGAAATGGCATAGGTGCTGTTTGTATGTAATTTGGCTATTTTCATTAACTCATATGTAGTTTGGTAAGATATGAAAATTAATAGCACTGGGTAATTTTTTCTTTACACATCAGTGTTCTTACAGACGTAATTGGCTGTCATTCTAACGGAAACACCTAATAAACCTGTACCTGCTGCAGCGTTGAAAACTAAGCCCGTTAGAGCCGTGAAAGGCCCAAAAAAATTAACATCTCCGTTCATGTCGTCGCTCAAAGCTAATATTTATACGTTTAACGCCCGAATGTAAACATCGTAATACTCTTTTCCCTGCCGTGTAATGCATTTTATAGTTTCGTTCTGTTTGGACTCGTCGAAAAATAAAACAACCCGTAAATTGAAGTGGCTCGTGCTGCGAATAGAAATCCCGACGAACTCGTTGTGAAACGGTAATAACAATCTTTTAATATTTATGCAACAGCGCCGGCCGTTTTGTAAGTCGGTAATTCATGCGTTGAATATTTTCGTCAGATGATGCCGAAATTGACGGATAATAAGATTATCGGTTTCTCGTCGACTTGTGAAAGCCGGATGCATTAAACGCTTCATTCATGGAAAAATTTGCGATCTTTCCAGTGTACAGTGTACAAAGCTTAAAATTAACACAGAACGGCTATAAATAAAAGGAATTACTACCTCTGTTTTTTTTTTATAACAGCAATACCTCTAATTAACATTCATATATCTGCTGGAATTTCTATCAAATCTATCTGATCCGTCGTTGTTTTTTTTTTTGTGCGAAGGACCAATTAAATTGTTTGAATATTTGTATGTTCCGTTATTTTACTAAAACTGAATAAAACAGCAACGACTGTTTTATATATTTATTTACAATTTGCAGTTACGGCAGCTTACAAACTGCTGCTCATGACAAGTGTTTCTTAATAACTAACCTAGTCCATTTTAAGAAGGGGTGAATGCGGATGTAAAATTGACAGTAATAAAACAATAAAGTGAACTGCAAGTAACACTATAACAGATCTGAACACGTCGCTAGGGTCTGTTTTGAATCACTAAGGCAACAAATTAACACACTAGTTCGAAGGGCATATTAAGTCTAGAAAGGGGAAGAAAGCAAGGCACCTACCAGCTAAATAAACATTTTGGCAACGGGTCACATATGCAGGTACAGGATCAAATGGCTGAAGATGATTTAGATAGGCACCTTCACGTAGATAGAGCTTCTATAGCGTCTCAATAACCTGGAGACTATAACAAGTCATGCAAGCCTTCAAGGTCACACAGGGAGCACAGATGAGTTCAACATCAATATTCTGACAGCCTTTAAAATCATATTATTATTTGTAAGTCATAACTGATACAGATTCTAGTTCTTAAAATGACTTAACCAAATACAGGTAAAAGCTAGAGGTGCTTATTTTAAAATACCTTCTACAATTATTAGGTTGATATTTTTTTCATTTACAATTTTATAGTGGTGTTCTATGTTGAGTTTGAATCTTCTGCAAGCCAGCTAACTTGCTGCAGATTGTCTAAATTAATGATCGTGGGTTTGAATTATTGATAAGTGCAAAAATTATTCAAATAGTTTTGAGCGATTATCTCAAGATTTATGTATGTATGAATGTAGATCTTGATGAGACAAAACTTTTATCAATGGTTAAATGCCAACCGATTAAGACTTTACATATCACTAAAATAACGAACACTGACAAGTCAGTCATGAAATGCAAGGGGCAGACTAATAAAAGGTGAATATAAAAACTGGAGTAAATCACATACAATTTTCGTTTATTTTCCTTAAGACGTTCCTAAATTTTTATTGTTGATATTTACAGATAATAAAATTTCGAAAATTTGTCGAATAATCGAATACTTTCAACAATAGTAAAATTACAATGTGTTTTATAAGACAACAGGTCCTGACTGACGTAATCTTCGTTTACTGCACTGCGAAAGTACTGTTACTGTTACCTGGGACTAATATGGGTACCACAATATGAGCTCAAATTGTAAACGAAATTGTTTCACAAGTGATAGTTCACCCGCTTACTTGACCCGTTTCTTTTCTAAGAACATCCGTTATATATGCTAGTAAATATTTTCAATTATTCCGTGTCCTTGTGCAGATGAAATATTATAAGTAACACTGTTTCATCATAGGTACCAGTGCTTCAATGTGGTGCCGTAAGGTGCTTCAATGTTGCCCTGTTTCAGTCTTCTAATACCAAATTTATTTCCATGTAAATCTTCAGATACGAATATGATATAGATACAGTTCCCAGCTTTCTTCAAGCCACTKCTTTACTGTTTACTGTTAGCAATGCAATAGCTACACAATAGATAATAACGGAGCAATTTAAGTAATGGACTCAGAAATGGCAGCGATGAAATTTATCAAAAAGGATGATATTGCACTCTATTTTATCGAACTCTATTAAAGTCGGTGCATGTAAATGACACACCATACTTACTCCTGTCACATAATGACCGATGATTCAGACATATTGTGAAAAATAAGCTAAATTGGGTAGCACAGCTCTTTTTACACAAAAGCTCTTAAACAACGCGTTCATCAATTTTAGTCAAACTGCATGATAAAGCAATAGGAGTCAGAGTCTAGACCTGTGAATATCATAAACATCGCCATTTTATGTATCAGACATACACAGTTTTTTCCTCTAAACTGCAGCGAATTTGTTATTGTTAGTTCAGTTAGAATCTTGACAAAAAATTTATGCGCAAAGTTTCAGGATAAAACCGGGAATCGGGTACGCCATCATTACCCGCAATACCTACCAGAGTTCTTTATGGCTATGTGCGCAGTTAAATCTACCGGGTCGCTACAAAGTTTGGAACCAGCGGGATATTTCAAGTTCTGTTCGACCGATTTTTCTGAAATTATTCATGGGCCTATGGGTAATTAAAATGCATTTTGTGGAATTTTTCTTTAAATGGGAAGGGGGGTTAAAAGACACTTCATTGAAAAGGATATTTTTTCCTGATTTCAAATGAGTTGAAAAAAGTGTGATAACAAACTTGAGTCTTGCAAAAAACTTTGGGATAAAAACCACATTCGTTATCGCTAAGTAAGAACAAAGAACTCCAGGTGTTTCCATTTTCCTCGTGACTGGTGATAATTTTCATTCACTTTGTTATTTGCAATCGCAATGCCTCCGTTAACTGAACATGATCGCATCGAAATTTTGATGATGATTGGTTATGAAGATATAAAGGCGAAGTTATTCGGAAGAAGTTGCACTCTACAATGCAATTCATGAAGATCGTGAACCAACTGCCAGATCAACAGTTATTAAAACATTGCAACATTTTGACGAAACCGGCGGTGTTAAAAATCGTCAAAAACGAGTGAGAAAAGTAGCTGGAATGTCCTTTTAGATGTGCACGAGAATCCCAAGTGTTCCGTACAACAGCGTGCTCTCACTATTAGCAGAAGATCTGTTAAAAAATTTTGAAAAAAAAAGAGAAGTTTCATCCATACAAAATTCACTTATTACAAGAACTGAGCGAAGATGATTTCGATCTTAGGGTAGAATTTTGCGAAACTGCTGTAGATGAAGATAGAAACATTTTAAATTGGATTATGTTTTCTGATGAAGCAACTTTTTGCCTCAATGGTAATGTGAATTGACATAATTGCAGATATTGGTCGGACACAAATCCACATTGAATGGAACAAGTCCACACAAAACAGCCTCAGAAAGTGAATGTCTGGTGTGGTATTATCAGTGAGCACATTATTTGGCCTTTTTTCATCGATGGTAATTTGAATGCGGTCAAGTATTTACAGCTCTTGCGCGAACACATTATACCAGAACTTATTCCCCTGTTCCCTAATCGTGAAAATGCTGCGCGCCCTTCTGAACAGATATGGTTTCAGCAAAATGGTGCACCGTCCCATTTTGTAGTCAACGTTCGTGGATATTTGAATGCGATATTTCCAGACAGACGGATTGGTTCCCCTGATCTGACGCCGCTTGATTTTTTCCTGTAGGAGTATCTAAAAAATCGTATTTATGCTGACCAGCCACATAATACAGAAGATTTAATTTAAAAGGACGAATCAGGGCAGAAATTTAAACTTACCTCCAAATATGCTGCAAAGAACATTAGAAAACTTTTACTTAAGGCTGTATTACTACCAGGAAGTAAATCGGGAACATTTTGTGCATCTTCTGTAATGTAAATTTGAAAAAATACTGCATTTTTCACGGAATCATGTTTTTTCATTTTTACTTTTAGGGTACCCGATTCGCAATAAATTGACGAAAATTATCACCAGTGAAGGAAAATGATAATACGGCTTTTTTGTCGATTTTAGCAATAAAGAAAATGGTTTTCATTCTTTTGGTTCTTTGTCAGGCTCAATTATTGCATTACAAATTTGTCAACTCAGAAGCAATAAATTGTACACGTGAGGTACATTTTTTAAATTAAAAAAAATATCCTTTTCAACGATGTGCATTTTGACCTCCTACCCATTTAAAAAAATGCAACTTGTGTTCATATCTCGGAAGCGAGAGCCGACACGGAGTTGAAAAAATTCCAAAATAAGAAATTTAATTATCCATAGGCCCATGCCCAATTTCAGAAATGACGGTCGAACAGAACCTGAAATATCCTGCTGGTTCCATACTTTGTAGCGACCCTGTAGATCCCCGTAGTGAACAATCCGGGTAATATAGAAAATTAACTGCAATGCCAACGCAAAAAGTGCGAAAGAAAAAATGTATGTATAATAACCGTCGGTAAAAAGTACTGCGCCGTGCTTAGAAATGAGCAAGTAAAGTGACCGGACGATCTGTAGCGTCCATCGGAGGTTTAAAATGCCACGTCGCGCAACATCCCTGAAGTCCATTTCTCACAGAGCAGGACAGGCTCCCGCCATGCTGTTTCGCTTCTGATTCAGCAACGGCCACTGCCATAAGTTATTCGAGTACGTGATCGGCGCGGTTGTAGTAGGAGAGTTTGATGACACCGTAACTAACCACGATCTCGAAAAACAAACGACAGTCCGCGGGGTTGTCGTCGGAATAGCAATTTGTCTAGGTATTGCATTCCCTAACGTGACAGTTGAAAGGTCAAGACTACTCAGGGACAGCACCGTTTGAATTCCAAACTAACTGTTGTGTGGATGAGCTGTCTCAAATCTCTGCCGTTGTGAATTGTGATGTCACGGTAACGTGTGGCTGACGTAAATCGTGGTCTATGTAGTATGTTACACTTCAATACCTGCAAAGAAAACATACGTACATGGGGAGAATGGAGGAAGCGTTGATAAAGTTGCGTACTTATCGAGGACCTTCAGATATAATCGTTTGCCGAATCCCCTACGATATTTTAGATACGAATGGAGATAGTGGGGGTGAATCACGGATGTTTAAGCAACTGTCAGAAATTTGGCACCAGCATTATGTTAAATGTGATCAATGCCTTCTCGAACTCCGTGGAGAAACCCTTATGGATGTATGCACACAATTGTCACGAAAGATGTAAGTAACTATCGTTCTATATTAGGAATGTTGTCCAAAATGACGTCGATCGAATAGAAAAGAACCGTTGGAGATTTTACAGAAAGTAACACCACAGACATCTCATTTAGAATTACTACAACATAACGGCGAAGTGATGAACGCCTTAGTTTGTGAAGTTAATATTGTGGCGACCTATACAAGGTATGGAACTAGCGGAGTACTATTAACTCATTACTACAGCATTCGCCTCATAAGCCACAGAGCTCTGATTCGAACCCGGTTGGGGTTCTCTGTCAACTTTTTCCAACTTGCTATGCTATCGAAGCGCCCACATTGACCACCAATGTTCGCCGGTCTGGGGATTGTCTATCCATAAGGTGACCAACCGTCCGGATTTAGCCCGGACAGGTTTGTATTTTTGTTTATGAGTCCGTACTTAATATGGTATCCGGATTTGTCCGGATTTTTAAAAGTTTGTTTGAATTTGTCCGGTTTTTTTAATAATTTTAGGTAAAAATATGCACATGGTATTTTACTTTTTCATTGTTGCCAGCTGTGTTTTCATGCAGTCAGGCGTAGCTAACTTCATAGTTTTATATGTCACATTAATGTCAACCACAGATATATGATCTATTATGTAGACGGCTAATTGTTATGGCATGCGCGAGAAAATATTGTAATAACCAGTAAGTCGCCATATTGCTCATTCGTAGGGCAGCGAGTCTGCGCGGTAACTCGCCGATGTAACGAAGTGAATGGCGATTAGCCATATGTGCGACAGGTCCTGTTGTTTGTTGTACCGTTGCTATGACGTTTTCATATTATAATCTTTACTGCGCATGCGTCTGGCCACAGAATAAACAAATACCTAACCAGAATAAGCACTCCTATCAACACCCTATACTTTTTTGTCTCCCGGCCGCCATTTTGTCAGGATATAAAGCTGCATTTACACGATTGTAATAAAGGTTGCTTTATACTTCTGTCACAGGAGTTTCATTTGCGCATCTGTTGTGTTATCCATAGGCACTGTTAAAATATCAACATTTACTGTTCATATGACTGCAGTAAAATTATGTTATTACATATCAGCAAACATCTTCAATTTTTAATCACCTTCGAAACTTGTGGATAATACCAAAGGAAGTACCTTGTGTGTTTGTCAACTGACGGTATAGTGGATGAAGAAGCAAGAATGGTACTGTCTGAGGTTGTAATCGGTTGCGTAAATCATTTAGAAAGATTTTCTCTTCAAAATGTTAACTGCACACTCTATAGGTACTACAAATTAAGATTTTCCACATATTCCATTAGGTTATCGCCACCACACGCTGTTGCTCACTGTTTAGCTGTGTTTTAAACAGTAAGTCAAATTAAGCAAAACGTAGTCTTTTCCAGCATCTCTACGTATGCTGTTGCACTGCATTACAGCACAAATACGTCCGCCAACACTACATTGCATTATTATAAATTATAACAATCACCCAAAAGTGATGAAGGCATACAAAAATCAAAGTCTAAATACGTAATTTATATAACACGTCTGTAATCGTTTAACTGCGGTAAGCGGTTGACACTTGTCAGTCAGTGTCAGTATCCACAAAACATGGCGGATTGTAACTGCGCGGACCCTCCCTCACACCCAGAGTGCTTATTCTAGTTGTTTTAGTTTTCTGTGGTCTGGCCCTACCTGCTCGAAGACCATTTATCACAAAATCTTATTACATTAAACTTCTAAGTCTAGTTATTTAGTTCTGTGGTGTCAGCATGCAATTGCGTAGCCGGCATAATCTAATACCTGGCCATGTGACCGTCCATCTTTATCCTATATTACAAATAGCACCATGAAGGCTTCCGGATTTTCTGGTTTGGGAAGTTGGTCACCTTATCTATCCATCTGCTTAAATGGGGAAGCTGCTGAACAATCACTCGTAAGAATGGCGAAAACACGCAAGAACGCTGTATACCTGTACATAACGCGCGCACTCGACACAGCAGCAGCAGATGCAACATTTTTCCATTGAGCCCGTTATTTCATGAATTATTTAATGAATATGTATCTCTAAAGCTTAGTTAGTTATGAGAAGGTAAACATACATTTCATCACTCGTAGTTATCATTCGTTTGTGGCGGAGAGAAGAAATTGGTGCCGTAATTTGCTACAACTTTTAGCGGTTTTGGAACCTGTTTTTAAAGAAAATTGTCATAATGCTACAACTATTTATGTTTGGTATAAAAAACTCTCGGGATAATTTTACAGTAGACCAGAATACGTCAACAAGCTGAAGCAATTAATAGAGGATGACCAGAAGAGTAAAGAGAGAATTCAAAAATATTACACGACATTCTTACACTAAAAAAGTTAGTACGCTTTTGGTACTGCACGATATAATAGACGAACAGAAGGCATGACGAGTGTACTAGTGTAAAAAACGTTAAAAATGTACGAGAACGAGACAGATCACGCCAATAATATTGTAACAGTGGATGAAACGTGGTTATATTATTTTGATTTACCTTTAAAGATTGAAAAAGTTGGTATTTTTTTAAATCACGATTCGTAAAGAAAAAATGGACATGGCATTTTTACACCAAAATGTATCTATTTTGGATTTTGGCTCCAAAAATCGACAAGCTTCAACAACGATTAAAAAAGTCCCGACCTTATCCACAGTTCTTTTCGTCTTTTTCCATTTGTGAGAAATCAGTTAAAAGGCAAGCAGTTTACCAATGACGAGGAGTTCATGGAATGAAGCACAATCATATCTTTCAAATTAAAAATGAAAAAATATTGTGGGGATGGCAAAATCTGTTACTTCTGATGGAAATTATATAAATATTGCAAAAGCTACCTAGTAACCTATGTATTTGGATGGAACAAAGTGAAATATGAAATATATACATTTGCGATGGTTTGTCGTTTCAGATAATATTATTCCGTAACACTTTATATTCATATTCGAGAGCTCTAAGAGCAGAAGACTGTATTGGACTTAAGTGGGTATCAGATTTCGCATCAATTCCTTCAAGACTATTCCTTGGACAACTCCCATACCTAAATGTCTCAATAATCTTATGAAAACAATTCAGATCCTGTTTAAACTGTAACGCGAAAACCACAAGTTCAAATTAAAAATTGCACGTAAATGAAAACAATTAAATGCCACAAACCAGAGCTAATCATCAAGGCAACTCATGCATAGAATTTAATGTCATCGTAAGAATTCAGAACAAGGAATGGGTATTGTTAGAATCATGTTAACTGAAGCAATGTACAACGACCGACAACAAAAACAACCTTACGGAAATGTTTGACAGAAGCACTTAAATATTCATTAATTTATCTTGACAAATGGTTGCTTAGTTTGTAGGGTTCTACTCCATTATATTACGATATTAACGTCATTAACTCGGATGAGATTATAATTGTGTTTGGGAATCATGAGTGACTCTTCTAAGGAGTACTCCCAAGATAAAGTAAAAACAGCAATAAAAGGGTTAATGTTTTAAGCAAATAGACCATAGGCATGTAAATTGACGAAAGGCAAAACACTGTTTCGTCTTGCATACCGATTCACCAATTCCAGCAATCAACGGGGACTCCTGCCATCACCCCTTGCTGTCAAATTAAACCAGAACTCATCGCTGCCATAAACAAATGTAAGGAACCTTCAGCAGCCGGTGCCCGTCGGAAATAACTTCATTTGGGAACGTCGCGTGTTTACAAAACAATATTTCAACGCTAGGAAGATTCAGTTAATCAGAGCAACGGCGCACGGAGATTTCCCGCGAAGATAGAGCGCATCAGTTTCGTTAAGTTCGTAAATTACGGCGACGCACAAGTTCCTAAACAATCAAAGCGATGAGATTATGTTGACAGGAGCCACGTCAGATGGATAAACAGCCGCGGGAGGTTGATTGGGGATAAGTGGGCCAGATTCGGAGTTCACTTGATGCATATAATGCGAGCAATTTTGCGCATGTTTGCCAGTCACCATCCACTTCTGAAATTGCTTCGGAGATTTCAGAAGCGGGATAAAATGGCGCTGTTCTCACGGTGGATCAAATGGCTGTTCTTTTAGTCTCAAATCTAGGGATTTCGGCAATAACACATATACAGGATCACTACAAGTATGGAACTAGTAGAATATTTCAGGTTCTGTTCAACCGATTTTTCTGAAATTGTGCATGGGCCTATGGGTAATTAAAATGCATTTTCTGGAATTCTCTCTGTGGTAGCTCTCGGTTCCGAGATATGAACGCAAGTTGCATTTTTTTAATGGGAAGAGGGTCAAAAGGCACATCATTGAAAAGGATATTTTTACCTGATTTCAAATATGTACCACACTTGTACAATTTATTGCTTCTGAGTTCAGAAAAGTGTAAACACAATAATTGAGTCTTATACAGAATGAAAACAATTTTCTTTATCGATAAAATGGACAAAAAGCCAGGTATTGCCATATTTCCTCGAATGCTGATAATTTTCGTTTTGTCTTATCAATTTATTGTGAAACCGGTACCCCTACAGGAAGAAATTAAGCGGCGTCAAGTCAGGGGAACGTGCTGAGCATTCTATCGCTCCGCGCCTACCAATCCATCTGTCTGGAAATATCGCATTCAAATATCCTCGAACTGGCTTGACTGCAGAATGGAGCGGTGTACCATCTTGCTCAGAAAGACGCGCAGCATTTCTACGATTAGGGAACAGGCGAATAAGTTCTGGTATAATGTGTTCGCGCAAGAGCTGTAAATACTAGACCGCATGCAAATTTAGATCGATGAAGAAAGTCCCAATAATGTGCTCACCGATAATACCACACCAGCCAATATCTGTGATTATGTCTATTCACATTACCATTGAGGCAAAAAGTCGCTTCATCAGAAAACATAATCCAATTTAAAATATTTTTATCTTCATCTATCATGTTCATAGCAGTTTCGCAAAATTATATCCTACGATCGAATTATTGTAATAAGTGAATTGTGTATGGATGAAACTTCTCTTTTTTCAAAATTTTTTGATCAGATCTTCTGCTAATATGGTGATTGAGAGCACGCCGTTGTACAGAACACTTGGTATTTTCTCTTGCACATCCAAAAAGGACATTAAAGCTACTTTCCTCACTCGTAGCAACCTTTGGACGTCCTGGTTTTTGACGACTTTTAACACCGCCGGCTTCGTCAAAACGTTGCGATGTATTAATAACTGTTGATCTGGCAATTGGTTCAATATCTTCATGAATTAATTGTGCAACCACTTCTGAATAACTTCGTCGTCTAGCTTCATAACCAATCATCATCAAAATTTCGCTGCTTCGAGTTAACTGAGGCGTTGCGATTGCAAGTAACAAAGTTTATCACACTTTTCTCAACTCAGAAGCAATAAATTATATAAGTGGGATACATTTTTTAAATCAGGAAAAATATCATTTTCAACGATGTGCCCTTCCCATTAAAAAAATGCAACTTGCGCCCATATCCCAGAAAAAAGAGCTGACACGGAGTTGAAAAAATTCCAGAAAATGCATTTTAATTACTCAGAGGCCCATGCACAAC
Organism: Rhyzopertha dominica; assembly: GCA_025024175.1. NCBI lineage: Eukaryota > Metazoa > Arthropoda > Insecta > Coleoptera > Bostrichidae > Rhyzopertha > Rhyzopertha dominica. The sequence continues at coordinate 4,661,219 of QCXZ01000045.1, read as the reverse complement.
TTCAGAAAAATCGGTCAAACAGAACCTGAACTATACTGCTGGTTCCATACTTTGTAGCGACCCTGTATATCTCACACACACAAAAAAATCATTAAATTATTATCCTTTTTTATATATTTAACTGTTGCCGTCGCAAATTCAGCTTTTCTAACAAAATTTGCCTTTTTTTCATATGAGTTATTGAGTGTGGCTTTGTTTTCATCGAAACACCCGGTATAATATGATTTGACATAAATTCAGTTTTAACTTAACGAATTCGATATATTTGCGTATCGTCAGCGCAGTAGTAGTTAATAAATGGACTACTACTGCGCTACGACACGCAAATACGTCGAAACATTAGACTCCGCAGTTGCTCTGGGTGGATAGCATCGCACAGACGTACATTTTAACGTAAATTTCTAGTGTTGGTTGTGGTTTTGGAGCGCATAACGCCGGTTTAATAAACCAAACGTGCAGCATCCATCTGGATGGTAGCCGAGCAAAATTCACTCCGGCATAGTTCATCTAAGTCATCCGAACGTTAATACCGTACGAATGCCGGGCATCCCGGCGATTAAACACGCGAGGGAATCCAATTAGCAATGCAGCAATAAATTCCGCGATATTTCAACAGCGCCAAATAAATCCGTCAAGCGCCAGCCACCGGGCGCTTTTAAAAATTTATCGCAGCGCCATTATTATTTCCCGGCGTTTCCGAATTTGCCCGCGGATCAAGTGACCTAGATGCGCGCGTTAATTAAGCCGCCGCGACGGCCAGCAGCGTCCCATCCAAGGGGTGTGAGACCAACAGGATTCAAATTATCAAACTGCTCGTCAGAAGAGTTCATAAAAGTAACTGGTCAAAAAACTAATCGTGGTTTGTTTAGTTTAGTTCGTTTCTGAGCTGATGGCCGGTAAAATAAGCGTATACGACCGTAGAAGTGTTAACGTGAACACATCTTACGCTGCACTTGGGGGTGGGGGGGAATCATTTAGCAAAATTTCATAATGACTCATCTAGCGGTGGTTTTAGGAACTACGACGTAGGTCGGTACTGTCTATAAAAACAAGGGTTGATACCTATGCTGCACCTCTAACGCCCTTACAGTAAAACTACAGTGACAATACATTTTTTTTTATTCTTCGACGTAGTCTAACTGTCCATCGGTGTTTCAAAAACATCACATCTGACCTATTCAAACCACCTCTCTTTAGCTTGCATCAGTTCATCATTACTGGAAAAAAATTTCTCACGTACGTTTCTCTTAATTTGGGGAACGGCCTGTAATCAATGGAGGCGAGATCTGGCACATGGTGGGTCCTTTACGAATTTAAAACATCCTTGGTGTATAGCAGCCATGGCAATACAAGATGTAGGGATGGTAGCATTATCCTGATGGAACAGTACACTCTTCCCTAACTTTCCTCGGTGTTTCTCTTTAACAGCATCGCGCAATTTAAAAATAATTTGTGCGTAATAGGCCCCTGTGATGCTCTGTCCCATTTACAAGCAGTCAGTCATGACTGACTTTACGCGGAGCCGCGAAATATCAACTCTTTGCTTCGAGTTTTGGTCTCGGGATCATAATGGCGCACCAGTGACTAAGTACTCTTTTGAAAGACGTTCACAAGTCAAAACCAAATTTCTTTCTTGTTCAAAGGTTAACATTCAGGGAACGACCTGCACTCATCTTTTTAATATCTAATTTTCTAGGGCACCACATGATATGATAAGCAATATCTTCCACAATGTCTCTGGTGCGTACTCATCGGTCTTGCAGCACGATATCGTGTGTCATTGTAATGTTTTCGCCTGTATTTACCGATATGAGAGGATCACCTCCACAGGATGTTCTTCCGCATCCATCACGATCTCGACACCAGAGTTTGACTATGTTATAAGAAACTGCGGATTGCCTAATAGTTGCCACAATGTCTTCATAAATTTGAGTTGGCGTCATGCTCTTTTTCTGGAGGTATTTTATTGGGGCTTTTTGTTCTACAGGATCCAATTTTATGAACAATGACAACACACAGTTCAAGAATTAGCAACAGGACAGCAACACTTTGCGGCACAAAGTTGATATTTTGTAGATATGATTTACAAATTTAGGTTTAACTAATTGTCAGAAACATCAAGCAATCACTTCAAAATAGGTCAGTGGCGGAGCATATGGATCCAGCCTCGTACATACAGGTACACTTACATTGCCAACTGATCGATCATTTTACGAAAAAAAAGTTCTGCCTGCGATGAGCGATTTGCGAGTAGAATAAACGAAGAGACATGCTTTCATGCACGGCCGCACTGTGCCAACGTGCCGATCTTTCCAAACAATTGAAGTGTGAATGTAAATCATCTGCTCTGGTCAGTTCACTCCCACCCTTCGTCTAGTTTCGCCCTGTTGGGGTTTATCATCATTGCTTTACGGAGTAGCCTTTCCGATGCCATCGCTAGGAATCTGCACTAGGTCGGTGTCTGTTACAGTTATAGATCGCCTAGCTCGCAGAGTTCCGCTTAGATGGCACTGAGGGCATCTGTCCTTCTATTCTCCTTTACACCAGACCGCCCGCCGCGGTTATAGGCGACGGTCTGCCGTGGTCAGTTTGCTCTCTACCCCAACCTGATGAGCCCCAACAGGGCGAAACTAGTCGTAGGGTGACAGTGAACTGACCAGGGCATCTGTCCTCCTACACCAATAATTTTTGTATCTTTTGAGAATTAAAGATATATTCGTCACCAAGTTGGCAAGTTCCAGTTGGTTGTCAAAATGTACTTAATCGAGTTGGCGGCACTGTTTGTTATTGAAGAGGGCATCTAAAAATCTGTCACGATATGACTGACTTCATTTTGGGGATTTTGTAGAAAAACGAGTAAGACTACTCAACTTTTAATAAAATAATTTTTTATGTAAAGGGATCTTATTTTTATAACCCATCGGAGGCTGAAAAAAAACAGCTCAGATTACAATTTTGTAAACCAATATGAAAGTAACTACAAATTGTTTTACTAAAAATTGGTACTGCCATATGGATTCCCATATAGTGGAGAAGAATAGCAAAACGGCAGTTTTGTTTGGATCGAAATAAAAATTTGGATATTCATATTGTATTGTATTTTTGATGTTTTTTTCAAATAGGTGAAGATGTTAAGATATATATTTGTCTTGTGTTTAAAAAAAATGAAGTTTTCACGAGCTGCCACTGGGGTTCCCGGAATTTTTGCGAGGAAACACCGGTAAAAAGGGCGAGTGAACTCCGCCAGCCATCGATTCGGTTCTCGAGTGGTGCCAGGCGAAAAAGAAAAAGCTAAAAGTCGCGCCCGTGGAAGAAATAAAGGAAGCGCGCTAATGAGAAGGCTCCAGCCCAGATGCGCTAGCGAGCCACTTCAGAAGTGGGATTGCCACGCGGCAGAAATCAGAAAAGGAACTGGAAAGGTAACTAAAAATAGACGGGGTTTTTAGGGCAGAGGGGCTTGACACCGTGTTATGCAGATGTAGGTTTGTTGATAATGCGAGAATGCAATGAAAGAAGACGGTGACCTACGTAGATGGTACTTGAATTTTCCGCATTTGCGAGTCCTAGAAGGTGGTTCCACTATTCCAGATGAATAGCGAAGTTCATAAACAGTAGAGAGTACAGCGTTAGAGAAATTATGACTTATATTAAAATGTCAGATCACATCACCCTTCACAAAAAGATCATCAATACATTCGTAACCTTGCCAAGAATATCTGCAATGCATATAACGTGTTAAGAAAGTTGTAGACAAGTATAGATCATAAGCAAATAAAAGTGTGGGAACTGAAGTTGTTACGTATAGCAATAGCATACACTTAGACGTACTATTATTGTGCCTTAACAGAAGTAAATATAAAGTAAATCCAAGAGAAAACTGAAGATAGCGGCAGGATATGACTAAAAGTCTTTTATTTCTCACATGTTTAAATCTGCATTTATATAGCTGCCAATGTTATTTTTATTAGTAGCAATATATTTGGCAATGATGTACGAGATTTGAATAACAGAATGTTATTGATCTTCGACAGACTTAGATTTTGTTTTCTTGTTCCACCGTAAGTCTTTTTGCAACATTTAAATTACCATATGCTGGCTTTCATCACGATATAGCTTTATCTGAGTAATAGTTATATTACTCAGATAGTTATATCTCTCAATATCATTAAACGTTGTGATACCGTAATAGCGATTCTTTGTCTGGCGTCTTTTGATTTGGACATGTCTTACGCCACATTTTGAGGGGTCATTTTGTGAAAATCGGTGGCTTTATGAACTACAACGTAGGTTGCTACATAGTACATGATAGATAGAGACCTACATTGCCGATTGCCTAATGAGAATTTTAGTCCATTGGAAAAATTCAGCGAAAAGAGCCCAGTGAAATAATATTAAATTGTTAATCTTTTTCACTTTCATTTTAACTCAAAATTAACTGCATCCTCTGCCACGTATTTAGAACAGACATGTCCACTTCAAATTACAGCCAACAAGGAAATTTTTTATAATTAAAGGCAATACTCACACATACAATCTAACAACAATCGACATTGTTTAGACTATTTCATAAAAGCTGTCGTAAGCGCCATTTTCTTTATTTGTTTACCGATGCTACTTTATTGTTCTTGATAAGCTGGAGAATGCACTTTAGTTGGTTCAATTCTTGGTTGTAGCATATTACATACTAAGTATACATTTAGAATTCTTTATTTATATTTAAATTAATGTATAAAAATTTTGTGCGAAATTTAAGTCGGTGAATGTCTTTTCATTGAACAGTGACATTCCTGTAGCATTATTAAAACTAAGTAGAAAATTTTTACTCGCCAAGGCTAGCACATAATTTGTTTAATAACACATAATGACTTAAACGACAACTAATTGGCGTCAAAATCATTTCAGCACACATAGGTTAATTTGAAATTTATGCAGATTTATACTATAGATTAAAATTATCCGGCTTTGTTATTTAACTGGCTATTACATATTTCATTTTATTGCCTCAGATATCAAGCTTTCTACATTTTACATAAAGCCTACAAAATAAAAAAATCTTTCGTATCATTTATACCTAATTCCACAATGACGTTAATCATGGCGGATCAAGAACATAATTGTCAAGTCGCTTAAGAGTGTAACATAACATTTTAACGTACGTCGCTTTACAAAAATATTAGTACAAAGCCCCGTTAGAAAAAAAAATACAAAATTACGTGTATAGTCGAAACAGATTACCGAAATCAAATATATCAAAATAAATAAAATCGCAGTCCTGAACTGGATTTGATGCAGACCAGCAGAAATATTTTCATGAATTTCTTCACTTTAGACTTTGTAAAATGGCTCGTTTAAAAACTTCCGTTTGGAAGTAGATATTCCGAAGCCCTCTGTCCACAGAATAGGGTCGTTTTTAAAAACGTACCTAGCTGTCAAACCCAATTTTGAAAAAATAGTATTGACAGATTAAATCACATATTGATGACTTTTTTTAACTGAGCAACTGTTATAATCAGTAGTATGTATAACATAGTTTATTTAATTTTCTACATACCGCTTAAGTGGCGGTCTCCACTGCACAGATCTGCTTACCTGAAAAAGAAATCAAACTATAGATTTTGATAGCAATAAAATAACAACGTGTTCTGTATTTGTTTCTAAGTTTACAATTTCCACTATGACAAACTACTTGTTCGTGGGAGCAACAGATGATGAGGGCGACACAACGCCATCTATGGGCCAACCTAACCAGTTATCATGCAGGGACCGGTATAAGGGAAGCCAGACTTTTGCCATGTTGTCTGCATTGGGGTTATAAGGGTGCTGATGCGACTTAACAAGATGAAACAGCTGTCCGCGGTTGTTCTAAGGCAGACAGCTCCATGTAGGTATATTTTGTCATAGCTGTTGTTCCTAAAAACAGCGACAACGAAATTACCTAATTAAATTATTATTAAACTGATCACCTAAAATACGTCTTAAGTTACGTTGAACTCAATAAAAAGTAAATATTTTCTGAACTGATCGCGTGGCTTAAACTAAGTAAGTATAAGAAGTTCATGGTTTTCATATTTTTCAATTTTCAGTTTCAATTCCTCAGAAATTGTTTTGATTTATAAATACACATTGTTTTTAGGGAGCCCAGTGGACTTAGGAGATGTTATACCCGGCGATCCTGCTAGGATCGTGCTGCGCAAGTACTGCAAGTCCAATCTGGAAATTATCTATTATCCTGCAGTTGTTGTCAACTAAGACGATTTTAACTGAACACCTTGTATAGTTGATATATACTAAGAACACATGTAGTCTCAGACTACCCCTTTTTCTATATTTAACTTTTTTTATTTAATTTGACTGAAACAATCACGTGATATCAAATCATGAGATAGTTGTGGAAATTTAGTTGGATCGTTATTATTTATCTTTTATATTTCCTATTATTTTTAATTGCCCAAAATACTTCGTAATTTCAATAATCTTGAAAATTTCCTCCTCTAGCTGTATGGGAATTATTGTTGAATCAAAAATGACTGTCTATTGAAAAAACAATTTTTTTCTCAAAATTTGCCCTATGGATCCATATGAGTTTAACAAAAACCTCTCGCAAAGTTGTTTATTTTTATCAAACAGCAGAGAATTAGCCAATTCAGTAGAAATGTTCTAGTCGCAACTTCTCTTGCAGATTGCAGCAATGTGGGCAAAAGATTTTAACCATTTTTGGGCGCCTTACTACATGACACATTTGAAAAAGTATTCTTTATTTTCAGGCTCTAGTAAGGACAAATTTTTATTGTAGCTTCAAAAAAATGATAAGCAACTTGCTTTATTGTAGTTATAATATACTACCCCATCAATGAGTGAAAATAGTAAAACTAATTCCATAACGTGACTCCTTGTGAAATAAGCTTTCAAATAATGGATCGTTCCATTTAAATTTTTTGAGGKGATGTGAGCACCGCKAAAAKGGTAGGCGGTAACCATTAAAACATATCAAAAGTTGTCTTCTTGCAAACAACAGTTTAGTTTTTGAAAATTTTTACACTTTTCCTCTATTTTAAGCAATACGGAGTTTTGTTTTAAAAAAATCTTCGTGCCTGTAGATATTACTCACAAAAATTTAATAATTTATAATTAATGCTTCTTGCAGCCGTCGCGCAAATTATGTGTATGTAAACAACTCGGCCGAATGGATTTTGCAATTTATTGATGTTTCTTTTGTTCCAGGTAAGTCTGCACGGATTCCAAGTAGTCGTAGCGCCCTTTTTATCCCCGACCAGCGCAAGGTAGGTGTCGTAAAACTCTGTGTGCCACTCGACATCATTAATTACCAGCGACACAACATTCATAAAGCCTACTGCTGCCGCGACAAAAGCGCGTTTACATTAATAACCGACCGCAAATTGTTACCGTTCCAATTAATTAGTCATGCAGTTATGGCCGTCGCAATTTGAATTCTAAATTACCGACGCCGGAGATAATAACGTTTCTGGAGGGCCCTTTTTCTTTTTATTGTGAGACGCCAAGACGACGTGGTGCGTCGTAAAGTTCAGGCGGTATTTATAAAATATCTTGACGTCGGGTCGCCAGATGTACAAAAGGAGCAAGACCACAATAATTATGGAGCTTACCACAAGATATATACTAAAATTGATTTTTAAAACAAGCGTAGCTTTTAAGTGTTCCCTCGGCGATGAAAGTCGTCTTTTACAAACCTCAAAGCCATAAAGCAGTATCTGTCAAGGAAATGTTTTATGAAATACCGTTTGCTAAATTTAACTTTAATGTCATCAAGCTATAAACAACATAAAGAATCACGTGGTCGTTTAGATATGATCGCAGTTTTTCCAACTGCAATTGGTTTTTGTAACCCTGACTCACTGATAAAACAGATAACACTGCATTGATAACATTCGATAGATGCAAAGGTCGAGGCCCTTCCAAGGTGTCTGGCCTTCCCTTTCCAATTTCTGATTCTAAAGTGCGTTGTGGTTGGGAATTTAGTTTGTACTGACAAATTCATCAAAATCTTGATAAATGTACTTTCTAATAGGGTATCACATGAAAGCATCCACATTGTTGTAACTCTTTGTTAAAGGTAATCCTGGAAATCTTTTTGTGTAAAGCAATTCATAATAGAACATAAATTAAAATTGAAAATGATGCTGCAAAGTAAATGTTAACGACAAAAAATAGCCCACTGCATTTGGTAATATTCAAATGGCTAAATATACAGTATAATTAACTTGCGCGATATGATGGCAATACCTAGATTAGGATCAAACGGAATTAYGCATTAGAAAAAAAATTAGATTAATGTTTATTCTATGTCTTCTAAAGGTTTCTGGGGTCAGGTGTTGGTACACAATATTTGACGTAATTCTTACAGGAATGTTGTACGGAATTGTTCCATGACATAATTATTATGCGTATAGGTTGGTGTTTAGCACATGGAGATAAAGCTGACCTTTGAGGTTTTCCCCAAGGAAGAAAGAACTCACGATATGATCACCTCATTTGTGTGTTGTACTTCTCGTATCAAGTGATGATTAACATCGCTTCAGTATCTTCAGTTATCGCGATTAACAGCGCCACTTAGGAAAAATTTACTCATCTGATAAGCAAATATTAAAAAGCAAACGTGGATTATTATTGATACGTTTCGTTATTTTCCATAGAATTCCATTTGCCTATCAAAGTCATTTTTATTTAATTCATGTGTCATGCGAAACTTCCACTGAAGACGTGATGAGGAAAATATCATCCGGTTAATCCACCCAGATATTCAAGAATTCATTTACTCTACTGAAGATGGATCTCTAAATCAATGTGGTTTGGGATTTTTCCATTATAGTTTGATTGTTTGTCAAAGTTCTTACTCAAGTACGTTTGTTGACAGTTTTCTTCGTACTCGCCATTTTTGTATTTAACTTCCCGACTATTATAACTAAATATCTATTTTTCTTTCGAATCATTTTCCCATTTTACTGGACAAGTGCCACTGTAAGGTTTAGTTTCAATACGTACGTACGTGCTACTGTCTGCATTCCCATTTATAATATTGCATTTTATCCTAAACATTATAATAATTAGCCGAAAACCCTCTACTAAGTTGCAGACTACATATTATTTGAGATTGAACCTCTATTTATGTTTTTTGTTTTATGGTTTGCCTCTATAAGAAATTGCTCGACAACACTCAGCGCAAATTATTTCGGTAATCATATAGCATTTTTGCTTCGTGGCCTCTTTCGCGGTTTCAAACGTTTTTTCCCACACTAGAATGGACACGTTTATATGTTTCTTCTTCTTCTTGTATATCACAGAAGCCTCAACCGAAATTACACTAATTCCAAAATCGCTATGTGCCTATGCTAATCAAATTAATCCGGATGCTGCCAAAGTACTGGTGTATCCTCCATTCCTCGCAAAGCATTTTACGATTCATGTCAGTTTCATCAGTTCCTGATTCATCAGTTGTTTCGTTTCGTGAGTTAACCTTTTCTGGGCAGGTATTCGGGTGGCGTTTCGTCAGATAAATATGTTATACCCCGTAGCAACCGGTCACATAATACTTTTTAGGAATTCTTATTACAGAATTTGTGGAAGAGTAATTAAGTAGTCCAATACTTTCTTACCGATTGCTCCAATCTTATTATTATATTGTATATGTATACAGGTGTTCACAGAAACGTTCTAAAGCGGGTAATTTTTTTATTATTAAAGATAGAAAGTCAGAGGTTGTTTTTTACCCGTTAATTGTATAAAAAAAAGTTTAAACATTACTACCATAAATTTTTAAGCAGAATACAATACCCTAAAAAGCATTTTTTTCATCCGATATTTTTGAGATATTACATCAAACTTTGCTTTTTCTTATGGACGCCCCATTAAATTTTTTGTATTCTAATTTGGCATATTTTTCTGATTGATGCGATACATATTTTAATAATCACATCAGAAGACACTTCACGAAAAACAAAAATTGTAGCCACTTCATAATCAAGTATATATTTTCCTGGTTAAAAATCAGGAACTCTTGCTTTTAACATTTTAAATAGCCTTATACACGCATACTTGAAAGTAGAACATAAACAGCCGGTACCACAATGGTAGTTAAACTTGTACTACCAATGTCTACATGTATTGTATATAGCTGCGTAAATAGCAAGCAGCAGCTTTTAAATGTCCCGTCTCCAAAAAACGTTTTAGCATTTCGCAACAATCTGCCGCCATTTTTAGCAAACACTAAAAATCTGTCTTGAGCACCATCATCAATCAAAAAAAATTTTTGATTGACGAAAAGTCCGGGACACTATTTTTTGCATTGAAAATGCACACTTCGACATCGTTTTTTGCGATATCTGGTTCACAGTAGTGTTTTTGTTTACTTTCAAAACTTCCCGGACACTTAGTTTTAGACCATTTCTAAAACACATTGGAGTTCTTGTAGATTTCTTTTTGTTAAATCTGTAGCCTTCGTATAAAAGAACACAACTTTCTCTTTTTGATTGTACAATAACAATACTCTTATTAGGACGTAAACATAGATTGTAACCAACAGTTGGTTTGTACGTTATTAAACTACAACTGAAATTGGTTTGAAGCTTTGAAAGTATTTCAATGTAAATGCTTCCTACCCTTATTATTTTTTCTTAATATTTGCTAAAAGGGGTCCTAACTGGGTATTGGATGCAATATATTTACTATAGTATAGTACGTAAAGTGCATTGGGTAATTATGGATTTATGTTATGTGAACAATAATTACTAGGATGATTATAAAATATAATGCATCCAATCTATCGTGACAGCTTTATTGGCCTTAGCCCGTCCAGCTGATGAAACGCCACGATGCAAAATTTATTAAAATTCTAAGTGACGAAACGAAACACATTCAGGTAGATTTCCACCAACTGACGAAACAGGAACTGATGAAGCAGACCTTTGCCCATTTCACATAGTTAGCTTCGATAAGAATGGTTTAGGGTTGCCACCACTTGCGTTGCGATTTAACCATAAATCACATTTCATAAAGTTGTGACACTCTAGCATCGTCATTAATATAGATATTATATTTTGGTTTTCGACAACTGCAACATAAAAGAAATATCCATCGTTTCGTTGAAAAAAATTGTAAAATTAAAAAAAATTATTTTATCAATTTTTTGTTGAATATCTTGTATTTTGACTTTAGATATTTTATAGGAGAAAAAATATTACATTTTTAATGCTATATTTTATGCCTATGTTTTTTATTACTTTCTAATGTACAACTGCATAACTTTGTATCTCGCTTTGTATGGATATCACTATGGCTGGGCAAAGTATCGATACTTACTCAAAGTATCGATACTTACTCAAAGTATCGATACTTACTCAAAGTATCGATACCTTTGGCAGTATCCAGTATTGATACCACATTCAAAAGTATCGAAAGTATTTAAAAGTATCGAAAGCATTCAAAAGTACAGAAAGATCGAAAGTACTCAAAAGTATCGACGTATCGAAAGTATTCAAAAGTATCGAAGTATCGAAAGTATTCAAAAGTATCGAAGTATCGAAAGTATTCAAAAGTATCGAAGCCCAAAAGTATTAAAAACTATCGAAATATCGAAAGTATTCATAATTACCTATCTGAAGCATCGAAAGTATTCAAAAGTATCGCAGTATCGAAAGTGTTTAAAAGTATGGAAGTATCGAAAGTATTGAAAAGTATCGAAGTCCGAAAGTATTGAAAAGTATCGAAGTATCGATAGTATTCAAAATTATATGAAGTACTGAAAGTATAAAATATATTGAAGAATTTGAAGCATTCATCTGGCTTGGGCAGAGTTTCAATACTTACTCAAAGTATCGTTACCTCTGCCGGTATCGAATATCGATACCACTTTGTCGTGGGATTCAAGTATTCAAAGGTATTGAACCAAATATGTTGAAAATCGAGTATTGCACCAATTTAAATAATGAGAAGCTTCATAGGTATTGCAGCATCCAAAGTATCGGCGTTGTTAATAGTAATGAAAATATTAAAAATTGAAACAATGCAAAGTTGGAATATATTGAAGGTATCGAATATCGATACTTGTCTAATGTTATCATCGCCCAGTGTTATTCGATACTTTAGGTACTTCGATACTTTCGATACTTCGATACTCTCGATACGTTCGATACTTTCGATAATTTAATACTTCGATACCTTCGATACTTTGGATACTTCGATACTTTTGAGTATTATCGATACTGCAGAGGTATCGAATATCGATACTTGTCTAATGTTATCGCCCAGTGCTATTCGATACTTTAGGTACTTAGATACTTTACTTCGATACGTTCGATACTTTCGATAATTCAATACTTCGATACCTTCGATACTTTAGATACTTCGATACTTTTGAGTATTATCGATACTGCAGAGGTATCGAATATCGATACTTGTGTAATGTTATCGCCCAGTGTTATTCGATACTTTCGATAATTTAGGTACTTCGATACTTTCGATACTTCGATACTTTCGATACTTCGATACTTTCGATAATTCAATACTTCGATACCTTCGATACTTTAGATACTTCGATACTTTCGATACTTTTGATACTTCGATACTTTCGATAATTCAATACTTCGATACCTTCGATACTATAGATACTTTAGATACTTCGATACTTTTGAGTATTATCGATACTACAGAGGTATCGAATATCGATACCTATCTAATGGTATCGCCCAGCCCKAGATATMACCATAAGTAAGGCAGGTAGCGACGCTCCTTAACAGGGAAGATGTCCATAGCTTTTTTAATACTATAACACCATTGTTGAGAGCAGTTGGAGCAGATATCTTGCAATGCAAATATGTTCATTAGTAGTACCCAACTTGTAAAACTACATAAGCAGACTTATGAAGACTTTTTAACCCGGATTCTGAGTGCGAGTTGAACGCTCCCCGGCGTCTTTCTGAAAACATCCCGTTCCGCGAGCCTCACTTCTTCACGCCCTACTTGCTGCCTTTTCTGCACGGGATCTCGACGTTAATGCAGGACGGAGGCATTAACGTCAATTAGGGCTGCGGCCGATGCAACACTGTTCCGCAGTGAATCACTCGCCGTCGAACTACTTTGCCGAAGTTTAAGATGGTTACGGCAGATAATAACTGGAGCATTACCCGCATGACTAAGTGTGAATGCCGAGAGGCCGAGTAATTTATAAGTGCGCCCGGAATTTTTACGATTTTACGGGGAAGACCCGGTGGGGCCTCGCCAGATTCGATCTCGCACTGCAAATAACGCGGTTGCCAACAAAAGAGTTGCAATTTCGACTGACTTTTATCTCCATCGCGGACAAATAATGGTATTGGCAATTCAGATTTGACGCCGGTGGGATAAAATGAAGTCACAAGTACAATTCTTCTCTCAACTGTTGGCAAGATCAAATTGTATATATGATTAACAATGAATCCAATTAAAAAATAGTCAAAGTCTACTACTCAGATACCTTATTAGAAGATCTAAGTGAAAAAATGAATAATTTATTGTACTAAAATCACTACAAATGTAAATATATAAATCATACTCGGGTTAAATTTTGCTACAATCCGGGTGATGAAATGATTGTCGTTCCAATGAGATGGATTATGGGTCCCTTTTATTCAGTCACTTGTACAGCGCGGACCGCGTTTTGTCGTTTCTAGGAAGGAAAGGGTGTAATGCCGTTTGCCCTTTGTCTGCTGCATCAAAAACAAAATTTCTTCCTGGTTGATTTCATCGCTCAATTATCTCTTGATATTAAATAAGTGAATTAGTTAATATTTGGAAAAACCATAGAATTTTTTCCCTAGTTTCTATAACCTCTACCGCTATCTGAAAATTAGCATGGTATATTGTACTCCAGATCAGAGAGATCCACGAGCTAACTAGAGATTTAGTTGTGCTTAGTAGTTTTAATGTCGTTTCTTGAAATAGTTCAAATAAGCAGAGGTTAGTTTCGCGTTCGTTACCTTCCAGTAGTAAAGTCCAAATTAATCCTGTGTTGTTCGAGGTAGGGTGGTAGGTCTGAATTGTTAATTCGTGGTCCGAGCAAGTTATTTTGCCATCATCATTGTTATATATAATAACAAAATTACGCCTACGCCATGTCGCTTGCATCAAAACAATCTGTGGACAGCTGTTTCGGTTAATAAAGCCTCCTCAGCACAGTTATAGTCCGTCCCAACGCTGAAAACACGGCAAATGATCTGGCTTCCCTTATATACACCAAGCTAGGCGATGTGTATGCGAGAGTTAGAATGTTGATAACACCATGCCATCTAGTGGCAATTTAAAGGTATTATTCAATCCATGTGGCGAACTAATCTGAAAGATGTGGAAACTGCACTCTTCGTCGTTGGGGACCTCTGTCGGTTTTTCAAACGCTCAAAGCAAAGTGGGATGGCGTTCAGATTAGTTCGCCACAAAGACGAGTGGAAAATACCTTTAAACTGCCATTAGATGACAAGATGTTATACACATTCTAATTCTCGCATGTTTTATACAAATGACATTTCTGCCGCTCCCGGATATACCTAAGCTGGGTTGGAGGGGTGACACCTTTGTTGCTAGGGTGCTCCCTTGCGGTGTCTGTTACGAGAATGTAGGAAGGTTGGTAAGGTGCATCCAATCAGTCAGTGTTTTTCGTAAATATTTCTGTATTTGATGTTGGCTTGGCTCGGCCGCATTAATTTTCTTCCTCGGATGCTGTGTAGAATTGTGTATAGATTTTATATTTAGATTTTGTCTTTTGCAAATGATTCCTGTGTCTTGCTCAGGTTGCTTTTGCGTTATGGTGTCCACATTTTGGGTGATTCCGTTAGATTTTTCTATTTCTGATTCTTTAGCGCTATCCAGATTTTGTGAGGCTATTGATATTGTACACCCGTGTTTCATATGATCTACGATTTTTTGTGTAGCGTTTCTGTTGCTCAGAATAAGTTTTCTGCTCAATTTCAATTTTAAATTAATGAAAAAATAAAAACTGACACTTCAATTTACGGCATTACATGATAGAGGATTCAATTATTGTCAAGGAATGAAGATCTACAATTTCCTTCCTTTTAGTTTTCGTATTTAAAAGGAAAATGACCACACTTATTGAAGCAGAACGGAACCAAATTAGTGTGTAATATGACACCTTATGCTTGAATTATTCACCCAAGTCGTGTCAGTTAAGCGTATTTATTATTACACACATCTTCTGTTACAAATTTGTAAATTCTCCATTTTTTTATTTTATATTCCACTTATAGATACTAATCTATTAATGCGAATAACACCCAGACAAGATAATGCCGGCGGAAAAAACGATACCTCAGATATGGCAACAGTTGCAGGCATGATAATAGTAGATAAGGTCGAATACGGAATTGAGAAATATAAAGGTAATTCATAATTTCGACAGAAAATATCAAAAGTTCGACCGTTAAAACCATGGTAAATTTATTTTACATACGAACAGACGCTATAGGTAAAGCTTCAGCGATACTTTTATTACAGAACAGAAAACAGAAACGTTAATGGCGTAATTTCCCAAGTAACTTAAGCACTTGTTTAGATGCCAGTGGTCCTCTTTGAATGAACAGACAATCTAATAAGGAAGTGCTAAAATCGATAAATATTTACAGGTACTGACTACACGGTTAAAATGTTATGAAATGGCAAAAAGTGTGCCGCATTAGGATATACGAAAAAAGTAACAAACTCAACTTCAATTTACTTTGTCCTAGCCGAGAATTTACTTGATTTGGATGGGCACCTTTATTAAAAACTGACTAAATATTCTTAATGCTATAACCATTCCTCACTAGCGCTAGATGATATTTGACTACAGAACTAACCCAGACCAAAATAAAAGAAACACAAACTTTATATGTCATATCTCGTTCACTATTCAATTTTTTGTAAGTTTCACAACTCATTTCGATTTCCTTCTTACGGAATGGTCTATACTTGGTTCTGCTCTTTATATTATAAACTGAATAAACTTGCGGCTACAAAAGGATACTCTCTTGTAGAATCTTCACTTTGAACTTCATTATCATAAATTTCTGTAGTCGGAGCTTAACTAGCCATGTCTTAATAACTCATGCGACACCCGCAAAGAGGAAGATTATGCATTCTATTTCGAGCCAACCCGAAAAAAACCCGGCGCCCTCCGCCCCGCCTACTTTTCTTTGATCTCGCGCTGCTTTTATTTTTGTTAATATGCACGCAAACATGCACGTTGTTACTTATTCGACGTGCAGGTTGTATATTTGAGCCGTAGGGCTCCCTCGCATGTATTAAGCTTTGTCGGAAGCGGCTATCTCTATCCAAGACTGGATAAAAAGTAGTTCTGCCGAACACGTGGCATGCGTTTGATATTTTTATGGCTTAAGTGGCCGTATCGATTAGCCGCACACCGTTCTTATCGGCCGGTACGTGTGCGCAGTGTTTTCTATACGACGGGTACTCCGTGCGTTTACAATCTGCTGCATTATTCATCGCGGCTAGGCAAAAAGCAGAGTATTTAGCTTACGATAAATTTTAATTATGGTTGTAATTATTCATGATCTTGAAGTGGATGGCATGCGAATTGGAGAAGTAGAAATCCGGAGAATGTATCACATTACAATTTTTTTTAGCAAACCTGAAGGGGGTTTATATGGACAAATGTTAAATTTACAAACAACTTTGACACACAAAGATATTAATCGTCATTTATCGTCAAAAATGATCATTAGCAAAATCTTTTATTAGCAATTTTAGTTTTCTACAAATATATTTTATTTTTCCACATAATCGGCGTTCACTACTAAGCCCTTTTCATAGCGCTTCACCAGCTTCTTTAACACAACTGCAAGAAAGTTCTCCGCCTGGGAATTGAGATCCTCGTCGTTGTTTAAGCGTCGTGCAGCAAGTCAGTTTGATGTGTAAGAGGAAATAGTTGCTGGGTGCAAGGTCGGGACTGTAAGGTGGGTGATCAAACAATTCGTGAATTGTTTCCTTAGTTGTGGCAGCCCTGTGGGGACGAGCATTGTCACGGAGGACTAAGGGGCTGTCTCATTAATAAAGAGACAAAGTTGATTTTTTGAAATAAAAGGATTAGAATATGAAAGCTTTGCAAAAAGAGTTGTTCAGCCTTATGAACAATAGGGTAAATCAGAGTGTATTCAACACTATAAACCAGAGGGAGTTAGAAGAACCACCATCTATAGAATAATAAAAAAGTACGAAGATACCGAAAGTGCAGCATTCCGAAAAATTTCAGGACGTCCAAGGTCCCAAAGAACCCCAAGGAATATAAAACGGGTAAAACAGTGTTTACGAAAACAACATCGACTTCTGACAGATCTGCACAAATCAACAGTGTCTCGGATTAAATTAAAGGATCTAGAAATGAAGGCATTTTCAAAATTATCAGCGCCAAAATACTTCAAAGACCAAGAAATACGTGTCAAAAGAGGATGTCGAAAACTTATGAGAAAACACTATACGAAAAACTCCCATCATAAACGATGAATCGTATGTGGCTGCCGATGCAAACGAGGTTCCCGGCAAGCAATATTTCCATGCGTGTAAGAAAACAGACGTAAAATATGCTGACAGAGTGAAGCTCAAAGCCAAATTTTTCAAAAAAATATCTTGTTTAACAGGCAATTGACGAAAACGGCAACGTTTCCGATGCTTTCATCTCCCAAGGTGTTCTATGAACTCAAAGATTTATCTTAGGGAATGCGTGAAGAAGCGATCAATTCCCTTTATTAATACACATTACAATAAAGATAATGTAGTTTTTTGGCCTGACATTGTAACATGCCATAACACGGCTGAAGTTACCGACTTTTTGCGCTCTAAAGGAATCGAATTTATCGAAAAGG
Organism: Rhyzopertha dominica; assembly: GCA_025024175.1. NCBI lineage: Eukaryota > Metazoa > Arthropoda > Insecta > Coleoptera > Bostrichidae > Rhyzopertha > Rhyzopertha dominica. Next base: position 4,643,337 of record QCXZ01000045.1, on the reverse strand, counting down.
ACAACGCCCCAAATGTTCCTCGAGCGCGAGATATCGAGAAATTTTGGTCCCCTTGTAAAAAAGAATTTAAAAGGAATCTGGTTAAGTCGAAAAGTTTGTGTGCATTTAAAAATAGGGGGGCTCGAATCAGCAGAAAAGTCGGAGAAGAGTCGGGAAAGGCTGTAATGCGCACAGTAGCAATAAACTTGAGAAAAATAGGTTAAGCAGGAATTTCTGGAGCAAATTTAATATGATTTACGTAGAATAGTGTTATATGAATGTTTAAGCATAAATTAAAAGTTAATTGTTCTTTAAATAAAAAAAAATAAAATAAAAAGTGATTTGGTCTCTTTACTTATGTGACAGCCCCTTATTCCCGTCGACAGCTTACTATCCTGGATTACCCTTCTCAGTTTGGAGAGCGTTTTGCAGTACGTATCAGCTGTAATTGAATATGTCAGTGCCTCCAATAACTGACTCAGTTTGTGTTCGCTCGGAGACAATTACGACCACGATGACTTCGGCTGTGAAGATTCACACCACAGCAGTGGATGAAACGTCAATGAAAAGGAAATCGCGACACCATGGCCAACTAACCCGGAATCATCTATCGGTAAGAACTACGGCCGTGAAAGCCTTTATCACTATATTATTGACTGCATTCACTACTTTAGCAAACGACAACTGAAACAGCGAAACAATCACTTCCGTACATTCGCAGACAATCGATAGATGGCGCTGTATGCGCGCAACTTTGTTCTGACTTGCCAATATTAAAATATACAGAAACGGCCGTTGCTTTACGAATACGCCTCGTATGTATTGCCTACTACTCTGCTATTAACGTTTAACAACTGCGTCCAATTTAATAACTTCAAAACATCTTAAAGACTAATATCATTAAATAAACCTAAATGTATACTGCAAAAGTTGGTTACTTTCTATTGTCAATCCCTCTTAAGGGCCTTGGCGATGATAATTGCAAAGCCCTAAATAATATTCAAATTCACCTGATATACTAAAAGATAATATCGTCGTCTTAGTCTTAAGACTCTTCGTGTTTTAGTTGTAAGGGATTCCTTCATACCTTCGAGGGCACCGTCCCCATCATGGATCATATTGAACAAAACAACTTCATTTTGTTCCCTCTGATGTCAAGGTCTCCAGACATTTTACCTACCGAAAGTGTCTGCGGCGTTATGGGCACAAGATTGCCATCCTCCACAGGCTCAGCGCTTTGAATAGTTAGGATGGAGATAGCGACATAAGAGTGCAGAAGTATTTTTGGATTTTAACTATAAAGCGGATTGTCCGTTTTTAATCAACAGAAGTTTCTTTGAAAGGGCATATTACACGACGACAGTTGTTATTTAAACTTTTTGAGTTGATAGCGGCCGCCTTAATAAATAATGTTTGAGCATTTTATGATTTATAGAATATGGATCCATGATGGAAAGAAAAATTAAGAAAGTAAAGCAAAATATTTTAATAGATATAAATGATACCGACGTTGACGGTCTCAAACAGTTTAATTCACCCTGGCATGTTATTCCAACTCCACAATTCTCTTTAGACCCGCAAGTTGGAAATTACAAAATTATTCCTGAGTTATCTACGCCCTTGGGACGCTACAGCTGATAACAAATTCCCTTTGGATTGCCCCATTTCCCGTATTCATTATTACCTGTCACAACCAAACTGTAATCAATACCGATATGCACACTGGAGCGAAGTCAAATAAATGCGGCATTAATTTTATGGAACATATACAACGTTTACGAGACCTTACTAGACATATGAATTCAATATGAATGTAATTTTTGATATCTTTGTGGATGATATAATTACTGGAAATGAAATAAAGTGAAATTATCATAAATGCAAGCTGAAGGGGCTCGACTCATTGCAAAGATCTTGCTTCCTGAGGTGTTTTCTTACACATATACAATAATCTGACCTTCTATAATGCTGAAATGTTCGCTAAAAAGGATAAGGCAGTTACATCTTTTATTTCTTTATATGCTTTACTCACAAGCTGTTCTTGAGATGATCCAAATGGAATTGCGTTATCAACATTCCCCAAGAATTAGTAGAACAAACTTAAGATTGCTATTCGAAAATTCCCCATCACGTTCATCAGTGCATGTGAAATTTAATTGTTGTCAAAAACTTAAGTGAAATATGTGCAAAGTAAGTAAAATAAGACTTTCAAGAGCAATATTTTTGAGTGTTAGTGTGAATCTGAAATTGGTGCTTGTTATCAACAGTAATGTGTTGACAGCAATATTATTATGTTACTGAAAGTTCGTTGAGAATATCTGTTTTCAACTTGAGTTGTTCACTTTATAGTGTACTACTTTGAAATTTGTTGCACCTATCTTCTTTGTAGGGGGTAGGTACAACCCTTAGCATAACCTCTTCAAAATTTTTATTAGCATCATCCCCTTGTGATACCTTAAATAAAAGATATTTTTATTAAGCATTCGTTTTTTTTTTGTTTCTATTATTTTTTATAAAAGTTACTCATAACGAGTTCTATAGCAATACGAGTAACTATAAAAATATAAGGGTAGCTTGAGAAACATTGAAAAAATGATATCAGTTTTTTTTGGGGTAAATTTTATGGGTACAGAAAGTGAATGCGAAATAAAAAGGGAAAAATTCCAAGAGTGGTTGAGAAAATAGCCTAAATAGAAGTAATTATTTCGATAGATTGTGGAGTTTCTTGTGAGCGAATGGCAGATATGATAAACCAGAATCCAAATCTTATGAAAAGTGTTTGTTTTAGCGAATGATAAAATGATAAAATGATAAAAACCCTCACTTGCAGAGAACTATATATCGCAAGCAGCATAAAAATTGAATATTTGGAGATGCCATTATTGGTCCCTTATTTACTGCTTCGACAGTAACTAGTAATGCCTACCTGAAACTTCTGGGGAACGTTCTAAATCCGCTGATATCGGAACGAATTTGGTCAGCTTCCTTAATCATTGGTTTCCTAGCTAAGAACGACCTGCACAATTGTCGGATTTGACCAGTTTAGATTTCTCATGAAAACCTGGATAACTTGAGAAAATAGCCACATTTCTATATGCACCACAAAAATTTGACAACTGCCTTTACTTTGACTATTTTGAACACCTCCTGTAAACCTATCATTTTCTGTCGGGTAACGTTTTCAGATTTTTAACAATAATTGTTAATCTAATTTTTATTTAAAATAATCATTCAAATTTCTTCTGTGTGATTCATACCTACTAGGTACATTAGTATTAAGTAAGTAATAAATGAGGACACATAGAACATAACAAAAAATCATTGAAGCTACTGGTGAAGATACTTTTCATTTAATACGTCGTTATCAACGTATTAATACTCCTCAATGCTATCAAGCTTCAAGCACCATGAAATTTGCTCCAGAGGAAACTTGCAAGAAGCTTTTAACTTCGATTCAAACACATTTCCTAGGGGTCGCTTCCCTAATTTCGCAACCCTTTGGCTCAATTATTCGCCACATAGCTAAAAATCGAGAGACAATACCCCAAGTTGGGAAGGGTGCTCATAGCCAATCGGTGCACTTGAAGACAATGCGGCGGTGTGTCCTTGCTTGCAGACAAGAGCCTGTGCCAAAATTAGACAATGCGGGTAATTTTCAACGACGTCTGGAGAGGATATGCGAGGGCGGACGTGATATTTTGTTATCTCCTAGAAAATCTGTGTTTGGTTATTGATTCGTTAGTAGTTCTAGGAAGCAGTTTATTATAAATGTGAATTTGCGGTTATTAGAAAAATAAGTATTGCTGGGTATCTAGCGGAACAAAATGCCCATATACCTATTTTCAAGTTTCAGTTACTCACTTTAACTACTTTCCATATAAAATCGATATGAAAGTGTCAAAATTTTTTTTTATAAAAATCGTTTTGTGTCAAATTATATCAACATCTTGTTTAACATTTTTCATCAGAATAACTAATACAATTGTTTCGAAAGACGCATGTCAAGCGCGGCTACTTTTATTCTGCCCTTGGGAAAACTGCTCATTACAATGATGTGTTTATCTGAAAGCCAAAGATTTGATGATTGGACACTAAAATATGGCAAGAACACAGATTGAAGTATTCAGTTGTTTAGAAAGAAATATTCCAATTTACAACCAATATAAGTAGGAAACTATAAGCAAGATTAAAAAACAATTTTGAAAAAACGGACATATAAGAAAAATAGGTATTCATTAATGCACTGTGTTCATTGATGACTTTAAGTATAATGTACTCTTCGCTGTTCAAGAGAGTCCTAGCTCGGCAGCTAGCTAGCACGTAGTACATAATTGTCCAGTCTTCATCAGTAAGAATAAGAACTTTCTCAAAGAGCAAACATTTCGGAACAGAAGATTCCAGCTTTTGAACAAATGATGGATCTGTGCATAAAAATATCATGTTTTTTTTTGACGAAACAAGGTTTGTGATAAGTCGTGAAGTAAAGAAGCAAAATTGTCATTACAGGAAAACGGAGAATCCAACCAGACCTCCAGAACTCACTTCTTCAAACTATTTTTCATGCTTTAAGGCAAAAATTAATTTTAAGCTTTTGTTGAAGTAAAAGTACTGAGGTCTTCAATTTTTATTTTTCAAATAAAATTTCGTTGTTCGACATCTTATAAATGACACGGAATAACAATTTGAAATCTATAGTCAATAACAATGCAGGCTTGCCATTTAATGCAATAATCGACTGCATCATTTCTCAATTGTATACTGTGTATATTTTTTTAAATGAGTGAGTGACGTGAATTATCCTAGACAATGTTGTGAAATTTCGAAATTTTCGACTTTGTAACCTCAGAACAGGAATGAATTCCGATTTTACATTATACACCACATTCATTTAAAATTATAGGTATGTCATTGCAGTGTCATTACATCTTTCTATTTGTATTTACGTTGATAAGAAGTTGGTATAACTATATACTGAAATTCGAAAAAGTACTCCAATGGCTTTAAATTTTTGTCTGATTTTAGAATATAAAATCGTAAGAAGAAACTGATACAAAACTTCAATTGTTTATTAGGACTCCCCATTTAATAATAACATATAAGTTTCACCCTGAGTAATATTTCAGGTTTAAAAACAAGAACATGTAACATTCAGCCGTTATATCTTTTGGTGATTGTCTTTATTATCTGTTATTTTATGCATTTATTGATTAGCATGCATTGCAGTTCTATTAATTTTTTCTTTTTATGATTATATTTTTATACTGTATGGATGTTTACTGTTGTGTGCTTTGCAGTTTTGAAGTTGGCTGGTCATTCACTTCGATAAATGTAGCTTATGTAGCTGACAATTTCAGTATCTTTTCTCAGCATTAACTGTAGAAATTTAACCTTTAGATTAGATTAAATACATAACTTCATTCTTGAATCCCATGTACTATTGTTACTTCGTAGTTGGTACATTAATAGCAAGATGCCGACCTTCCAGTCCACACTTTGTTCTGTCTTCCTCTGTCTTCAACACAATACTAATTACAGGGCACTTTTAAATTAACTTAAATTCGTTTTAAAGTTTTTGTGCAAATATATATTGCATGTATTACTAAATATACTTAGGCGTTTCTAATAATAGCAAACACCAAAATATAATTTTAATCTATTACAGAAACGTTACGTAACCGATTTCGATGTGTAGCATTGTTATATCGGGTATTAGAAAAAATAGAACAACGTTTTTATGCGGAATGTTTTGCTGAATTAAATATTCATTATATTTGTTTAATTTTAAATAAAATAAAATTTGCCTACTTCAATTGTCCCCAATATCTCGGTAAATCCTAAAGCGATTAAGAAACTTTTTTTTCGACTTTTTTTTGTGTTCAKCAACCCCAGATTTTAATTTGTTTTCAGATAATCAGCGCTACTTTTTTATTTTTATTATAGTAGCCAAAATGCAATTTTTGATTAGTTATAGTTAGATCTTAAAAAAGCTTCTAAATAATTTACAACCTGTTTAGTAAATCTTTATTTATACAAGATATATAAACAAGAAATAAATTTAGTAAAAAATTAAACGTCAGTGTAAAACAAATTATAAATTCTGTCATTATTGACATATAAAAGTGGCATTAGTACTAGGTTTGGACGTTTGTGGTCTTATATAATTACATAAATAATTACTGTTACGTATTGAGGTCCACACATAGTAAATCATAGAAGATATCAAGTTCGATTTGGTTTTAGCGTCTGGTATGGTTTGATTGGTACGAACTTTTATGGACATCTTATTAGTCTTTTCATCTTTGATTACTATTTAACTGGTAATAAATATATGGAGCTACTAACGAAAGAGATAATGCACGTAATGTGCAACTTTTTTTGGGAGAAAAGTTGAATAGGCGAATGATATCACATAACGGGCCAATAGAATACCCCATGAGATCACCCGAGCGCACCCCTCTTGACTTTTATTTGTCGGGTGCCACTAAAAATCACAGATGCATTAAACGGAAATACATCCATGAAGAGTTTGTCCTTAATGCACAAGTTTAGTATCGTTATCGAGTTGTTTCAAAATACGAGGGCGGTCCGATAAGTACTTAGCCTCACCGCCCGATGGCGCCACTGTCGCAAGAGAAATTTGTTCTTGTAGTACATTTTCGTAGACGGTTACTGTCAAAATTTCATCTGAATTGGACTCGTAGTTTTGTTTTGACCGCGTGTGGAACCGAGCATGTCCGTTGATTTTAGAAAAATGGAAAAAGAGCAATATCGGTCGGTGATTCATTCTTGTTTTTGGACGGGAAATCGCGCAGCGAAATCAAAGAGCACTTGGATGCTGTGTACGATGACTCTTCTCCTTCGATGGCGACCGTCAAAAATTGGTTTAATGAGTTTCAACGTGGTCGCCCGCCGGTTTTTGATGAGCCACGCCCAGGTGTCCCTAAAACGGCTACAACGGAAGATAAAGTGACAAAAATCCACGATCTCGTATTGGCCGACCGCCGATTAAAGGTCCGTGAGATAGGTGAGACAGTAGGCATCTCAAAAGACCGCGTGGGTCATGTCCTGCATGAAATTTTGGGTATGAGAAAGCTGTCGGCCCAATGGGTGCCGCGTTTGCTCACTGCTCCCGACAACAAGCGCAATCGTGAGACCACTCAGAGCAGAGTTTGGCGTTGTTTAAGCGCAATCCGAAGGAGTTTCTGGTACACACCAGAGACCAAGGAACACTCGAAACAGTAAACTTCACCCGGTGAATGTGGTCCAAAGAAGGCGAAGACTGTCCTATCGGCCGGAAAGGTGATGACTACCGTTTTCTGGGATTCACAAGCTGTGATCCTCATCAACTACCTGGAACAGGGCAAAACTGTCGCAGGGCTCTACTATGCCGAACTATTGGGCCGATTCGACGCCGAATTGCAGAAAAAAACGGCTCCATTTGGCGAAGAAAAAGGTGCTCTTCCACCATGACAACGCACCGGCTCACACCTCCGCCGTTGCCACGGCCAAATTGGTCGAATTGGGATACGAACTGCTGCCCTATGCACTATATTCTCCAGATTTGGCCCCGCGCGACTTCTTTTTGTTTCCAAACTTGAAAAAGTCACTCGCCGGGCAGAAATTTGAGTCATCGCCGCCATGGAGGCCTACTTTGCAGACCTCGAGTAAACGTATTTTCCAGGCGGGTTAAAGAAGTTGGACCATCGCTGGGTCAAGTGTTTCGAGCTAAAAGGAGACTATGTGAGTAAAAAATCGCCAATTTTCCTAAATTATCATTTTTCTTTTGTAGGCTAAGTGCTTATAGGACCGCCCTCGTATGTCAAAACTGAAAAAACAATGAATTTTAAATGAGACTTCTTGCATTTTACCGTTGCTCTGTCTCTTCTAATAACCTATAGTCGTAAATCAACAATAAGCATCGAAATGTAGACAAACTGTATACGTAAGAATAAAAAAGCAATCAACAAACAAAACTGGAATCACCTCAACCAAAGGCCTGTTGCACAATGGTGGGCCGGAGGAACTCTACAAAACACCCAAGTATGACTGCGCGCAGTTAGTATACCGTTATCCGTATTCCGTCAATCCGCGGCATTTATTGACATTTCCAAGCTGGATATCAGTTTTTCCTTTTACGATCTACCGCAAAGTAATTGCACGTTTTAATATCTCATTTATGATTCATAATGATCATGATTGCAGTGGCCATTCGCCAGTAACCAAGTATACTTTGCATAATTACTACCAGTCCGGCGTAATAATGTAATGTAACATACCCAGGTTCGTAGAGATTTCGATTGAAATGTGATCGTCCAGTACTTACCTACGTTGTGTTATTTTAATTAAACCTACCTTCGATGCACTGGTTACTCACGTAAATAGGGAGATTTGATGTAATCATAAATAATACGAAAACAATCTCAAAACAACTAATTTATTACTAAACAAGATCAAATTTGGAGGGTTAACAAATTGTAGCAATGCTGCTGAAAATTGTTATTTAACATAATGAATGAACTGCCAATTCTAGATCTGTGTTCGATATCACTTTCACTCTCAAGATTCAAAACTGAAGAGATTTTTGTTAGCATAGCCGACTATGGTCAGCAGGTACTGAGGTCCCATGCGGGAGGCAACTCAGCTATATAGTTGAATGGTTTGGTGCAAAAATCTTGGTTTTTCTTTTACCAGATGTTTGCCCAGCACGGGAGAAAATATTAGTTCATACATCAAGGCTCTAACATCACACTTTCAAGCATCACGTATAACTATTGCTGCGTGGATACAGCTAATCAAAGAATGCGAGAACACAGTTAAGAAAATGACATAAATAGTTTTAAAAAGAAGACTACAACAGCAGCATAGCTTACAATGTTACCGCAGACTCCAAATACAGCATTTATCCTAATTAATTAATTAACATAACTGTTTCAGCTAAACAACTGAATTATTTAATGACAATGGTGCTTGTTTAAAACTAATTACATAATGTGATTGAAAAAGGAACACAAACAATAAAAATTAAAAATTAAAACAGTACTAACCTGTGAACAGTTGAAGGGACACACTGAAACTGAAGCGCATCTGTTTCTCGTCCACTTAAGAACCTACCCCCTCGAACGTCGCAAATATGCCCCATTCCCAAAACCGATACAAAATATAAACTGAACAATTTGAGAGGCAATATGAATAAAATACAGAAATTTGAAGATGGCATACCTGGTTACTTCAGAACGCCCCTTTGAAAGGTTGACGAATGCCAATTAAACCAAATGAGACAAACTTTCAATATACCCCGAAGTTAAGAGATGCTAGTTTCAAATTTCAGCGTATTACCACTACACCCCAAAATAATTTACAAATTATGTTCTTATTCTAGGAGAAACAAATCGACTAATAAATAATGTTTGTACAGAAATAAGTTCTGAACCTAAATAAATGATACTAATAACAGCAACTAAATTATATACAAAATAAAAGGACCCTGTACAGCTACTACACATAATATTAACAGATCGCTTCGTTGCGATAATAAAACTTTAGATTGCTTATATCATAATTTCCCTTTCTTTCATTCGATACAGGATCATTTAACGTATAAACATTAGGGTAAGGGTTACCAGTAATTTTGTATGGACCTGAATATAGTGGACAAAATTTATATATAATTTTGTTTTCAGCGTCCGATGTGGGATTTTCTCGCAGTAGTACATAATCATTTGTCACAAATTTACATTTGGAGACTGCTGGAAAGTGTTTTTTCATGCGCTCTGCTACACGTTGTCGGACCTCCTCATGAATTGTGGACAATGTTTTATGAGGTCTTGGAGGTAATTATGGTGCTAACAAATTACTCAGTTTATTGGGAGGATCTGCTCCATATAACATTTCGTTTGGAGAGTAACCGGTGCTTAAATGGGGTGTACTGTTGAATAAATCCTGAATGTTTTGGAGCTGGGAAACCCATCCACGATGTGATTTACTACAATAAGTACGGAATAGTCTGCTGAGTTCTTTCATAACACGTTCTGTAGGGTTTGAAGCTGGATGCCTAATTGATGTAAGCGTCGGGCGAATGTTGTTACGTCGCATAGTGTCTTGCCATAACCGGGATTGGAACTGAGTTCCGTGATCACTAAGGATTACTTTTATTTTAATAATCTTGTGGAAATCGTTAATAATCTTGTCGGCTGATATCTTAGCTTGAGCTCGTCTTAAGGGGTATAGCCTGATAAATTTTGAGAAAGCATCAATTACGACAAAAATGAAGGAGCTTTTCGAACGTCCCTCGGGTAACGGCCCATAATAATCTAAGGTCACTTCTCCTGTAAGATGCCTTGTCGAAAATTTGGATTTTTGACATATATCGTAAGAGCGTACGACTTTGTGAAGATGTTTCCTTAAATGAAGAACTTTAAAGCGTAATGGTCAGTCCTAATACTTTAAAAAGCATGACGCAAAATCAACATTCGAATTTTTTTTAAATCTCTTCAATCTGTAGTTGAAAGGGCTAAATAATCTAAAGTTATAATATATAAGGCACCTTCTTGTGAAGCGCCTTACAGACCTGACAAATCTATCTAATCGATCAAAAAAAATACAGCATAGGATTGACGTTCTGGAGAACGAAAGATAGGTTTTTCCACAGTAATAGCGTGAAGGGATCCGACTACTTAAAGCTAATGTTACACATTTCCAACTATCGTCCAAATTTACATTATTTGATACAATTTCTGCTACGTTAGAGTTACCTCCTTCACATGGCGTGTATATTGAACCTGATAACCCTTGGATAAGGTTCCTCTCATTACTAGTGGATAGAGTAAGCTGGTGGTGCCAACGTGTCCATTGTATTTGAAGATGCAGGGTAGTTAGCTACCGAAGCTTGTTGTAGGTCGCCAACATGTTCCTCAAAAATTGCTCGTACATGGCCTGTTGATGTTAAATAAAAGTCCAGAGAATGGTTGATTGTTGCAGCAACAGCTCGCGAAGATCGATCATTTTCCTGTTTCCTATGTTTGTGGCCTCGTCGGGTTCGTCAGTTTGATCTTGCGCCCCTAAATTTATGTTCTCCATGTCGTCCATTAAAAGAACCAGCTCGATAGTGACTGTGAACAGTTGAAGGGACAGCAGTAACACATTCACACTAATAAATAAATAAATATTTCATTTTCTAGTTACTAACAAATATTTTATTGTTTCCCATTTTGAAAAAACAAAATGACATGCGGGGAAAATTATAACAGATCGCCAACATACTGTGCACCCATAATAAAAAGACTTAAATAATGAGATGAACTGACAAACCTTGGACTATAACTTATGTTATGTTATGCTATAACACACTGAATACGAATTTCTTAACTTAAACATTAATAATTTTTTTTCCAAGTATGTCATGCCTACACAGAATTTTGTAATTTTCAACAGCGGCTGACTAAAACAAAGCAACGATAGAAATGGTTCACTCAAATTTAAAACAACATGTTTCGGTTGTAACATCTGGGAACGTTACGCATTCCAAAACTGACCTGCTTGCTTAATCACCCTCACACCCTAAAAGACGCAGAGCTAAACACTTGAAAAGGGACGATTTATCGTTAAGTGTGGGTTGACTTTGTATATGAAACTACGCAGTAGGTATATTTTAACAAGTATTCTAACTTAAAAGAATGTGACCTGGTTGTCTGTTTTGGTTGCCAAATCCACGCGGTGTTGTCAAATGGACAATTTTTTTTTAATGCAAGCTTCAAGAATGGACCACACATATTCAATTCGATTACTACCAGAAAAAGTAAATTAAACCAATCTAGCTCAAGGTATACGATCTGTTATGCCCCCACATACAATGCACCCGTCATACCTATACAAAAAATCAAATCTCCACAACGCTTTTACCAAAAATGCATCCTGGTCACGGCACCAAAATTATCTCTGTAATGTAACATACCCAGGTTCGTAGAGATTTCGATTGAAATGTGATCGTCCAGTACTTACCTACGTTGTGTTATTTTAATTAAACCTACCTTCGATGCACTGGTTACTCACGTAAATAGGGAGATTTGATGTAATCATAAATAATACGAAAACAATCTCAAAACAACTAATTTATTACTAAACAAGATCAAATTTGGAGGGTTAACAAATTGTAGCAATGCTGCTGAAAATTGTTATTTAACATAATGAATGAACTGCCAATTCTAGATCTGTGTTCGATATCACTTTCACTCTCAAGATTCAAGACTGAAGAGATTTTTGTTAGCATAGCCGACTATGGTCAGCAGGTACTGAGGTCCCATGCGGGAGGCAACTCAGCTATATAGTTGAATGGTTTGGTGCAAAAATCTTGGTTTTTCTTTTACTAGATGTTTGCCCAGCACGGGAGAAAATATTAGTTCATACATCAAGGCTCTAACATCACACTTTCAAGCATCACGTATAACTATTGCTGCGTGGATACAGCTAATCAAAGAATGCGAGAACACAGTTAAGAAAATGACATAAATAGTTTTAAAAAGAAGACTACAACAGCAGCATAGCTTACAATGTTACCGCAGACTCCAAATACAGCATTTATCCTAATTAATTAATTAACATAACTGTTTCAGCTAAACAACTGAATTATTTAATGACAATGGTGCTTGTTTAAAACTAATTACATAATGTGATTGAAAAAGGAACACAAACAATAAAAATTAAAAATTAAAACAGTACTAACCTGTGAACAGTTGAAGGGACACACTGAAACTGAAGCGCATCTGTTTCTCGTCCACTTAAGAACCTACCCCCTCGAACGTCGCAAATATGCCCCATTCCCAAAACCGATACAAAATATAAACTGAACAATTTGAGAGGCAATATGAATAAAATACAGAAATTTGAAGATGGCATACCTGGTTACTTCAATAAATACTATTGTTTTTGCTTATTTAGTCCACGACACCGCGTAACAGATGCTGTTATGGCATAATCACATAGTTGTAAAACAATGTGGTACTCTGGTATTTTATCTGATTTATCGCTACTTTATTCATAGTCTTCTTTGTAATCTGTTAGAAAAAATTATATATAAATTACTAAGCAAGTGCATACTGCTTTTTAAAGCGGCACGCAGTAAAAAGTTGTTTACAATACCTATTTGTTAGTATKTATGGTATCATTTGTATGTGGGCGACTTCTTTATTACCAGGCAATGATATGTTCAATGGGGTACATAAAGACATTTCTTTTTTCGTTGTTCTGAATGCACACAATTGTCGGATATGCATTACGTTATTTTTATTGTCTTAATTGACTTGTCTAGTCAAGTTTAGTATATTTCGTACAGATAGGTATTAAGTGTACACCATACAAATATGCCCAACTGCTGATCACAGAAGTACCTATACCCTATGCAAAATTTGTTTTTTCAAGTTACCAAATTAACCACAAAATATGTAGTCAATAAAAAAAATTGAAATCAAAATTATCTTATAGCACTCTTAACAATTCCTTACAAATTCCTTTGCTTTGCACTTAATGGATTTGAATAAGATGTAAAAAAATTATATATACCGCTATAATTTAGAAAAATTAAGTATGTATTTCAGCCGAGAGGGTAATCACCCTCCCAAAAACTGTAAAAACATTAATTTYCTTAAACACATCCACATACATCAATGGACAAACGTGTACATCCATCCATATCCACCCACATCCATTACACCAAAATAAAGACTTATTCACACTCTTCCACACTTATTTAGGCAGATAGAAAAAACCCAGGAATTACTTTTTACACACCTGAGATTTAGACTTTACAGACTCCCTCTTTATTACTTTTTGCACATGTAAAATAACAATAGATCATACACAAAAGAAATACCTCGGGAAATATACAAACTTTTTTTTCAAAATATATGTTTAGGTATGGTAAAAGAAGAAATCCTAAACGTACGTAACATAATAAAAAAAATGTAAAGAAAAAGAATGTTTCAATAGTTCAAAAGAACTTTGTATACGTATTTTCGAAGAATATATATCTAAAAAATACTATATTTCGGTTCTTTATTTATTTATTTTTATATTTTGCTAAATTGCTATTTTCAGACAAAAAGGTTGCGAGCTTTGTGGAAATATTGGAACATAAAAATGAAATTTTTATGTATTTCTTTTGCTCAAACTAGACTGTAATAGTTTTCAAGCATAATACTAATACTATCACTTTTATCTTCATCCAATGACAAACTTTCAGTACCTTTGTCTTCTGCTTAAGACAATTCCTTCTTCATATTCACTTATTTCCGAAATAGTTTCAAATTCAACAGTATTTTCTGTCACAACAGCTTATCTGATCCTTCCAAGTTATTTCATTGTAGAGGGTTTCTATAAATGATTCATGCAGCGCGGGCGGCGTTGATTTCTGAATTCTTTGTGCCGCCTTTTTGTAACTGCTGCCAAGCTACATATGCACGGCGATAATATTGAAGGTTGCAGATCAATGTCACCCCACAGCTCCGAAATGTGAGCTTTCTGAAACCTTACAGTTAATTAGGTATCCCACAAAACACTACAGAATATGTTGAAAATACACACTCCCAGGCGTTTTCTCATATTACCTAAAATATGTCAAATAATTCAAAAACTCGACAGATGACAAGTATACGTCACCTTCCTGAGAGGTGGCAAATTGATTTAATCGATAATTTCCATAAGCGCCCTGGATACAAGAATCATTTATAGAAACTCCGTACAAGTTTCTAGGTACAACGATTTGATAATCATTTGTTTCTTTTTTAGGAATAGTGCGCACGTATCTTTTTATGTCAACACTTGTCTTTAGGAAGAGTAAAAACAATCAACAAATTCATAAAATTTTCCCAAGCATGCCACATCTTTGTTGTAACTAGTGCTGTTTTAGGTGAATGTTGTCAATGTTTTCCTTTTCATTTAATATATTTGAAAGAACGTACGCTTTCCATTAAAATATTTACTATTCTTTGGCGCCTTGTAACTTATACCAAAAATACACACATACCAATGGGAATGATTTTTTTGTTCTATACTTTCGATGTTTTTTCTTCTACGTGGTCATTACAAATTTGAGTAATTTTTACACCGTTCAGTCTGCTTGCTTCAATTTTCATTAAAAAACGCGCGGTTTTAGGTTAAATTTTAGCAGTTGGGCGTCATTTTTTGTGGGCAAATTTACAGATCACAACCATCCACATCCACTCAACACATCCAAACATATCCAGACCAGATCCGAGCAGTTGTCATATTTCCGCTGAAAATTTGGTAATGCTAATATCATCCGGTTAAATCCAGCCAAATATTTCAGGAAGTCGCTTAATTTACTTCTGCTGAAGATGCCAGCCTAGCTGCTGAAATATGTATTTAGTTTTTCTAAACTACTGTGGTAAGGGTTTTTCATATACCTTTTAGAACTTAAAGCGTTAACCAGCCCTTGTTATCACGCTTTGTGCAACTGGACCTTAGTATATTTGCGAAATATCACTAACTGCTTCAGTGCATCCATGTAACACGTTTAATAAAAAAAAATCACGAAATCCAGAATATTGGAGAAAATGAAGTCCAGGTTTCAAAATACTTCTGCAACGGTCATCCAGCAAGCCCAAAAAATGCAATGTTACCGCTTGCTAAAAGAAAGGTATATTACTAACTGGAACATTCTGAGGAAATTTCAAACATTAGCTTGAAACGCACTGCAAAAGAATTTAAAAATCGATGTCGATTATTCTGGGTAGTTTACAAAGACAAAATGCTGTGAAAGATTACAACAATTTTTTGACGAAGACGGAGCTTTTCTTTTCAAAATTATTTTCGGTTTTCATTTAAATTATTTTGATTTCATGTGGATGTAATAAGAAAATGTTTCGCCTAATAATACAATTGAATGGACTTGACCCTTGGTATCAGACTAACATCACCTGACACACCAAAGGTGTCCTAACCAGTTTGATTTCTATATTCTATTTTTCAAATCGTAGAGCAATGCGTAAAATATAAAGTAGTGGTAATATTAGATTGTATTAAGCATTTGATTGTAAAGGCAGCTATATTTGCCAGCTGAATTAAAATCGTGTGCGCAGGTATTAATATAATATTGATATAGTTGTAGTTACTTATCATTGTTTGCTATCATATGTTTGTAATAACAACCCCAAACAATAGCAATTACTGATCGTAAATCTGAGTCTTGTGATGACGTGTGTTGAGCAAAATGGTGAGGACATTTAAAGCAATTGCAGAACTTTGTGCCGCGAAAAATTAAACACTTCACCTTGGCGTTCCGAGAAATTTTAATTTAAGGAAAAAATAAATTGTTTTTACGATTCCCCAGTTCAGATTTCAGTGCCAAACGTTAAAAGAAAACATCCACTCTGCAACATTGTCGAAAATACCGCTCGCTATAAAACCACCTGGACGTAAATTATACCGAGCTTCCCCTCTCTGTCTTTTATTTATTATTTTTTTTTATTTTTATTGCCGTGTAGGTATATAATGTCTTTAAGATATGCGAACGGGCATTCAAACGCAGTATGCGCGTAGCGGCCTTAATAAAAATAAAGTTACTCTTCCATATGAATATCTCATAAATTAAGGACGCCGTGGAATGTTTGTTTATATGGGCGGGTGATATCTAAAAAAACCGGGCATATTTCACCGGGATGACGGCATGTTTTTACGTATGGAGGTATTTAAAATCGGACTATTAAGTAGTTTTTGTATCGGTCTTGCGTACAGATTTTTATTTTGAATCATATTTTTGCTCAAAAAAGGCCAAACTACAAAATTTTGTTGTATAACCGGATTAGAATGAGTGGTAAATATTTTAGAGTAAACGAACGCAGGCAAAACAGGTAACAAAAGTGTAAACGGTTGGAAATTATAACGCAGGTGCATTTGTTTAAAAAAAATTAAAAGCTCGCAAAAAGCCCATAAATGATATCTACCGCGTAACGGTTTTTTTATAAATACTGAGAAAACAGATAGGACTCAAATGCAAAGAACTAAAAATGTAGGGCACACAATTAGCAGCTTTTATCCATTTGCTGTATTAAGCATTTAAGTTTGTATTAAAAAAATTCCATCAAAAACGCCAAAGCGCACTTTTAGCTATAAAATGCAAAAAATCCCAGAAAAAAAGCTTAATTTTTTCAATTTTCAACTACAAAATTTGAGGCGCTTAACTGATCAAACTAAAGCACGATTTTTTTTATTAATTTTTTATTTCTTTCATTTTTAGGCTGATTCATATTTTTTGAACCAGATTAATAGTTAAAAAAATACATCACTTTGAATTTTAGCTGAATAAATAAACCCTGGAAAATGTATTTTTAAAATTAATTTCAAATAGACAAATTTGCATTTTGTCTGAAAAATGTGCAAAATGGAAACATGCTGCTTTAACTTAATATTCTTAATTTTAATTAATTAAATTTTCCTCCTATCTGTAGCCATTTATTCAGCATTTGTGATTTATAAAAAACTGTTGTACAATACGATTGTTTTTTTCGCGATTTTATTTTTATTTTAACCAAATACCTGGGTCCGTGAACGCCGCCAATTTACACTGTATTTCTAAGGCCACTAACCACCCGATTACACTAATTTTTAGAATTTAAGCTCAAAAATTGAGTAACCTTAAGAGCCGTAATTTAAATCTTAAGAAATCCCTTTATCTATTTTTTATCGGGTGTTTATACCCAAGTTAGACCCTCAACGTAAAGATTATATTTAAACGATTTTGCAGTTTTAAGTTGTAATTACAGTGCACGCTGGTAAAAAGATATAGACAAGTAGTGTCAACCGTAACTTTGAATTAGATGCAAATGGATAAACAAAAAACAGACTGTCACATTATTGTTGTATTAATGTTTGGCGTAAACTTACATAAAATTAGCATCTCTCATAGCATTTTAATCTACTTACAGAAGGGACATTGTATGATGGTGATACACTATTTTTTTTAATTAAAATTGCATGGATAATATATTTCACATTATTTAAAATTTGACATAATTCTATAGACTACAAATACTAAAGTTAGCTGACATATATACCGTGTTTTCGATTTCACTAATTTATCATTTTTATATCTTATCTCACTATGCTTAATTTTCGTTTATTGGCAGCTTAACGCAGAAATTAACTAAAATTCAATTTATTTTACTTTATTTCAACGTCTTCGTCGCTGCTGATGTGTTTATTATCCTTGGACTAAGGCCTCAACATCTCAAAGATGTGGAAAAAAAAGAACAAAAATAGAAACAGATTTAGTATTTTGTTTTAACGAAACATGATTTTACACACCTTAAAAATGCCTTGAGAAAGACTCTTTTATAACTGCCAGTTGCAAAAGAATTTTTCTTTCATTTTTTTTAACTATGTTTCACTGTCTCGCCATTATCAAATCGAAAACATTTTGGAAATATCCACTACAATTCGTAATCTTTTACCCTAAGTACCAGGAAAACAACTATTAATTTGGTCGAATACTGACCACTTTCTAAAAATTTGCTTTGGATTTGCCTATTACTTGGACCTCATGGGGTCGAAAAAKTATTTTTAGTTTCTCTTGTAAATAACAAAACTAATTCTTACGGAAACAAAACAGATAGAATTGGTAGACGTAATTAAAACACTCTTCCTTCGTTTCGTTCAATTTTAAGCGATTTATTTGTGTAATCCACTATATCGCAGGCTTGTTATAACTTAAGTATGAAACACTGAAATATTAGAACACGGTCCTGTTCAGCTTCAAGTGTGTCGAAGATACTGTTGGTTACGGTTTTAAGACGGGGAGGCACTAAAATTATTAATGAATCAACACGATACCTATGTCTTTCGGTAAATTTTACCAATATTTTATTAGCAGATGTTATGATGTTATACTAAACGTGCACCCATAATCTTTAGAAAATTTACACTTTTTAGAACTAATTTGATGAAATCTAAAGTATTTGGACCAAGATAATGCTTTTTCAACTCACATCTCCTTTATTTGAATTTATAGTTTTAACGTCTAAAATATAAATATGTAATAACTTGCTGGTTTTATTTGTAGCGGTCTACCAAATTTTATTTCTCATATCTATTCACTAAATCTTTTACGATTTTTATTAGAATATTTTGCAGATTATGTTGAATATTGTATAGCTACAGTCTAGATAAACATATATTTTTAAGATTTATTATAAATTGCACCTTCACCAATAAAAATTTTCATGGCGATGGCGAAAAGGTTACACTATAGAGTTTTGAGGCAAATTCATTTGCGCAATATTGGCAAGAAGCTCTGAAAGTAAGAATGTGAGTAGTTTCAGTCAAATTAAAATTAGTGATATAAAATACCTATATGAAAATTACCTTTGCATGCAATGTTAGAAGCACGTTATGAGAACTGAAATAAAACTATAACGTGATGAGTGGTTTCGACTGTTTACATGTTGTCAGTATGGTCGATTTTAGGAACTAAAAAATATAAATCTGCATAAATGTGACGTAATAGATGAAGCCTGTGGTTGCCAAATCAAACAAATATCACATATTGTAGGTAGATTCGTTTGCTGGTAGGTACAATGAAATAATACAAAACTTATCAACATATAACATCAAGTTGGCATTATTTATCACATAATGAAACTAAGCAGTAGGTAGAAGATAAATAAACGATTGCTAATTTACTTATCTTCTAAATTTTGAATATGTTTTACAACGTTTGGGCTAACTTATCAACTTTTGGGCCAACTTATCAACCTTTTTCAAGTGTGTTTCGCGATTCATGTTAATAGTCGAAACCTTACTGCCAGATCCTCAGCGTCTACACATCCTTAATAATGTTCCCCATTACTGAAAGATTTTACTAATATTCATATTGCCAAATAATGTCGAGCTTTCTCGAAGGAAGAAACATTAAAGCTCTAAATCTAAGGAGGAGCTCAAATTATGAAAAAAATCTGTAGCTATAATTATATAAAAAGGTTGGCATTAATATGTAAGGAAAACTTAATTTGCTTTTGTCAATGTGTTTGTTGTTCTTGTTTTTCTAATGGAACGCAGTATATACGGCCAGACTCTAATTTACTGACCGTCTTTTTATTCGAACATCACAAAATTTCAAGTGGATACAAAATATTTCTTTCAGCACTCTGTGCTTCATTTTAATAAATACCTAACTTTTATGCAAGAAACCAGTACCTATATTAAAAAAAAACTTTATTAGTGTTGTTTGGAGTTTTCTTAATCCATTTTACGAAAAAAAAAGATAACCGGGTCAAACAGTACCTACCAAGTTCAGAGATTCGGGTACCTACTTACATCTACGACACTTGAACATTTTGATAATTACATATTTACATTTCTCTACACAAATATTTGGGTATAGCACACAAGCACTATAGTTAACGCAAATCCCACAAAACTAACACACACACGATGCAGAATAGATACTGAGCACATATTTGCATTACTATTATAAACCTTATTTACTTTCACAAAATATTTGTTCAGGTACAACAAATTGAGACGCCGGCCGTGGTGGAGATGCAGAAGATACGAAATGTTTGAATACGAAATTAAACATAAAAAGCGAAAAACAGGCATAAACAACCTGTTAATAAGATAGTACAGAGCCATCAACTACAAAATTAAGTCAACAACCGACGTATTCCTTGTTGGTAGGCCACAGCATTCTCCCAAGTTCATAAAGTGTGCTCTGGAATTCCGAAGCACACCTCAGTTTTTTATATATAGGTATAAAAGATATAGAATAGGGCCGCCATTTTGTATTAAAACCGTCGTATTTACAATCGAATATCGACGATAGTCGCGCTGCACTCTGCAAAACAGCACGAAACAAAGCCGAATTAGCCAGAACAATCGCCAATCACGCTTTTGTTTCGTCGAAACGCGCTCATAATAAACAATTGAGGGTCGCTAATTACCTTGTCACCTTAGCGATTGTTATTTCACATTTCTGGTCGAACGGGGGCACATTCCTCGGCGGTTTATCCAAAAACGGGCACAGCACACTCTGATATCACAAGATCAGGACGAAATTCCGGGGGTTCGTGTCATGCGAGGGGGTTAATCCCGGTGGATAAAAAAAGGAACACTGGCACTGTGCGATCGTCGATTGTTCCGGGACGCGCGAGTTGACGATCGATTCGATTTTGTTTCGGATGCACGCGCGTTTGCAGCAGTCCTCTGTTTCATTCACGGTATTTATTTTTTTTCGATTCAATAATACCCGCCGCCTCGTATTTCTACCTGCGCTGTTCTGTGGTGAACTGAGGCAGCGAGAGCAGGACCCAGTGCGTCGAACCCTGTCTTCTGAAAGCTCGGTTTAAACTGGAGAAACCGACCGGCAGGGCCCCGAAGCGCCGTGGCGTCGTCGTCGCTCGACAGTTTTCGAGGTTTTATTAGACGAACSCCGGTTATCAGAGGGCTTTCGCCCATCCAGGWGCTCCCGTGGGCACCTAGGGATCACCGGGAGGAGGCGGGGGTGCTCAGGTGCGAAGGGGATTTTTTTGCAATGTAAACTGGACTTTGGACTTCGGGGTCCGCGTGCCAMCCTGACGAACGGAAACGGACTAGTGCGCGAGCGCTGCCAATCGTTAGGACACAAACKGACCAGGTGTGTGTACCAGGTTGGTCCTGCATGCTTGAGATTGTGTTGGAATTTGGGTGAAATGTTTGGAGATTTGGATTGGTCGAGACTAGAGATAATGGGGTGTGATGTGTTAATTGTCAGCAATTGCGTTTTTCCTTTCCTTCGTTGCGTTTTAATGATTAATAAGTGGTTTAAACGGAAGGTAATAACACTTTTATAGAGGGGTGCTTTTATGCCAAAATTTCAAAATGTTTAAAAAGCCGTGCGCTCCAAATGCTTGCAAACAAATTAAAATTAAAGTAAATAAATGCATTTTTATATCTGAATGGTAGCCGCATTTTTCGAGTGTTTAATACTTGCAACATGCTCAGTTCACTCAATTGCATGTGCCTACTGAAATATTGTGTCATAACGAATTTTACTAGTCTTGGTGATGCGGRCTGTAATATTTTATTGACTCAAWGAATCTAGAATCAAAAATAGCCAGATGTAAGACTGCTACAAAGTATTGCATTTAAAAAATTGAAGAATAAGTTTCAAGCTTCCTGCAGTTGGAAGTTCTTTTAATTTTGACCAGAATTGAGGCAGAAACTGACATGTTGCAAACCAACATTAATTAAATTTTGTTAAAAAACAAGTTTCATTTCTACCACCTTCAGCTACATCAAGAACTTTTAGGAGATGATTTTTAAAATCGAGTGATTACAATATTTAAGTGTAATGGATCCGTTAATCGAGACTACATTCATTGCTATGCGAATGCAAACCTTCATTGGATGCATATACAATTTTTGATCTTCAAAAGAGATTGTCATTGAATGTTTGGGCCACAATTCTTGGGGACCAAGTGATCGCTCCGTTTTTGATGATGTTTTGAATGAGATGAGGAACATGTGGATTTTTTAAAATTTTTAGATGAAACCTTTACCAATCGCAGGATAGACAAAGTAGGAACCAACAGTTGCCCTGTTCGTTCTCCCGACCTTGCTCCCTTGGGGGATTTGTTAATGAAACCTGTATAGGTACACTTGTACCGTTGACTGACGTCAATCAACGATTATACCATCAACTGCGGAGGACATGCGAAACAAAGAAGGCGCGATATATTCCGTTTAAAAATGTAGATATGCTAAATTGTGTTAAACTATCTTTTAGATGTGGACGAAGAAGAAGATGATATAACTTTGAGCACCTGTTATAAAGAAAAGTGTAAATTTTGTTTTTATTATTTTTTTAAATTGTTCTGCTTAATTTGCTTACTTACCTTGATTTCTCTGACTCAATTGTACATACATTTTCTTGTAACAGTAAAACAAATTCCAATTTCATATTTTTGTTTATTTTCTTTGCCATTTTTTTTATACTTAAGGCCCACTGATTGTTATTTTCCTATCCAGAACAAAGAAGTTTCTCGAAATTTAGTTGTTTTAGGATAGCAACCTGGATTTTAACATTCGATTACATTCGATTGGTAAAAAAATAGTGAATCCAAAATTAAAATCGTACTGTGTAGATTCCATTAAGAAATATATAAAACATAAAAAAACTGTTTTAAATGCGCATCAGAAAGCAGCTATAATTTAAAAAATCATTATCTCTAATAATAAACAAGTTATGGAGCTTTCTCGGAACGTTGGGACACCCTCTATTTATGCATAAAAAACAAGCAGAGATCGTTTGGATTTCGCACAAATATCTAATAAGTACCACAGTATTGTTGGCCATAAACCATTTTTGCAAAACACGTCAAGATCGGCTTTTTGTTTTGTTTGTTAATCAACTTAAACTTTGCCATCCATCTAATAATAAATATCTGTTTCGACATCAGGTCTTTAAAAGATTTTGCAAACAAACGATAAAGGCACGGGTTTCAATAAAGTTTATTACTTTAACAATATCCTCAAGCACATCACTCAGTTCCCTTGCATTTTTTTGCTGCAAAATGCTCTCGATATAATGTTGAAAATACATCGCTACACCGCTTTCCGAGTGCTATTTTTCAGTTTGCAAATGTAGGTATTTTAGAACACAGTATTACGATTTGTTGCTGGGCTGTACCTAAAGTGTAGCACAATAGGTATGTGGCTGTGAAAAATAAGTAATTATTACTAGAAATTACAATTAATATTCTTAGACTCAAAGGTGAGCATTTCTAACTCAAAGACATTTATTTCTGCTGTAATATGCCGTTTTCATTCTTTGATATAGCTACGTTATGTAAACTGCAGTAGACAAACTGAACATCATCAAGAAAGTGTTTAACAAGATGGCGAAAGCTGGCGAAAATCTAAAATAGGAGCCTATATATAGCTGAAAACTAAATGTTTAAAGTAACTTCTTATAGGTGGTCACAAAAATTGATTAGAAAGCTTCGTTTTAGCAAAAATTCATGAACAATTAATATACTCATTGTGCTGAGACATTACTCAGAATGGATCGTGTTTATTTAACCACAGAAACGAATAACGTATTCCTTCCATGGCCTTTATTTCAAGTACAGCTCGCAGTTGTTGCCAGTTAAATTTTCTTTCTACCATGTACCTAAGTTTTGCATACAAGTTTGTTTACAATAGTTTCTCCACTCTAGTTGCTTGTTCTAAGTATGATATTGTCTTCCATTTTTCTTGTCTTGTGACGCTATTGTTTCAATATGATTTTGCCTTAGTTGGTCACCAAAGATATGCTGAGACTTGTTGCATCTCAGAATGGATCGCGTTCATTTAAGTACAGAAACAAATAGCATATCTCTTCAATGACCTTTATTTCCCATACAGATCGCAATTGTTGCCAGTTACACTTTCTTTCTGCTTAACTCAGATTCCTTCAGACTGAAGCTTATAATACTTCAGCAGACCGTGATGACTTTAAAACTCACACTATTTTTGATACACAAAATGAAAACCAAAAGTGTGCAGCAAGAAACCTATAAAGAAAGCAGTTCAGCTCAAAAATATATTAGAATGGAACCATGTCGACATAAGAATTCCGAGTATGTTTTACTCCACTATATTGCAACTTTTCTAGATATCATAAATGCATATTCCTATCATTATTCAAACAGAAAGCTTATCCTGCAAAATTTCTACATTTCTGAGTCACGTTCACCTGCGAAAATGCATTGTGCCAGTTGCTAACATCAAACAAACAAAGATATAGAAATTTAATGCAATTAATTTTTTAATTGAAGTTAGCGGATACGTATTGCGAAAGGCCTCAAGAAATCCAGCCAAACTCTGGATTGAGCGTTCTTTATTAAGAGGCCTGCCATAGACAAAGCATGGACTTTCTTCTCAGCGTGCAGCCAAGCATTCGCAACAGTTGTCACGTTCTCTATAGACTGAACCAGAAAAACAAACGCCCAGGTGGGAAGTATGAAATCAAGCTGCAGCTAATAAAAAAAATTGCACGCTGCTGGTTTTAACGTGCGCTTATACGATGGCAGTGTTCATCGCAGCTGTAAATGTTTGTATTTAGCTTTGAATTTCATTTTGACATCCTCTTTATTTTGTCAGTAGTGTGATTAATTAATTTTTCTTTGGCTCTGTTTGTTCACTATATTTTGAAAAAAGTAACCGAAATACCTAATAACACAAGGATGACAAATTTAGCAAGTTTTGACGTTGATGCGATAATTAGAACAAAGAACAAGTAGATACGTCCGCAAATTAACGATCAATTTAAAAATTTAGAGAGCTATTGAAATTACAAAAATAATTTTAAGTTTTTGCCCAGTATTTTTTTTAAACTTAACAATCAACCCATCAGAATGACCATTGATTACAACATGCGATAATACAAATCTCATTTAAGTACAGAAAATGCAGATCCTCTCGACTACCTGAAAATAAGCTCAGTGTTATGGATACTTTTTGCGGTGCAAAATTTTTCGGACGCGAGGATGAGCTTTAGCACATTTATTCCATACAAGTATTCGATATAAGAATTCAATACAGGTATTCCATACAGCTACTGGATATACGTATTCGATACAAGAATTCAATATATGTATTTGTTACAACTATTCGGTACATACGAGGCATGTTTTTTAAGTAAGTACCGTTTTGCGATTCCTCCGCCGTAGCGCTATGATCGGCGTTCCGAGCATGCGCGCTGGTTACCTAATACCTACATCTCTTGTCTACGCACTGACGCCATTACAGTTTGATTCTTCATTGTATACGTTGTTTACTGAGTGTTTAAGATGCCTGCGACAATCGTGAGTCCCGCCGATTGTGAAGTACGGGCTGTTATACGATTTCTTAGTGCTAAAGGCGTAAAACCGATCGATATTCATCGTGAGATCTGTGAAGTTTAGGGACAAAACATTATGAGTGATGGAATGGTAAGGAAATGGGTGAGAGCATTTATGGATGGCCGCACAAATGTGCATGATGAAGAACGGAGTGGGCGTCCTTCGGTCGCTAATGAAGATTTGGTGCACAAAGTAAACGAAAAGGTGAGAGAAAACAGACGCTTTACAATTTCATCATTGTGCGACTGCTTTCCTCAATATTCTCGTAGTGTTTTGTATCGCATTGTGACCGAGAACTTGAATTACCGGAAATGGTGTTCACGTTGGGTTCCGAAAATGTTGACGAATTTGCACAAAACCCAACGTTTAGGCAGTGCATTGACTTTCCTTGAGCGGTACCACAATGAAGGTGAAGATTTTTTAGACCAATTGTTACTGGTGACGAAACATGGGTGGCCTACGTCACACCAAAATCGAAACAACAATCCATGGAATGGCGACATTCATCATCACCCAAAAAAGTGAAGTTTAAGCAAACAATTTCTGCCCGGAAAATCATGTGCACAGTTTTTGGGACAAAAAAGGAGTATTGCTAGTGGAGTTTCTGCCTCGTAATGAGACAATCAATGCAGCGTCTTATTGTAAGACATTGAACAATCTTCGTCGTACAATCCAGAACAAAAGACGTGGCAAGTTGAGTAAGGGTATCGTTTTGCTGCATGACAATGCCCGTCTACATGTGGCTAATCGGACCAAAGATCTCATCAAATCTTTTAAATGGGAAACTCTAGATCATCCTCCATACAGCCCTGATCTGGCGCCCAGCGACTACCATTTGTTCCTGCACTTGAAGAAACACCTGGGTGGTCAGCGTCTTCAAGACGATAACGAAGTCGAAACATTTGTGATACAGTGGTTAACAAGTCAGGCGGCAGAATTTTATGAGGAGGGTATTCAAAAACTGGTGCCACGTTATGACAAGTGCCTCAACATTCACGGAAATTATGTAGAAAAGTAGGTTAAGGTACAGGCTTTCATGTAAGATAAAATTATTGGGATATCTTTGCACGTCTTTTTTTAATTCCAAAACGGTACTTACTTAAAAAACATGCCTCGTATATTCGATACAAGTACCACTGACATAGAAACTAATTTTAAAGAATTTCTTCGCTAGGAAACTACATTCGTTAGTGATGGAACTGTATTTATTTATTTATTTAATTATTTATTTAGATCAAATTGCTAATGCAATAATGATTATCCTATGTAATCATTTGTTAATGGAACACACCAATACAAGCAAATAAATCGAAAATTTCACAGTGTCCGTTAATACAAGGAAGCATAATGGTGATTAAAATAATCATTTTTTGCAATAGATTGCCCATTAAACTTTAAATAGTGCAAAATAGAAAAAGAAGAACTCTTTGCCCTTTCTAATACTGAGTAAGTACCGATCTGTTGGAATGACATAAACTCACAGTAAATCTTTTCTTTTTTTATTTATTACCCCGTTTAAGTAATAACCAAATACTGAGTTTTTATCTTCTGATAAACAAGTAAGAGCTTAATTAATATTAGGTGTTGTACCGCAAACAGATTATTAGCAAGTTCCTTGTCGGTTTAACACGAAGGAAGAGCGCAATGAATTAATTTTCTTGTAATAGCTTTAAACACTTCCTATTTGCTCTGGTAAAGTAAAGAATATATTTTATTACCTTCACATTTATTATTTTAACGATATTGTCTTGTTCCGCGGTTTGCCACATGCTTTAATTGCTTGTGTGCTAATAAACATATTTCATTGATTTGTCTGTGTCGAAACAAGGTTTTTGAATTGTGAATATTTGCACATGTACGACAAATGTAAACATATTTATTTGCACAAATATTGTGGATGATAATTCATATATAATTTGATAGTTTACATTATTATTATTAAGCAATATCAATAAACTAAACAACTCAGGTAAGTCATCACTTCTGTCAAAAAAAATTCTTAAACGTATTCAATACATGAAAGAATATGAAATTCTAATCGTTTTTCTTTAAACTTTAACATTTTAAGAATGTAAACGACCTTTTTTATTTGGACACCGATCGTTCAGGATACTTAGCACCAGAAATATGTTTTTTTACATTTCTCCATTGTTTATTACCGTTTTATGGATGTTAACATAAGTAGAAAAGTAAAATGCCTGTCTATGCTATGATGCCTGCACTGTTACCAACTACAGACTACAGATAAGTCTATTTCGCTATCATTATAGCTCATGAGTGTAGTTTAGGTCCAGTGCATATAGCAAGGCATAGAATTGGTGTTAGTAGAAAAATATTATAGACGGCAATGACATCTATCAGTAATAAATTGACACGTCGACAAAGCCACCTGGCTGCCTTAATGGGTACCGGTACTAGTATTTCAAGTATAGAATGTTTAGTACTTTAATTAGTTGTATTGGTATTGGAGAGCTATATCATTACGTGTTTAATTTTTGCCAGGCTGTACAGAGATATACTTTTTTTAAATACCAACCCACTGATTTTTAACCCTTCCGACAGAGCTTTGAGTTAAATGAAAATATTTTATTTAAATTTTCAATTGTTTGCGGTGTTGCAATTTTATAGTATTTTCTTTGCCGGGTAAGGAAGAACACACTTATAGTATTTTCGTGTTTCGAAATTACCTGTCTTAGGTAAATGCATATTTAGGTTAGGGTTAAGAATAGTCGTAACTTTAGAAAAAATCTATTATCTACCTCTACTTTTGTGTACGAAAATTTTGGAATTGTCGAAATCAATTTTTAACGAACCCTTTTTTGTTGCTTTGAATACAGTTTTTGTATAAATCATAATACATAGTTATTTTCATATCAATAGACCGAAGTAATTAAAAAAAAGGCAAAAACACCATTTGTTGATATTTTTTGCGTTACTTTGGAAAATGCGATTCTTATTATGTTTTTCATTGCCAATCCAAACGATTAGGTAATTAATTAGTTTAAAAAAATGCATATTTYTAGTATAAAGATGTGTATGGATGGACTTACCTTACTCACTTTTCACTTAGAATATACCACATGTTTTTTTTGTCGGAAACATTTTTTAGTAATTCTAATAATGCATTAGTTAAGATTTAGAAATATATGTTAATCGAATGAGCATCGACGAATTCAATTCTTTTCCACACATTTACTGTCCAATCATGCAATATTTTGATTGCGTAACTATAATACTATTTTAAATTAAATTTAAAGCACTATGGAAAGGCTTGTATACCTATTAAATTAGTGGGTTAGTGTCTAAAAAGTATATTTTCTTCAACCCAGCAAAAACTAAACACCCTATACAGCTAAATATTATAGTAAAAGATCAGTTCTACAATACAAACAAGTATATTCTGTATATAAAGGAATATTTACATCCCTGCATTTTGTGCTAAATTATAGTTCTTGAATTTTGACTTCATAGATAAAAGTAAATAGAAATAGATAGTTCGTCTTGCTCCAATACAGTTTTACACACTCTTTTTGAGAATGTGATGTTTTTATTGGGGTTTCGATCCGAAATTCCAAGTCGCAACGCTCTTGCGCTCGCTTAACAAAAGAAACAAAACGCTGATGTTCTCGCGAAGATTACACTCAGCATCTTCGTCAAACACCGTCGTTTCCCATATTAGTCCGCGTTAGGGAAGACCATCATTTTTTCGGTCAAACGCTGAACTAGACTGGCGAAATAGTCATTAACAAAAGACGAACAAAAGAAACGTTAATGGTAAATTAATTGCACTGCCAACGCAAATTGCACACATTTCGTTCCAAATTATACCTAATTTTTTTTCGTCCAGGTCCCAACAACAATAATAAAACTGCTGTCTAACAGTAATCTCTGGTATTTGTGTGCTCCCGCTCCAATAACTGTTCATGCTGTTTGTATACTTTGTCGTGCAGAATTGTCGAATTGTGAAGACAATGCGGATGAATATTATATTACGGTAACCCATATTTGCAGTATTATTTACTTTGCTGCATAGCTTCAGACGGGGTCTGCGTGTGTTCTTTATTATGCTAGCCACCTGAGCCAGGAAGCAGGTCATTCAGTCAGGCGTTTCGTCAGTTAATCGCACTTTGTGTCTGTGCTAATTCTGCGTACCATTATTTTAACTAAAATTTGCACCCCCAAAAAATTTCCGATTTTGTCAAAAAGTTGATTCATATTGCTTTCAAATTTATTTTTGCATTCCTCTAGCAGCTAGAGTTGCCCCTTAGAAGAGTTAAATAGCAAGAAGGGTCGAATGATACGTAATTTTGAAGCTGCTTTCATTGTCTATGCAACCATTATTTTTTTTTAATTTGAACGATCCTCTTTTTAGAATCACAAAATTGTATAAGGCTGATTGAAATATTCACATTTGTCAATCTAGAACACTCTCGGACTGAGAAATGTTGTCTAACCTTTATTTCGACTAAAAAGTTCCACAATGTATAAAATGGTTAGGTTAGAACAAATAATTTAACTAGCATACTAGTAAAACTGTGAAAATAACAAAAAATAACAAAATTGTTCTTGATCATCTTTTAATGGATAACAGGCAATCTGTGAGAGATTGCTAAAAAATCTAGAGTCTAAAAGAAGTAGTGTTCATCGGACTGTCAAAAATCATAAGTTTCATACATACAAAATAAAACTTTTCCAAGAATTAAACAATGATAATCCCGATAGATTTTTACAGTATTACGAAAACTTTACTGAGCGTTTTTTCAACATTTTTTTTCTGATTAAAGTGCGTTTTTGTTGAACGGTTAAGTGAACAGGCATAATTATTGTTACTGGGGTGATATCAACCCACATAGTTTTAGTCACTGTCACACACAAACGCATAAAAAATTATACTATTGACTATTGGGTATGGGCATTCTGGACGACCGTATTATCGGGCCACTTTTTTTAAGGCAATTTGACTGGTGACAGTTATTTGCAGTTGTTAAAAGATCTTATTAAGTCCCTAAACACCCAAATCAGGTTTTGTTGTGGGTTTTAGCCACATATTATTACACTTTGACTTTTTCTCTCTTTAGGCTTATATCTACACATTTTTATGAAATGTCCAATTTTTTCTACATTTTTGCCAAAAGCTGTATAGTTACGAATTGCATGTGTATACCCACACTTACTATACTTTTTTAATTGTATTCTCACATTTATCTCCAGATTCATTTTTATTACCATCCATTTTTTCATGTTGTCTTCTTGCTTCAGCTTGGAGTTTTCTGTCTTGATTCTTCTTTTTCCCTTCTACTGGTCCTGGCATTGTCTTCACGTTTAAAACTTCTTTTGATTCCTCTTGTAGCATTTTTCTCTTTTTCTCGGCCTGCTCTGTTGTCTGTCAAAACGCTAGCACTTTTTGAAACGATCGGTCTTCTTTCAGCAACCCGGCTTGTAGGTCCTGGGCAAATACTATCTGGGTCCTTAAAATTTTCTCTTCTACCGTTCCAAAGCCGTACGTCTTTACTAAATCTTTTAAATCTGTATAGTATTTGTCAAATAGCTTGCCTTTGGACTGTTTTCTTGAAGAGAATTTATAATGTTCCATTATTTAATTTTTTGGGAATGCAATAGTCTTCTAATGCTTTTAGATTATTTCATCAATTTTACGCGTCTTATATATCTTAATTTCATCTGATCCTGTTAAATTTAGTTACTCAGTACCTGTATTCCTTTGTCTTTTTTATTTGTTTCTGTACCCTTAAAGTAAATATCAATTTCCTGACTGAATTTCTTGAAATTTCCATCCAGCTTAAGGATATGGGGTTTATTGAATTCTGCCATTTTATTCTGTTCTTTCTTGTCGGTTGCACGTGTCTTACTGTACGTATTTTTCTATTTCTATTTTCTTTTACTGCAGGGCGTCAGTTAATTGCTTTCTGACTGGGCCATAATTTGTTGTGGATTTAAGCCACAAATTATTACACTTTGAGTTTTTTTCGCAACCATGTATGGTGCGCGATTGGGTGACGAGAGAAGGTTATGGGAGATGTCAAAAAGAACCATGTAAGCATGTAGTTTGTATTTAAAGGCTATAATAAATAAGTTAAAAGTAAAACCCAAAGGCTGTCTTGCAGAAAACCTGTTTAACCAGACCCACTGGTTAACATGCGGTTAACCAGCCGTTGTCACGGACAGCACCAACGAGGAAGCTTAAAAATAAACGTTTCCATGACAACCGCTTGTTAACCACACTGTATGCAACTAATCTAGAATCACTCATATTAAGAAAGAACAAAACTTGCTTGTTTAGAAAATTAAAGCAT
Source organism: Rhyzopertha dominica (assembly GCA_025024175.1). Lineage (NCBI taxonomy): Eukaryota > Metazoa > Arthropoda > Insecta > Coleoptera > Bostrichidae > Rhyzopertha > Rhyzopertha dominica. The sequence goes on along the minus strand of QCXZ01000045.1, from coordinate 4,611,179 downwards.
TTTCAAAATATATGTCAATTGACCCCTATTGCTATTTAATTCTGTGAAGAGGTGGCTCTGGGCGTTAGAGGGATGTGGATAGAACTTTAAAATCGAGTTAAAATTTGGTCCTTCTTCAAGTTGAAATTGACCATGTTTCAGCATTTTTCCAATTTTGATAAAATTTGAGATCTTAGGGGATGCAAAACACCCTGCATATTCAACAGTRTTAAAAAATAGCGCTTWCTACAAAARTATATGGACTGGTTCTTGATTTTTAAAATTACTAGTCTTAGTAAAACAAGTCATAATTTAAGAATTATTTTAAAACTAAAGTTTTGGCTATTCAGTGATGAAAAGGAGCTTTTTGCCTAGGTAAGCAGGCAATTGTCCTCATTTAACTGATCTTAATTCGAAAACGTTGCCTAGGTGACATTTAACCTTACATATATAATTGCTTAATATGTAATAACGTCTTTCCAGATTGCAACAGTAATATCTTAACAGGCTTATACTTTTCTCGGGGAATAGATAAGATATAATCGGTCACATTGATGTGCATTAATAAAAACACTTATATTGAGCATATTATCAATGTAAGATATATTATTTATAAAATGGTCAAAATCCATTGATTGTTTCTTCTTAACTCCTATCAAGATGATTTTTTTAGTCACTTGTCATAAATCAAATGAAAGCAACGGTTTGTTATAATGTACGTTAAATCAACAAGCGAAAATGAGTCCTTAAAAATAAAACCCGGTTACCTATCAGATATTGTGTAAAGCACAACAAGTAATGAGGATAGCGTTTTGCGTAAATTGCCTTATCTATAATTAGTAATGCGGTTTATTGCTTGATACTTAATATGCCGTTCAGACTGCGTGAGCTGTGAATAAAACGAAATTAATGTGTATTAAAGTTTATTAAGTGGATTAGTGTCAATGCGTCATTTAGGTCAATGAATTTATTGATAACACCGAAATAATGACTGTGTTTTATTTTGAACACAAAAGATTAGGCTGGACGAGTTTCCGTCATCCGCGAATGCTAATACTTCCTTTGTTAAGCAGTTTGTTCTACGAACATAAAAATCGTGTACTGTTTTTATTTATTTGACACTCAGTTTTTAATAGTTTAATAATTAAAAGTAAACTATTTCTAATACCACAAATTGAATTTATACTTCTAAATACTCGCGCGGATATCGTTTTTTCGTTTTATGTGATTATTTCAATTTCATGTATAAATCATCTTGCTTGACTTTTATTAGATACATATTCTGTAAGGACGTCCAGAAAAGTACATTTATTACATAATAATTGGCTATACATTTTTTATATTGCTATATATTCCATATACTAATAGGAATTAATATTTTCAATCATAGTTTAATTTCCATTTTTGACATTTGAAGTTCTCATGTGGTAGGGTCTATGTATATGGCGTGAGTATGGAACAAAATTCGTATTCATATTATTTTAATGTTAAAAAAAATTCGGGCAACTAGACTAGTTAATTTAGTATTCATCATTTTTAACGTGCAAATAGTACCTCTAATATGATATCATTAGTCATCAGTATTCCTTTTAATGGCAATTCCATCTTTTTAAATAGTTTTCAAACATATTTTGTTTTTTTAATTTTTGGTAAACCAGAATATGAAAATAAGTTTGATGGACATAAACCTAGCGACTGTGCCAGACTATATGACGCATAAAAAGTGAAACATCAAGTTTTTATTTTTGTTCTAAAGTAAAATGATTGCCAATTGAAAAAATGGACCTCTGACATGTTGTTTTCCGGGCTGGTTCCCACATTGGTTATTAGACCTTGACGTTTCGACACTCATGTCGGTGTTTTCCTCTGAAACTGAGCTACTTCTGAGGAAGACACCGATATGAGTGTCGAAACGTCAAGGTCTAATAACCAACGTGGGAACCAGCCCGGAAAACAACATGTCATCGACAACAACCACGGAAGCCTTCAAACCAAAATGGACTTCTGTAAGATCTTCCGCGAAAAGATCGACGTCAAATAGATGTAGAGGTCTAAAGCTGAAAAAGAAACACTCTATTTACACTCGTTAACTACCGCTAAATCATTATGTGAATAAGTCTTCTGTTGTACAATTATTGAGAAAACGTGCAAGCGTTGCAGGGGTTTTCTAGACTCTAGAACGTCGAAAGCTGTTTTGTGAAGAATTAGCTTCTCTCTGAGCAAAATTTCAATTTTTTGTAGCGCTAAGCCTATCTAGTAGGCCATGATATTTTAACAATAAATTTCAACCTGGTGGTTTACAACTTTAGTTAGTGATAGTTGTCAAATATAGCTGAGTGTAATCATTTCGCCAGTAATTGATGAAAATGAATATGGAGCATTATTTGGCTGTGATTTTTTACAACTTCAAGCGTGGTTTAAACAGTAAAGAATGTTTTGAGGAAATCAATCGGATCGACTTTCCTTACATGACTGCTAAGTCAAAAACGACAGTTACAGAAAAATACTGATCTTATTCGGGTGATAATTAAAGAGGACCGGCGCATTATTTTCAGAATCTCGGTATAGTCCAGACCTAACACCTAATGATTTCCATATTTCAGCGTGTATAGGATAGATCACGGCGTTTATACMGGATGTTTCACGAATGATAATGACCCTGACCAAATTAAAAATGCAATTCAAAATACAGTCTCATAGCCAATGTGGTTATTTTACATAATGGCATTATTTTAAAAATAAATTGGAAATACATGACGGCTATGCGCTATGGTTCCTGTTACTGTATTTATTAAAAGTCAAAATGTATTCAACTGATGAAAAAAAAAAAGATTTTAATTTATGGTGAATGCAAGAAAAATGTTCCGCTGCAGCCCGTTTATACAGACAACGTTTTCCAAATAGAAGAGCTCCTGCCAATACAATTTTTAAGAGACTTGAATTAACTTATTAACGAAAATCCTCATATTAGTCAAAGGGTAGTCTCAAGAGCAACCGGTATTAGTCCGTTTTTAGTACACCGAATAATTAAAGACAATCAATTTCATCCGTATCACTTGCAATTGGTTCAGACCTTAAATGAGACAGATTATCCTAGAAAAGACAACATTTGCTTCTCAGATGAAGCAAGATTTTCTAATAATGGTGGAGATAACAAACTAAACATGCATTATTATGCGCAAGAAAATCCACGTTGGATTGGAGAAGGACATTTTCAAACTATCTACTCGACGAATATCTGGTGCGGAATATTGGGGAATCAAATTGTTGGGCCTTATTTTTTCGCAGTAGTTTAAACGGCAATACTTATCTAAATTTTGTAAGAAACGTTTTACCGGTACCTCTCCAAAATGTAAATTTATAAGTAAAACAAGATCTATGGTTCCAACAAGATGGCGCACTTGCGCATTATCATCGAATACTGCGAAATCATCTAGATTTGGTTTTGCCTAACCGATGGATAGGAAGAGGTTCAATTAATCCTTGGCCACCGAGAAACACGGACCTTACTCCTTTGGATTTTTTCTGTGGGGAATGGTAAATGAGCAAGTTAGTATACCAAACACCAATTAAAAGTGTAGAACATTTCGAAAATAAAATACGTGATGCATGTAGATCCATCACTCCAGAAATGTTAATGCATGTTAAAAGATCATTTTGGGCACGAATTAAAGCTTGTGAAAACTGCGGAGGGCGACATTTTGAGCATTTATTACGTTAATGTTATTGAATAAAAATTTTTCAAAAATAAAATTTGTTTTACAATACCAAATTTACTTAAAGCAAAAGATTGAAGGTTATGTCAATATTTACGAATTTATACAGCTTTCTACGTTTTATATTTTTTAAGACGATGAACAATTATCAATGTTACCTCTGCAAGTGTATTTTGGGTTGCATTTTTAATTTCGTCAGGGTCATTATCATTTGTGAAACATCCCGTATTTTACATTGGCTGCAGAAAGATTCGTGCCCTTAAAAGTGAAATAAACAAACTACAACCAGAAGATTGAAGAATATGTTTTCAATAATTGATCAGTACAATTTTTATTGGGATATTTAATATCTAATGCGTACTTATAGACTTTACAGTTTCTACGATTTAGAGTACAGAATACAGGCAGAAATACCACAAACTATTACTTACCTAGTTTTTTAATAAACATAGTCTGTAGGTGAATTCGGAAGACACCTTCTTACTCCAGACAAAGGCCTTTGCCTGGTGATCGCTATTCAGAAAACCAAGATCTTTTGTATTGGTGTGTACTGAATAAGTAAGTATAAACAATGTAAAAAAAACAATTACAGGAATTACTGTCGGAATTGTTGTGTACCACGAAATGCGATCAAATCAAATTAAATCAAAACCAAATATTCTAACAACATTTTTAAATATCATAATGCTTTCTCTCTATTAACCAATTAAAACTTTCAAAGATATCGTAAATTTTTGCAAGTTCTGTAAATGCATTTTTTGCATAGACATTAAATATAAAAAAGGTCAAAATCACCTTTGACAACGGGAGCAGGCGAACTGGATCCCGGCCGATGCATTGAATAAATTTCCATGCTTTTCTTTTATTGTTTGCTGAATCACGTAAGCATGTTTGATAATTGTCAGCTGGTTAATTCGTAATTTAAAAATTTTCAAAATTTGAACTTTTTTTGTGAAACTAGTCGCGAGCAAAACAATATGTATTCTTTTTCTACACTGATTTAATATCTTATGGCATTAAAAACCGAAAGAAAAAGCGTCAAATTTATCTAAAAAGATACGCAGTAAAACTTACTCTCTTTCTTAATAAATGCGTCGCACAGTTTTTTGTTTATTTGTACACATCCATTTTTTCTGTCCTCTCGTTTATAAATTTGTGAAAGATGAATTTGAACTTTTTCATAGTAATAAATTCCTTGTCTTTTTCACTCGCTTCACAAATGAAACTGAAAATTGCTTTGATCAGTTGTCTTAGCCCAAGTATTGCACATTTTATAAAGGGGCGGCTAAATTTGAAACTTATAACCAATGAATGACAAAATATCAGGAACAGGAGATTTTCAGAAATATAATATCCTCTGTGATAAGCCCCTGTAATTGCTTTATTGGGAAAACCAGTGGGACCCAACTCGCATAGGACCTTTTCTAACTACCTGGTACACACGGGATTAGTGGGACCAAATTCGTACCTTTCCATGACAACAGGTTACCCTAGAATTCGACAAGAAAACAAAAAATGTAATATTATAAAGGGTATTAATTTAAAAAAGACCGACTTAACATCTGAAAGTGATTAATGGCATTGGCTCTCATATATGTTGTATGTTTCTTATAATCCTATTTTCGTCAAAAATATAATGTATTTGTAAATCTATATTGCTTTTACACGGGCCCATTGCCTTTCAGAAATTACAGCAAATAAAATCTATTAAGACGGTTACTTTTATTTTTCCCACAGTTTTGTAAACTGTCGCTTCGTACTTATATAACGAGGTGCATGTTGCTACACCATAACTGCAGCTAGATTGTAGAACTATATCTAGCCTGACGAAAAAAATTAATTTCACCGTGAACACACAAAAATATCCTCACGTCGCGACCTAAACTAGAGCACGACTTTATCGCCAGATCCGTTACACAACGTCTCAAAAGTGCGTTACTTTCTAAATACAAATTATCACATCGCAGTGTTTTCACAGATTTATAATTTCACACCATTTTTTGCTGGCTGTGCGACAGGCAGTTTAGATTTTTAAAACAAACCCGTTGCACAACTTTGTCTCTATCACATGATGTGGTGAACCGTGAATTTATTATAGAGAAAAAAACGACGTGCGTCGGTTTCCAGAAATTGATAATAATACTTACTGCAGTGTGTTTGGGTAACTTATAATGCAATATTTGCTATCTTATCAGTTCATTATCATGCGCAGTCTACCTGTGATAGTCATCCTGTTATTTCCACCAATTTACGAAGCATATTTCCTGAAAATAGCATCAGATAAAAAATTGTCGACACAATTCTTTAATTAAAGATAAATTACTTTGCCTTATGTTTTAGTTTTGCCGACAGATGGTGCCAACGGAACTTGTCTTGCGATAATCTAACTGTTTGTACATTTATATTAATTCATTTTCTTTTATTTATGAGTCTTTTTTAATATTATTTTAGTCATTTTTTGTCATGTGGGAGGGACAAAAGTTTTTCACTTTTTTTGTTAAGCGTAAACAAATAAAATAGGTCTCAAAATTTTTGTAGTATAATACACATATACGATTTGCTTCAGATGTTGGTAGCAGTTTACTAAAATAAAAGATGCTACTACAGATTAGAGACTGATTCTTTTGTGGGTAATCGTGTCTGTTTACGATACGATGGCGAGCACTGTACCATAGATGAAAGAATGGACTCGACTCATTTGACATTGACAATTACAATAAACTAAAACCGAAAAAATTAAAAGTTACTAGTGTAAAATTTATTGTTAAATAACAAAAACCATGTATATCAAATTGTAAAGAAAGTTTAAACAATAATCGTGTCTCAATATTTATTTTTGTTCATTCTTGATACGCCACTCGCAAAAAGTAAAGAGCCAACTACACTTACAAACTGACCATACTACACCTATCTACATTAATTAATTAGATGCTTTTTCCATTCTTTATTTAAGTTATACATTTTCCTTCACATTCGATATTTTGAAATATTATCTTTTTTCTTTTACTTCTGTAAATTGCATTTGATTTATTGATTGAACCAGCGTACGGCATATATTTCGTACCTCCAGGATATACCACCGAACCGGCCGAAAATGCTGGATTGGAGGGGTAACATGCTTGTTACTGGTTGGGCTTCCACGTAGAGCATGTTCCGCGAAGCTGAGGTTTGTACGATGCAACCAATTAGTAAATGCTTTCCTCAGATATTTCCGAGTTTGGTATTGGCTTCGCTTGGCTAAGTTATTCTTCTTCCTTGAATGAGTTGCTGTCTGCAAGTCGCAATTATGATTCCTGTGTATTGCTTAGGTTATTCTTGCTTGATGATGTCGACGCTTTTTTTCGTATATGTCCTTGTTCCATTTGTTTTACTGGGGCCCAAGATTGGGTAATGGTGCTCTACGGATATTTCTAGTTTGGCTTCTATCGGAGATTCTTTACGGCTATCCCGATTTTCAATGGCTGGACATGTTTTTTTTTCTGGTTTTTGTAAAATACTGTTGTGCTGTCATAGTGTTTTCTTATCCCTCCCTAAGGTTAAGGCTGAGGTTACCATTCCTTCGGCAAAAGTAGGACATGTTCTCCTTTTGCTATACACCGTCTTCTGTCCGGTAGGCTTTGCAATGTGTCCGGCTTTTTACAATTCCCTTGATCATATTTACTTAGTCTGGCAAATCCAGTATTTGCAACGCGGTTGCTATTATGTGGAGTCAATAGTTAAAACTTTGGCACTTGATGGCGCGCCTCTGAGAAACTATTGCGTAATGGCGGCGGCTAGAGCACTATCTATAATATAGTGCTATGGCGGCTATCGCCTATCGCCGATCCGATTTTACCAGAACCAAATATGGTAATTGCCTGTCTTTTAGAGATACGAATTATAGTTCTATTGGGTGCACTAGTTCATTAGTTCTCGTTCATTTTTCGATACTAGAATAATGTAGTACTCAGCAAAGACTGGACGTAATCACTACATAACAATGCCTTAAACACGACCTAACATCACTGTTTCCTATGTATCATGAGCTTTATATGATTCCTTCTAGCAACGTTAAATGTCAGCAGCATTACCAGCATGTGATGTAAATATTACTTTTACGGCAATCTTCTAAAGCACTGCACTATATCATATTGCTACGACTATGGACTCGAAAACTCCGGATTTCTTACCAACTTCCTTTTATCAAGACATTTGCTAGGTCTAATCACAACTAGTTCACAACACTACTGTTTTAACACTAATGCACTAAATCACTTGCGCTAAAAACAACTGCTTCACTAAGGCTTTTGGTCGCTGGATAATCATCCTCTGTGAACGAATAAAACGATATCCGAAGTGTTTTAAATGATTTTTTACTGCAAACACTTGTTCATTTAGTGAGTTTTGTTGTATACTTTTCAAATAATCCTCCTTACGTGTGACTTAAAGAATTATGGTAAAACGTGTGGTTGCATTACTTCTATATTTTTTGTAATTATTCAAGATAGTAGCGGTCGTAGTTGAAATTTACTTTCTATATTTTATAAATTATATCCTGTTTTATCATTTTTAATTACAATTTTAATATTTTCTGAATAAAAACTTCTTATTAATCTTGTTGTAAGTCCAGTGATATTAGGAAGAGCCACAAATTTCTGTAATTGGGTATTTGCCATGTATTTATATTTTATTAAATTGCACATTAATAGGTAGCATCTAATCCACAAAACAGCTGTAACAGCTTATAAGTTCGAAAAAATGGATTGTAGGTGTATTTTTAATATTAAAAATATTGGCCGTGACGTCAGGTGTCTTGTAAATGGCCGCTTGTTTACATCAGGAGTTCGGGGCGTCACGCGTCAGCCTCAGCCCGTCAGTTTATCAGTTTGTTGTTTGCGTTTATTTTGTGACAAGTGAATTAAAATAGGCCAAGGGAAACTGAAATACTTATGAGTTATGACTTCTGAAGGCTGAAGGCACGTTCATTGTTATGGAATTTGTGTACAGCGACATGAGGAACGTAAAAGCAACTGCATAAGTGAATTTTTTCTCAAATTAACGTAGTATTATAATTTGATCACAGTGGGTTGTTGGAAACATACTAAATGTAACAATCAAAAATGTACCCTGACATTTAGAAGTCAGAATAAATATAAATTGCCATTTATTTTCGGGGCTCTTGCGGCTCGTTTCCGGTCTGGCTAATAGTCGAATATATGGGGAACAACGTCGTTTTTTATTATAACATTTCCCTCTATCAAGTTGAAACGCATATAATTTATCATATCCTCTTCAGGCTATAACAAAATGGAAACTGAATGGTAAACACTTATAACCCCAAAAAGAATAATAAGACTTACAGTAAGAGTTAAGATGATCTTCACAACAGAAAAACAAACCTTGCGATTTCGGCATATCACGTCTAGGGGCCTTAATCTACTTTTTCATACGTTGATAATAATAAAATTATACAAATCACTTTTTGATGCGACCTCTTACACCGTCCTTTCAATAAACACCACACAAAAGCTTTTCCAATACAAGAATGATACTACACCATTAAACAGCACGCTCCTCGGTAGTGTTTACATGACACTTGACGTCACGAGTTGAATAACCTTGGTTAGAAGGGTTTGGCGGTGACTCCTAAGATTCCAATTCAGACCTGAAATTCTCCACCTACAAATATTTTTTGTTTTTTTTAACATGGTGTACTATATATATGCACTTCAAGATTCATTTTACGTAATTTTCAAAAAAAAAGTGATAATACCCAATTCATTCATTTTTGAATCTTGGTCTATTATTCTGAGATTTTCTTCAATATCTTCACATTCATTAAGTCGTCTTATATTCGTAACTTCAATTTGGTTATTTGGAGTTGAAAACAGTATTTTATTAACTAGACCCTTAAGATATTTATTTTMTAATWATAATTTTGCAATTTMTTTAAATTTTTGTTTAAAAAAATTGTATGTGATATTATTTGAATTCTTTTTTCATCTGTTTAATAACATTTAATTTAATTTTAGTAGAAAGATCTGACAAAAAATTTATATATTTACCGGATGCTGTGGGTTTTTGATACCAATCTAATATAATTTTGTTGTTATTTCTTATGACCATAGTCTCTAAAAAAGGTACTCCACCGTCAACTTCCCTTTCTAGAGTAAATTTTATATGTCGATTAAATGTATTAAAAATGGTTTTTATTTTGTCTATGCGCCCTGAAGGTATTATTAAAATAAGGTCATCTACAAATTTTTTTTGTCCTGATGAAGATCTAAATTAAAGATCGAAAGCTTGACTTTAGATAAAAGAGTGTTCTTAATTGAATAAAAAATGTCGAATAACCCCAAAATATAGAAAGTATATTTTTTTGTAATATAATGTAAACGTCATTGACATAGTTTGACAAAATTGTATTAATGTAAATGTCGTAGAAACTTCCATATGTTCGTCCTAGAAATGTGCAATCTCTCCCCAAGCGCCCCAACCCAAGCTGTAGCAAATTCTCGTCGACACACCCTCGTCCTTATCTACCCATCTCCTTTCGTTCATCGCCATCCCGTTTTCAAATAAAGATTAGTTGGGATTAAAACGAAATAACGAGAGGGTGCATACGAATTGCGAGTACATATTGCACAGTTGATCGAAATCCAGCTCTGTCGCTCCTTTCGGGAGATGTAATCCCGTCACTTTCGTTCGAGTTTTAATAAGATGAATCATTGGCGGTAGGAAATGAGGCGCGAAAGGACGGGACGGGCTGTCGCAACATACTGGCAATTGAATTTCGGCATTGTTGGACGGGGTTAATAAATTTTTGTTCCGTTGTCCTCCGTGTGTCGTAAGGGAGGGTGCTAAGGGGAAACTAAGGGTGTGCATAATGGAAAGACTTCCACTTCTGTGAGTGAGTTATTTAGGTAGATTTTATACTGTTATACGGACTCCTAAGAATATGAATTGGTTCATTTCATGTGGAGTTGAAATACGCATGACAGCATTAGGTAGTGTTTCTGAACTTTAATTACTCAATTTGTATTCAAATGGCACAGGGGTTTGCTTGTTGAGTTCAAATTTTGTGTCAAACTTTACTTTATGTGTGCCCCACAAGATTAATTATTTTTACTGTTATTCCGTTTTATTGAAGTCAAGTCGCAGGGTAGCGCTAACTCATGAGCTAGTGCGAACAAGGAACCCGAGGCTGGGAGGTCATAAACACTAATATGTACAATATGGTAAATAAACCTATTCATCTCCATCACTTGAAAAACCACGATGGAACTTTCAAAAAGCGGACTGGTTAGGCTTTAGAACTCAAATTGACATGAATCTTCGAAGGGTCCCAGCAACTCCTGAAAACTATGAAAGATTTGTTGGTGTAATAAGGGCTGCTGCAAAGAGAACAATTCCAAGAGGTTTTCGAAAATGCTACGTTCCTTGTTGGAATAAAGAAACTGATGCCTTGTATAGACTGTATCAAGCTCATCCCAGTTATGAAATGGCTGACAGGATTCTTGAATCCCTGAATCAATCTCGGAAGAAAAAAATGGAATACTTTAATGCAGAGCATGAACTTCACCCACTCCAGTCGTAGCAGTTGGAACCTGCTCAAAAATTAGAGCCAAACATTAATAAAACACATAAACCAACATAATTAATTTCGCCTAATGTTTTAGCTTCTCGACTGGTGAACATCTCAAATTCTGTTCAAATACCTACGGAGGAATTAAAAAAGATGAAAAAAAACTTCGTCAGTTAAGAAAAAGATGCGAACCTTCAGTAGAGTTGTCACAATTATTCTCATTGGAAGATCTTGATGGTATTTACCCAGAATTCTTGAAAAACTTGGAACCGAATGCTTTAAAATGGTTGTTATTGTTCTATAATAATATTTTAGATACATGTACTCTTCCAAGTTTGTTTCAGAAAACAAAGGTGATTGCTGTCTTAAAACCTGGGAAACCTCCAAATGAAGCAGGAAGTTACCGACTCATTGCCCTCCTGAGTGTCTGCTACAAGTTACTAGAGAAATTACTCTACCAGAGAATAGGACCTATTATTGAAGACTCACTCCCGAAGGAACAAGCAGGTTTTAGGAAGAACACAAGTTGCTGTGATCAAGTCTTGGCTCTAACAACATATGCTGAAGTTAGTTTCCAGAAACGATTGAAAACTGGAGTAGTGTTCATAGACTTATCGGCGGCCTACGATACTGTGTGGAAAGAAAATACTCTGAAATGTGGAAAGACTGTGAAGCTTATCGAATGAATGCTATCCCAACGTCAAATCAGAGTCTTTTTGGAAGAGAAAAGTACCAAACTCAGGATTTTGAATAATGGTCTTCCACAAGGATCGGTTCTGTCGCAGAGTGTGCGTTTTTACGAAGGACCGGAGGCCACGAAGAGGGTATGTCAAGTTGGCCCCGCCCGATCAAATTTTTACAATTGCTATATGGGGATGAATTGTGCTAGTTTTGTGCTGAATTGTGCTGCTATTAAAAAGTTTTGTGCAGCAACCCTTATACGTTTAATTAAACAATCATTTGGCGGGGCCAGCTTGACGGTCAGCTGAAAAGTGCCGGTGTCAGGGAGTTTTGTGCAGCAACCCTTACACCTAATTTTTTAAAAACACCGGCGGGCGGGGCCAACTTGACGGTCAGCCCCGCTTTTTTTGCAGTATTCAAAATCTAACTACGGCAATGAATTGTGCTCGTTTTGTGCTGAAAAGTGCCGGTGTCAGGGAGTTTTATGCAGCAACCCTTACATTTAATTTTTTTAAAACACCGGCGGGCGGGTCCAACTTGACGGTCAGCCCCGCTTTTTTGGGAATATTCAAAATCTAATTGCGGCAATGAATTGTGCTCGTTTTGTGCTGAAAAGTGATTGTGACAGGGAGTTTTGTGCAGCAACCCTTATATTTAATTTTAAAAAAACACCGGGTGGCGGGGCCAACTTGACGGTCATCCCCGCTTTTTTTTGGGAATATTCAAAATCTAATTGCGGCAATGAATTGTGCTCGTTTTGTGCTGAAAAGTGATTGTGACAGGGAGTTTTGTGCAGCAACCCTTATATTTAATATTGCAAAATCGATGTGGTTTAATTATTATTAATAGATTGCTATTTACAAAATTACAGCTTTACAGGATAAAGCTGATGGAAGTAGTGGGAGATAAAATTGATGCAGTTCTGTATTTCTACTTACCGTGTGTTTGTGTAATATAAGTTTAGGATGAGCGTTATTGCTTTGCTGGTAATATGCTGAGTCGAATTAAAAAAATTCTAGGTACTTTTACGGTTAACATACAAAAGTTTGAGAATAATGCAAAGTAAGATATAGTTCCTCTTAATACATAAATTTGGTTTTCAACGACTTCCTGTCTTGGTATACTTTTTAACTGTAATTCAGGTATATTCAATGATGTGTCAAGAATTTCAATAAGAATCATTTTTGTGTGCAACCGATACCCATGAATAGTAGGACTTGTACAATTTACACATGGTGTTGATTTCTCGCGGGAGTTGATGGGCGCTATTATCTCCTGTTGCAGGTTATAAACATTTTTACATATTAAATACAAAACTCCCTGACACCGGCACATTTCAGCACAAAAAGAGCACAATTAACTGCCGTAATTAGATTTTGAATATTCCCAAAAAAAACGGGGCTGACCGTCAAGCTGGCCCCGCCCGCCGAAGTTTTAAAAAATTAAATATAAGGGTTGCTGCACAAAACTCCCTGACACCGGCACATTTCAGCACAAAACGAGCACAATTCATKGCCGCAATTAGATTTTGAATATTCCCAAAAAAAGCGGGGCTGACCGTCAAGCTGGCCCCGCCCGCCGATGTTTTTAAAAATTAAATGTAAGGGTTGCTGCACAAAACTCCCTGATACCGGCACATTTTAGCACAAAACGAGCACAATTCATTGTCGCCATTAGATTTTGAATATTCCCAAAAAAAGCGGGGCTGACCGTCAAGCTGGCCCCGCCCGCCGGTGTTTTAAAAAAATATATATAAGGGTTGCTGCACATAACTCCTTGACACCGGCACTTTTCAGGATAAAACGAGCACAATTCATTGTCGTAATTAGATTTTGAATATTCCCAAAAAAAGGGGGGCTGACCGTCAAGCTGGCCCCGCCCGCCGAGGTTTTTAAATATTAAATGTAAGGGTTGCTGCACAAAACTCCCTGACACCGGCACATTTCAGCACAAAACGAGCACAATTCATTGTCGCAATTAGATTTTGAATATTCCCAAAAAAAAGCGGGGCTGACCGTCAAGCTGGCTCCGCCGGCCGGTGTTTAAAAAAATTAAATATAAGGGTTGCTGCACAAAACGGGCACAATTCATTGCCGTAATTAGATTTTGAATATTCCCAAAAAAAAGCGGGGATGACCGTCAAGCTGGCCCCGCCCGCCGATGTTTTTAAAAATTAAATGTAAGGGTTGCTGCACAAAACTTCCTGACACCGRCACATTTCAGCACAAAACGAGCACAATTCATTGCCGCAATTAGATTTTGAATATTCCCAAAAAAAGCGGGGCTGACCGTCAAGTTGGCCCCGCCCGCCGGTGTTTTTAAAAAATTAAATGTAAGGGTTGCTGCACAAAACTCCCTGACACCGGCACTTTTCAGCACAAAACGAGCACAATTCATTGCCGCAATTAGATTTTGAATATTCCCAAAAAAAGCGGGGCTGACCGTCAAGCGGGCCCCGCCCGCCGGTGTTTTTAAAAAATTAAATATAAGGGTTGCTGCACAAAACTCCCTGACACCGGCACATTTCAGCACAAAACGAGCACAATTCATTGTCGCAATTAGATTTTGAATATTCCCAAAAAAAGCGGGGCTGACCGTCAAGCTGGCCCCGCCGGCCGGTGTTTAAAAAAAATTAAATATAAGGGTTGCTGCACAAAACGAGCACAATTCATTGCCGTAATTAGATTTTGAATATTCCCAAAAAAAGCGGGGCTGACCGTCAAGCTAGCCCCGCCCGCCGATGTTTTTAAAAATTAAATGTAAGGGTTGCTGCACAAAACTCCCTGACACCGGCACATTTCAGCACAAAACGAGCACAATTCATTGTCGCAATTAGATTTTGAATATTCCCAAAAAAAGCGGGGCTGACCGTCAAGCTGGCCCCGCCCGCCGATATTTTTAAAAATTAAATGTAAGGGTTGCTGCACAAAACTCCCTGACACCGGCACATTTCAGCACAAAACAAGCACAATTCATTGTCGTAATATTTTGAATATTCCCAAAAAAGCGGGKCTGACCGTMAAGCAGGCCCCGGCCGCCGGTGTTTAAAAAAATAAGTATATATGGGTTGCTGCACAAAACTCCCTGACATCGGCACTTTTCAGCACAAAACGAGCACAATTGATTGCGGTAATTAGATTTTGAATATTCTCAAAAAAGCGGGGCTGACCGTCAAATTGGCCCCGCACGCCGGTGTTTTTAAAAAATTAAATATAAGGGTTGCTGCACAAAACTCCCTGAAACCGGCACTTTTCAGCACAGAACGAGCACAATTCATTGCCGCAACTAAGATTTTGAATATTCCCAAAAAAAGCGAGGCTGACCGTCAAGTGGGCCCCGCCCGCCGGTGTTTTTAAAAAATTAAATATAAGGGTTGCTGCACAAAMCTCCCTGGCACCGGCACTTTTCAGCACAAAAGGAGCACAATTCATTGCAGTAATTAGATTTTGAATATTCCCAAAAAAAGCGGGGCTGACCGTCAAGCTGGCCCCGCCCGCCGGTGTTTAAAAAAAATTAAATATAAGGGTTGCTGACAAAACTCGCTGACACCGGCACTTTTCAGCACAAAACGAGCACAATTCATTGCCGTAATTAGATTTTGAATATTGCACAAAAAGCGGGGCTGACCGTCAAGCTGGCCCCGCCAAATGATTATTTAATTAAGCGTATAAGGGTTGCTGCACAAAACTTTTTAATAGCAGCACAATTCAGCACAAAACTAGCACAATTCATTTCCATATTGTAATTGTAAAAATTTGATCGGGCGGGGCCAACTTGACACACCCCCACGAAGATATTTTTCTGGCGATACGATGGGATGGAAGGACATTGGAAAAGTGCGTATATAGGC
Source organism: Rhyzopertha dominica (assembly GCA_025024175.1). Lineage (NCBI taxonomy): Eukaryota > Metazoa > Arthropoda > Insecta > Coleoptera > Bostrichidae > Rhyzopertha > Rhyzopertha dominica. The sequence goes on along the minus strand of QCXZ01000045.1, from coordinate 4,595,389 downwards.
AACTTAAGTTGCATAGCAAGCTAAGTTTACTAATTTACCTACCTATTATTTATTATTATGTATTATATTTTCAGCAATCGGATAGGCGCAATAATGTAGAAGTGTTATTTGTATGCGATGAACCTGCTATGAATATATGTAGAATGTTGTTTCAATAGCAAAACTAAATTTGCTACAATAACAATGGAAACTAAATAAACGGTATTTATCTTGATGAATGATGCACTCGTTTTTTTGCTATTAATTACAGTATTTTCGATTTCACCAACAAATGGTCGCGACCTTTTTGGACTAAGGCGTATACTAAAAATGCATGTCTATGCTATGCTGTCTGCACCGCAACCAACTGTTTCACTAGCTCATCACTGAAGTTAAGGTCTAGTACAGACTACACAAATGTGTACCTTTGATATGTTTTTTTTTTAATATTATCGAAACAGTAAATTTTACTTAACTTTGGAGTATAAGTATAACAATAACAGTAACTTAAATAATGTTTTTTAGAGCAAATCTTTATTTGTTTGGTTCCTTGAAACCGATAATCAAACAAATAAAAGGAAATTGGAGTAGAGAGACCCATTATTTCAGTCACTGATGTTCTTGTTACTATCAAAAAATGAAATACATATATAAAACTGCATACATAGGAACAACTGCATGTAAAACATTAAGAAAATCTGACTAAGTACAAAATACATTGGGATAAAGAGTTATCGTATTCAGCGAAAAATTTGTACCTCTACATTTCAGTAGTTATTAAGCCATTTAAAGGTATTGCTTTTTCTTATTTCAATTTTGGGTATTAAAGTTAGATTGACAGTTATTAGGAATAGATTCTAGTAGAAGGAATAAATCAGAACTTACTACTTTTTGAAAAACTGCAAATTACGGCAATAAAAGATCTATGATGTATGTATAATTGTGTTTCTATAAAATCGATCAGGTACGAAAATGTATTTGATAATCTAAATAGAATAATAATGCATTTATATTAAACCAGGATGCATCATAGTAACCACCTAAATATTTTTATTTATTTAACATTGAAGGAGTACTAATATTGGTATTAATTATCAAAATCTGGCATTATTTCACATTGCCATTGTTATAATAAATTGATTCATTTTCAGTGTCGGTAAACATTTTGTAAACGCTTATTTAAAGTATAAAATCTGTTGCATGAAAAATTACCAATTTTAAGAATATTTTATTACGTCTCTGTTGGCGGTTCCTTTACAATCTTGTCGAATCTTCCTATTAAACGCCCTATTCAACCACATCTACATACCTGCAACTCTGGTCCACAGATGGCGCTGATTATCCACTAGCATTAATATTCTTGTATGTAAAGGGTACCGCCACTGTATTTCTATGTTGTATGTTTATGTTACCTAGTAAGTGGAGACTGAACTCATAATTGACCCTTGCTAATGACCTTCTCTAATAAGTTATTGTCAAAAGGTTTCCAAGCTTAATCGATGCTATGTGCGTTTTGAAGCTGTAACTGCAACATTCTTGTTGTTACGAATCGTTGCCTTAGGGCGGATATAGCTTTAAAAGATTATCTTGGTCAGGATGAGTCATAACACGATTTCTGCTTAGTTCGGCTCTTGTACATTTTCCTATCAAGATTGTTCAACTAACTACTGTTATATGGAATCACATTAGAATTTGTCACATATTCGGTGATAACTCTTAACTTTTGTACCAAATTTCTAAACTCACATTACATTTTAAAAATTAATTAAAAAAAACTAAAGATCAATCCGAACTCACGTTTATGAATGCATTATAGTAACCACCTAAATATTTTTATTTATTTAACATTGAAGGAGTACTAATATTGGTATTAATTATCAAAATCTGACATTATTTCACATTGCCATTGTTATAATAAATTAATTCATTTTCAGTGTCGGTAAACATTTTGTAAACGCTTATTTAAAGTATAAAATCTGTTGCATCAAAAATTACCAATTTTAAGAATATTTTATTACATCTCTGTTGGCGGTTCCTTTACAATCTTGTCGAATCTTCCGATACGATATCCCTTTTTATGGTGGTTTGTTTTCGTCTTTGCGCAGCATCTAGTTGACACCATGTATTTCTTATTTTTCCCGTTTGGTCGATGAATCATTCAGGCATTAATAATAAAAGTATGTCAGTGTAACCATGCTGATGACCACCAATATGTCTTAGTAGTAAATCAATATGGCGTCATCTGGTTCTATATTCTAACTATTGTCGTAGTACAAGTAATCTCATATTTTGAAAATAGCGAGAGTGCCAAGTAAATATAGCCTCAAGCCTAAAGTGCACATTTCGCAGGTACCTATTTTCAACAATTTGATGTAATTACGTGAAAATTAACGTTATTTTCAAAGCGGAAAGATGCTCGAGTAAAACAGCCTCTTGCAGTTGCGTAGTCGTGTGATTAATTTGTCGTGTATGGCTATTTCAACCAGGGGCGGATCCACGGGGGGGGGGTGAACTGCGGGAGAGTCCCCCCCCCCCAAAATTGTACGTTATACATTTTTTCCAATAAGACACCGAAAATCGTAAAAAATCAACAATTGAACATTTAATAATAAAATTATCGATAATGTTTTAATATATAAGCTATCGCATTTCCATCATAAATGACGAAAAGGACTTTGAGCTGCTAATCAATTTCATTTACCCTATAAGGATTCATTTGAAAATAAGCGTATTTCCGCATGGGCGCGTTCTCAACAAAAGAGATAGTGGTAGATTTGATACTATGAAATACATGTTGAAAAATGCATCAAAAATAAATCTATGGTTTACATTTACACATTTCTTAAATAAAGTACAAAATTATGTAGTTCCCCCCAAAATCCTACTCTGGATCCGCCCCTGATTTCAACAATGGATTTTTTAGAGTTGATATAGATTATAATGGATACCATACACATTATAAAATGCAAAGAACAGTATGAAAAAGCTGTTAATAATAAGAACTTTATGTGTCACATTCGTTTGCGATACTGATTTAAAATGCTTGATTTGTATAGTTTTGTAGTGGAGATATTTTTTTTTCATTTTTGGTATTTTGATAGAATCACATCCTAAATAAAAAAAATATTTTAAAATGCATGTTTATGCTGTACTGTCTGCACCGCAACCAACATTGGGTTCATGAAGTATACGCGCAACATCTTCAGAAGTTTAATGTTTGGGCAGGCAACAACTGTCAACGTGTTATCAATCCTTCCTTTTTTCAAAAAATCTGATGGCATATATGTATTTATAAATTATTAGTGATAATTTGGTACCTGAACTGACTGAGATATTTCCAAATGAGCTGGACAATGATATTTCAGGAGTAGACATGATGTACCGGCATATTTTGGTGTAGCAGTACGTCGCTTTCTTGATGGCGTTTTTGGCAGTAGATGGATAGGTCGCAGGGGAGTTGTAGAATACCCAGCCCGATCGCCAGATTTGACTCCATTATTTTATTTTTATTTTCTGGTGTCATTTAAAAAGTAGAGTATATTTAAACTGTCTACACGCACTGAATGAATGGCAAGCTCTCGTATTCGAGCTAAAATGCGATTACTACTTACAGACATCGAAAGTAGCGTCCAATGTAAAGTTGTAAGTGGACTGTAATTTAAATATTTGGGTTTCTAAAATGTATTCTTCTTGCTAATTCTAAACCTTGTTAATTCATTAAATGTAGTGACCAAAGTCACTTGATGACATTGTTGTTATTTGTTAACTTCATATTTACATATGTACATATTGCTGGTAGGTAACTCATAAAAATAGAACTGAAAACTTCATAAAATTGCTACTTCCTTTCAAATCTTTTTGTTATGACACCATGAAATATTTACCGCCAAGCGCCTCTCTAATCGTCTAAATCCGCTACTGTCTTCGTACATTAAACATCGTTTGTAAAGCTCATATTAAAAATTTCAATTTTGTAAGTACTCGTCGACTTCTGTTATCGGGGCTGTTGTTCCATTTTTAGCTATAAGAAGATCCGGTAAAATATTGCACACCAATTTCGCCATGCCCTTTCCACAAATTACCCAGTCCCACTTTATGTACCTATGGTTACGCAAAAACCTTTTCCCTTATCTTCTATATCTGATGTGCTTTGTTCCATTAAGCACCTTTTCATTTCCTTATCGCGATTGTTCACCTGGCAAAAGTAATTCGCAATAATGCGCTCACCAACAATGACTCTATTGAGAAATATGCTCTTTTATGTAAGGCAAATCGCATACGCTTGTTATGGATACGTGACTCCATCTTATATACGTCTCCGGAATATTTAACGACGGCATTTCTCAGTTTCTTGGAATCCGATCGCAGCGACAGCTAACCACAGTATTTTTTGCAAGCGTAAACCGTAAGCGCACCGTGAAAATTGTCCATAATCATCTGAGGAAGAAGTCTTTGTTTTCCACTGCATTCAAACTATTGGTCATCGTTTCATAATAAGGAAGCGATGGCGGTCGCATTGTTAAACAAACTGTTTTGTAATATAGCGATTTTAAATCGTACATGAACATCATTAGTTTCTGGATAATATATATTGGACTCAATAATGGTACTTTCTAAGAACTGGTAAGTAAACAGTGCAGCAATTTAAAAAATATACTGACCGATATGAAATGTTTTGGAAAAATCTTCTCTTTGTAAAGACTGGCGTAACTATTGAAGAGTCTGTGCTATGGTCAAACGACAACGAACATTCCACTGAAAGGTGGTCTCTAAAGTACTTTATAGGCAACAGGAAAAACATAAAAGTTGTACACTAAAGTTGTATACTTAGAAATGCCTCTAGAACTACTTAGACTTTAGTGACTATGTAAATATATAATAATGTTACGACGTACGATTTCGACACCTGCGGATTTCTGACATAACTTCTTTTTGTTTTAAAACAATTGTATCAAATACACCAGGGATCGGCAAGCCGAGGCCCGCAAGCCTCTTCTTTGCTGCCCGCGGTGTTTCGTAAATAAAGATCTCAACATTCGGAATTATTTTTATTTCGCGCGAAAAATAAAATTTTGGTACGATTCCGAATGTTGGGCAATGCTCATTGCTCAATCTTCTGTACGTTTTCCACCACGGACAACACTAGTCAGGTCTGGCCATCCCACATGTGCAGTGGTGGAATTTTGACGTACCGAAGATTGAGCATTACCCCAATATCCGAAACCTTAGCTTGTATTCTGATTCTGAGGTCGTCACCTAACAACTGCAACCCATGCGTCAAACTTGCTAGCCGATCGACTGAAACATATTAAGTTAATGTTAATTGGATCTTTGGATCTATGGCGATGCAAGAAGTAAACAATCATTTTGTTTTGAATTTTGCATTTTAATTTTCCATTTCACACACCTGTTTTTGTAAAGCTAAATAGCAAGTCTTAATTGGAAAATGATAAAATGAAACGCGGTTTAATTCAACTACAAAATCAGTTCGAAGACAGATTTAGTGACTTCGAGAAAGTTTCTGGTAAGCCGAAGATTTTTGTAAACCCTTTCCAATGTGATGTTGAAGAGTAATTTCGAAATGAATGTAATTGATCTTTAATCCAATGACACTCAAAAATCCTTTCTGGGAAATTAATAATCTTATTAAATTTTACGGCAGTTAACCGTCTAATTTATTTTGAATAAGTTTTCTCAGCAACTAATTACAATTTAGGCAGCACCTATTTATGTGAAGAGACTTTTTCAATTCTCAATTACAGAAAAAATAAATATTATTATTGTCTCACAGACGAGCATTTAAGTGCCATTCTTCGAAAATCAACGACAAGCGTGAAAGCAAATATTTCACAAATAGCCAGTGAGATACAGCCTTAGAAATCACACTAACTTGTATGTTAGAGAAAGTTCTCATTTGATTTGTTTGTTCCTTTTTCTCATTGCTCCTCAGTGTATACAAAATGATTTCAGTTACTATTTAATTATTATCATAATCTCTTTGTCATTGTTTCTACTTAAAAAGATCATGATGAATAAAAGGCAAAAATTAAATATTTGTACTTTGCATTTTTCATAACGTCAACATAGGTACCTACCAAAAAAAAAACTCAAAAGTGCGGCCCGCCTTTAGTTTATTTTGTCACTATATGTGGCCCCTGCCAGCTAAAAGGTTGCCGATCGCTGAAATACACTAAGTCTAAACACAACTAGTTTAAAACACTACTAGTTCAATTAAGCACTATACTGTACACACTTGTACCAAAAACACCTGCTTAACTAAGCCTTTCGTTCGGATCTCGCTTGATTAACCGCTATTCGAATTCAAAATTCCTCGCGCCCTTTCCGTTGGTCTATTTATACCCGCATAGAACATTCTAGAAGAGACATCTCACTGCCACTGTCTAATATTTGCGTATATTACATAGATAAAATTTACTGGAGTTTCGAATTCCCGCCCTCTCTCTATCTGCTGCTAGGATCACTACATGCAGTTGTCCTATTAAACCACATCTACATAACTGCAACTCTGGTCCACAGATGGCGCTGATTATCCGCTAGCATTAATATTCTTGTATATAAAGGGTACCGTCATTGTATTTGTATGTTGTATGTTTATGTTACCTAGTAAGTGGAGACACGCCGCTGCAGCAGCGCAGTGAAGGGGGGTTATTAAATGCCAGGTTATTGCCTTCCAACTGTAAGAATCGACCAGAGGTGGTCTAGTAAGTAGCCCGACCACAGATTACAGATTATAATCTGTGGCCCGACCAAGCGCGACTGTCTCTGTCCACAGAGGCTGTGAGTTCGAGTCCCGCCTAGGGTGTTTGTGAATGTTCCTTTATATATGTGAATAGGTGTACCCAAGGGGGGCAAGGGGAGGCAGCTGTCCCCCCTGGTCCTGGGTTGCCAACTTTGGGCCCTTCCAATTTCCCATACATTTAGATGGTTAATTGTGTATGTACACTTAAAAATTGTAAATACAGTAAAATTTATAGACAAGTGTATTTCATAATTTTCATCCAGAACTCATAATTGGCCCTTACTAATGACCTTCTCTAATAAGTTATTGTCAAAAGGTTTCCAAGCTTAATCGATGCCATGTGCGTTTTGAAGCTGTAACTGCAACATTCTTGTTGTTACGAATCGTTGTCTTAGGGCGGATATAGCTTTAAAAGACTATCTTGGTCAGGATGAGTCATAACACGATTTCTGCTTAGTTCAGCTCTTCTACCTTTTTCTATAAATATTGTTCAACTAACTACTGTTATATGGAATCACATTAGAATTTGTCATATATTCGGTGATAATTCTTAACTTTTGTACCAAATTTCTAAACTCACATTACATTTTAATAATTAATACAAAAAAAAACTAAAGATCAATCCGAACTCACGTTTATGAAAGTCAATTAATTTAATATAAGTTTTAGGAATCCAGTAAAAGCGTTATCAGCACGACTTAAAACCCGGTGTGTTGTTACAAATGCAATTAAATATATTTCAGTTTATTTAAATGAAGCTTAATTTGGTTAAAATAAGTAGTCAGTTAATTTTTGAGAGCAATGCACTTTCGATCTAAGAAGGTTGGCTTGACGCATAATGCTGAGGCATTTGTCATTCTGACTTTTAATAATGTTAGTTATTCATCGTGTCCCTTTCCCTGGAGAGTAAAAATTACTACAATTGTATCTTTAGCTCCTATACATATGAACTCCTAGCTTAAATTTCTAAAGCTTCTGGTGTGAGAAGTTGAAACTGTACTAAAAGCGCATCAGTTAATGCATTAGTCTTTGATATGTGTTAATTCTGAATCAGAAATCGTGCTCTTATTAGTAGAACTTTTAAGGTAAAATTTACGTTCCTTTGGTACTTCCTATGATATCATTATACATTATGTGGACCACGGATCTTTATTCTCCCAAATAAAATGTATCAACTTATTTTTTGTTAAACGCGAGAGCGATGCAACTGAATGCGCCTCAGCTAATGGAGTTCATCAATAACGGAATTAGTAATAAAGGGGCTTTGTATGATCAGTGTACATAGAAAACATATAAATAATTTGGGTCTTTATTTCACACAAGATGTTTTAAGTCGCCTTGCAGAAAATCCACGAAGATTATTCATGGAATAAATACTTCATTAATTACTTAAGTACCTATATCTTATAAACATTTATTATTTCTATTTATGTTGAATTATACTCTACAGGACGTTCCTGCTTTGCCTTCCCCCCCAGACCAAAAGCTTGGTACGCCAATGTATATGTGAAATATGTAATTTGTCAATAAAGCACAATAAAACTAATGAGCTGGGTAATTACCAAATAGGCAGGGCCAAAAATTTAAAAAAATATTTATTAACTTCCCTCCAATTTTTTTGAGACAATAAGGCGGCAATGACGCCACTCTTTCTACACAGGAACACTAGCTAGCATTAAGGACAGATAAAGTACCGCAATTGGGAATTATCACTTTTTTTTAAATTACGTAAAATGAATCTTGAAGTACATATATATCGTACGCCATATTAAAAAAACAAAAAAAAATATTTGTAGGTAGAGAATTTCAGGTCTGAAATTCGAATCTGAGGAGTCACCGCCAAAACGCTTCTATCCAAGGTTATTCAACTCGTGACGTTAAGTGTCATGTAAAATTACCGAGGAGCGTGCTGTTTAATGGTGTAGTATCATTCTTGTATTGGAAAAGCTTTTGTGTGGTGTTTATTGAATGGACGATGTAAGGGGTCGTACCAAAGAGTGATTTGTGTAGTTTTACAAGCATTTATTAAGTATGTAAAACTAAACAAGTGTTGTTTTGTACATGGTTATAAAAGTACTTCAGTCAGTACAGCTAACACAATTTTTGTAACCATTCCTCGAGATTATCAACGTATGAAAAAGTTGTTTAAGGCCACTAGACGTGATATGCCGAAATCGCAGTTTGTTTTTCTGTTGTGAAGGTCATCTTAATTCTTACTGTAAGTTTTATTATTCTTTTTGGGGTTATAAGTGTTTACCATTCAGTTTCCATTTTGTTATAGCTTGAAGAGGATATGAAAAATTATATGCGTTTTAAGTTGATAGAGGGAAATGTTATAATAAAGAACGAAGTTGTTCCCCATATATTCGACTGTTAGTCAGACCGGAAACGAGCCGCAAGGGCCCCGAAAATAAATGGCAATTTATATTTATTCTGACCTCTAAAATAAATGTCAAGTTTAGGGTACATTTTTGATTCCTACATTTTTATGTTTACAAATAGTATGTTTCCAACAACCCACTGTGATTAAATTAACAATGCTACGTTAATTTGATAAAAAGTTCACTTATGCTGTTGTTTTTACGTCCCTCATTTCCGCCGCGATGAACCGCTCGTCGCTGTACACAAATTCCATAACAATGAACATGCCTTCAGAAGTCATAAATCATAAGTATTTCACTTTTTCTTGGCGTATTTTAATTCGCTGGTCACAAAATGAACGCAAACAACAAACTGATAAACTGACGGGCTGAGGCTGACGCGTGACGCGCTGAACTCCGGATGTAAACAAGCGGCCATTTACAAGACACCTGACGTCACGGCCAATATGTTCGCGTTTTGGCGGTCCCTTTAAATATTCACATTTTTAATATTAACAATACACCTTACGATCCATTTTTTTCGAATTTATAAGCTGTCACAGCTGTTTTGTGGATTAGATGCTACCTATTAATATGCAATTTAATAAAATATAAATACATGGCAAATACCCAATTGTTTTGTCGTCGTGGCGCCAAAATGGCGGACATATGGCGACTTTTTGGGGATTTTAGTGTTTATAAATTATGGACGCGTTGAGAGAATGCTTGTGATGTGTTAAAAAGGGAGTTTAAGCTTCTCAAAAAGACAACGCTGTGCTATCTATCTAGGGGCTTTAGCTAGCCTGAACATGTAAGAAATACCATAATATCTATAGCCGATAGAGAAGGATTTACAAAAGTGTTATACCACAATTTTACACCCTTCCTGTGATACATAACACCTAACTCACCTTTCAGACCTATGATTTCCTCTATATTTGTTCCAGAAAAACTTCGGCTCATTATTATAATAATCGGTATTACATTAAAGATACCTTTTAATTCTCACATATTGTTTTTCAGATTGTTTAGTTAGTTGCTTAGATGTCATTTCCATTTTTACAAATACTTCTTAGATCTTTGTAAAAAAACGATAATACGGAAATGAAATAGTATTCAAGAACATTGCAATTTACGTTAGATATTTTTTTGAAATTATTGAAATTATAGCAAAATATATTATAGATGAAGTAACCTGTTTAGGTAAATAACTGAGTTATGAAATTCTCTTTCTAGTGAAAGATGCAGCCGAGTTTGTTTTGGCAATACCTGCATACATGAGGAACTGACAACAGTTTWCTTTAGAACTCATTCTTAATTAGAAATATAAGATCGTTATTTTAATGGACTGGTACCTTAAACAGAGTTGAACCGCTTCTACTACTAGAAAATGCTTCATTATTTTCCAATTATCGTTACTAGTTTGACACCTTTTCAATTTTGGAGATCCAATGACTTTAGAAAAAAAATTAATAATCTGCAGATAGTGTGAATTAAAAAAAACGAAAAACGCTATCAGTAAAAGGAGTGACATTACATAATATATCAAAAATTTGCACCTAAATACTTCCTCCATTTTTAAACTTTTCACGTTTCGTAGTCACCGTCGTTGAACCTTGCGTAGGCTACTTTTAGGTAATGGAGATATAATTTATAATTATTATGTGTGATGTAGCACTTTACTGTAAAAATTTGCAATTTAGGTAATAGGCTGCTAGGTCCGCTGGTATGCGACGGAAATTTATGCTTTCAGTAAGATAGTGCGTTCGAAAAAGTGTAATATTATACCAAAAGTTACAAATTATGGAATTAGCTGTCCTGCAAGATCGTTTAAGCCTTCTATTAATATAGTTTTCTCAAAATAACCCGCAAGTGCTATAATAATGTTGCAGTTCAAGAGCATACAACAGCAATAATCGTCAGCATTTACTAAAAATTGTACGGCTGTTACAATATATCAATGATTTTAGAAGTCTATTGGCGAAAATGGCAGACATTTCGAGCAGCTATTGTAAGTATGCTGTTTAGTACTGGCGATTAATTTGAGACTGACATATAGCTAACTAGTGAAAATTATAAAAATGTCATTTTCTCTCGAATGAACACAAATATGGTATTGGTTGTCATACATCGTATCGGTAGAAAAAGAATTAAAGCGTTCCAATTTTGACAAAATCCAATATGGCGTTCATCGGTAGGTAACACGAAAGTAACATACCTAGTGATGTTTCTCGAAAACATATGACGATATAATTTCTATGATAAATGCACAAGGAGCAGACTGAATAATGCAAAAAATACATTTTCGCTAAATCCTAAAAACGAAAAGGACCACGTGCATTTTGAAAGCGGCATGAAAGCAAATCCTTTCCCCAATGTTATTTTGTTCCAATAAACGAGAACACCACGGCAAGTTTCAAAATTTGGACGCGCTGTATACAAGCATACAAGAACTTATGTCAATTTATCTTGTTTCTTGTCATCTTGTCTACCTCTTGCAATTGAGTTTTATCCTCCTTTATAGAAAGAATGAAAATTAACCGTTTTCAAAGTTTTATATAAGTATACATGTTTATTTCATTTCGTCATATTGCACATAAACACCCTGCCTTACCATTTGAACCTCCTGCAACACAGAAATATGGGTTCAGGTGAATAACCTCATTCCGATCTACTTAATACACATGATTGTTTTTGTATTCAGCGATTCCCTATTATTCACCTAGTACGTTGGCTTTTCCAGTAAATTGCATCTTGATTGTACTTGCAATTAAGGATCAAGTATGCCGATGTTATAATGACGATACGTACTAACAAGTAATTGCGCTTTGTAGCCTGATTACGAGTATTTCGAAAGGACGTCGAACTAACAAAGAAAAAACAAAGTAATGCTACTTAAAAGGTTTACAGTACGATGGAGTGTTTTTTTGTCTGCAGGTGCAATGCAAGTGTTAATACTTCACACCTAATTTAAAATATTATTAAGAAGTTAGGATGTTGCGCTGTTTATTTCGCAGTGGTAATAAGAGAAGAATGCAGGTATTTGTAAACCGATTTGCTACGACGGACTATGAGTAATATCGTTAACACCTTTATGAACAATTTACCGAAGTAACTTACTTCTAAAAATGTAGGTTTAGTCTGTTTATATAATTTGACATTCCACAAATAATTTTTTATCCGTTAACTTTATTTTAACTAAATATTATTATTACACTTTATGCTGTGGTTTAAAAGGATGTTGATTGATAGCCTTTCCGCTACCTTTCCCAACATGTGAAATTATGTGTCTATAAATTTGTCGGTTCTATACAATAATAATCCCGCAAAAAGGAATATATTTTCAATACTCACTCCATCGTTAAACCATAAAAATCCATGGGCACATTCTTAAAATTTGCACAGTCTCTTTCGATACTGTAATACTGAAGTAACCAGGTATGCCATTTTCAAATTTCTGTATTTTATTCATATTGCCTCTCAAAATGTTTAGTTTATATTTCGTATCGGGTTTGGGAATGGGACATATTTGCGACGATCGAGGGGGTAGGTTCTTAAGTGGACGAGAAACATATGCGCTTCTGTTTCAGTGTGTTCCTTCAACAGTTCACAGGTTAGTACTGTTTCAATTTTTAATTTTTATTGTGTTTATTTTCAATCATATTATGTAATTTGTTTTAAACAAGCACCACTGTCTTCAACTCAACGCGGTTCTTTATCTCAATTAATGAATTAGGGTAAATGCTGTATTAGGAATGTACGGTAACATGGTAAGCTATGCTCATGTTGTAGTCTTCTTTTTAAACTATTTATGTCATTTTCTTAACTGTGTTCTCGCATTCTTTGATTAGCTGTATATCGCAGGAATATTATGCATGATGCTTGAAAGTGTGATGTTAGAGCCTTGATGCATGAACTAATATTTTCTCCCGTGCTGGGCAAACATCTGGTAAAAGATAAATCAAGATTTGTGCACCAAACCATTCAACTATATAGCTGAGTTGCCTCCCGCATGGGACCTCAGTACCTGCTGACCATAGTCGGCTATGCTAACAAAAATCTCTTCAGTTTTGAATCTTGAGAGTGAAAGTGATATCGAACACAGATCTAGAATGGACAGTTCATTCATTTGTTTTAAATAACAATTATCAGCAGCATTGCAACAATTTGTTAGCCCTCGAATCTTGTTTAGTAATAAATTAGTTGTCTTGAGATTGTTTCGTATTATTTATGATTACATCAAATCTCCCTACTTAAGTGAGTAGCCAGTGCATCGAAGGTACGTTTAATTAAAATAACACTACATAGGTAAGCACTGGACGATCACATTTCAATCTAAATCTCTACGAACCTGGGTATGTTACATTACAGTACAGAAGGTTTTCGAACTCCTGCAGTACTTATCGGAACATTTCACGTGGAATCATTTTCCAACAGTTAAATTATTCTTTGTCGTAAATCTTCCAGGCTTATAGGCTGTGTTCTGTTAACCAAGTATTTTATATTTGTTGAAGGGGTGGTTCTAGTAGCTAGGAACTAAATTAAAATTGTAGTGTTTCAGCATTTTTCTACACTTAGACATCGGTTATTTGAGGGGGTGAAAATATTAGTTAGGACATGAGCTATGTACAGTTCTGTATGCAGGGGCGGCGCTGGGCAAGTGCAAACGAAGCAAAGAACTCGGTCCCGCGCTCGCGTCAAAATTATGAGTTTGCTAATATACCAAAACTGTAAAAAGTACTTTCGTTACAAAACAATACAAATCAAGCATTATAAATAATATAATAATAATAATAATAATAATTTTATTAATCTGCATTACAGATAACGTCAAAAGAAAAAGAAAAAGTACATATTGAATTACATATTATATAAATTCTATTTCAAGAAACGTTCCTTAGCTTTGTTGTCACCAGAGTTTTCCAGAAACTAGGCAACCTATTATAGAACCTCAGGTTCAGAGACTGTTTTCTGAAGTTACTAGCCTATGTCTGTCGATCGACAGATTTTCGTGTGTTCTTATGTGATAGTAATGTGCATCTGCTCTTGTTTAACGTTGATCTTTAATGTTGTGGATGCATATTATTTGCCTATTAAAAAATCAGTTGTCATAGTGAGAATGTTGTATTTCTTGAATAGTAGTTTACAAGGACACACCTGAGAAGCTCCATGCAGGGCACGAACAGCTTTTTTTGCAGGAGCAAGATCTTTGCATGAGCAGAATTTGCCCATGCTTCCATAATACATGTCAGGTTTGAATGGAACCAAGGGCCTCGCCAGCTCACAAGCTAGAGGGGGGGGGGGTAGGAAAAAACAACCGGGGAGGGAAAAACTGCTTTTGTAATTGTACAATTAAAAACAAGATAATGGCTAAATTTTATATATCGTTATATCTCAAATAAACATCGATATATTTTGTGCGGTCAAACGATACTTCGATACGGGGGTTATGTGATTTAGCACTTTACAACACCTCATAAAGTTTTGGAAGTTTCGGAGATTGGAGGGATTTGCTTAGCTAATATATAATCTTCGTCTTCTAAGTCATCTCGTAAAGTTATGAAAAATTGACGGTTTTGCTGAAATTTTATAGCTTAATTGTTCCAACATTTAGATCATAAATTAACTTATTTCAGGCCAACGTCATTCAATCGTTGTTTATTAAGATTTAGTTTGATCAAATACAGTAATTGCGATTTTAATTAATATTACGTATTGTTGAAGTGTAAAATACATATATTATCTGCGTAAACATTTAATTTAGACTTAACTTAATTCTTCAGTTATACATTTCACTCGTTTTTCTTATTTCTGAGAGATCAATTTGTAAAGGAAAGAACTTGTAAACGTACGTGTGCACACTAACGGTATTCCATCGCTATCCCAGAAACAAAACAAAAATGTACGTTTATAAAAAAATTGTATTCATATCATCACGAACGCATACGCTTATTTACTTTATTAATCGAGATAAGCTTTGAATTTTTAAGGATACTTAGCTTCGTTATTTTATAGCTTGTATTTGATTCAATAATCCTCTTGCATTTTAATATATTAATTCATTTCTAATTTTGTATTCGCATTTCTGACAATAAATCTTGTGTTGCTTTTGGGTGAAACCGTACACTTTTTTTAATCGTCTCTTACAGTTGCGGTTGGATCACTTAGGGTGGTGTTTTGGGAATTTTAGCGATATTTGTGGGTAAATGAACGTCGATAATTAAACTTAGGCAATTCAGCTCTTCTAGTAATTGAATTTCCGCTTAACTTTCTTGGTTTTTGTTATTTATAAATATTTTGGAGGCAAGTAAACCAAGTGGCGCTCACATTTCTTCTGGAATAATTTAGTTAATTTATTTGATAACTCCGATCCGTCTCCACAGAGCTAGAGAGGCACTCATCTACCTCCAAATATTCGCGCGGAAACTTTTACGTGGGATAAGTTGCGAGGGCTTTTGTTTATTGTTGTTTCGTGAACGTCACACTCCTTATCTCAATGTATTTTTATTTAATCCACATCTTTTATTCTTAATGCATTACATGCAAATATTACAACTGCAAATTAAAATTTAGGAAGAGCGTTGTTTTTTGTTAATTCCGTAGTTCTACAACTTCATTTTTTCAATTATTTAGTACTAACTTTTTCAAAGGTGCATATTTGTACCGTGTAGCACTTCATTTAAAACGGTTACAACAAAATGCACTCGTTATTAGCAAAAAAAAGAACAAATCCATCTCTTAATTCAAGATAGATACTTTTTATTTAGTTTCCATTGTTAAATTAATGTTCTTCCAGCCCTGAGTTTTTTCGTACGTGGCCCATAATGAGCTGGCAGAGAAAAATTATGGAGGTAAGTTTTAGTTAATTTGACTTTTTACGTGTATTTTTGTCATTTTACTTTAAATACTGTATTCACTATAGATTATTATAAATACATGAGTTATATAAAAGATTACCAGAAAATTACTTAATAAAAAATATTTTATAATTTAATAATTCCATAAATGGTTAAGCCAGTGGCTTGCACACAAAAAATATTTATTAATGTTTTTGGAATTAATTCATCATCCTGAGCCTATGCAGGCTTTCTTGCCTTTATTTCGGGTCTCTAGGAAATGATTTTTTTTGCGGGACAATGTAATCGTAAATTCCCGTCAAAACAGGGAATTCACAGTTATACATAGTAGCGTCGATGCAGGCAGCGTAACGCCTCTGCACCGTAACCTATACAAGCATGAAAAATCGTAAATTACGTTCGCACAAAAACGCCGTATTTGCTTTTTTTGTCACTACTATTCATAGACATGCGAGCACAGTGTGTGATTGTTTTATTATCTGGGTTAAATTAGCCGTAGAGCTGGTAATAGCATTAGCGCTTATTGTTCTTGTTCGGAAGGTAAACCGGATCGACAAGCAACGTCATCTTCGAAGACTTCGTTGAAAGGGTAACGACTGAAGCGGTTAGGATCATGTTTAATCGAATTGGATGCATTTTCAATATCAGTCCTATATAGGATAAATTTTCATTTCTTGAGCACGTGCATAAACATGTGTAAAAAATTGCTTATGTTGAAGGTAATAGTTTCACAAACTCGTATTTGTGAATACAGTAATACTTGATTTATACTTGATTTATAACTTCAAAACTCTAGCGAGTAATATCGCCAAAAGCCAAATGCCCTAAAACACACAGATCTACGTATTATCTCGGCAAAAATGAGATGGTGTGGTCAAATGGAGAAAGGCTTATAGTACGAGAAGAGGATAAAAAGTGCCCTCGTTTGAATTTGGCTCAAATTACCATATAATACTTGTTACGTTTTGTATGTTCAGTGAAACCTTGATAAAGAATATAATAATTGAATTGCTAAAACAAAGATAATTGTAAAGACTTGTAAATAAAATAGATGTCAAAAGATATTTTGCTCTAATTCTTTTACCTTCAGTCCTGCGATTTCTTTTTCAGCTTGGGCTTCTACTGACTGCCTATTTCTGCACGTAGTTTTATTGGTTTTGTTAGTAACTGACCCCCCATCTTTGCTACCTGAATGAATTTCCTTACGGGGAATCGGAACCTTTGAAGTAATGCTATTTTTCGGTTCAACATCTTTTACTGCCATAGCTTCAAATTTGCTTCTTATCAAATACATCCACTGCAGGTTTGGACACAAACGAAGGGTCCTTAATGAACTGAGGCAAAATTTTTGGATAGTTCAGGGAAGAAAAGCACTAGACAGTAAATAGGGTAACTAAAGAATGCCCTTATTGCAAAGTATGGAAGAGCAAGCCTGTCACTTACGAAATGGGCCGAAAATTTAGAGTAGAAAGACCACCAAGATCACTCACATTTACTGGAATGGACTACTTCGGAGTAGCAGAGGATTTAACCAAAGATTCAACAATACTTGTTCTCAGAAGATTCGCAGCAAGAAGGGGAGAATCTGACACATTATGGAACGGCAACGGTACGAATATGAGACGGGTAGCTAGAGAACTGAAAGAATTGATCGATCGAATTGATTTCGATAAAGTTGAAAGAGATATGGAAGGGCGAAGTATAAAGTGGAAGTTTATACCACCTACAAGTCCACATATGGGTGGCGCTTATGAAAGGATGGTACTATCCGTTAGAGATACTTTGAAAGTGGTTTTAAAAAAAGCCGTTCCAAGATTTGAAGTTCTATATACCGTGTTAATGGAAGTAGAGTATACTGTCAGCAGCGGCCTATAGCTTACGTATATCAAACAATCCCGAAGATCTTGCTAGTCTAATGCCAAACAGTTTTCTAACAGGATCATCGAGTACCTTAAGAGGATATGGTGTTAATAATTCTGAAAATGGGAAAGTGGAAAATGGATAATACTATGCCAAGGAAATACTGGATAAAAGGAATGATAGTAGGGACGAATCCTGGTAAAGATGGGCAAAGAAGAGTGGTGAATGTTAAAACGAAATACGGTATATTTAACCGACCTGTAACAAAATTATGCAAGTTAGATTGTCTAGAGATGGCTGGGCAATAAACAGTACGTTATTCATTTGCGAGGAAGAAATGTTACGTTTTGTATATCCAGTGAAACCTTGATAAAGAATATAATAATTGAATTATTAACAAAGAGAGAATTGTAAAAACTTGTAAATAAAATAGATGTCAAAGTATATTTTGCAAGATTATTTTTTATAGAAATAATTTTAAATAAATAGTAATGCTCCTAATTGAGAGTGTATATCACCTAATTTCAGACTTCAACTCCACTCCGTTTTCCAGTTTTGGCCTTTCATCCCTTAACATTTAACGAAACTAACAGAGACAAAAATTTGAAAAAATTGACCTATTGTAGTTTGATAGGGTATATTCCTAAAAAAATATTAAATCCTCTAGCATTACTACCCTTAAAGTTATGCGGTAAAACCCCCTTTCTTGGAAGGTTTTTATAATGTTTTTCTAGTGACCACTTTCTTTTCTCTATTGTATCTAAAAATGGTACCAAGGTGGTAACATAGTTATTTTGTTTATTTACTACGACTCATCGTAGGAGGCCACAGAAAGTATTCAGCAACAAAGTAGTTATGCATTTAGGATGGCAATGCCATCTGTCAGCATTACACTGACATGATGACAAAGCCACCTAGCTGCTTTAACGGGTACTACTTACTAAAGGAAGTGACCTGTAGCCTGACAAATTGGCATGCAACTGCATACTTCAATTGTTCAATTTGACAGCAGGCTCCACGGCACTTTTTGCTAGCGGCAAGAACCGACATACATTAAAATGCATGTCTATGCTGTGCTGTCTACACCTCAACCAACTGCAGATAGATCTATTTCGCTGTCATTACAGCTCATCAGTGCAGTTTAGGTCTAGTGTAGATAGCACGGCATAGAAGTGGTTTTGCTTATATACCAACGCAATGGTATGATGAAAGTAAGAATTTAGGATGGCAATGCCATCTGTCAGCATTACACTGACATGATGACAAAGCCACCTAGCTGCCTTAACGAGTACTACTTCCTAAAGGAAGTGACCTGCAGCCTGACAAATTGGCATGCAACTACATACTTCAATTTAACAGCAGGCCCCCCACGGCACTTTTTGCTAGCGGGCAAGAACCGACATACATTAAAATGCATGTCTATGCTGTGCTGTCTACACCTCAACCAACTGCAGATAGATCTATTTAGCTGTCATTACAGCTCATCAGTGCAGTTTAGGTCTAGTGTAGACAGCACGGCATAGAATTGGTTTTGCTTATATACCAAAGCAATGGTATGATGTAAGTATGAATTTAGGATGGCAATGCCATCTGTCAGCATTACACTGACATGATGACAAAGCCACCTAGCTGCTTTAACGGGTACTGCGAGTACTTCCTAAAGGAAGTGACCTGTAGCCTGACAAATTGGCATGCAACTGCATACTTCAATTTGACAGCAGGCCCCCACCGCACTTTTTGCTAGCGGGTAAGAACCGACATACATTAAAATGCATGTCTATGCCAGGGGCGCCGACTCCATGGGTGCTCGGGTGCTCCAGCACCCACGAGAAGTAAATTGTGGGTGCGGAGCACCCACGACCAAATAGGCTTCAACACATGTATCATAAATTCAAACTGACTTATCACAGATATAAAAAAGAACTCTTTGTCAAATTTATCAAATTAGAGCGTCTACAGTGCTGTCAGATGATTCAAACCCACCCAGCCTTGTTTTAGAATTTCTTGTGAAAGCAAGTACGTGGAAATGTTGCTCAGTTTTTTAATATCTGATTTTTTTATTTATTATATTGGAATTTAGATTTATGTGAACCATTTCAAGTATTAATCTCTTGTTTGTATTACTTTCTTTATCCTGAATTTTCACATTATCCCACTTAATGTGATGTCCATGTGTTCAGTAAGTGAACATC
Organism: Rhyzopertha dominica; assembly: GCA_025024175.1. NCBI lineage: Eukaryota > Metazoa > Arthropoda > Insecta > Coleoptera > Bostrichidae > Rhyzopertha > Rhyzopertha dominica. The sequence goes on along the minus strand of QCXZ01000045.1, from coordinate 4,575,381 downwards.
TATCCCTTTGTTTAGTTATATCACTTTTGTAGACGCCAATCTATTAACCATCCATTGTGATACCTGTCCTATGTGTACTTGCCTTCACAATCCTCACATTCCAAACATATATTATAGAACATTTGCATGATATTTTGCAGGTATTTTTGATTTTAGTGTTGCGAGTAGGGTTGAGCCATCCTTTTTGTTCTCAATTGTAATTTTTATGTTTTCATTTTTTAAACGTTCTGAATAATTTTGTTGTCAATCCAGTAATGTTTGGTAGGGATACATACATTCTATGATCTACTGTTTGTAGGTTTTTGTCAACCCTAGGATCATGATTTACCCTCTGCCCCACGTCACTCTGCATACTACCGTTAGCTGTGTTTGCGTTACATGAAGTGTTGATAAGTCAGTAGTAGAATAGAAGATTTTATTTATCAACGCTCTCAGGTATGAATTGTGTATTAGTAAATTTTCTAATTTTTTTAAATTTTTTCTCAATAAATTGTGAATATTTTATTTTAATAATTCTATGTTTCATCTGTTTCACAAAGTTTATTTTAACTTGTGTCGAATGATTTGAGACGTAGTTTATATACCTCCCCGATGAGGTTGGTTTCCGTTACCAATGCAGTATTATTTTATAATTTTTTCGTATATCTTTGGTTTCAAAAAAGAGTACTCCACATTCTACCTCTCGTTCTGTAGTGAATTGAAGACAGTTTCTTTCATAAAAAAGTTTGTCGATGACTAATGCTGGTACCAATAAAGGCACTAGGACAAGCATTTTTGTACTTTTTTTTTGTTTTTCTCTTACGTATCATTCTATTTATATCATACATATTCAGTATTCATATTGCATGTGTACCTATTGAGCTCTATTGGACGGATTGATAGATACTTTCACGATTATGTTAGCATGAGCACCCACGAGGTTTTCTAAAAGCTGGCGCTCCTGGTCTATGCTGTGCTGTCTACACCTCAACCAACTGCAGATAGATCTATTTCGCTGTCATTACAACTCATCAGTGCAGTTTAGGTCTGGTGTAGACAGCACGGCAGTGATGGGCGTTTACGCGTAAATTATAATTTTCTACACTACCCGCGTAGAAAATGTAGATAAAGCATTTTGGCGTAGATTTTGAGTAGAAAATATGAGACGAGTATATTATGGGTATTGTATATTAAGTATATTGTGCAAATTATTTTGTTCTAATTTCCCTGTTTTATGGGTCAATTCTTAAAAATTTTTAAAGCACTGCAGTTTTTTAATATTTATATTACAAATTTGCATAACTTATTTTAGTAAGTCATCAGAATACCCAAACGGTTTTCTTACTTCTTTCGGACAAAACATGCGTTTCGAAGTCTTTTCTTCTACGAGTATATTAGGTATAATAGGTAGCATATGAAATAGCCAGTCTTCTTCCGTTTATATACAAGAAAGATAATAAAATCATAGTTTACAGTCATTTAAGAACCCATTGACCGATGAGGGCTCCAAAGCACGCTTGTGCCTTCTGACCCTAACAAATGTATGTCAAAACGAGTTATTGTTGTTTAACGTGGCTCTAGTTATTTTAATTACAACAAAGTAGTATTTTGATTAGTTAGGAAGCAACAACCAATGGAATCGTCCAAAATGAAAAAAAACGTTCTCCTATGATCAACTCCAGGTAGTTCCGATCGTGGTCCACGCGTAGTTCCAACCTACTGACGTTAGTGCACGGCGATCTGCAGCAACTTTGATGTCCTGTAACTTTTGAACGGTGAGAGTCTACAGCATAGGGCTCCGGATTGGAGCTCAGAAGGTCATGGGCTATTACCATACCAAGTTTGGTTGTGATCGGATCAACTCCGTTCCATTGAGTGATATATATAGTTCTCTTTTTCACGTACCTCGCGGTACGATCGATGGGAGAACGAAAATAATAATATACAAAATAATACTGTCATTTGAGGCATTTGGAGCTGTTAAAAGTATAAATATTACTAGTTTGCTGTTTATCTACATAAAGTTATTTTCTACAGTAGACTTTTAAAGTAGAATATTACATAGTTTACGCGTAGATAATGGCGTAATCTACATGGAGTATTCTACGCGCCCATCACTGCAGCACGGCATAGAACTGGTTTTGCTAATATACCAAAGCAATGGTATGATGTAAGTATGAATTTAGGATGGCAATGCCATCTGTCAGCATTACACTGACATGATGTCAAAGCCAGCTAGCTGCTTTAACGGGTACTACTTCCTTCAATTACAATCAAAGTGTAGACATAAGTGGCTAGGTATGTAGCATATCATTGCAATCTGACATTGCCAGATTATATATTATTCTTATTATTACTAAGTTATGCACAGTTAGAAGACAGACTTTTTGTTAATGAGGCATTAAAACAGGAATAGATCTGGGCAATGAAAGGAGATAAATATTAGCAATCTCATACCGCATACTTCAAAACTACTGGAGATTTCTCTAAAAATGAATTACGTTGACTGATTAAACGAAAGAAAGAAATTTTGGGAAAAACTGTTCTAAACTTGATTCAACGGCGGAAATATTTACGAAATAAAAATTCGAGCCTGATGAAATGATTTAAACTTTGGTTAACTTCATTGACCATTTTCAACGGAAAAATAAATTTCTGCTAATTATTTCAACCTAATAAAGGTATAAAAAAGATTTATTTTGTGATATTTAATGGTAGAAGACTAGAACTGCATTTTGGTGCTCTTAAGTATGCGATTTTAGCTTAAGCGTCTTGTATATTAAAGCGATAATTAAATTTAAATAAATAAAATTCAATTGATATTTAGATTTCAAAGTACGATTAACTTTTATTTATAGGATATAATAACGCGATTACTTTTACGTTCGAAAAACTTGACAACTGCTTGCCTCATCCAGCTATCATGGAAGTGGTGCTATTTTGTCGATGAAGCACCGGGATTCGCATCAAAATCTAGTGGAGATGTGCAAATCAAAGTCGCCATTAAAATTGTACGCTCCTTTGCAGGTTTATTTTGATTTCTTATACGTCTATAATATGTGTGTAATACTAAATAAAGTACCAATTTTAAAAAAATCACAGCAATGTTCGTATTAAGCGCTAAACCCAGTTTCTTATCATGACTGTCCCCTCCATACCTTATTTTATTAGTACATCTATGGTCGACATATGTTATTAACTTGTACAGTTTGGACAAAAAAATACAACAATTTTCTGAATTAATTGTCTTGAAAACTGCATTTCTACAACTCGATTTTGTAATAATTAGGGCTGACAATATCCTGGTGCAATTAAGCAACCTGCCACTTTTTGTTGCATCCAAGAAACACAAGATTTCATGATATTCAGTCAACCGGTACCAGCTATAAAAACTAGCAGTCCGTACATGTTTTACTACAGCAAATTTGGCAAATGTTTGTTTTATCTTTGATTCAACCGCACAGTTTACATAAGTTGACCGCCGTTTTCCTACTGTGATCTGTATCCAGGTTCTAATTACATTTTTGTTCCATACGCAACATGTTTTATTTAGCGCTGGCATGCTAATACAGCGCAATGCCCGGCTTTTGTTGAGAGAAAGGCGTTAAACGGTTAGCTTTTGTTTCAAAGGGACATTCTGTTGATATGTGATAATGTTAGAAAACGACGGTTATGGCAAAAATGATACTAATTTATGTGCTGGCACAGATTAGGGGAAGGTTTCTTTTTTCCCATGGCTGGCAGTTACGGTGTGAGTGGTGCAAAGGAACTTAAATTGACCTAGATTTGCTTGTTAATAGGAACGTGATAACAGAAATGCAAGAGCTTTTATATATGAGGACAACACTGGTGTGAAAATAAACTTCTCATGCTTCTCCCATTAGAATAGCATTGGAAACAATCTCCAACAGAATATTTGTTATACACTGCCTTAGCACAGTCTTGAATAGTTTCAATATTTTTGTAATCGGGCGTTGCTGAAAAATATAGAGGACGACGATTTTTATTAACTCTGTAACACCATTTGTGATATAACTGACGTAGATCGCGTTACCAACTTTTTTAAATGAAAAATATTTTTTGCACAATCTTCAAAGTCAAGTTTTTCTATTTATGACGATATGGAATGCTTACTCATTTATTTCCAAATAAAGGTCAAAAAGCTATTTATCTCTTATTAAGGAAGAATCACAGTTCAGAGTTCTTCTGCTTAAAAGATTTTTATTCATAATATTCCACCCACCAACAAAATTTAAAAGTATTAACAAACCCTTTTTAAAATAGCGCAGTTCAGCATAAGTTGCATTAAAAAAATTTTTTGCAGAAGTTTATTTAATTTTAAAGTTTCAATATGTATTTTTATTGCTTTCAGTCTTCTTTTCACGAAGATGTTCTTCCGGTTGACTTAAGATTCGAGTTTTTATGTTCTTCAAAATACTGGTCTTCCGTTGCTCTTTACTCATTTATCTTCTAATAATTTTCCAATTTAGCCTATTGCATAGCATTAGGGATATATTTTTAAGTATCGACTGCTTTATTAATTAATGTGCAATAACTCTTCTATCTATAAGAAAACATCATCATCATACTAAGATTTTATTTCTGAGTATAATCCTCTCTTACACATATGCATGTTCATGAATTACTTACCTTCAAGTTTGTGCACAAAATTTTTCGAAATTACTCTTGTCTACCTCCTTGTCATCACTAAACTAACTTCTTCAGATGTCCTTTTCAAATTTCCGAATAGGTTATAATTAATAGCACTGGTCGACACGATTTTTTATAACACGACAGTTCAACTCATTGTTTTTACAATGCTAATAACTTTCTAATAATAGAAATAATATTCAGAAAGCCCTTATACGTCTACTTTTCAATGGGCTCAGTAGACTCATTTATATTAGCAGGTAGTAAATTTTATGGAGTCATTTAGAAGGGGTGCATTTTAAAATAAAGGTAACCTTAATGGATTGTTTATAACATTGAATTTATACTCTTATTAAGCCCTTTCTTGTTTCGAATTGATTGATTCTGCCAAATACCTAATTATCCCAATACACGAAACTTTAGTAAATTAGTGATGACATACCATGCTCAGTGGTAAAAGAAAATAGGAAAAGCTGCCCAACTTCGAAAGTGAATCAAAATAACTTTGAGTGATTGGTCGACTTACAAAGCAACAAAATGCATTCTACCAGTGGAAATGTGTATAATTCAATTTTGAAACATTCGGCAGAAGTTAATTATTGTGTAGTATTCTGCCTAACAAAAACGTATCCAAAATACATGTTTCTACAAATTTGTGAAAAATTCAGCTACGGATTAATAACGCAGCCGCACATCCATCATTAAGTCAGGAACAATGGCCAGAAAATCGGAAAACCTTGCCAAAATATTAAGCTATTGTTTGGAATCCATACAAAATGTTTAGTATAATGTATGTAACAAAAGTTTAGACACAAAATGTTTTGCAGGATTTGCATTAGCATTATCGGATTACCATTGCATGCAAAACAATAACAAATGTCAATACTTGTGACATCTGTACTGGTTTGATTGTTTATAATTACTTTAAAATCTTACAAAATAGATATACGTAAGAGTATTTATACGTTAGTTGGCCAACTTCCCAAAAGGGAAATTGTGCGCATATTTCATATTCAAAATATTTTTATCAGAACTGTTTATCGCACGATTAAGGATTTTGAGCAAAGAATTCTTTGCAAAAACCTACCAAAAAGTGATCGTCCTAGAGTTTTGCCGCCAGAAGCTGCCAACAGAATGATAGAAAATGCAAAAAACAGAGTTGAAATTTCAGCTAGAAAGTTAGGTCGGTGATTTCAAGTTTCCCATATGACCATCAGGGAATAGTTTGAAATTTCGTAAAAGACAAAAATATTCAAAATATACGAATGCCTAGTTATAAAAGGATACCACGATGTTGTCGAATGCTACGAACAGTTCACTTTGCAAACAACAAAGTGATTGTTATGGACCACGAAAAGTATTTTACTTTGGCGAACGTGGAAATGATGGTCTTTTATACAGATGATATCGAGAAGTCCCCGGATAATGTTAGACTTAAATGTAAAGCAAAATTCGCCGACAAAATATTAGCATGGWGTGCGATTTCTGATTCTGGTGTTTCACGCCCCTATGGTAGAGGAGAAGCTATAGATGCAAATCTATATACGCGAAAATGTCTTCCAAAATTATTAAATTTTATTAGAACACATTATAATGGGGGCGATATTATGTTCTGGTCATATCTGGTATCCTATACCCCGTACCTGCAGTAAGGAAATAGTTGGCTATAAATCGCATACCTTTTGTACCAAAACAACACAATCCGCCAAATCTTCCACAAGCACGACCTATCAAAGAATTTTGGAGTCTACTAAGTAGAAAGGTCTATTATAATGACTGGAAAGCACAAAACGAGGAGCAGTTGCGAAGACCGAGGACCCTTGTCAGTGAAGTAATTCTTGAAATGTGCTCTAGATTGGTGACAAAATGTAATGCTATTTCATTATTTTCAGTATTGTTAATTTTCTACCTTGTATTAGCCTTCATAAATTTTTGGCATAACTTTTGTTACATACGTTATCTACGTTTTTGACGTCGCTGATTACGATACTGAAATTAGATATGGCGGACGAATTTTGGTAAAAGTCATACAATACAATATACAATATTTTTGAGAGCTTTTTATGTTGCTGGTTACAATCAGCGTAGGGCAGGGTGAGCGATTCCATCGAGATACAAGAACAATGAAGACGTAATGGGTGATTACTGTAGATTTTTGAAGGAAGAAATCCCATAAAAGGAAACAAAATTTGAAAAACCCATTCTGCGCGTTTTTCTTGTATCCTAGACGTATTCAATTTTAAGTATAGGAGATACATTTCTTACAGAATCAAAAACGTACATGTTGATTATCGTCAGGCCTAGGCATGCCCAACGAGTCGAATCAATCGAGACGTTTTTGAGATATTTAAAAAATTGAATGGGGTCGAGGGTGGCAGAKTTCCGGAGGCAAGTAAAATTCCAGGATCGGACCCAAGTAATTGTAAAGAACAAGTCAAACTGAAAATGTTATTTTACAAATATCATGTGCACAGAAATAATCATTATAAGTTAAAAATAATAATTTTGATTAATCACTAAGATTAATAATAATGTGTGCAGGTGGCTGATTTATTAAAATGCATGCCTATGCTGTGCTGTCGGCACCGCAACCAACTGCAGATAGATCTATTTCGCTGTCATTACAGCTCATCAGTGCAGTTTAAGTCTAGTGCAGACAGCACGGCATAGAACTGGTTTTGCCTATATACCAAATGCTTGCCGTGGGGGCCTGCTGTCAAATTGAAGTATGCAGTTGCATGCCAATTTGTCAGGCTACAGGTCACTTCCTTTAGGAAGTAGTACCAGTTAGGGCAGCTAGGTGGCTCTGTCATCATGTCAGTGTAATGCTGACAGATGGCATTGCCATCTAAATTCTTATTTATATTTTCTTATACTTTATTTAAAATTCCCCCATATGAGCTCGATTGGATTAAAAATGTTTTTGCTGTAACTGGAATAGTTACATTTTTTGAATTCAGGAAATTAATTATTTTGGACTTTCTAGTCGACACATTTGGAAATTTTGCGGTTTGTCTTGAATGAGAGGGCGCAATGTCCATAAAAGTTCCAAGAGGAAGATATGGAAATAACTGTTCTTGGCATCACTCCTCAAACAGTGATGATGACATATCTTTGTGATAGTCAGCATTGTATTTTTGTATATTTTGGGCATTCATTTGATACCCACCTTTTAATCTCACCAGCAGGCAAAGCGATCGCTCATTTATTACGAGAGGGTGGTGGTTTTAACACACATGTACATTTGCGAGCTGTTTTTGTTGCACGTCATGGGTTTCCAACCAAATAGTCCAAATAGACTTTGTTTTGGTCACACTCGTAATTTTTCGAAGGCTACTAAATTTCAAATTAATGCTTGAACAATCTGGCCGATTCCATATTATGCAACATCTCCAATTTCATTTTTGAAATGAAAATCCCATTCGAAGAATGTTGCCAAAATTTATAAAAATTAATAATTAAACTTTGTTACTAATCAAAAATGGGTCAATTTATAGAGGATACTGATTCTATCCCAATAACTCTTCCAACACAGACTTTAAACTTAGAACCATATTTTTGGAATATGCTTCATAAATTTTTGAAAATATGGCTCCTTGTACTGCCATAAAATTTTAATAGAACAACGAAAGTGTCTTTACAAAGGTGGAGCTGCTGGTAGTGTGTACTTTAAAGGATGCAAACCACAATGAAAACACTTCAAGCCACAGTATCACGAACAGCGTTACCAGGTCCACATATTATTCAGTATATCTACAGAATTCAGGTACCATCTACGGAACAACAGATTTATTCAATATATATGGATTTCTCAATAAAATTAATTTCGAACTAGCAATGATACATCGCTTATTTTCGATATATAAGGTAAATGAAACGTGGTACCTATACACGTTCTATTGCAACTATATATGAGCATTCACCCTCATATATGAGACTATATTTGTATGTTATCGTTTCAGATGACATCACCACCTAAAAATAATAATTAGAAAGATGCATGCATTCTGAACATGTTGACGTAAACATTGACGACAAGGATAAGAATTGTCTAAGAAATTCAAACTTTTTGTTTCATCTTATTCATATAAATGAATAAGATGAATATAAATACATTTGATTTTACAATAATATACAGGGTGATTTACATAAGTGGTTTATTAGGCGTTTTCGGCGAAATTATTAAAATAAAAATTTGAAAGTTTGGTAATATATAAAATGGCATAGGAACTCTTTTTTAAAAATATTTTCAACATTTTTGCACTTCCGGTTATACCGGAAGTAGACGCTAACTTTGTTATTTTTAATGGAACACCCTGTATATTATTGCATTTTTGGATTTCTTAATAAATTCTAGTGTGACTTTATTAATAACACTTACGGTCTAAGATCAGCCGTTTTGGCGTTATTTGACATTTTGTTAAAAAAATGACGTTTGCAGTGCTCCAAAGAATTAGCAATATCTTTGAAAACACAACAGGTAACAAAGTGCCATTTTCATAATTGTGTAGGGTAAGAATAACGCTATCTGACACCGTTAACTTCGTCTACTTCTTCGTTAGCGTTACAAAGATATGGTACTTTCAATTTCGAGAAATTCAACCATGGATAACTAGTTTTTTTAAATAGAAGTATGCATTTGTTTTATCGCCATTAAATACACACTAAAAAACTCTTTCGTTTGATATAATATTGTAGGTATCTGTCTTTAATAGTTTTTGGGAAATTTCGAAAAAAACTATTTTTTAGACTTCCGGTTATACAGAAAATAGACATCAATATTGCTATTTTAAATAAAACACCCTGTGCATTATTGTACTTTTTGTTTTTGAATTGCATTTTGGAGTAGGTAATGTTATCAACCATTCGTGTTGTTTAATATAGGAAATTTTGGCGGTATTTGACATTTTATTTAAAAAATGACGATTGCAATGCTTGCTAATATAAACAATTACTTCAAATTAATTTAAAAAAATAATAAAAATTAAATAGCAGTAAAGCGGGAGTCTTATACTATAGTACAACTATTAGTATGTATATGCAGTAATTTTTTAGACATTTGGATGTGTCCACAAAACCGCATCATGCACGAAACAAAATTCGGATTTCTACAAAATTATAACAGGAGGCTTTGCAAAAACAAAAGAAAGTTTGACACTTGTGTTTTATTAATTGTCATTCCTAGTAAAACAAATTACATCTTGTAAACGTTTATTGCTACAATGGCAAATAATTATAGCAATGCCGATATTTTGAATATGTTTTACACGTATGGTGAGTGTGAAAGGGTGCTGGAAAGAACAGTTCGGGTTTTTAATATGAGAAATCCCCATTTAATGCCTTTGACTAAACGAAGGTTCAGGAAGTTTGAGAGAAAATTTACCTTGCATGGTCAAATAAAGGTAAAATTATGTTTTTATTTTTAGTTTTTTATTCTAATTAAGTTTTAATCGGTTTTAAGGTAAAACGGATAAAACAAAAAGCAGTTACTGAAAACGATATAAATCAGACGAATGTCTTAGGATTTTTTAAAGCGCACCCTAATGCATCAATCAGAAGTGCTGAAATGGCAGTGGGGGTGTCTTATTCATCCTGTCAAAAAATTAAAAAACTGCAAGAATGCATAATTATAAATTTTCTAAATGACAGGCCCTTCAAATCGGCGATTATCAACAGAGAACTGAGTTTTGTCAAGCAATCTTAGAAAAACTTCGCGAAGATCCTCGTTTCTTAAACAAAATTATCTGCACTGACGAAGCTAAATTTTCTAGGGATGGGTTAGTGAATTTTAAGAACAAACACTACTGGTCAGATGGAAATCCACATTTGATTGTCGAAAGAAACCATCAGTATAAGTTCAGCTTTAATGTTTTTTGTTTGCTTATGCATAACAGAATGGCATATATTATTTATGACGAAAATTTAGATTCTCGCAAGTATTTGCAAATTATAAACTCCGTTGTGAGTAATTTCTTAGAAGAGTTGCCACTAAATGAAAGAGTTTCCTGCTGGTATCAATTAGACGGGCTACCCGCGCATTGTACACATAACGTTTCTCAAGAGCTTGGTCACCTTTTTGAAAACAGATGGATTCGTCGAAACGGACCTTTAGAACGGCCGCCTATATCCCCTGACCTTACTCCGTTAGATTTTTATTTTTGGGGCATGGTTAAGTCGAGAGTGTACAAAACTTCGGTAAATTCTAAAGAAGAACTTCAACGCCGAGTGAACGATGTAATGGCTCATATTTCACCGGACGAAATCGAAAGAGCAACTACACTAGAAGTGCGTAAAAGATTGCATAAGTGTGTGAATGTAGATGGTCGGCATTTCGAACATTTGTTGTAATTACTCGGATTTATGTTTTTGAACTTTGAACTTTTTGCATTTTGTGGTTGTTAATATTATTATTTTTATTGTTGTTGTTGTTATTAATGTTATTAAGTTTATTGTTTGTTATGTTATTTTAATTGTTTATTACATAAGTGTGTGTTTTGAAGATGTTTTCATAGTTTCTTTTATAACACTGTTCTATTTGTCTTGGTGCATACTTCCTATTTAAAATTTGCCTATTTTAGATTTTTACTGATGCTAACTGTTAAGCAACCAACCCACATTATAATGAAATGCAAAAACACCGCCAAAATAAGTTAATGTCTACTTCCGGTATAACCGGAGGTCAAAAACAAATAGTTTTTTCAAAATTTCTCAACAACTATTACACAGAGATATCTACACCATTATATTGAACGAAATGGTATTTTAATGTCTATCTAATGGCATAAAAACAAATGCATGCTTCTATTTAAAAAAATCAAGTTATCCATGCTTGAAATTCTCGAAACTCAAAGTGCTATATTTTTGTGACGCTTAGGGCACAATAGTCAAAGTTAACGATGCAGATAGTGTCGTTCTGGCCCTATACAACCATGAAAACCGCAATTCGTTATCTTTTGTGTTTCCAAAGATATTGCTAATTTTTTGGAGCACTGCAAACGTAATTTTTTTAACAAAATGTCAAATAACGCCAAAACGGCTGATCTTAGACCATAAGTGTTATTAATAAAGTCGCACTAGAATTTATTAAGAAATCAAAAAATGCAATAATATACAGGGTGTTCCATTTAAAATAAGTGCAAAAATGTTGAAAATATTTTAAAAAAAGAGTTCCTATGCCATTTTATATATTACCAAACTTTCAAATTTTTATTTTAATAATTTCGCCGAAAACGCCTAATGAACCACTTACGTAAATCACCCTGTATATAAATCTATATATACTCGTATCTAGAGAAATTTTTGTTCATCTATGAATATTTTGACAGTCACATAGATATTTTACTTTCTGGCAACACTGATCACGAAGTAAACTTCGATGGTGTAACATTCAACTAGCGATGTCCACATGTGTAAGTATTTTGATGTCGCTTCATATTAATAATGAATAATAGTTTTCTGGAAGTTATTAAATAATAATAATAAAACACTGGTTTTTATCCTACTTTCAATTTTAATTTTTGGGAAAGCCAAATGCCAGCATTTCCACTGCCAGCGGCCTTCTTCAGTAGCTTAACAAGTATAACTAAATTAAAACACTAAAGACATTTTGACATATTGTAAACACATACAGAGTTGTGTGGTGTGGGAAAATAATTTAATTAAATTTTGATTTTTGACTTTACTATTGCAATAAGTGGGTTAAGGGTGTGAGATCCGTATTTAACAGATGGTTAGAATTGTGTTTCATGTAAATGGCCTCTAAGGGGTTCAAGTTGGTGCGTGCTGATGTTTTTATATTCTTCACGTTGGTTATATTAAATTTGTAACCTGTTTCAATATTATGTAGTGCTAGTGCAAATTTTTCTCCATTTCTATTGTTTACGTGGTACATATGTTCTTTGAATCTAATACTTGGATTAGGTTTTGTTTGGCCAATGTACGTTTTTGGACAGTTACAGCATTTAATTTAATAAATTCCGGATTTATTTAACAGGTCTTCTTTATCAAGGGTGTTGCCTAATAAGTTTCTTAATGTGTAGTTGTTACCTAAAGCAAGAGTAATATTAAGTTTAGAAATTTATGTTCTATTAAAGAATGGTATGTAAATTTTCTATGGAATATGGTTTCTTTTTCAGGGCTAAGATGCGTGTGAAATTGCAATTTTAATTTATATTTGTTTAATACCTTTTTTGTATCCGTTTGAGTTGGCTAAATTATAAATATATGACAGTTCGCTTCTGTAATTTGCTGTCGATATTGGAACATTTAGTAATCTATGTATCAAACTATTAAAGACGGACATTTTGTACTTGAATGGCGTACAAGAACTGTTTTTGATGTAATTATCTGTATGTCGGTTTTCTGTAAATATTAAACGTGATTCTATCATCCTTTCTTGATACTGTTAAATCTAGAAATGGTAATTGGGAATTATTTTCTAGTTCAAAAGTGAAATTTATTGATTGATATAATGAATTCAATTTTTGTGTAAAATCATCAATATTGTCTATTATGGCAAAAATATCGTCTACATATCTATACCACAATATCGGAAATTCATTTGTAATTTTAAGATTATTTTCCAAGTAGCTTAAAAAAGAGGGTTTTCCACTGCCAATCCAAATTTTTTTTATAAAATTTTTGATTACATATAAAAGGGTTTTGTTCGATGCACAGTTTTGTTAGCTTCAAGTATTCGTCAATGACCACTCTATCGAGTTTATTTTGTTCAAGAAAATCTTCCAAAAATTCTAAAGCTTGAGGTACTGGTACGCTATTGAACAATGATTCGACATCAAAAGATATTAGTCTGTGATTAGGTTTAATATCAAAATCTTTTAAACTACTCATTAAATCTAGGGAATTTTTGATCAAACAGTCATCATTTAGTGTTAATTTACTGAAATTATTAACCAACTACTTTGCTAATTGGTAATTTGAACAGTTTACGTTTGAGACTATGAGGCGATACTTATTACCTGGCTTATGAATTTTTGGTAGAGTATAGCCTTTGAATATCAACGGATTTTTTAACTTTAACTTGTATTTAAGATTACTGTTTATTAATAAACTGCAACTGTTCAAAGTATCATTAACCTATTTTATAAATTTTTTTAATGGATTTTTTGCTTATTACATCGTTTGTAACATAGAAGTAAGGTCATTAAAATAATCATCTTTTCTTATAATAACTATGGAATTTCCCTTATCGGCTATTACATAAAAACAACTCTTACCTTTTAAACTTTTGTGTGCGAAGGAATGCACATTGTCTCTGATATTTTTCATGTATTTCTTTCTCTAAATTTTTTTTGCTTTTTTTCTTACTTTGTATTAAGCTTTAAACATCAAAGATGCAACCTCTGCAAAAATAAGATCCCTTTGATGATGCCACCTGCTGTATATTCTGAACTGAAAATATATCTAATGAAATGATTTAGTTCGTTTTTTTAAATCATGTAGGCAATAATATTTAATCAATTGCTATGTATAAAAAGACGTTAATAATAAACATCTTTATTCTACAACTGTTATTTCATACAGATTTATGTTATATTTAGAATGCATCTGTATCTGCATTTTCAACCCCAGACTTGCAAAATATCACATTCCTAATAATTTTTGCACTCCTAACACACAGTTCCCCAAAGGAAATAAGAAAAAACTATTTTTAATTCCATCTCTATCACAAAACGGAAAATAAGGTAACCAAACAAGTTACACATCTTTATCATTTGAATACTGAAACAGATTGAATGTAAATTTTATCCACTATAATTACTGATGTTCTTCTTGTGATTTTTGCTGGTCAAGTGTTGGCTGAACTGGCTTTCCGAATTCAATGTCATGTCACAGATTTTACAGTAGAACTGGCCAGATGGAGTGCGGAATGCGGAGAGGTCTTGTGTGGCTGTGACAGCTTCAAACTCTTTAACGTAACTGTGCACTTCTGGCTGGCCCATTGCAGCTGTAAACATAAACTGCTATTAAGGCACAAATGATAGCTTCTTTTGGAGTTTCAAATTAAACACTTGTCTTTGATGGAAGAATGGGCAAGTTTAGTGTAATCGAAATTTCGTGTTTTAGTACAATTAAGATCTTCTCAATGATATATGAAATAAATCCACCCAAACTGTTTGCAAAAAAAATTATTCTTGGTGTCTAAAGTTAACTAATTTTAAACGAGAATTTGAATGCTGAAACGTCACAAATGAAACAGAAATGCACAATTGACAACAAAGCTACCAGCTACGGTTTGTTAGTTGTCAACAAGTGTCGCCGATGTAAATACAGTAAATGATTCATGCATCCAGGGCGCTTAACGAAATTAGCGATTAAATCAATTTGCCGCCTCTCAGAAAAGTGACGTATACTTATCATCTGTCGGTTTTTGAATAATTTGATATATTTTAATAAGAGAAACGCTTGAGAGTGTGTATTTTCAACATATTCTACAGTGTTGAGTGGGATAATTAACTTTAAGGTTGCAGAAAGCTCACATTTCGGTACTAACACCGTGCATATTGTAGCTTGGCAGCACTGGCAGCAGTTACAAAAAGGCGGCACATAGAATTCCGAAATCAACACCGCCCAGGTTGCTTGAATTATTTATTAGCTGTGAGCCGAATCAAACGAATCAAGGCATGAGCCGTTCAATTTGTGGGGGTGAGATTCAGAATGCTGTCCGTTGGATGTGGAAGTAAAACTATGCTAGAAATAAATATGAATGAATAAAATTCTATTAAAAATGGACTGCCATATGCAGATTTTAGTACACTTGCAAGCAACGATCTATGAGACTCATTATACGAACAGCCAATTACCGCTCACAATGGTTTACAAGTATTACCTGAAGCTGTCGTAAATAACAGACGGGTTCAGCACGCTCCACTGTTTTGCAGCAGAGTGGACCGTATCCAAAAATTGTCTTTAGGCACGAGATGAAAATGGTTTCGTTCCTGGAGCCCTGTATCTTGGATGCAAAAACTTAAAAGAAGCAAGCGCCTATTATCATTCTGATATGAATGCGGAAGTGTTTGAAAATTGGTTTAAAAACATTTTATTTCCCAATTTGCCACCAAACAGCATCATAGTAATGGACAACGCTAGTTACCATTCGGAGCAACTGGATAAAATTCCAAATATAACAACTAATAAGGCAACCATTCAAGGGTTTTTAAGAAAAGAAGATTTATATTTCGAAGAGGACTACACAAAAAAACAATTGTTAGAAGTGCTTGGCACAAATAAAATTTCGAAAAATTTAAAATTGATATTCTCGCTTCTGAATGTGGACACACCATTCTAGGATTACTCCCATATCATTGAATTTTCAACCCCATTGAAATGATATGGGGGTGATTGAAAAAAAGAATTCGACGAGGGAACACCGGTGGAAAATTCAGCAATGAAATGGTGCTAAAAATTAGATATGAAGCTGAAGTAACAAGTGTTGATGCATGGAGAAATTCAGTGCGACATGTACTGGACATTGAAAATTGGTACAGAGAGAATCATGTACAAGAATTAATAATAGAAAAAAGTTAATCGTGATTTTAGCAGTGAAATGATAGTGAGTAATGTTTTTAATTTGTGACTTTCTTGTAATGTGCTTATTAACAAGCTGTAATAAACATAATAGATACCGTGTATAAATYTTATTGTGCACTATTGTAAMTTTTTTCTAACAAATGTAAATAATTTTATACTTACTAATTTGTAATTTTTTATATTAAATTTGTATACAATCGTTATGATGTGCAAAGGCTTTTATTTTATACATTGTAAAATTTAAACCCAATACAGTATCACATAAAAATAGGTCGCGGATCGTGCCAGTTAGCATCAGGTCTGCATTAAATAAAATTTGTTATAAAATCTTCTGTGTTTTATTGATTACTAAATTATCACAAATAACAAATTTCAAAAATTTTAGTGGAAAAGTTAAAATTTAGCCAGGAATTTTGAGGCGTATCACTAATCCCAATAGTTTAGGACGGCCAACCATAAGGCTGTAAAAACCCTCATTTACAATACAATAGCTTACAACGGCCGACCATCCAGCTGTAACACCCTCTGTATAAGTCAGTGTCATAGATTGTTGCTAGCAAGTATAGGAGTTTAATGCCAATCACTATTGAATTTGGAAATATACAGCTGTGAAAAAATAATTTTTATGTTTATTTACCATGCACCGCCACTGTACTGGTAGTAGCGTTAGCAGCAGTAGGCTCAACTGTTACTCCAAGTGTTCGTAATTTCTTCTTATGCCTTTGTCCATTATAGTGCATTTCCATTTGTTGAGGTGAAGTCACACTGACTTGACAAAGATCACATCGTAAATTGGGCTTGTTAACTTCATTCATGTTATCATAGGAAGGTTCTTGCTTAGGAAGAATGAAATCTTGGCCGAAACCATCACGTCCTGTCGGATCCCCTTTGGCAGGAGTACTACAGAAAAAAAATGTTATAATAAATTTTTCAAACAATTTTGTGATTATTTACGTTCTAATCCACTTCCCACTAGAGTCATAATATCCTTTACCAGCTGGCGTTTTCTTTCCAGCTAACACCCTGAAAACACAAACAATTAATTCACTTTGCATTTCTTTCATTACAGAGCAAAAACACGTAACAGATTTAATTTTAACTATTGTGTTACCTTTGATGATTTTTACCCATGTAATGTGATTCAGCATGTAAGCGACCGGTCAAGGGTAGATCACACACATCACAGTGATAATATTTCGGATCATTATCATCCTAAAAATACGCTGGGATTAATGAAATAACACAATCTCAAAATTAAATACTCATTACTGTGCAATTGGGTATTTGCCATGTATTTATATTTTATTAAATTGCATATTAATAGGTAGCATCTAATGCACAAAACCTGTGACAGCTTATAAATTCGAAAAAATGAATTGTAAGGTGTATTTTTAATATTAAAAATGTGAATATTTAAAGGGACCACCAAAACGCGAACATATTGGTCGTGATGTCAGGTGTCTTACATCTGGGGTCAGTGCGTCACGCGTTAGCCTCAGCCCGTCAACTTATCAGTTTGTTGTTTGCGTTCATTTTGTGACAAGAGAATTAAAATACGCCAAGAATTATGTTATGGAATTTGTGTACAGCGACGAGTGGTTCAACATGGCGGAGATGAGGAACGTAAAAGCAAAAGCAACAGCATAAGTGAACTTTTTATCAAATTAACGTAGCATTGATAATTTGATCACAGTGGGTTGTTGGAAACATACTGTTTGTAAACATAAAAATGTAAGAATCAAAAATGTACCCTAAACTTGACATTTATTTTAGAGGTCAGAATAAATATAAATTGCCATTTATTTTCGGGGCTCTTGTGGTTCGTTGCCGGTCTGGCTAACAGTCGAATATATGGGGAACAACGTCGTTTTTTATTATAACATTTCCCTTTATCAACTTAAAACGCATATAATTTTTTTCGAATTTCAGACCTGAAATTCTCTTCCTACAAATATTTTTTTGTTTTTTCTAACATGGCATACGATATATATGCACTTCAAGATTCATTTTACGTAATTTTCAAAAAAAATGATAATACCCAATTGAAATTGTTATAGGCTGAAAGACTCTTCACAAGTCATCTTGGGTATGTTAGGATTGTGAATGTGTGTGTGCATAATGAGCAATAAACTTTTACAGCTGAATAATTTATATTATATATAGTTACATGAAAACTATGTCTAAAGTGAGCGCTGCATATTCTAAAATATATATTAAATATAAATTAATTAATATGCAGACTATACAATATGATACTTTCTAAACTGTCAAATCAGTCAAGAAGACATGGGTATGTTTATTCTGCTAAATAATTTTTTTATACACATTATTTTATTATGTGTGTATATGCATAAAATTGAAAAACTGAGTTTGGTATACACCCCATATCATAATATATTCTGTAATACACAATCATTACACAACTTTTAAATTTTTATCTTTGTCTTAACTGTCTAATATTATTGGTAATCCATTATATAAGAAATACCAATCTTTGTTATAATGGCTATGTATCTGTGTGTGACTTAAACTACCCTACTTATCTTAGGACATGTTTAATACTTGCTAGCTATAATATTTCAACTATACTAACCTGTACATCTATCACATCTTAAAATCAAAGGTAACACTTGGTTTTGTTGTTTTTGTATTAAATTAAGCTCAATGGTTTGGCATAAATAATACTGTATAACAATAGATATACAATGCGTCTTTCCCTGTTATGAGAATATGCATGTTTTAAAATTTAACCTATGATCTAATCCTATACCTAAATTTTAACAGTGTTCCTTTTATATTAATAGTTCTTGTTCCTACATGTTTTATAATTTTAATTATTGTCTACAAAATTTTTTATTTTGTGGTTAGTTGGTTTGTGCTTTTTGCCAACATCACAATTTGGCATATGCTAATCCTTGTAAAAAAATGTAATTAAAGCCAAACTGTTTTCTTAAAAAAATGCTCCATTTTGATTAAAAATTTAATCATTTAAACAATAAAAGAAATATACCTTTAACAAACTGTTCAGTAACATACACATTTCAATGAATGTATATTATAACATATTTTTTGCATGAAGCAAAAACTTACCACTTTATCCTTTTTGGCTGAAACTACTTTTGCTCTTTTATGAAGGGGTTCTCCAGTTTTTTCTGAATAGTCAATCAGCCATTTTTTAATCTTCTTCTCGTGATTTTTTCCCTTGTAGTGGGCCTTTGCCATGACACTACTGCTTAATTGCATTTGACATAATTTGCAATAAAGTGGCTGAAATAACTGAGTCAGTTCCTTGGGCAACGATGAATCAGTATAAGTATCAGAAAGATATTGAGCGTCTGTGAAAGATAAATAACATTATTTGAAATGAACTTTAATAAACATTACGTTTATGTAAGTGATATGGTCAAACCATAAACACCCTGGAATTACAACGGATTAAGTTCATAAACAAACACACATCTCAAGTTACGAATGTGTACTGGCATCAATTTCATCGACAGGATAATGGCAAATTATTGTGGACCCACTTAGGAAGACTGCATTCAAGATTCCAAAAAAATGCATATCAAACAATTGATTATCTGGTAGATAAACAAATCAGAGTTTGCCGAATGAAAATATTCTTCGGTATGTACGTTCCCTGAATGCGTCAAAATTCCACCATGGCTTTCCTGTGGGATTTGAAGCTTAGTCAAATCTGAACGATAAACTGACTAGATTTGAAGGATGACTAGACTTGACCTATAAACTGAATGGACTTGAGGGATGGCCAAGACCTGACCAGTGTTTGCCGTGGTGGAATCTGTCATACATACCGAATATTGAGCATTATAAAAAAAAATAAGTGGGTAACTCTAACTCTAATTCAATATCTACTTCAGCCAGTTATACAAATAAAAATGTATTTGATCCATTTGTTTCTAATTAAAATAATATTAACATTTTCCAACTTGGGAAGAATTTTCAGCAAGCTCTCATTACGCATTTAATCATAAGAAACTTCACATTTTTGTTGCTTACATGTCGCTCCAGTGCTCGCACACTTCTTATTCTTCGGTTCTTCCCTGTACTGCTGCAGGGTGTTGATTATGCCAGCTTGTAGTTGTTGATAAGCCGTAGGGGCAGTGTTGATTCCTACATAATAACTTGCATTGTAAAGACCATGTCCATACCATAATCCATAAAAATCACCTGTCTGCTGATATCCCTGCGTAGGATAGTTCACGTAGGTGTTGTCTAGCACAGGTGTCGGTTTTACATCGGTAGATTCTTCAGTTTCTTCATGTTTTCGTTTCGGAATTGTGAAGTTTTCCAGACTTTTCTCTGGAAGAACTGGGAAATCACTTAAAATTGGGTCTGTTGAGAGCACAGATAAATTACCTGTTTTAAGAATAACTTCTGTTGATTCTGCCATTGTTTCCTAGTTTTTCTTAGTTATGTGCAATCAAAATTAAAAATGCTTTTAAGTGCCTTAACACTAATACCGGCAACTGACCGTCAGTCGGTGTCAAATTGAAACTAAAACTGACATTTTGGGTTTTGTTTTATTGTCAATTAACAAATGAGAAATGACAATAGGTTTCATGGCAACTGTCATAATAATATTTCGATATTCGTAAATTGACAGAGTAAACGTTGCCATATATTTCATTATTACAGAAAATTATGTATAAAATCTAGTCAGTAAACAAGAGTGTAACTGTACTGTAAATAATATAATGAAAACATAAAAAGTAGTTACATGGTTTATACTGTACTAATTTTTATACAATTAGTAAATCGGTAATTTCATTCATAGTATACAGAGAAACTGTGTAGTTTATAGACCACCTCTTGAACGGGCTAGTTGAACAGGTTGCATATGCGCAGATATTTCTTCAGGTTGTTTTACGATAATTCGGTAATTGCTGAATAAAGTAATTCTATTCCTTTGATTCACAGATATCTTCCCCAGTTTGACTGGTCAAAGATCGAACAAATTCTAAAAGAAGTCAAAACGAAATTATGGCAGCAGATTTTTCCAGAAGAGACCCATACCTTCAATAACATTACGCTTCTTGCGATTATGTTCTTTGGCTTCCTCGACGGTTTTTTCAAAATCTTCGTATTTCCCGGTCTTGTAGTAGGCTTTGGCTAGTAGCAAATGAGCTCTCAAAGAATCTTCCTTCAGTCTCAAGGCCTTTTGGGCATCTTCAATTGCAGGCTCATAGAGATCAAGTTTAAGTTCGGTGACACATCTGTCCAAATAAATTTGGGGATTATCTTTTACTTGATCTAACGCCTGAAAACATTTTTTGTTAGCAACAAATCACGTTTATGTGGCCCGATGAAGATGCACATTTTCTTGTAGCTTATGAGGCCAAATGAAAAATTCATTTTGCAAAATTGCCAGGAAAATATATAGCATATTACTGCTTTGATCTTTGATTTGGCCTTTGATCATTGTTGTTGTACGAGGGTCCTGTCAAAATTTCTGCACACAAAAACACAGCTCGCAAATGAAATGTATAATTTTAAAAATTGCAATAAAGTCGTTCAATATCCTTGCATATCCAAAGCACGTTGCCATCGCTTCGGCAGTAAGGTAATGACGTTAAGATAAGAGAGGCATTTACTTGGAGCGATCGGGCAGAAATGTAAACTATGCAACCCATATTACCAGCGGGACATGGGACGTAAGAGGGTAGCCGATAGGTTGAAATCACGCAAAGATCGTACGAGCAACAGACGGGCTAAACTAATATTCGGAAAATTGCTGACTGCAGTGTGTGCATAAAAAAGTAAGCATGATATTAGTAACTTACTATGATATTATACAAAGTTATTCAAAATATGGAAAAACCCATTTATTTCTGTAAATATGAACTATATAACATTTTATTCTAACTGCATGTCGACTATGATTTCTGGAGGAACTTTTATAATAATTTGCCTTCCGCCTCCCCATTCCTTCAGCAGACAGTAAATTAATGTGAAAGAGCTTTTAACATTAAACTTGTCACGTGTAATTCAAGGGCGGATCCAGTGGGGGGGTCATGGGGGTCATGACCCCCCCCCTGGGCCTGGGCTGGGTGTAGTACTTTCTTTGATGGCGAGTGCCTACATCCACTAACAACAAGCACTATTATCCGTTTTAATAAAAAAATTACAACGTCGCAATTTAATCCCAGAGTAACGAGTAGCAACATAATTTTGGAAGAAAATTGTATGACAGCATTGGATTTTTGACAGTTTAACTGTTTAGAACACGTGACTTTCGAAATGTCGATGGAAGGGGTATACATAAAAATAATGGTACTTCTAACGCTCTGTCATAGAAATCCCATTACTTAATACTAATGTCAATCACTAGAGCTGAGACTTTTGATTCGAATCAAATCATTCCTTCAATCGCGTAGATTCGAATCATTCAAATCGTTCATGAATCATTACCAAAAAAGAGTTACCGAGCTGTAAGCCCTTGTTAAAGAGAGTTGCAAAGTGCCTAACGCTACCAGTAACTGTAGCAGTGTTAACTTTTTGATTTTTTTTATTTACTATTGCTTTAACGATAAAAAAAATCATACCTAACAAATCAGTGTGTATAGTAGAATTGTAATGGTTTGATATTTGCTGATAATTATTATACCCTTCTTTCAGTGATGGATATTTACGCGTAATATCTAATTTTCTAGATAAAGCACTTTGGCGTAGGTTTTTGAGTAAAAAATATAGATGAGTATATTATGGCTAAAGTCTATTAGGTACATGCTAAAACTAAAATGGTAGTTAATTTGTTTCTAATTTCTCCGTTTTGTTGACTTTTCCATTAGTCGAATATATTGAAATTTTTAAAATTTCATAAAAATTTCCGGATCACATACTTGTTTAACATATATTAGCAAGTAATCGGGGTAACCAAACGATTTTCCTACTTCTTTGGAACACAAAAGATTACATTAGTTGAGAGTACAGTTGCAAACCGCATTATTCTTACATTCCGCATTTCTCAAACGGCACAACTAGGTTGTTTTTAATTGATTTAGGTTTTTTTGTGCATCATGCATGAACCCTAATTCAAGTTTAAACGATTGATTCATTAGCTGTGAGTCGAATCAAACGCATCAAGGCATGAATCGTTAAAATCGAACGACTCGCTTAAAAGAACGACCCAACTTTAGCAGTACGTTTTAAGTTTCTACGGTTTCCTATGCGCGCATTGCCTGCCCGTCGGAAGCCATATTGAATGGTGTAATCCTAAAAAGTCTAAAGGAGGTTATATTTTAATCTATCGTGTGTCACGTAGTGCTTTTATATCGTTTTCTTTGCATAAAAGATGGCTTGTTTTTGTAAATTTGCTAATAAAAACGAAAGCACAGCTAATAATTAATTAATATCAACCCTTAGTGCCTTACCTGTGACGATTTTATTTTTTTACCATTCATTGTTTTCACCATTACTAAAATCCGAATTCATTTCTTTAATGAGATAAAAACAACACGTGACTGTTGGTTTCATTTGTGCACTCAATGAATTTTTGATTTTTTGAACTGGACTCCGCGTTTAGAGAAACATACCGACTGAAGTGGATTAAAGTCACAATTGGTTTTACGAGAAGAAAAAAAACCGAAAAATTAATTTTGCTATTTGATAAAAATTATTTTGACTTATAGCAATAAAATACTATTTCTTTTTCAATTAGATTATTTTAATAAAATTGTAGGCTCTCCTGACTAGGTGACCCCCCCCCTGATTTGAAAGCTGGATCCGTCCTTGGTGTAATTAGACATACAATCTTAGAAATCCAGTCATATCGGAATAGATCGTATCCGCTCGATCATTCCCGACAGGATTGTATCTTAGCCTCCCTGTTCACTGGATACCACGCGACGGACCTAGTGGGGATGGGCATTCGCATTCCGCTCTTGTAACGGACTCGTGCGAAAGGGTTTGCGGTTTTAGATTTTTTGAATGCTTTTACTCATTTATCGCGCTCATGTTTTTGGTAGTGTACAAAGAAATATGTAGCTACAACGTGGAGTTAGAATTTTTCGTTTATGTGCCTTAGTTTTCGAGAAATAGCTCGCCAAAAATACGCATTTTTAAGCAAAATATAACAACAAATATTTACATTACCGTACGAAATTCAGAAAAAAGTCGAACTCTACGTTGTAGCTCCATCTTTTGTCATTGCCATGTCGAAATTTCACTTCGAAAAAGTTTCGAATAACTCGGTAAAATGTAAGACGGTAGGTGCTTAAAATGACCCGATTCGCTCTAGGTAAACGCCCCTCTTAAATATATACCTATGCCATTTTTTTGTAAAGATGTTACAGCAGTTGCATACGTTGTTGCAGTCAATAAATCAGACTTTACGAAATACACTTTTTCACTGGAGGAACAAAACGAAATATGGAGGACTCATGTCAAGGCTGTACGGGGATGTGGGAGAATTTCACCGTAGTTCTTCTCGCAAACTCCTTTGACTGACACTGCTTTATGCGATCAAGCGTTATCGCGCAAGAAGATTACGGTACTGTCTTTCTATCTTGTGTACACTTTTGGGATCATGCATTTAAATTTTCCACAAAGAAGACAAATACATTTGTCCTKTGGTATTTGTCTATTGCTTCTTCGTCCATGCGGTCTTCTTCTATTATTGTAGCCACAATAGCAGCAAAGGTATTGTCGGAAGCAGTATGAGGTCTCCAACTTCTGTGGTCGTCTTTAACACTAGTACAACGTTCTGGAATGCTTACTTTATCAAGTTACTGGTGAACTATCCACTCCTGGCAAGGTTCTTGTAACGCACCGTGAATTTCAGCAACCGTTGTTTCGCGCAGTGTTTAAATTTTGATATAAGCACATTAATCCGCTACAGTGACCCGTTCCATTGCATCAAACTACGCTGATTTGAGAATCTTTTACAAATAAATTGAATTACCCTCACTCTATTATTATAATTAAATGATGTCCCAATGAAAAACTTTTATAATTTGACAGCACTTGTTTGTTTTTCACCATCGCAAGTTCAGCGTCAGCTTGATATGTGCAGGAATTATACATGACCCTCGTAGATGCGGCAGGTAGGTACTATTGATTGTAAATGGAAATAGTATTAAATTAAAAAATGGGTATAATAAATTACTTTGTTATAACAGCACAAAGCCTTTTCATATTCGCCCCTTTTAAACGCTAAGCTGGCTTGTTTCTTAAATGTTTCGCACTTTTCCGTCCTTATCTTTCGGTCCTTGTATCTTCTATCGGCGTCTCTTGAGACTTCAGCCATAAAAGCCTCTAAAAGAAAAACTGTTATTGTTTCATTCTGGCACATCGGAAAGAAAAAAATCCGATGTATGCAGTAGCAGACATAGTGCATATCTTTCAAGCAACGCATTTATTTGGTAAGGATGTAATAGAGATAATAATGATGTAGTAATTGATTCAGCAATAATAGCAAATAACAGGGACTATGTTTGTATCTACAGTCAGAATCAAATGGTAGAACATGGTAGCTCCGAGTGTGCGGGATTTTTTTATTTTCTTGTAGTACGTTTGTTTTAAATTTTTAAATATCATGCAACAAACTAAACGTTCTACCTGCGTATACCGGCAATAAATACGAGTATTTACTGGTATTTGTTTAGATATTTATCACTCAAATAATGGGTTCTAAATCTCAACCATCAATAGTCTTTCTCGTTTTCTCTCAAGGTTAGTAGCTGTTCTCGTTTTGAAGTTATTAGGAAAATAGGTATACACACCACACATAATCAAGCAACCATTTTTTAATAGTAGTTGAGTTTAACTTGCACTTCTAATGACTCATACAATTGTAATTTTTTATGTTTATTAATAGTTGCTTAAAAGTAATTTGCAATGTCCTAATGCCCGGCAGGTTCAGCACTACCAATTGTCATTGCTTGTGTAGACGCTTCTGGTTTCGAAAGATAGAACGACCTTTAAGTCAAACATTCGGTCCATCCAACAGAAAAATCCAAAACTTTGTTAATGCAATTCGGTATACCCTATTGCCCGGCGGGTCCTGCATAGTCAGGTCATGAATGTCGAACTATACATGCCAACATACGCGTATTTCCGTTCCTCAGCATTTGCATTTGTATACATACAATATCTCAATGCAGTGCTGGTCTAGACAAAGCAATACATGACCTCTGCATTTGACGAAAGATAGGTACTACTCGATCCATCCATCTTGTTAATGTAACGCTTATTGTTTTTTTTTATAACGTATCATTATTGTCTGACAGTGCCAGACTCAGTGGACAGAAGGGAATACCAAGTTACTTTGGCTAAACGTATCACCAAATGCTAGGTTTCCTGTAACAAAGCCAGGCACGGAGAAAACAGCTAGGCGTGTATTGCTTTCTATTCGACTCATCTGTTGGATGGATGGAGCAAATGTATCACCGAAAGGACGATTTATCTTTAGAAGCTAAGTGCAGAAGTCATGTAAAGCCTTGCATAACGTATTCTGATGAGTAAATGCAATACCTGCCGGACAAAAGGGGATGCAGAGTTACATTAAAAGTGTTGGATTTATCTATTAGATAGATGGACACAGTCTATCAACCACTAATGGTCGATCTATCTTTCGAAGCCAAGTGCAGATGTCACGTATTGCCTTGTCTAGACTAGCATTGACAACCGGTACTGCCAAACCTACCATTACATCAAATTACATCACCAAGTACAGAGGAAAGTGACTAGGCTAGGCTCATTACCATTTTCTGGTAAAACTTGTAAATTGTAATGCTCTACACACGTGCTTAGTGTATATGTTAAGCTATTCAACAATACATTCTAGCTTAATGTAATTTTGGTTTGAAAATATTCTTTTAACACTAAAAAATTACACCAAAGATTGAATTCCTTTATGCAAGTTATGACCATGGATAAAGACAAGACAAATAGATTGGAATCTCTCAGTGGTGGGGGGTGACCATACGGATTAGTTTAGCCTAGTGACACGGCAGAGTCTTGGCGCTAGCATCTGCTTACAGTACAGTGACTTTATAAAGTCACTGTACTTATACTTACAGTTGGCGGTATTGTTATTTGACAGTTGTATCAGGACCAGTTTGTCAAGAACCTCTATCAGCACAAATATTTCAAATTTAAAATGTAATCATTTGTTCATAGTAATAACAATCACATTTAGTTTGCATAAGACATTCTCGAACTGCTGGATGTGTAAACAGTTAGTAATTTCTACTAAAAAGCGAGTTTTGCCAGTTACGAGTGAGGAGGTGAGTTCTACTAGTTTTTGTAGAAATATATCTCAATAACTGCATGGAAGTTACTATATAGACTTATTTCTCGATAAAGTTGTTCACACTTTAAGTGATGTAGGCAGGTACACTTCCTTAAGAATTAAACAAAATGTTAATGTTTAATAGCGAGTCGATTTGAACTTGTATGGATGAGGAGCAATTTTATTATATTTTCAAGCATCATTTAACCATGCATTCTAGGATATCTAACTGGTCATTGCAAATCCGCTTTCAGTCATTTACAGCTTTAAGCAATGCAATTTTATCCACCCAGATGCAAATTCGCTCATTTAGGGGGGCAGTAGAGTCCTAGTAAATATAGCGTCCTGATGATATATATTGCTGGGTCCGTAAAGTAATTTATTATATCCGAGTTTTATGATACCACTATTATATAATATAATAATATAGGCCCTTTGGAAATATTTTTATTTACAATGAAGGTCTGTTTAAAAAATGCATACTTGTTTCAGATGTAACAGATATGACTGAAACGCATTGAAAACTACAAAATAGTTTGGATGAAAAGATAGCTTATCTGCGCTATGGAGAAAAAAACTTAAACGAAGTCGTCCACCATATTTCTGTTTATAAATTGTACATGTATGATCATTATAATTACTTGTGAATACCAAACGGCTTTTGTTTTGTTTATCATCAATTAATTGCAAATTATTAGTACTTCATCTCTTACTTAATTTGCAGGTAGTTTATTCCATCGCCGTTTGAAGTTATCTGACAAGTAACTTTGAAGAGGTAGTAATGGAACAAACTAGGTGCAAATTAGAAAGAAATTAAAAGAAAATAAAAAAATATGACTTGCATGTTGTTGCTGCACCATTTAAAGCAGTTTCCTAAGTTATGGACTTGGCATATTCGTGTGCAGTTTAGCCTAATGATACTGCAGGCGCTTTATATGAACCTACCCCCACCATTAGAGTTTTCCCATCTATTTATTTTGACCTTGTCTATGGTTATGACAACTTGGATTGTTTTGATCAGGGATCTTGATCTTGACGTACCGCAGCGAAATGGCCGACATCTATGGCTATGCTGAGTTTCATTTTCATCATAGATTTTAGAACATTGGATATAAATGGTATCTTAACATACGGTTATTAAGAGGCTTTAAATATGCTTGAAATATTTTTATGCATTTTATCATGCTATTTGTACAATTGTTTATTCTTTTTGGTTGTTTTTGCGAACGGCAAATGAATTTTTCATACTTACCTTGGGACATGGTGCTAGGATCTTCATTCCTTTTAAGAGCATTCCAATTTATAACAGATTTATCGTTTTTAATTCTAAGCTTTATGTTCTCGTCATCGATGTCCTCATTTATTGGTTTCTCCTTCAAATACTGGTCGGCTTCCAAAGTTCCGATCTGCTGCAGTTGTTTGTCGTCAGAGCTCAACTTCTTCACTATTCCACTTATTTCATTGACTTTGTGCATGAAGTTGTTAAATTCTTCATTGATGTCTTCGAGATTCTTGATAGTTTGCATGTTTGGTGGTTGGACTTGTCAGTTTTCGATTATCTGACATACGGTTTATTGGGTGGTTGCGTATTGTTACCTAGCAACTGGAATATTGAACCAACGCAACGAGTGCGGTTCCCAGGATTAATAATTATTGTTACGCGTTAAAAATGTATAGTAAGTTTTATTAATACTATTAATATACAATATTTACAACATTTACTGGTATATTTATGGTTGACAAGTCTGCGAACTAACAGTTGTGTCTAGGTCTACCTAAACCAAAACAGACGTACGATTCCATTTGGACGCCGTCTGATTCAGGTTAAAGCATAAGTACGCGGTATATCTAGAATATAAATAGTTATGTAACTGACACACACATGTACAAATACAAATCGCTACATAAAGCTAAAGGAACATAAATAAAAAATAATTAAATAATATAAATAGGAAGGCTAGTATGATATTCGAGGGATTTTGATTGAAATTTGGCGGGGCTTACACATTTATAAATTAGGTATGTACAGGGTGGCTGAATCGGGGTAAGTGCGTTTTTTTTAGTAAACCACAAAAGTATTGTATCTTGACAAAATGTTGGCACTAAAACGCTTGTGCAACAGAGTATCTTCTTTAATTACTTTCTTCCAAGAACATCTAATTTTTTTAATAAAGTTAACTGAGAATAGGGAAGTAAAGCGTTAAAAACATTTACTAATTTAAGTGATTAACCAAATATATTTTTATGGCAAAAAGCCCATAAAGATCAGGTTAACGTTACCTCTATCTTTTTGAAATAAAATACCCTGTTTTTACACCATATCCCTGTAGCTTATTTGAAGAGCTTTCCAAAACACTGTAGAAATTTATGTTTGTCTCCAAAATTGCATAACTGCTGATGAATATTCGTGAAGCATACTGATATTCATAACTGTGAAAATAATAGATAGTGAGTAACTATGAAATCAAATGATAACGAGCACTAATGGCAATGGTCCAATTATTTAGTTATATATAGTTATTATTAACCGCCTTATCTTGAAATAATGTTTTGTTTATCCTAGATTAAAATCAGACGGTGCAACCTCAACCTGATTTTGAACAAAAATATAACTTCCTATAGTGTTTTGAAAAGCTCTGGAGATAAGCTGCAAGAATATGTTATAAAGAAAGGGGTCTTTATAACTTTTATCAGAAACATGTTTTTCTAAAATGCGTAGTTTCGATATTCCGGGGTTACCATATTTTTTACTCACCCGGCAAAATATGTTGAATATTGGAAGACTTTTTGATAGTAACTTTCTTAACATGCTTAAACTCTAATACTATCAGGGTTCTTAATATTGAGGCCATTCTTCTTTCGTGTCCTTAATAAATTTTATCAAATCAAAATCTTTTAAATAAAAAAATAATAGTTTCATACAAATTTGAATTTAAACACAGACGATCTGTATTGATAACTTGTGTATTAGGTGCCATCATTGCTAGATACCAATGCTAAGCTGTCGTTACTGCAGTGTGATTAGTACAGCACTGTTGTCGAGAAGATAGATTTATTGCCACCGTATAACTTTTGTCTGAAACAATTTATAAACGCGTAGCTTGCAAGATATTTATGTTATAGTTTTTATTGATGGAAGAAATGCCAAACAATAATATATCTAATATTCAAATAGTATTAGAAATAAAAAGCATTTTTCATGTAAAATTTTGATTTATGCTTTTGCTTCCGCGTAAATGTTCCATGCACTTTATCGCTTAGTAGTTTCGTATTGATTTAAACATATTACTACAATTACGGTTGCCCGAACAACAGCATAGGTAAACTAGTCGAGATGGCGTTGTTATTGAGGTTAGCAAAAGTGCAAGTACTTTTCCTTCTGTGGTTTATAAGAAAAGCGCACTTCTGGTTAAGTTTTACATCTCCCAACCAGTAGATGGCACTGCCAATCGGAAGTAACGTACTCCCGTCGTTAGATGGCGCCTTTCGGTCGCCACGTCACAGTCTTTCAAGGTGCCACGCGAAGCAGGGTCGAAATAACTTAAGGTAAAACTAAGGAGTCACATCTCCTGATGTCCATAAATAAAATACTGCACGTCCACAGTCACTGCTCAACAGCACCGGTCGCAGTTTATCTGTTTACCCTGCTGACGTTGAGGTTCTTGAGTTCGGCGTTAGTGAAGACGATCTTTTTGTCGACCATCCTGTTTCTCGGGTCGAAATTCTCTCCCAGGTGCTGGCGCTGGTGCCGTATGTGCCTGGCGTTGGGCGACTCCAGCACGCTGCTGATGGAGGCCAGCCACTCCACGTGCTCCTTGTGCACCTGGCGCTCGGTGTCCTCCTGCATCTTGCGCAGGTTGCAGGCGGAGACGCGCAGCGCGGAGATCTGCAAAGGGTGCGTCATGTTTTCGGGAAATTCGAGGGTGCAGATGTCTATTATTGGTAGCAGTAGTAGGTCACCACGTACGGCTGCTGTTGTATTGCGTCCAAAAAGTCCATTAACTCGTTCAAGTTCGTGCGCATTTCGGGCGGCGTCGATGATAATGGTGGGGATGGGCTTTGGAGTGGCTGTAAAGAGAGATCAAAGGTCAGGGGGTTTTGTTTTGGAATGATTCTCCAAAGAAGCTCGTTAATGCCAATAATTAAATATCTAAATTTACTTCGGTACCTACACAGCTCCTCAAAATGATACGTCACCCCCCGATTTTTTGCGATTTTGTCTTCATTGTAGGTTTATTTAGTGTAAGCTAGCTGACGAATTTCATATTAGTTACCATTACATTAAAGAAATGATACCAAACAAGCATCTAACATGTTTTGTTAGTCCTCTGCGGTCATTAGAGAAAATGGGAAGGCAACAAGGCAAGGCAAACTTTCCCACACGAGCTGAATGCGTCCCTTACCATTAATGAGCTCCAACCGAAATTTCGGTTAAAAAAACGTGGGAACTTTGTGCAGATTTCGCCAATAGCAATTATAGCCACCTGGGTCATCTAAGTTAATTTCTTCTCATCTGACCATACAAACTGGAATTCAAATTTCCTTTCTCAACTCCTCACATTATGAAGATTTGGACGTTTTGATGAGCAAATTCAACCCACCAAGCTTTATGAATGTCCGTATAAGAGCAGGTGTAAGCATTATCTTTGAAAGTCTGATGAATTGGGAGCCGCGGATAGTACCTTCTGGAATGGCCATGACTGCACAAGGAAATAGCTTCGAGGACGTGTAAGGGAGACTGGGGTGCGCTCTAGATACCATGTCTGAATACTAAAGGGAATTGCCTAAAACCGAACCCGTCACAAACACAAGTCAGCGCGTTTCACTTTCGATCAAAGCAAGCCAACAGAAAGCTGAACGTCAACTGGAATAGCAGCGCTCTGGGACACACAGATAAACCAAATTATCTGGGTGTCGTGCTGGATAGGTCGCTAACATACAGATATCGTTGCGAAAAGACTTGTCAAAAAGTCGCTGCTAGAAACAACATCCTAAGGAAACTGGGAAACACCAGATGGGGAGCTGGATCAGGCGTGCTAAAGGTAACCGCCCAAACAAAGCGTTTTTCGACGGAGAGTGTGTTCAGATCGGTACATGCAAAGAAAGTTGACCTGAGCTTAAACGAAACCTGCCGACTAACAGGGTGTAAGAAGCCGACGCCCCTCGGGAATCTATACAGAGTCCCGAATAGCGGCGCATGAGCACACTGAAAGATTTAAGTAGACTTTCGATTAACAATGTATCCTGTGAAACTGTAAGACTTAAATTCCGCAAGAGCTTCCTAAAGAGCAAGTTCAGTGACTCGCCAGAAGATTACACTGTCCTTCAGAAGATCTCTAGCGCCTCTACGTCTAGCTGGAAGATCTGGAGAATACCGAACAGCATCAGGACAGGCGTGATACGGGTAAAGGCAAACCTAATCAAATGGGGCCTCAATGATGAGAAGATGCGGAGAAGTCCAGCACATGGAACATCTTTTGTTGTGTCCTAACTGTCCCATAAAATGTACCCTTGACGACCTGTGGTTCGACAAGAAGGATGCACTAGACGTATCTCAATACTTGGTAGAAAGACTATGAAGGTTTTCCAGACACGAAAAAGTAAAGTAAAGTAAGTGTAGAATGGTCTCCCTTGATATATCGAACTCCAATGAAGCCTAAATCTTACTGCATTACGCGTGTGATGCATGGGCACCGCTTCAAACTACTGTTTAGTGCAATGAGATTAAGGCCTCATTGGAGTTCGATGTATCAAGGGAGACCATTTAGTCACAGCTCTGAACACATCATTTTCACGTCAAAACATCTGAACAAACTTTAATAATGTGAGGAGTTGAGAAAAATAATTTGAAAACATTTGAACTCTAAAGGCAACTCTTGAAGTTCGTTTAATACACAACACAATCAACACCAATAAAATACTTCAACGTTTTTGCAATTGCCACCGCTGAAGATGGTCCTTGTAGGACTAGAATGTACGTTCGGTGTTTAATTTAATTGAATAAAACGTGAAGTATTTTATTGGTGTTAATTGTGGTTTATATAATTTGAAAACATAGTTTGTTATTCACTTTACGTAGTCGGATTAGAAGAAATAAAACTTGGTTGGCTCGTACAGCTATAATTGCTATTGGCGAGATCTACGTAAAATTTCATGTTCTTTTACGTCAATATTTTGGTGGGGGCTTATTAATGGTATGGGGTACATTCAGCTCATGTTGGAATGTTCGCATTCCCTTCCCTTTTCTCAAAAGACCTCGGAGGGGTATTAAAACATGTTAGATGCGTGTATGGTACCATTTTAGGACAACAGAGGGTGTGCTGTTTGTTTATCAACAAGACAAAGCATCGATTCAGATTTCTCACATCACGCCTGTTAGGTTCGCTGCCGTATAGCTAACCTTGGTAGACTGTACGCTCTCCCAATCTAAATACCATCAGTATTAAACAATGGCGTTACAACAACATCCCAGAAATTCAGAATAATATGCAAATACGTTGTAAATATTAAGGGATGGTATATCATTTAGTAGAGGCGTAAAATCAGACTTTTTACTGTAAATCGCGCACTGTAAGTGCAATCAATATTAAATATGGCGGCTAGTTGTTATTTTTTGCGCCCTACATGAATAAATACGATGAAAATGAAATTGCAAAAATCAAGCGTGGCCGTATAATTTCGTCCCGACAAAGTAGACAAAACAGTATATTCTAAGGTAGCATACAGCAGCACAGACGAAATACGGCGAGCGGTAGGGGCTGCACGGATGCGCATTACAGTCCAACACATCCCTAAGACAGTGTTTTTGTCATTAGCAGTGGTGTGTTAAAGCACAGACACATTATTTCAGCGCAATGTCACGCTATACTATGCTTAAAAAAACCTACAGTAATGACTGACTGGACACCATGCATCGTCCTTTGTAATGTATTTCCATTTTTCTTATTTCCTGATGGAATCGTTCACCCTAACCATCGCTAATCGTAACTGACAACATAAAAAGCTCTCAAATATCGAGTTTAAATAATAATGGATGACTTTTGCCAAAATTCGTTCGCCGTATTGGATCGGCCATTTTGAGCTTTGAATATCTGTTTTCACTACCGTAATTAGCAATATCGAAAGTGTAAGAATACAAAAAATGATTTGAGTAAATCTTCTTCATCTTTTGGTCAGCATTTACGATGTCTCGCAGCTAATTTAAAGAAGTTTCCTGTATTGGAGTAATAAGGTATCTGACAGAATCAATCAATTCCAAATTAAAGAAGAACAAATTTAATATTATATACATCATTTCTTCTAAAATGCACCCCTTTTAAATGACCTCATAAAATTTGCTACCTGCCAATATAAAAGGATCTACTAAACCCATTCTAAAAAGTAGACGTAATCAGGCTCTATGAATATTTTTTCTATTATTAGAAATATACTAGCATTGGTATTTGAAATGTTAGGATTTATAACGACTATGTTGCTATCTTGAATTTTGGTAGTAACTGTGGCTACCCTATCCAAAAACTATTTTGTAATAGGTGTATAAWATAGTTTAGATTTTCACAATTGTACACAGTATTAGAAAAATTATAAACTATTTGCCCCCCACCCCAGCAGTCATGGTAGAAAGTTGTTATATAGCTCAAACGATTAAGCACATTTTGAATAGTTATGCACATGTGATGTTTGCATAGCAGTACAGTAATACATTAGTATTTATAATTATCAGCCCCCCCCCATTCCCACTGAGCATGGAAATCTGTCATAAGCTACGTACAAGTATTTTCATTTTTCCATTTTCGGGGGAAAAGTCATCTTCATCATCTTCCCCCACATCTACCAAAAAATTCCTAAACTTTCTATATGATAAAGCGCATTTAGCACAAGAATAATTTTTATTTTTGTACAGCACTACTTGTTGTGGAAAAATATTTAAGTATAATCACCAGAGGAATAACTTCGGATCTATTAATAGTTATAGTTTGAGATTTTGAGCTCTAGGGTAGAAATTTGTAAAACCTAAGCATTTATCGTGTGAAATTATGATAAAATAATAATACACGTTAGAACGGCGCTATTTTAGTTACAACTGTGATGCTTACAATTCAAGGCGTTTTGAAAGTTGCACACCTGCAACATACACCTGCGTCCTATTGAAAATGATATGAATTTGATTTTTTTACAGGAAATATTTGTTGTTCTGCTAGTATTTGTTTAAAGCCTATAATGTTCTTATTAGCTGACTTTATGCTCTACAAAGGCTCCTCTAATAGATTGTATTAATTATTATTTCGACCTACTATCAGTAATTTTTTCCCTCAATCCAAATTTAATATACAAATTTGCTGTGGTAGTGAACTTAGATTTTCTGTTTTATAACCCACATAATTCACCATTCCTTTCTACTGAGATCTATTTAGATTTGAAGATTATATAGGTGCTATAAGTATGCAAACAAATAGGTCAAGTTACTTATGTTTGATAGTACCAAAAACAAAAACAAAAAAGAACAAACTTTCTATAATTATTTATAATAATTTATGCTAAACTTTGACCCTTTTATTAGTAACTATAAGTGCAACGAAGATATAGTTCCATCTATTGTGAGCGGTGGTCATACTTTTAATCTTGATCACTTAAACAAATAATGGAATGCTTTAATTTAAATTATGTATTGTTTGAATATTTTATAAATTGCGCAAACGTTAGATGAAAACTAAAATAAAAACTGCACTCTAACTTTCTGTGACACCTTTTATAATTCGGAACACAGTAGCCTTTCGAAACACCACATGTATTGAACAAAAATTGATGTCTATATAGGGCTTTATGCCCTCAATCTGCATTATTGCCGGGAAAATGTTCATTTTCCGTATTATAAAAAGAGGCCATTTAATATTTTCTTTTACCGAAAACAAGCAATATGCTTATCTTTCTAAAACTTATTATGAAATTACAAGAGTAATACATAAGCTGGTTACTGTTTTGTTTTGTCACATATCTATTATATTAATTAGGCATGTAGACCTGTAATCATCGTAAACAATTTTAGTCAAAAACAAAAAATTGTTGCTGCATTGTACACGAAAACTAATTGTTAATTTATATTATCGTATAGTAAAACGATTAGTACTGAATTCAGTACAAATGCACTGAAACGGCGGCACTGCAGGTGAGATAGTAAATGAAGAGAGCCGCACTGTGTGACTCGTGTCATCTCAGTTTGAGATGAAATCAAATGAAATGAATGCAATGAAGATGTGATGCAATAAAGTAATTTAACTTAAGATAAGAAGAGCTGTGTGTTATCTGGAGGCTTTTGACATTGGGTTCTAAGCCGTTTTACAATAAATTTTTACACAATAGAGAAAAACCTTGAGGGGAATTCATAAAAGGTTTGCGGGCGACAACAATTACAAAGGCTGTTTATGAGAGCCTTCAAAAAAATATTACGAAAGTGGGTTTTCGAAGGATGAAGGCAAAGATAAACCATTAGATTCTTATGGATTGTCCCGGTATTTAGCAACGGCTTAATTATTTATCGCCAAAATCGACCAATAGTTTACACGGATGAAAAGTACCTACATTCTTTCGTCACATGCACCCCAAAATCCTAGAGTAATAATACAAACGGATGATTACTTCAACGTATTACGGAAAAAAATCGACGACCGATTATTGTAAATTGTACCAAAAGCACAATAGTAGCACAAAATAAGACCAGCGGTTACCGTAATTAAATGAATGTCGGAAATGGATGAAAAAGAAGTTAATTCTAAATTTGTTTTGGACATTGACAATACTCCATATTATAATGTGCAGTTAGAACACTGTCCAAACATGGGTTGGCGCAAAGAAGATATTGAGAAGACGGAATATTGTACAATTGTACTTGACAGTAAAATTTCTCAAAGTTTAGTTTAAACCCAATTGAGTTAGTCTGGGGAGTTATGACGGGCTTAGTAGCCGACAGAAATGGTGAATTTCATTTAAAAACTGCAAAGAATTCTACACATTTTTCGCAGATGAGAGGCTATCAAAGTGTCGCCATGCACATAAATTTGAACACTATTTGGAGATTCAGTTATTGACAAAACTGTGATTAATTTACAAGAATGTGATAATGAAAATTACTATACTGATTTATCCGAAAATAACAATATTTGTAAGTAATTTTTATCTTGTATTTACGTGTACATATTCATTTTCTTTTATGTACATCGTATTTTCGTCTGGTATCAAACAGATTTGTAATATTCGATATCAGGAGAGAAACCAGTTGCCGGTAAAGGTAAATTCTATGTTTTTAATTAGCGCTAGTCCTGCGGATGCTTTTGATAAATGTCGAATAATAATCACATTAGGACATGGCTACACTGTGCTCTTGCGTCAGAATTAGTTAAATATACGCACAAGTTTTAGTGCTGAATGCGTATGATTGTATGAATGAAATTTGGAATAATTATTATCACTGTTTTGTCTACTGAAATAGCTACTTTTGCAGCACACCTACGCAAAGTTAAGCTTTTATTAATCAAATTCTGTGCATTATTAAAAAATCCTTCTTTTCTAGTCGTCAGCATATTTAGGTAAATGGAAAATAATTACTAAGCAAAATCTGAGTAAATGACACTTTTAACTAATTGTGACACACTTCTTTGGAGTTTTGGTGCGGTCAGATTATTGAACAATTATTATTTTACTTCGACATGCATTAATACCAAGATTTGCGAAATTTCAAAAATTATGCTTAGTTATTTATCAGCGATTCCGAGAGGAAAGCCTAATGTAAGTATTGTAAGGCAAATAAGCGCAACTTTTGGACTAAAACATTTCTACTTGTTACTGAAAGCAGTACAACAGTCAAAACTAATTATAATCAACCAAGCATGCTGTGAGAAACCTGAATTAATATGAATTATTCCAGTTACTTTCTGTGGTTAATTAATTAATTTGTTAATCGATGCACACTCACACGTGCCGACCGTGCATGATGCTCCTTTGAAGTATCTGTCGGCCCTCAGAGTCGTCCCGTCCTGATCTTCCACCAGAATAGCCAACCCCAAGTTTCTGCCTCTGGTCCAAGCCCTTATAGCTGGCTTTACGTTAAGTTCCACCCATCTAGCGTGCTCCCCTATCATCTTGCTGTCGCACAGTTTCCTCTTCACTACTGAAACAGATGCATTCATAACACTATGTCGTCGTTAACAGCATTTAAGGGTATACAGGGTGATCAGTTAAGGTTGGACAGTGGCTGTATCTAAAATTTAACCAATGTCTGTATTTTGCATAACTGTTGTTTTTGTTTACTTACACGCAAAGAGCATACACAGTTTTCAGCACTCATATCGATTACTACCAAGGAATATATCTACTGGTCTGATTCTTTGATCACTAAAGAGGCACAAATGAGATAATTAGATCATTCTCTTAAGTTAGATTACATCACTTGCAGCATCACGCGAATTGTTTACCCACTAAAGTTCTACGGTTGGTGACGCCAGTTAAAAGTTCGCTCGTAATCTATAATCTATGTTTATATCTTAACTGAATTACTGAAACTTGTTGATGGTTAGGTACCGAATGGGTCTTGTAGGTACGAGCACTTATTTCTAAGTAACTCAGTAGCCCACGATCGTTTATTTGTAATCTTATCGAATAACAGCTTTCATCCTATCTTGCACATTGTTTTCATATTTGCTTGCCGTACCTGCCTAGACAGATCAACAGATTTAATAACCTGTCGTTCTCGGAGTGTCATTAATCTGTTCCTGTATTAAGTACATATTACGTATTAATATTACTGTTGTTAATGACAGAGCTATTTAAATTAATAATATAAAATACAATACACACTATATCTTGGCTAATAAACTACTTATAATATATTAAAAATAAAACTATAACTGCTATAAAGGGTCCGTTACCTACAACTCCCTAGGCTCGCATTTTCTTTATTTCTTCAGAAAATTCCTTAAGTGATATGTCAAATTGAAGGTCTTTTAAAAAAGTCTTTAAAAATGCTATAGTGGGCGTTAAAAATATTTGCAGATGATAATATTTCACAAATAAATTGAATTTTTATAAGTATTTTTTATTTTCAATAGATTACAAATATCATTTTTTTAAATATTAATTAGGTACACAAAAGAACTTGTCATTTGTCATTTATTGTTATTTTTACGTTTTAGAATAATTAAATTAATTAATTAAAATTAATTAGGGTTAACAAAATTTTTAATTTATAAAGGAGTAAAAATAAGGCATACATGGTAACGACTCAAATTAAAGAAGACAAAAGTCGGCGTCCAACTACGAAGCAATGTTTATTATACGGAGTAAGGTAAAAAATATTTACACAAATTCACGTTATTTCTGAAGTGTCATATACAAATATTTTTTGGCTATCCACTATGCCATTTTTAAAGAATTTAAAAAACCTTCAATTTGACATACCCTTCAAGCTTGTACCTAAAAAAAAAAATAAAGAAAATACGGGCCAGGGGAGTTTGATCCTTAAAGAGTCCGCCGTTGCTGGTAAATCACCAATCTACTCTAACCTAATAAGTCGCAATTTATGTGTAAAAGTTTTTTTAATATAATAGATTGAAAATTAAATTTAAGGCCGAATCCAAAGGCGGGTTCGCAGCCATTTAATTATAATCAAGAAACGAAGAAAAAACCACCTCCGGTTTTCAAAATCTGAGCTATAACAGCTAAAAATTCACTTTAACATTAGCCATCTTCGTTGAATTCGGTTAAACTTTATTTGGGTTATACCATTTTGAACAWTTGAAAACCAACATTATATTGCAACTKTTTGGAGTAAGAAACGATCCATTATAAAGGCGCCACCTAGAGGCAAAGTTACGTACTTCATAATACTTTAAATGAAATATACGTGGCCATATTTTTGTTTAAGAATTTTTAACGGCACAATTAGTTTCTAAGATACAGGCGCTGTCCAGCCTTAACTGATGACCCTGTCTACCATACATACTTATTTTAGGATTGCCTTGAATATTTGTTTTGTGTTTTCT
The DNA here is from genome assembly GCA_025024175.1 of Rhyzopertha dominica. Taxonomy (NCBI): domain Eukaryota; kingdom Metazoa; phylum Arthropoda; class Insecta; order Coleoptera; family Bostrichidae; genus Rhyzopertha; species Rhyzopertha dominica. The sequence goes on along the minus strand of QCXZ01000045.1, from coordinate 4,534,914 downwards.
GGTAGCTATATATAATAAAATATTTTAAAATGTTGCAAATGTTACCGCTTATATCGAATATAGGTATGGGGAAGTGATAGGTATCGGTCCGCCCCGAATCCCACCAACAGAGGAGTCCTCATTAAAAAAAAGAACAACTAAATAAAAGTATGCGGTACTTAATCAAATATACTAAAAAGCTCCGTCGTAAAAAAAGCTTCTATTAAGTATAATAACCACCTTTATAAGCGAATCTGTATAATCAAACTTGATCGAAACAATTTCTGACAACCAATTCATTGATTGGCATGAATATAAGAAGACGATGGTGATTACTGATGAAATATGCTGCTGCTTCATACTTCATAATGGTCAATATTACTTCCGTTTAGTATTTAATTTTCTATTGTTATATTTTATCATATTATGTTTTTTTTTAAGCAAGTGGGCTTGCGGAAGAAGAGAAAAGGGATTAATCCATAGTTATAAACATGTTGTACGTTAGATGAAGATAGCTACGAGGGTCATTCAGTTAATAACGAGACAGATGGTTGAACCTTAAAACAGTTTATTTATTTATTCAATATTTACAGTCTCGACCTAGTCTCATCAGACTTACATTTGTTTGGACCACTTAAAAAGGCTCTGCACGAAGAACATTTTCAATCAAATAAAGGTGTTAAAGATCTGGTACAAAAGTAATTTCGAAGTCAACCCAAAGAATTGTATGCCAGAGGCATACAAAAATTAGAACAACGATCGGTTAAGTGTACTAAAGCTTTTGGGGACTATCTTGAAAAGTAACCAAAGTTTTGTATTCATTAGGTAAACCGTTTTTGAGTTACAGCAATTTGTCGAATTATTTACTAAACGACACACGAACATTTTAAATTTGTGCATAACTAATACAGATGCATAATTACTTGTTTAATTTTTGAAAATGATTAGAGTTCAGTATTGGTCATTAAGTGCATTTTTTGACATTTACTTATCCCAAAATTACTCTTAATTACCTACATACTGGCGACTACTACGATAAACTGTTAGGTGTGTTTGTTGGTGAATTTCGAATCCCTGTATTCAAAAATAGACAAAACGTATGTTTCTCCTAGCTCCAATTATTTATGAATGAATGTAGTTTATATAATACAGTCTGTTTATTTACAAATAGTGATAACGTGATACTGATAACGTAAAGAACAGAAAATAAGTATCATAATAATACATATACATACTCGTATGTTCACAATTAAGACGGTTATTTTTAAATCATTATTCTACACTGCTAAAATAGGTCTGTATTAATTGATTTTTTATGTAATATAAAAATTATAACACTTTATAATGTTTTACGTTTTATTTGGTTTAACTCCTTACATGTTTCAGCTTATTAAGTCTTTCTCAAGGAGTTCACAAAGCATTATAAACGGCAACGTGTAAGAGGATAACCAAATAAAATTTAAAACACCACCAAGTGTTTTATTGAAAATATATTTCATTTCGCAGCATCACATCAGTTCACTAAAGTTATTCATGCGTCTTTTTTATCCTAGAAACCCGACCCGAAACTATACAATTGCTTAATAACTAACTATCGCATTAATTATCACAACGACCTTTTACTATAGTGTGAAAATGAAATTAGGAATAGGATTTATAAAGGCTCCGGTTCTTCCAGTTACTGCATTTGTTATATGCGTATAAAAAGGCCTAGAGTTGTTAATGTTCAGTAATGCTGATACGAGGAATTGGAAAAATTGCTTGCAGTCTAAATACGGCACCTTTTAATTAATAATATTTTGAATCCTAAGTCCGTGTTAGGGAAGGGTTATCTATTTTGTTCGAAGAATCGGCACTTCACTCGTGGTTGTTTACTCAGTTGATTCAATGTCATCGGCAATGCAAGTTGTTGTTGAGGTCACAGTGACATTAGGTAGATTTTTGACAGATTACAAAGGAATGCAGTTTCCATAAATATACCACGTGCTCAAAGAATGAAATACCGAAAACAAATAAATGTTTAGACAGAATTAAGCGGTAAGCATCGAAATTCTATATAATTCTACATTTTGTGTACTGGTTAGAATTCCGAAACTACATTAGGTGTACGAGTAAATACTGTTTATTATATTGGCACAAACAGCTGGCTTTCTATTTTAGAATATGCCACCACTAGTGGATATCCCAAAACTGTAACAGTTATCTAAATTATCAACAGGTGTATTATAAATTGTAAATAATAAACCTTAAGCATTTTCGAAAATTGTTTAGATCACTTAACTAGTATACTTTGTGCTTTAAATAACTATATGTAATGAGAGGATTTAAAATGACAATTAAAATAACTCTTATTTCAACATAATAAATGCAAACAACTTTGTAGCAGTTTTAAAAAACCTCTTTTTTTAATAAATTTTAAGTGCAAAATTCTAGTAGACCATAATATATTTTATTTTATTTAACACATATTTTTTAATTTTATTTGATTTAAATTTTAACACATTTCATGATCGAGCCAGTTTTTACATATTTAATTTCTTTTGATTTTAGTGATGCTGTTGATGACTTACATTGTAGTGAATATAGATCGTACAGCGTTTATCTATATCACAACAGCTAATTGTTCTTCATAATACTTTTTTAATGTATTACTTAATATACGTTAGGATTGGTTCGCTATATGTAACAGTGATACTTGGGGTTGCGCATTTACTAATGAAGAATATAATAAACATGCGGAATTTTCATGAGTTATGAAGAGTACACCAAATTATGCGGCACATGACGTTTGTTTGCAACCACAGCCTCCACAGCAAAGAAAGTGGCAGGGTTGAACGCTCTCCCAGTATTTTTTCTTCCGATGCGTGTTCACTGAGCAGAAAATGAGAAAATGCTTCCAGACTGATAAAAAGCCAACAGGAATGCATCTAATTCTTTCTTCTGATTAAAAACACGTGCAGAGATGACAGCTGCATCCAACCGGACAAAATAAATACTTGCTGCTGTAAAAACGGACCAACGTGTAGCTGTGGAGTGATTGCGGTCGCATCAAAATGTGAAAATTGCACTCGTAAATAAGCTCGAAGATTGTTGTAGACGGCTTGACTGTCCGAGCGGAATGTCTGATGGATAACTTTAATATACGAAGTTCGAGTTATATTTGGATCGGACAAAAAATTAACCGTTGAAAAAGGTGTGCGTCTTAATGGTGTTTTATTATTTTCCATTATCATACCATGGCGTTGTAGTAGCATTATGGTGACTGTCAATTTAAACGTTGTTGGAACGTGTGTGATAAATATAAATTTCAATTAAAGTGCAACATGTTTTGCCGAAGCAATGACTTTTTAAATCAAATRACAAAAGATTTTTATGCCGCCCGAAAAGAAGCGTGAAAAAATTGATTGATTTAAAATTAATGATTACTTCTTGGAGAAAGACAAATACGAACAAAAAAGTATATACAAGATTAGTCAAAAGTGCGGAATAAACAGCAAAAGTTCCTCTCTTAATTATTTTTCCATGGCAACGTAATTTTTTTTCTATGGCAAACAAACGTTTTTTTTATTCGTATTATTTTTTGTTATCCTTGAAGTGACCTGCTCTTTATTTTACGTGGTTTGATAACATTTTTTTTTGTGAAGAATCGAGTGTTTGCAAATAAACGACAAAAAAGAACAACAATATCTTGTCCTATGTCTTAGCCTAACCTAATTAACTTAAAAAATTAAGTAAGTAATCTTCTTTCTAATTGCATTTGCAGAATTTTAGAAGAGGTTTTCTAACGTATCTAAAAGAGTTCTTTTGTTTTTCACTGGATCTATTATGATTAGGTGCTTAATGAGCTCTTTTTTTCTATTAGTTTTGGGCATTTTTTTGTAGCACATTCATAGGCTTATCAATTACTGGCAACAGTCACAAGTCACATTATAGAAAATTAAAAACATTGAATGTTCAATATAATTTACTAATTTATAATTTGGGGTCCATAACACCACATTTACGTTCTTGGAATGCTATTGGCTGTGTGGGACTTTTGTCGATTGTATCTGCACGTCAGTGGACTAGGCAATTTTCTGAATTGGGTATTCTCACTTTTTTTGAAAATTACGTAAAATGCATCTTGCAGTGCATATATATCGTACCCCATGTTAAAAAACAAAAAAAAATACTTGTAGGTAGAGAATTTCAGATCTGAAATTCGAATCTTAGGAGTCACCGCCAAAACGCTTCTATCCAAGGTTATTCAACTCGTGACGTCAAGTGTCATGTAAACATTACCGAGGAGCATGCTATTTAATGGTGTAGTATCATTCTTGTATTGGAAAAGCTTTTGTGTGGTCTTTATTGAAAGGACGGTGTAAGAGGCAGCACCAAAAAGTGATTTATGTAGTATTACAGGCATCTATTATGTATGGAAAACAAAACAAGTGTTGTTTTGTACATGGTTATAAAAGCACTTCAGTCAGTACAGCTAACAAAATTTTTGTAACCGTTCCTCGAGATTATCAACGTATGAAAAAATTGTTTAAGGCCCCTAGGCGTGATATGCCGAAGTTTGTTTTTCTGTTGTGAAGATCACCTTAATTCTTACTGTAAGTTTTATTATTCTTTTTAAGGTTATAAGCCTTTACCATTCAGTTTCCATTTTGTTATAGCTTGAAGAGGATATGAAAAATTATATGCGTTTTAAGTTGATAGAGGGAAATGTTATAATAAAGAACGACGTTATTCCCCATATATTCGACTGTTAGCCAGACAGGATACGAGCCGCAAGAGCTCCGAAAATAAATGGCAATTTATATTTATTCTGAGGTCTAAAATAAATGTCAAGTTTGAGGGTACATTTTTGATTCTTACATTTTTATGTTTACAAATAGTAACATGCCTTCAGAAGTCATAATTCATAAGTATTTCACTTCTTCTTGGCGTATTTTAATTCGCTTGTCACAAAATGAATGCAAATAACAAACTGATAAATTGACGGGCTGAGGCTGACGCGTGACGCGCTGACCCCAGATGTAAACTAGCGGCCATTTACAAAACACCTGACGTCACGGCCAATATGTTGTTTTGGCGGTCCCTTTAAATATTTATATTTTTAATATTAAAAATACACCTTACGATCCATTTTTTCGAATTTATAAGCTGTCACAGCTGTTTTGTGGATTAGATGCTACCTATTAATATGCAATTTAATAAAATATAAATACATGGCAAATACCCAATTTAAAATTATTATATCTACTACTAGATGGTAAGTCTGCCGGCGGTTTTTGGCATGGACAAGCTTGAGCTGTTCTTTCTGTAGGCAATGTCACATCTGGGAAAAGTACTATAAACAACACCATTTACACAGGTTCTTAGTATCTCTACTTCGTATGGAATGTATATACGTGTATACAATTCTTATGAGCAGATGCTTACAAGCATAGTTGAGAAATCCATCGGTAGCCACACTTATAAAATAATAATCTTACTTTAATTTTAAATAAATAATCATGCCAAAAGAGTGCAAAATTGCAGATTGCACTAACGAACAATTAGCTGCCAAAAGATGAAAACACTCGTGAACAGTGGATAAAAGCAATTTGTAATGCATATTTTAACCTAGTAATTGGCAAAATTCTTAAATTTGTGAGGAACACTTCAAATAATCAGATATTGTTACGTTTTATCATATAAAGGACGAAACTGATTAATTAACGAATAACGCCACAAGTTTTTACACAAAGTATCTGACAGGTGTATCGCCCAAATGGCAACCTTAAGTAATACACTCTCAGTATGTCTTCCATACTATAAACGGGCTTACGAGCAGCATTTCGACTATTAAACAGGTTGAGGTTATCAAAAATTGAAAAATTACTTCGAAATTTAGTTGCGTGTAAAGAAAGATTATAAATTGTTTCAACTAAAAATTTTAGAGGCGTGGCAATTTATGGTGTTGATTCATTGGAGGGTGCATTCACATTTCTCAGAACGCGTCTTAAGCCTACCGCAAAACATCTTTAAACCTTGTCATTTTCTAATTAATTCAAGAAAAATCGTGTTAATGGCAGATAAAGGTAAAAAACAAATTAAAAGCCTATTCGGACACCTGTTTTGCCATTCAGATGCAGATAACCATCTTTTTCAACGTGGGTAGCGTTACAACGCACTGAAAACTACTATTTAATATATCGTTAAAAAATAGCGGATCTGTGAGTTATGATCGTGTTTGTGGTGATTCACCTTTAGAAACGAAAATTCGGGATCGTTGTCTTTCTGGCGTACAAAAATAAAGAGTATCACTTGCTGGCTAGCCACAGAGTATGTTCGATCTTTATTTTTGGAGCCGATAGTTTGCCAAACACTTTCGTGGCAATTTGAGAAAGCGCTCGTTTTATTAAAGTTCACTTTCGGATAATCAACTATGAATTGAATGAATGCAGATTACCGTTGACATTGACGTGGCCTTCGTTTTACAACTATTCCTTATTAGTTTCCATTCAGTCTGGCGATTTAGAATACCATTCATCTGGCTGGTTTACGTCAATGTATAGCAAAACACGTCGTTTCAAATATTCTAATCGAACTTACCGTTTTTATTTATAATAATTTATGATAATTCGCTGGGGCCCAGACATTTACTTTTTACGAGTACTATTCCATTATGAACGACAGTATCGGTTGCAATTTTTATGTATTTTTACAATGATTAAGAGGACGTCTCAGAAATTCCTGTAAAAAGATCGTTAACCGTCGTKTCATTTCATATGCTCTTAGCTTATAAATGTGATACTCCACATTTATTATTAGAATATGTTTACACTTGATCTCGCAGACACTTTACGCATTATGCAGTTTCAGTATATCATGCGTAGTTTGTCTTCAAGCACGTTTCAACTTTCTTAGGAGCAAAACAGATACTATCACGTAACAGTGTTTACGTACATATATAGTCTATAATACTCATCAACAACGTATGGTAATTCGCTTTTTAAATTTAATCGATGGCATTTGTTTTGAAAGACTATTGGCTTAGATCTTACTAACAGAATTAATTATTTGTGATATTGCATTTGTCAAATGTATATCTAGATGATTTAAAACACCAATATCGTTGAATTTGGTGGGAACCAGTTTCCAATTGTGTAAAGAAGTGGCCTCGTATATATAAAAAAATCGAAACTGAAAACTGCAAAGTTGGTTAAAGACAAGTGCAGAAATATGGAGAAAATACAAATACTCGTGTTAGTCAACGCAAAATAAGCTTGGTTGATAACTAATCTAATTAATTCAACTTAATTAAATTATAATGTTTTAAGAAAAACTTGTATCTAATATGAAAATAATAAGGATTTATTTCGTTATTTTGCAGAATCTGTAAAAGATGCAATTTTTGTAGTTTAAACATGGCGAAAACGATTAAAAATTATACAAAATCTGCATCAGGAGAAATTAAATGAACTCTTAATGTCCGTCAGCTTTTGAAGTAAAATTTCTACTTTGTAGATGAGGTTTTAAGTAATGAAAATCACAATATAGAAGGTACATTTTTGCAACACCAATATGTACAGTTTATTTTCCAATTATCCTGAAGGCTTTAATAACAGAAAAAAAAATTGGAGAAAAACGCGGAAGCAGTATGGAAAAGTTGCGTTCTTGTATATAGAGGGTACCGTCATTGTATGTTCCCTAGTACAGTATTCCTACCAAAATAAGGTTATATTGCTCTGCTATTGTTTAAGAAGCTAAATATTTTCAGTTATTAGGGGTAATAAATTTCAGCACGAGCCCCCATCTGGTTTGCGGGGTCAAGGAATGTCAAGGAACGATCGCGTCCAGCAATAACTGTAATCTTTGGGATAATTTTTGTAATTTTGTTAATTGCTTCTCAGGCAATATAGATCTGTAAATTTTTGGAATAAAATGAAGATGTGTGAGTGGGATATTCTCCAATGTATTTGGGATTTAGATGGTAGTAGTCGGGAATACAGCATCTAACGAATTTTGTAAACATGTATCAGTTCAGTTTAACATTACCTTCAGACTATCACGTCTTGGAGAAGATATAATTGCATTGACACATTAAGCATCACGGTTGGAGGTAGGATTAGGATCGGGGATTAACAACTGCCTGGATCTACCGGTTATTATTAAAACTATAGGGATCAGGTTTTCGCGATCTTGTTCCACTTTCTTGATATAAATTAGCAGGGCAAAACCGATTCTGATTAACTTTTTTTTATATTTGAGTGATAGCCGAAAATTGAAAAATTTCGAATTTCCGAAGAGCCCTGTAGCGACCGGGGTTCTTATATCTATTAAAAAATATGGTTTGTTGTAGATTTTTTTACATAGAAATAAATGACACAATTAATTTTTTAATACTGCATATTGCAAACACTTTTTTAGATGTAGAAAACTTTGGTCTGAGGAGTGCTACATAACTTGTGATGGTATTACTTCCACATCTAACGGATGGAAAGTATTGTATCGCGAAAAAAATTTTCAAAAATTTTTATTTGCTCATTCGCTCTAAAATAGTCGAAAACGCAAAAAAAACAAAGTTTGAGCAAAAAAATTTCTTGTCTGTGTGTCTGTGGTTTTGTTTATATATGCGGTAACTTTCGAAAAACTTAATATATGAACTTGAAATTTGGCAAACGTATAAATCTCAACTATCCAAAGCGACCTATTGTTTGTGGGGTAAGTACGGTATCGGGAAGGGGGCAAAACTGGGGGGTAGCTACCCTTTTTGCAAATTTTGATTTTTTTATATTTATTTCGTTTTAGTATGTGATTAGTAGTAAAACTGCGAGTATTATTCATTCTTATAAATTTTCGGTGCAGCAAAACTGTTTAAAAGATATTAGCAAAAAAGCGTCACTTAAAGAAAACGGTTTTTCCCAAATATCTCCTAATATACTTAATATATTCAAAAAATGAAAATGCCATCAGATAGGAAATAAAATTTCTCACAAAAAGTTTCTTAGAAAATTTATTCAAAATTTTGACATTTTCGAAATATTTCCAAAAAACCTATTTTGGTCCCTGCTCGTACGATTTTTTTTTAATTTTTGTATTATATATAAAATCAAAATTTTGATCAGAAAGCACTCTTTTAATTTTTTTGTTAAGTTAATAATTTTCGAGTTATTTGGAAAAAACCGATTTTAAAATTTATATATTTTTGCTAATATCACGAGGACTTTGTCTTAGAAAAAATGTGTAGAGAGACAAAATGCTCAAAATCTGATTACTAATCGCATAGCATAAGAAATAAAAACGTAAATGTCATTTTGACAATTGGATGTGGAAGTACTGATTCAATTTACAGCGGTTTTTTTAACCGTAATAACGTCCGTCATTGATCAAATTAGAATCAGCATTTCACTATAGCGCGACAATGCCAAGGAAGATTGGGCTTCAACGTATCATGTCTTGTTTTGGTGGGAAACTTGATTTATATTTTTTAACGGTATTATAAATGCCCAAATCTACTTCGATATATTAAATACCTGTCTACCATAACTGATAATGACATACGAAGCCCTCCGGAAATTCGAAATTTTTTCAATTTTCGGCTATAACTCAAAAATTAAAATAGGTAATCAAAATCTGTTAATTTATATCAAAAAAGAGGACAGGGTCGCGAATAATAATTTAATAATAGCTTAGATACCATATAAAGACATCGAAAATTTTATTTTATTCAAAACAGTCCTGATAAAGCAATGGTTTGTTCGACCATCTGTCGGTGCATGTTAAATAGGGGATTATTTACAGCCAAGGGTTCATTGTAAGTGAACTAGCAATTATTGGGGGTCGTAACTTTACAAGTGCAGTTTAACTTTATTTGATTTGGAGAGATATAAGTGGAGACAATATGGCTTCCGCTGCAGCAGCGTAGTGAGGTTGAGTTATTAAAATGCCAGGTTATTATTAGATTATTATGTGTGAAGTTAGGTCCAAATGTCAAGTTATGAATTTCTCTCTCATTCTTTGGAGACAATATGGCGGCAATGACGGTACCGTCAGGGGTGGAAACACCAAATAATAATAATTTGATTAGGAAGTTGAAGAGAAACTTAAATAAAAATATAATTGTTAGCATTTTAAATTGTTTTTGTACTTTCATTAACTTTTTCCTAATAAATCGTAACTCAACTGTCCACCAAATAATACAATAGTAAACAATGCCTGCTAAACAGTAATTTAACTTAAATGACCGGGCGCCCTATAGCCATCGCCTAAAAAAGCAGTTGTCCAGCCTTGTTGAAGTCTCTATGACAGGTGTTAATTTTTTTTCAAGTAATTAACTAAGACTAAAAACATATTTTTTTTCAAAAACCTGGTGCTTTAGGACAATTAAATTTAGTAAGGACCTATACAGAGTGGTAAATTAAAAATTACATTATTCAACTACTACTTTAAAAAATCGCACTTGCTGATTTTGTTTACCGGATATGATGTTAACGTCATTTTAACAAATTTATATTGTTGTACTTAGATGAAATACGAGTTCTTACAAAATCTTGGAAAGCGGTTATTTCTTTCATTTGGGTCAGGACTTACCTCTATGCTTCTTCAGAGACCTGGTATACCAATAGATCGACACCCTCAAAAGCTTCTCATCTTCAGTTGGCACTGTACCATCGCATCCTACATCGCCCTGTGTAGCAGAGGTAGTCGAATTTTGATGAGGAAGCCTATACAATCTTAACGATGCTGTTGCTATGTTGATGCCTCCATCTTCTGCAGCGTGATCGAAGTTAAAGTACAGATTCATTGCGTTCTCGTCTTTCCAGACATCCTGGTCTGTATTCCTAGGCAGTTCACCTAAAGCAAGAGAAATTAAGAAATTGGATAATATTATGCGGCAACTAATTTTACAAAACACTATTGAATTGTTCATTTGATGACAGACAGGGAACTCTAAATATATTTTGAATTTACAAGTAAAAACGAACAAGCTGCTTGTCTACAAACACAAGAACCTTAAAATATAGAGAAGCCAAACCTAATAAATAAGTTGCTATAGATACTAGTGGCTAGTTCTTCTTGTTGCATAGTGGTATATTAGAATTTTCTTTTAATATACAGGGTGGGCCAAGTGAACGTATTTCTTCCATAACTCCACAACTATTGAAAATATGAAAACCTTTTTTATATAAAAGTGATCCAGTTTTATATGCTGCATATTGCACAAATATTTTTGAAAACAGTTCACTTCCGGTTATATGGAAACGCATACCAACTTCCTTATTTTAATTTTATCTAAAATGTACAGTTTTCGAGAACATAAGTGCTAAAGCAAAAAATTGTCGTTTGCATCGCTCCCCGCCATTTTCTTCCAATATGAAACACTTAGAAGACTGCGGTTTGCGCGCCGCGTAAGTTAAGATCTTCAAGCAGGTTTACTACTTTTAAATTGAGAGTAATACATCAGTATTTCAAACKGCGATAAGTCAATTTTTTAAATGGAACATGCTACTTTTTTACACCATCGGATGCAAAATTAAATTATCTTTAATTTGATATAAGGTTGTCACTATCTATTACTAACAGTTTTGCAACAATTTGCGTTTTTCTGATTTTTTAGATTAAAATCGCTTATATCAGGTACGCTTTGACAAGACCTGGGAGGCGGCAACATATCGGCGCTGGCTCCGAAATGTGAGCTTCTGCAACCTTAAAGTTAATTATCCCACAAAACACTACAGAATATGTTGAAAATACACACGCACGTTTCGGAGTTGTGGGGTGACATTGATATGCAACCTTCACTACTATCGCCGTGCATATTGTAGCTTGGCAGCAGTTACAATAAGGCGGCACAAAGAATTCAACAATTAACGCCGCCCGCGTTTATGAATCATTTATAGAAACCCTGTATTTGAATAAACTGTGCTAAAACTTACCAAGGGCCAGAGCTGACATTTTGCCGCCTCTTAAGTCTTGTCAAGGCGTACCTGATATAAACGATTTTAATTTAAAAAAAATCAGAAAAACGCAAATTGTTGCAAAACTGTTAGTAATAGATAGTGACAACCTGATATCAAATTAAAGATAATTTAATTTTGCATCCGATGGTGCAAAAAAAGTTGCATGTTCCATTTAAAAAATTGATTTATAGTAGTTTGAAATATTTCATATAGCAACTGATGTATTACTTTCAATTTAAAAATAATAAACCTGCTTGAAGACGCAAATGATAGGCCATTTTCGTAACTTACGCGGCGCGCAAATCGCAGTCTTCTAGGTGTCTCACATTGGAAGATATTTAAAATGGCGGGGAGCGCTGCAAACAACGATCTTTTCCTTTTTTTTAGAGRTATGGTATGTTATACAAAATAATCTTAGAATTCAAAGAGGAATGCAAAAATGTAAAAATATACGGGGTGTTCTATTTAAAATAAGGAAGTTGGTATGTGTTTCAAATATAACCGGAAGTGAACGGTTCTCAAAAATAATTTTACAATATGCGGAATATAAAACTGGATCACTTTTATATAAAAGAATTTTTTTAATATTTTCAATAGTTGTGAAGTTATGGAAGAAATACGTTCACTTGGCCCACCCTGTATATGTATGTAATTACACCTGGAAGAGTTAGTTGATGGGTAAACTGTTTGCGGATGGTTAACAACCTAAGGATGGGGTACTGCAATTCCTGAGATGTGCAAAGGAAAAAGTCCACTTTAGAAGTTTTCCTACAAAAATGTTTCACTATAATAGCACTGAAATCCATTGTTTAGATAAAAATCGTATTGTGTAAACTACATTTTAATTGTTTAAAGAACAATATCCAGACACAAAAATTAATAAATAAACATTTTATTTGAAAAATTTTTGAATCTCGGTGCCTCTAAGTTGACACATGTTGCATGTGCAAGCAATTGTGATAATTATGTAAAATAAAGTGATGCAGCTAAAAGCACAGTCTCGTAGACCCCTTGATATGTTTTTCGTATTTGGGTAGACACCTACTTAGCTAATCTTTAGAAATTTATCAAATTCAGATGTGTTTTTGACAGGTGGTGTTAATCTCTCACAAAGGTTATACGTGGGGACTAAATAGCGGGGTGCTAAATAATTAATTTTTAATTCACTCACATGATGGATAGTAACTCCGGATCTTCTCCAGTATCTGATTATCATTCGCGCTAGATCCATTCAGCACCTTCGGCATGATATCCGAAAAGTTGATGGTGGGGTAAGTGGTGCCTTCCATTTTAGGATAGGATTCATTCAGCCTTCCAACTAAGGCCAGCACGTTATTCTTCAACTTTTCAACCCACATTTCTTTATCTCGCCTAGAATAAAGAAAAATTTTGTAACAAATTGAAGGAACACGGTTTTCACAGCAATGCATAAGCAAACGAGAAAAAAAAATCATTCGCCTCATGCGTCTCATTAAGGGTCATGTCACAAGCAGTGCTTCACACGCAAAAATAGTTGCAGCGTTTTCAAACAGCTTCTTACCAGTTCTTTAAACCGTTGATTATAAATACCTTTCTCCTGATGTGATGGTCCGGAATCGCCACGTGATTACAGCTAAACAGTTTACTGAAACTAGCATCTGTGTGGGATATATAGTTAGTTTTGCCCCTTGTTACCTAGATTTAGATTATTGTTTTGCATTTGTACGATCTGATAAGTTAAACTTCTAGAGGTATTAAAGCAATGTAATAAAATAAAGTTTTTTATTTTTTGTATTAAATAATTACTATTGTGATATAAAATGTACTTTTATTAAACATATTCAGCCAATCAGCTGGAAATTTTATTTCTTTTTCTAACCACATGCTGCTAAACGTTCTGAATAGGGCCTTGATAGCTCAGTGGATAGACCGTTTGACCGGTGTTCGAAAGGTCCCGAGTTCAAGTCTCGGTCAAGGCTGGCAATACTTTTTCATTATGTAATATGTCTGCAAACCCAATCAAATGTCAAATATATTCATTTATAAATGATTCCAGGCAATAATTATCTTTCCTATATATAACATATACCATAATCTAGCCACCACAGCGAATTACGCTCCGAAGCTCGAAAATACTGAGCGAGGCGCGATTCATCTGCAAATGCGCTGGATGGCGCTCAACAACATTAGATAGTAACTTTGATTTATATATGCTACCTTGAACGCGATTCTTAATAGGGCCTTGGTAGCTCAGGGGATAGACCGGTGTTCAAAAGGTCCCGAGTTCAAATCTCGGTCAAGACTGGCAATACTTTTTCATTACGTAATATGCCTGCAATCCTAATCAAATATCACATACACTCATTTATTAATGAGTCCAGGCAATAATTATCTTTCCTATATATTAGTAGAATGGCAGTTTATATGAATATAACAAGGCCAATTAAGTTAGCTACATAATTCTAAGCTGATTATAAATTGCAGGCGTTCTGTTTATCTAAAGCAGGGAGCAGGTCCAAATAGTACAAAGGTGGATTTATTACGATTAAGTTTTAGGGTTTAACAATACAGGTTCGGTATAATTCATTTAGTTCCGGCACGAAAAGCTGCCGACAGAAAGAAATTTGAGTATACCTAGTTGACATGAAAATAAGAATTAAAACGGTGAATAATAGAATGCAAATTGAAGAACGCTAATAGTGTCTAGTGTCTTACTAAAATCAAGCACATGATGTAATTTTCTTGATTCCTGTATCTATACCATTCACTATATACTACATACGACTGTCCTTTTTAGGGGCATCACTAATTACTATTGGGGTCTCGAAAATGGTAAGATATAGAAAGTCGGCTAAATGGGAAAAGTTGTGCAGTTTTATGGTCTTTTTAATATGCAACCAGAAACCGTATTTATTTAAAATAAAACCTGAAAAATTTAATTCTCGATAATTTGCTGTAATTATTTCATTCGTATTTTTTTGTAAAACTTCTTTGAATACCTTCAACTCAATTTTTTTTTTCGTCGAATAAATTTTGAGAAAATGACAAGCTTTTGCATACGTAGCAAACTGTATTAAATAGTAAAATTACAAAGAAGAACTAGGATGTGAATATTACAACAAATGCCCAAAATGCATTCCATTGTTTTAATTGCATAATCTTGCTCGCCAAATTAAACTTTTTTTGTCCGCGTATGATGTTTCATATCATACAAGCATTTACCGTATTGCCAGCATTAAGAATTTTTTCTCTTGAATCTTCAATGCAAGTAGGAGCGCATTTGGATATTATACTTTATCCTTATCGTAAGCCCAGAAACCAAAATTCTACGATCAAACGAACTTACCTGTGAAGTTCGATCGTAATTATATTAGGCATCTCGCTCGAAGAGATCACTATTATTTCACTAGTAGTACCGCTATTTGTCGCTAGGTGGCCACAAGTTTAAAGAAAAACTGCACAACCGGCAAGGCCAGATCGCACAATATACCACATCTGCTATTATTCGCTTATCCAGTTTTGCAACATCGCAAATCATGAGGGGAAAAAATTTAGGGTAGGGAGGGAGTGATCTCTTCGAGCGAGATGCCTAATATAATTACGATCGAACTTCACAGGTAAGTTCGTTTGATCGTAGAATTATATTACGGCATCTCGCTCTCGAGATCACTATTATTTCACTAGTAGCAGTTTAAAGAAATCGATGTTGCAAAAAACAGCAAAACAGAGCACAGCGTCAAGACATTTGTTTATGTCTATAGACATCATCTGGAATTGTTAATACAACAAGATAAGCAAATGAACTAAATCTCTGGTTACAATCCTAGTATAAAAATATCTAAACCAGAGAAAATGATCGGTTATAAACCGAAAATTTCAAAACGGCCTTTCGTTCATACCTGGGTGGTAGATTCTCTAGTTACCTGTCAATCTAGGTCTTCCATATATGGTTAAAAAAGCTGAAAATGTTCTCTGAACTATCCCTGCTAATGTCAGTGTGTCCTCTTTCCTTGTCTTAGAAAAGGTCTCCCTGAGCTTAAACGTAGTAATCTTATTCGCCCCAAAAGAATCGATGAACGATCATGCAATTCACAATTTTCTTTAATTAATGATTCCTATATACCAAGGGCAGACATAAAAAGAATCAACTTATTACACATTACAGCCCTATAGAAGTTGTAGCTATTTTAATTTTTATCCATAGAACATCGGTTAATCCAAATGCAGTAACCTATTTTGCTATAAATTTAAATATTTTAAAACCTGTTTCTAATATCCCAATCGAAGTAATAAACTTCTGGACGTATATGCTATATATGCTATTATGCTATATGCTATTAATAAAATAGCACTATGATAACCAAATTGATCAGAATAGTAAATAAACTGAGCTCAAACAATTGTCAGTTACAAAATAGCAACCAAAATCTATAAAAATATATTTCTAAAATTACAGCATCTGACTGAACAAGGACTTTAGTCTTCTGAGAAAATCTTCATCACCCATTGTGAACTTATCGATTTGTTCTAAACAACCTGAGAAAGACCTATAATGATGAGATCTTCTGCTATTCCTCCTTCTGAATAGCTTGTCTGATAACAGTCTGACATATAAAGGAAGAATGGTTAAAATTGATAATTCCCAAAGGAAGGCGATAACATATCTACACCTTAATCCATTTCTGTTCCTTTCAAGAAAGGAAGGAATACATAAGGCGAATATTTTTCTGAATATGCTAATGCCTCATAACTGGAATAATCCAGGAAAATCAGAAAATATAATCTCCAAAAAAACAACTAATTGTTCTTCAATTCAGTTCTGGCAGAAACCTATTGATTCAAGCTCAGCTTGAAAATTGACTTAATCTTATATAAGCTAGCTGAACCTAGCACACAGATCTGCTTAATTAAATTCTCGTTTAGATCTTCTAAACGAACAACGAAACTGTATGTCTTAATATCACACTCTTTGTCTATTCAGTGTTGACAATTAAACTAAAGTAAACTGACAAATAAAAGACCATCAATTTAAATCTTAAATTATCAGTATTTGTGCCCTTTATAAATGCAAGAAATATTTAATGGGTGCATAGTAACTAACCTCCCAGAGGAGAACCCTGATATCAAGGCTAAATAGTCTACAACTTGGCCGCTGAACTCTCGAGGATCTCCCAGCACCCAAAATCGACAGGATTGGAAACTAGCCAATTAAGTAAAATAAGTAATGAATTAATGTATGTACCTACTCATATAGATCTATTAAAATATGTCAATCGCCATACGATAATTAACTAGAGCTATCAGAACCTGATTTTGGAATACTACCCATTTTCTATGTAAATGAAAGATGCAAACAATTCTAAGTAGGCAATAAATAAATCCTTAAAATTTATAACCCCGACCTCTGCGGGTTTACAGGAACCTAAGTAGCGCCCCACCTTTGGTGAACGCTCTGTGTCTTAAAAAACAGTCTTTTTATTTTATTGGCAATAGGTACAAACTATATTTTGCCAAAACACGTCTGTTTTTTCAGACAAAATTTTGCATTAATTGCATAGGGGATATATCAACAATTCTCATTGAGAAACTGAAGACCAGACAATATCTTACTATATGCCTTACATAACAGCTCTTCTAACTCTGAAGGATTATGTCTCTATATGTAATGCTTTTTAAAACCATATTCCCTGTTTGCCAGATGGATCCTCCAGTGTCTATCTTGGTCCTCTCTTTCACCTAATTCTAAATGCAACAGGAGTAGTCTGGGCATTTTATGCCTTGTAAAGTAATTACATAATTTTAGTTCATATTTATGTCGCTATTACCAAATGTATGAAACGTCATGACAAAACTAAACGACTTCAAATTATAAAACGAAGATAATGATGGCCGGCAATGCAGGCACCGCGTACACTCTGCTGGAGAACCAGCGAACTGCCATCCAATGCACGACAGACCGAGAGCGCCATCTATCGATGACTGAAAGCGGAGGCGCATGGATCTGAATCTGAATAGGTGCGCGAATTTTATTGTTCACCTATCTTACTTAAAAGCTGAAAAATGCTGAAACAGGCTGAAAAGTTTGAAATATATAACGAAGTTTAAAGAGTCTGTGATGTTATAAAGAAGGTGGGTGCAAAATTGCTAGTGACTCTACAATCTTATGTAGGAACCTGGCCTAAAGTATAAGCTTTCATTACAAAATTTAAGATGAACATCTTTCTGTCTGGTATAATAACCAAGAATAGATAAGTCTGCGCAGCTGATACATGAATGCTACCCTTTTCACGACTTTCCTCAATGGAAATAGAACGACAGCTCTTGACCTAAGATGATGGTATACATAATAGTATTCTAAGGAGGTTAAAACCAATGCAGAACAGGAGGAATAAAAGGAACTTTCATGAACGAAGAGACTTAGTCTACTTCTGTTTCTCCTTCTCTCCTAGTTTATGCTCTCTCCCTCCTTTATCTAAACTGATAACTTAAAGATTTTGCCAGCTTAACAAAATTATTTTTATGGCTGGGTTGAAATATATCCTGGTGAATAAGGCCAAACAACCTTCTTCCATGCTGCTTCTGAAAATAATCCTGAGTGTCTGCAAGTTCTGTTAGAACTTCAAATAATGTGATTATTTAGTGAGCTAAAAAAGCAGTAAAAAAAAACATGTAAACAGCTTGCGGACATCCTAAGCGGTCACCCATACAAGTACTGACCGCGCCCGGTGTTGCTTAACTACGGTGATCGGCGAAAATCGGTTTATCAACCTAATAATTTTGCCGATGCCGTCAATAAGGAATAAAGGCCTTCTATCCTCTGCTCCTGAATGAGGGCGTCTGCTGACCGCACAAAAAAATCTATCTCAAACAGAATGATGAGAATGACAGAGTAGGTAGGTACATACACTTTTTGTAAGGCATGGTGAATAATGCACTGCTCATAAAAACAGGCGTCTTTAGGACCGCCTGTAACTGCAACTATGATGTCGACAGTAGTCGAATCAATCAGTGCTTCCTAAAAAGAAAAGCCTGTGGGCGAAAAACTTCTCGAGTTCGCCGTCCCTGGAATCCCAGCACCCTGACATAAGAGGTGGCGCTGATGGACCACCATTAATAAAATCCAAGCTATAGATAATAGTCGTACTTGGATACGAATTGATCCAGGTAAACAGTCCAAATCTGTTGCTCTCTACCACGTCTTGTGGACCGTGGATAACCCCTATGGACACTAGGTCCGAACAAAGGGCCTCTAATTAACTGCCAATAGCCGAGCTGCCTACCACGTCTTGTGGACCGTGGTTAACGCCTATGGACACTAGGTCCGAACAAAGGGCCTCTAATTAACTGCCAATAGCCGAGCTGCCTACCACGTCTTGTGGACCGTGGTTAATAACTATGGACACTAGGTCCGAACAAAGGGCCTCTAATAACTGCCAGTAGTCGAGCTGCCTTCCACGTCTTGTGGACCGTGGTTAATTAAGGACACTAATCTCCGAAAAGGGGCTGATAGACCGCCAAATAAAAATTCTCTAGCTGAACTGTGTAGAAGGAGAGCTGTGTCATGTCGACAACTGTCATCCTTTGCTAGGTTAAAGTGCTACTAGAGCTTTTAACACCTAGATATGCTCTGCCTGGCAAACGGTCGGGTGACAGAAAACTGGGCCTTATTCCTGCATACTTTTCCTCCTAACTAGAAAAAACAAAGGATGGTAAAACGAAAACGAAAACTTACCGCTGTGCGAACATGTGAACACCACCAAGCACAAAAAGCGAATAATAGCAGATGTGGTATATTGTGCGATCTGGCCTTGCCGGTTGTGCAGTTTTTCTTTAAACTTGTGGCCACCTAGCGACAAATAGCGGTACTACTAGTGAAATAATAGTGATCTCGAGAGCGAGATGCCGTAATATAATCCATAGACCTAAGTTCACCTAGGAGAAACGACAAAACAAAATTCTTTGTAGGTGATCATTATTAAATCTTAAATGATGAACTAAAAGCAATTTTCGATGGCGATAATTAACGCTTTCTAGAATCTTCTTGGGCGATATTCGATGTACAACTGTACTGTATTTATCTCAATTTCTCGCAAAGACAGCTTATATTTATATTTTTATAATGTACTTACATAACCCACAATATTTTTACTGTGATGAAATCACACAATATAAACAGTAGGTCATTTCAATGATAGAAAAGCGGTGAAAAACCACTGCAAATTGAATCAATACTTCCACATCCAATTGTAAAAATGACATTTACGTTTTCATTTCTTATACCATACGATTAGTAATTAGGTTTTGAGCATTTTTCCTCTCTGCACATTTTTTCTAAGACAAACAGTCCTCGTGATATTAGCAAAAATATATAAATTGTAAAATCGGTTTTTTCCAAATAACTCAAAAATTACTAACTTAACAAAAAATTACAAGAGTGCTTTCTGATATAAAATTTGATTTTCTATAAAATACCAAAATTTAAAAAAATTGTTCGAGCAGGGTCCAAATAGGTTTTTTAGACATATTTCGAAAATGTCAAAATTTTGAACTTTTTGTGAGAAATTTTATTTTCTATCTGATGGTATTTTCATTTTTTGAGCTATTTAGGAAAAACCGTTTTCTTTAAGTGACGCTTTTTTGCTAATATCTTCTAAACAGTTTACTGCACCGAAAATTTATAAGAACGAATAATACTCGCAGTTATACTACTAATCACATACTAAAACGAAAAAAAAAGTAAAAATTTGCAAAAAGGGTAGTTACACCCCAATTTTGCCCCCTTCTCGATACCCTACTTACCCCACAAACAATAGGTCGCTTTGGGTAGGTGAGATTTATACGTCTGCCAAATTTCAAATTCATATATTAAGTCTTTCGAAAGTTATCGTGTCCACGACAATACCACAGACACACAGACAATAAATTTTTTTTTTGCTCAAATTTTTTTGTTTGTTTGCGTTTTCGGCCATTTTAAAGCGAATGAGTAAATAAAAATTTTTGAAAATTTTTTTCGCGATACAATATTTATCGGTTGGATGTGGAAGTAATTGCTTGATAGCAATAAAAATATACCCTAATATGGAAATACGTTGACATACAATACAAAAAGTGGACTAGGAAATAAAAAATAATTTGCAAAATTTTTGTTCGAACATTTTGCTATGAAGTTAATATTTACAGTTATAATCCGGTTATTCCACACATTTGACTAACCCTGTATATAAACGCAGTAAGTATATCAAATTATCAAACAACGGATGATGTATTAAATTTATCCTAGGTTACGGATTTAGTCACGGCCATTTGTTGCTTTTTCAAACTAATTTTTGCTTGATTATAGGTTCCTCCTCCTCCCAATCTAGCAAAACAAATCTCTGATCTCGGCTCCAACAACGAAAAGACTACATAAACAAAGGTGTAGTGTCCTATCCAGCGTCCAAAACCGATAGAATAGCTAAGTAAGTGAATTGGGGCAATTAAAAAAGCGGCGCTCCGACACGTAATCAACGTCTACTGCGATGTGAATTACGTAAGGCGCGCGTATACGACGCTTTGCGCGCAGTTTACATTACCGTCTAGGAATGTGATAAAAATAAAAAGTGTAGAAAAAAATGTGGACGCTAGACAGGTCCCAGACGGTTGTGTACGTTGCTGCATTGTGCTGTAATAACAACGTAAAAGGAAATACAATATACGTTCTCCAGTGGCGTAGGGTAGTAGAGAGCTAATTGTTACGAGAGAAAACTGAATTTTAGGAGAAACAAAATGTTGAGTTGTGTGTATATGTACTGAATTTTGGTTATATAACATACATACATGATCATAATACATAATCCAACGAGCGATATCGCAATACGTTCCTTCAATAGCAATAATACAATTTACCTACTGGTACATAATGGAATTAATTTATTACAATACACAGATGCCTACTTTAATTTGTTTATCACACTTKTTGACTTGTTGTAGAACTAACAAGTTGGCGCATTAATAGTTTACGAATTAAGCTCAATATTGTTGACATTGTGATGTTTGACTTAGACGCCTAGTTTTCATAATATTACATAAAATATGAGAATCTAGGTAAGTTACGTGCCGTTGAGCATATATTCCGTGTAAGATATTTCTATAACGGAGCAATATGTTCTCAAAATCGATCAGCGAAAAAGCAGGGTATGAAAGAATTTTTGCTTTGTTGCAAATTATTTCACTTGAAAGTTGAAATGAGTGAGAAATACATGAGAATATACGAAAAGTTATACGTTAAAGCATGATAAATATTATCCTTATTTAATTTTCCTCTTAGTTTTCCACAACTTACAAAATTTTGCTCCAAATCAGCTGCTTGTTATTTTGTATGTTATTTTTTCATTCTGCGCAAAAACCTATATTGCGTAGTTATCAAGTTTAAGCGTTTACTTAATGGAATACGGTTTGTATAATCCTTCCCGAATTTTAAAATAGTTACTGCCGAGTTTTTAAAATAACGTTCCCAAAAAATTAAGCTGTCTCTTATAAATTCTAGCAATAACTTCAAGGCTTTTGTAAATTCAGTATGCATATTGCACGTATGTTCTTTCTTCATTTGACAAAACAAATGTAATATATTTGCAAAAATGCCATGAAAAACAAAGAACCGTAGGAATGGAGAGCTAATTTTTGTCTACATCATGACCACTGTTTTAAGATCGTTCTTAAAAATTAACAGTTACTTGTTACTGTTGGAAAGACACTTAAAGGGAATAGCAAGTAGCTACACGGTAAATACGCTTTAAAATTGGAAAAAAGCTTATGATCATCTTATGACAAATAGATTTTTTATTTAAAACAGTAGAGTGCATAAGAATTTGTCATACAATCATTTCAAAATGGCAGATTGTTGGAATTGTTCATCGTCAACGTTGGGTGAAATGTGTTCGATCCTTTTTGGATTTTTGTGGTGATAGAATTGTAACAGTGTCGGCATGCCTGTTACAGAAAATGACTTATGAGTTTTTTTTTAAATTAAGTGAAGAAGTACGGTCTACAGAAAGTGTATAGGCTGTCAGTTGATAAAAGATGGCGTCAACAATACATCCATGCAGAATTCCGAAATTTGATAAATACTTGGCTGGGAAAGTACCTTGCAGAACAGTTTTTCACTTATTTTTCAATGATACAATATAATGCATGATAAATGATTAGGTTAGCTTTTATGCATCAGAGCAACACAACTGAATACCAAATAAAATTCGACACACAATAGTCTTTTTTTTGTTTTTATGTACTTATTCTTTCCAAGCGAATTTTATTATTATTATTATTTTGATATATGCAACAAATTATGTAAAGAAACGGAAACAAAATAGGATAAAAACAAAAAAAAACCATAGGCTTTTCCTCATGGGTAAAAATAAGGCTTTACTACAATTGTGCAATGTATTAGGCCTAGTGGGGGCAAATATGTTGTGGAGGCCGTACCAATAGCACTAAAATTTCACGATAAGGTTAGGATTTACAATTGTTATTAGTAAGGAGTCACAGCCTGGTATTTACACTGAAAAAAGTTACTTGTAAAAAATTGCTACGTGATTGTAGTGCACAGCTTTGTGTTACTCATTACTAATATTGTAGGAAATCTTACATAAACGTCTTGAAATAGGTCTCTGGTTTTTGTAGTATAACCATTGTAGCAGAAAGTTCTACACATTAAGTAAAGTTTAACAAAATAATATTAAAGTATTTTATAATTCGCGTTGATAAGGATTATAAAGTATTGGGTTATTAGGTTAGCATACTAATTAAATTAGAAATAGTAACTCGCTACGGTCGGGACTCGAACCAGAACCGAACGAATCTCTGGTGTTTACATTATACCATGCATCTTAGAGCTATTCTAATTAAAGCCCATATATATAGACTCAGAGACCCGTTCTGGAGCGAGTTACTTTTTCAAATTTGATTAACCTGCTTAAACCAATACTTTAAAAAATAATATCATTGTAAAAATATAACAAAAATCATTTAGTAATTATTTATAAGTTTTTTTTGTAGATTACTCACTGAAGCATATTTTTTACACGCTTAGAACATTCTCAGGCATTATTAGTTAAATTACAAAAAAACAAACATTACACTAATTATAGATGATATCATTATTAAAAACGAATAAAATGCATCAACACATATTGCATGCTACAAATCGTATTATTATATACAACTTTTGTTACTCTACAAACAATGATAAATGCAAACAACATCCATAGGTAATATCAATAATTTAAAGTATAGCTTTTTTCAAAACTATGTCGAGCATTGGAAGTTTTATTAATTTATACCTATATTACAAAGCCTACCTATGTTTTCTAGACTAAAATGCATTCAATACTGTAATTGTCTGGAAATTAGGGTTTACGGTATAACGTATAACGACAGATGAATAATAATCTCTAAATTTGATCTGTGGTACAACGTTAGTGAGAAAATKAGTAGCTAAGGGTTGGCACTATTGTTAAGTTGGTACTTATAGTCGCTCGGCGGCAGCGCGCGCGCAGGTCATCACATCGTGGCATCACGCCATCCGCCATCACGTAAGCCTCGTCCACTCACGTTCGTGTTTTAGTTGTGCGGAAGTGTTAGTGGTTATTGTGTTATATATTATTATATTGGATTTTCCTTATTAAACAGCCCCTAATTGTTGTGTACTGCAACATGGACGATTACGTTAAATGTTTAATTTACAGGTACAAAAATGTAACCTTGTTTGTCTAATGAATAAAATCATAATAATGCTGCATTGGTTTCATTTATTTTTGCACTATATCCACTATATTTTTAGTAAATTATAACATTAATTTATAGTAAAGAAAAAGATTTAACATAGTAAAATTTAGCATACTGGAATATTAAATTTGACTATTATAATATGTTACAATAAACAAAACACTAATAAAGTACACTACATCTTGTAGAAAAAATTGTGATACCCTGCCTAGTAAATCCTACAAAATTTGTATTGAACTGTACTGCATTCTCTAAGAACATACACTATAAAATGGTAAGTACTGATTTCTACATTTTTAGTAAATACAGCTACAATAGTTAATCTACAAAAATATAGTGTAATTTTCTACAGTTTGTATCTAGTCGTATATGCACTATATTTTGTGGTAAAGATTATTACAATTGCAGTTAAATTTACTATAATTTTTTTTCAGTGTAGTTATGGATCACAGCACAATATTTTTAGTCTTCGTTATGAAAATTTTTCTATCTGCTGAATTGAACGGAAAGGCAACACTATATTATACCCATCGGAATAGAGCGTCATATTAATTATTCTCCAAAACAAAAAATTTGATCGAACGACATTCCAAGTACAATCTGTGTTCTTAGGTGTAAGCTTTAAACAGTTTTCTTTATGATAAGGCTGCAAATGTTGGTGGCGTTTACTTTTGCAAGCACGCACAATATTTTTTGCATTTGTGGCTAGCCAAATGGTGGTTTTAGACACCAAAAGTTACGTTTTTGATGTTACAAATTCACACGCTTTTGCGAATTGTTCCTTGGGTTAACAACGTTCGCTTTGTCAAAGTTAATAACAAGGAAAATTAACAAAATACTGCTCAGCTAAAATTTCAGTTTGGTTAATCCTTTTTAAAATGGAGTCGTTTGTAGCTTTAGCTAGCTGCCGAGGGAACATGTGAATAAAAGTTTTGCGAACGCTTGCTATCATGTCATCTTCTGTGGTCACCCGAACAGCAAATATTTTTGTTTCATATAACTCTATACATAAAAGTGCAACGGCATTAAATCAGGCGATCGTGGAGGACACGGGTATCTCTGCGCATTTTCCGCCAGATATCCTTTCAAAGCAATGGCTAACGAATTTCGATAACTTGATTGTTCAAGATAATCAATTATTTCTCCCCATTTAGATTTTTACCGCTCATTTTTAAGAACGCAAAAATCATTGAATTGTCAGCGCTGTTGATACCGGTGGTCTCTAGAGTAAATGCGGGTTTTCTGAAAATCACAATTGGCTATTATGACCATTGGAGGAATCGTATTTGGTAAATTTTGCCTTGTCTACTTATATAATACTCTTGAGAAAATTGGTATCTTTCTTGCTTTCGGAAAACAAAAAATTCACAATAATACACTCTTCTTTGTACTTTTCTTTTACAATAATTTACTCTTCTTCATGTAAATGTTAAACCTACTGGTAAGAAAATAGTTTCGAGTTATTGGTGCTTAAAATGTCATGGATAGATTAGCGTGGTATGCAGGTACTATAATACGCGTCAGGAAAGAAGGCCCACCTTAAGAATGCAACATTGTCCACAATTTAAACGAAGCGAACCGCATGGGTGGGCAGAATCAATATATTTATTCGCCGCGCTAGCTTGAAATGGAATTGCGACACATCCAAATTAAAAAGTTTCGGTCGTGCAGCCCGAGCCTCTCCGTATGAATCAAACGCAGTGGAATTCATTGGGACTGTACCGCGCTGGCAGCTGGCAGTTTTGATTTGACGGAATTTCATGTAAAGCTATGCGAGGTTTGATAATAACTACATAAACATCGCAAAATTTTGTCAACAGATAGATAAAAAATGAAACTGCAGGGACTACTGAAAAAAAACGTGGCCTCTATTCCCCGTAAAAAGCATGCAAACTTGGGCGTTTCCTTTATATTATTCGCTTTGTTACGTACAGAGCAGTTCGGAATTTCCTGTTTTCAGCGGCATCTTTTGTTTCAATCCGCCGTGAATTATTTTATAACTTCATTTGAATATTGGCCATTTCCTGGGTCCTTTCTTTGACCGTCGCCGGTTATTTCGGGGTTTTCTAGTAATCCTTTATTTTCGGTTATCTTAATGCTCTTACCTAGCGTCCCGGCACGTTCGAAGGGCTGTAAACCGATCCCTCGGCGAAACTAAATTATTCTGTACTTTCCACATTTTTCTGCTGATTATTGGTTAGTTTTACTTCGCCGAAGGAGAGGGGCTCCAATCAAACTGTATTCCCAAGTTTACTTCGAACGATAGAATCCTCATCAAAAAGAGTTCTTGTATGGCATTTCAACAATCAACACGCACATCTTTCGTTGTTAAGTTTAGTTTAATAAGTTCTTGTAAATTTTCGGTTTTTAAATATATGTAAGTGTTATCGTATCCGTATTTTTATTCAGTGCTTCTTATATCCGCGAACGTTTGCGTTCAACTTCGTGAACAACCAAGCGGCATAGGTTGCAACGTGCGTTTTCTATTTCGAAACGCCAAGCAACTAACACGCTTTTTAGGTAAATTTGTAATTAAAATAAAGCTATTATTTAAAAATCGGTTTAGTAGACCCTGGAGTTTAAGCCTTGGTCTTTATAATGAGCCGAAGATATAAACAAAATATTTGAAAAATAAGGCCTATATGCCTATCCGCAGAGCTTGTTTTCGGACCCCAGACCAGCGCATTTCCTGGCGCGCACGTTACAATTGTGTAAAGGACTCCTTACAACATGTATGTCGTTAGTCCTACTGCTTTAGAATATTTTTCCTCAAGCACTCTGCCCGTTCTGCTTAGTACTTTTTGACACTCTCCATAAGTAATAAGTAAATTTTCAGAAAATTCCTTATTCTTTGACAACTGCCGGTTTATGAAAATAACATAGTTATGGAACTTATTGAGAAATTCAAACGTGCAAAAAACTAATACACGCCATAATTTATTAATTTTAGTTAACCTCTACTTTCGGCATAACCGGAAGTGACAAACAAAAAAATATTTCCGTTTAACTCGCCCCTACAGTTGAATACCATACCTATCAATTTCCTGAAATACTCCTAACGTAMGCCTAAGTTAAGCTAGTACGAAATTAGTAAACTAATTAATGAATCCATCACAGCGTTCACTTTACTACAACTCCTTACAGCAGGTCGAAGTGTATTCTGAAAGATCATCGTTAACCTCCTTGCTTTTTTACGAATTTCCTCCGGCGAGTCATATCATTTCTAACCTACGCTAATGCCTCGTGTGCTCGTGCACCTCTACGTCTAGACGGCCGGTGTAATAACAGCCTTCTGAGCGTGATTACTGTTCAAGTGAAACTATACCACTAACGAAAAAAATTGTTAATATCCGTAGTCTGACTGTGTGCGATCGCCTCTCCAAAAGTATGTAGTTTCTGTATCTAACGACTTGGCTCGTTAGTCGTGGAAACGCTACGTGAAAATTGAACGGTATTCCGTTTTTTCATTATGAGGTCGGACGAAGGAGGCTAATGCACCTCGACTGGTTAAAAATGGGATGCTGATGTTCTTGTGAACTTCGAAATTCTTTGCACGTGTGGACTATTTAAAAAGGAAAGGCACTGCGGCAGATATAAAAAGTTTGTATTTAGGTAAGTCTGATCAGATCAAATCAAAATAAATTGCCTCTTCTGTTTGATGAAGATGTTTTTATAAACACGTTATTTACATATCTACCGGTGTTTTAACGACAACGAGTCACCCTCAATAATTCCTATGGGAGAAAAATTCTAGTAAAATCCTCTGGAGTGAAGTATAACAGTCAAAAACAATTCTTTCACATATTTCCTCAAAAGATGCTGGTTCCGATTTAAAAACCTTCGACTTAAAATATCTTTAAAGAAAAAATCTTAAAATAACGATTTGGAAACCTCCTATCTGTTCAATCAAAATAAATTATCGAAGAGGATCGGTAATGAGGTGCTTTGTCCTGCTAAAAAACTCGTTCATTTTCATTCAGCTCTTCATCATTAAAAGTTAACCTTTCTGATTTTCCTTAATAGAGAAAGGAATAGGGTCGTCCCGCACATTCAAATTTGATAGTTTTAAGCTATGCCTTTTATTGCTTATATTATAATGTAAACATAGGAATAACCTGTAACTGTTTATCAAAGCACTTCTTAACGTAAGCCATTCTTACATTTAAAAAACCAACAGATTACCGAAATACTTCGACAACGTCTAGCTCTACCACTTAATCTGACAAATACGAAACTTGAAAGTTTGATCAAATTATGTAAACAAAAACGCGTGGCTAGAGTTAGGTTAGGGTTATTACGTTGCACATGGGACACATGCAGCACGTGCGAATGTGCGATGTTGTCGGTGGTACTTTACCGTTTTCTTCCTAACGACGGCCAGAGACATTCCTGACAGTTTCAAAATTTATCATATCGTTCTCATACGTAAGTATACAAACCATAAAGATTATCAAACGTCAAGCGTCGTTTAATTCCTCGTAATAAAAAAATTAGTTCAAAAGCAGTTTCGATGGTTAAAGTGCTTTCGTGTTTCAACAAAAGGCCAGTAAATGCGCTTATTGTATTGAACTGTTCATTATAGAATAAACTGACTGAAGGGTGATTTGTTATTTTTACAAATACGCCTTAAGTTGACCTAGGTATCAATGTCACAATGCCAGTTTACGAGTACTTTCCTCACGGTATCGCGAAAATTTGCCCACAGTGGCAACACGACGCAGCTCAAAAAAATGTAAACAAATATTACTTGCAATGCCGCTAGAGCACTGGCTATTGTTGATGTTTCTCGCTTTCGTCGCCTTGAGAACCTTTTACGTCATCTCCATGGCGGAATATCGAGGCATTCGAAGCGGATATTGAAAACCCATACTTTCACATTTTTTTTCCCGGTAAACAAGAACTGGAAAAAATCGCAAAAAATGTCTTTGTGCTTCAATTTTTATGTACATTTTAAATGTAAAATAAAAAAAATTGTGGGACGATCCCAATACGATATCATTACCTAATGTCCCAATCCATACATTATACTATTTCATCGTTTTCAATAAGGGTTTTGAAAGTCCTTAAAGATGAGGTACTACTCGATCCTTCTTCCTACTTTAGTGTTTCGATGTCTTCTATACAACGTGCTATTTAGAATATAGGATCGTTTCATGTCAAATAAAAAGTTGTAGTAAAAATCTCTATCAGTTGATACTAGATTGACTTTTTCTCATCACCACGAGATTCTTCTAAAAAAATTAAAGGATATTGTCCATTTAAATCAGGACTTCAAGCAAATAAATTAGCAATAATTGTAGACTATTTCGTAAACACTTATTATAAAACATGAAATATCTCAAAAACAAATCACTATACGTAACAGAGTAGTGGTATTTTCATTTCATTCAATGTCGTCTGTTCAGAATGGGGACGTTCTATTTGAAATAACAAAGTTGTAGTCAAGATCCTCGCCAGGTAATGCTCGATTGTTCTTGAAAAATTAAGAAAGTTTTTCAATTTATTATTAGCTATTATTCGTGAACAGAAATTATTTATCACGAGACATCTCAATAACAAATGGTGGTGGTATTTAAGTACGAGTACTACCTATGAAAGGTAATTATCACCCGAATTCATTTATAAATAATCATACGTGATATTTTATTGGGTTTGCAGGCATAAGATGAAATATACATCAAAGTATATTCGAAGTATACTCGATTCTGAATAGGGTCCTGATAGAGCGTAGAGCGTGTGACTAGTGTTCAAAAGGTCCCGAGTTCAAATCTCGGTCAAGGCTGGCAATACTTTTTCATTTCGTCTTATGCATGTAAACCCAAGAAAATATTACGTATCATGTATTTAAGTACGTCTAGTCATTTAGATCTGCCCCTTTCAATCAGAATGGGCTCCTTCCTTTTAAAGTAACAAAGTTGTACGAAAAATCTCAGTCAGTTGATTGCCTTTTGTATCAGTACAACGAGTTTCTTCTGGAAAAATTAAAAAAAAACAATCCGTTTAAACCACCATTCTACGACTTTAATAGAAACGTAAGCTATTGTAGACAGTTAGCGTTAATATCTTGTATAACCAATATGCCACTTAAAAAAAAACTTGTAGGCAACAGGAGTTTTTCGGCTGATTATTTGACATGTTCACCTTAGTCTAAAACATTTATAAAAATACGACGTAATCTACTAACTTTGTGGGTATACGAACATGTAAAAGTAAAACGTTTACTTATCCAAAGCACTGACAAGTGAAACTCGCATAATATTTAACTAACATTAAATACACACAATATTACGTGTTTAAAAGGGTTGAATATACATGAATCTAAAAGATCACCACAACCCGATTTTTTTAAATTTAAGCTTACACCTCAGAAGAACGTTATCAAATACATTTTTGATTATTCAAGGCGAAATAGTATTTTTTTAATGCTAAAACTGAGCTATTAAATAATAGTTTGCCATTGTTGACGATTTTGAACAGAGATATTTAACGAACCGATGCGAAGTTTAGAAGTTAGAAAAATAAAACTAAATCCGTCTGTATTAAGTTTTAATTTCATTCTACAAACCACATCCTTTTGAACGTCATAATAAACAAACCATGCAGAATTTTTAGTAAAGGTCTTCTAGTCGTCTCTTAATCGGTTGTCGAATTTATGTTTTTGCAATGATATATTATCCAAAAGATAAGCAAGAGCAGTTTTGGGGCATTGCTCTGATAATAATAAATTTGTTAATAGAAATTGTCAAATAGTAGTTCATTCTTACTAAATTCATCGATAACGTATGAAATTAATGAATAGTTGTGAATTGTTTAGTAATAATTAACCACAAAAGTTGTTTAATAATAAGCGTGTTTACTATAAACATAGCTTATTATAGGTGATAAAAGAAATAGGAATATATATCTGAATGCTATATAGAATTAAATTTTACGATTTTTTTCTGAAACAGAAAAAAAGATTGAAATGTTATAAGCAGTTATTAACGAAATATGTTGACATGATCATCAGTACTGTACTCGTACTGTAATAAAATAAAAATGTAGAAAAAATATAGGCATTTACAATACGCACAGGAGATTTGTAGGTTCGCATTTGAATTGAGGACTGTGTTAAAAGTGAAAAAATGTGTGGTCTAATCAACATGATCTTATCAGTTAATAATTAAATCTCTTTAAAAATCTGGTTTTATTATTTCCATCCTTAAGTTATTTTGATTAGTATAGCAAATTTGTCTTAATAAGCCTTAATATTTACATCACTTTTGTCAAGTTGTGTTATTGGGGGGAAATAAAGCGTGTGAAAATACTGCACATACATTTTGAACAAGAAAAAATGATCAATAAGCAACCCCGAGTTTAGCACGGTCAGAATGATAAAAGTATCTGGAATATCTTGCATTTGTTTTGGTGTGTTGTGGACTATCGGTCTACAAAAGCTCTCTCATATTTGATAGAAATAACTGACTTCTGTATGGCTTTTTTTCGATTAAACCCAGAAATGTCTATTTATTCTGTCAACCCACGCTTCGATCCAGACGAATAAAAACCTAACTTCAATTAAACCCGAAGGTTTCCCTATCGATTCCTTCCGTTTTTATACGTCTGGATGCGATGAAGTTTATGAGCTTTTTCAGCCGTCTGAAAACTCTCGATGGAAAGTGGAACGAGTTCAAGTTCAAGTGGCTCGACAGACGACTAAATAGGTCGGGACGTCTTTCGGTATTTTATGAGTGACACAAAAAGTACGGGTTATCATTGATCCGGTTTGGCTGTTTTGATGGCCTTCAAGTGGATTTTTGGGAAGATAATGATATAATTTTAAATTTGTACGTGTGCTAGATTTTATGATGGTCTTATAAACGAATATCTGCGCAATGCTGGTTGTTTACCGCTTCATCCTCTCAGAACTGACAGTATGGATAATTTGGAATTTTAAAAGGTCGTGCGTTGTGATTACGTTATTCTAAAGCACAATTAACCTATAAACAAGTTTGGATATTTTCTCTACATTTAATAATGAAGTATATATAGCCTGTCAAATTGAAATTAATCTAGCGTTTCGAAGGAAACAGATACGAATACTAAACCAATTCAGTCCCCTACCATACTGGATATAAACTTCCATTTTCGGAAAAAAAAATATTTGTATGGGCTAATATTCGTGAGTGACACCTGTTGATTTAATGACCATTTACTCCAAAGCTTAACCATTGCTGTAACTTATACAAGATGTGTGTTGAGATCGCTTTTCATGAATCGAATTTTGCAAAGAACCATGTCGTAATGTTGTCTTCATTTTTATACGGAATAATCTGATTTTGCTGAGTGGACCACCTGAACTATTCCAAGTTGAGGAAGTCGCGAGTTAGGCTACTCCATTTGCGCTTTATCTGCAAAGTCCAAATCACTCGTGGATGGAKGGTACTTTTGGTGTTCTAAATATCGACTACTGTTAGGAAGCTGGAAAAAAGCTTTGGAGTGTTGTTTTGTTGAATTACCTGCATACTGTAATATTTTCTCTCAATACTACGCCATCTCGATTGTTTAAGACGGGTTAGTTCCTAGTGCAACTTACAAAAGTTTCTGCTTGATAGGATCGAAGTAAACCTGCAGCAGCGTGAAAAATGTTTTATTGTTGGTATATTTAGGTATTGGTACAGCGAAATCTCGATTTGTTTTAGAATATAATATTAACCTTGAGAACAACTTACTTATTTGGAAGAAACATATGTCCTTTCAAATTTCTAGTTTAAGCTTAATTGCAAAATTATACGCCTAAGTTGTGTAAAGGAACGCAACGAATTGGAGAGAATATACAATTCAATAGCTAATACGTAATTACGGACTCGGATAAGCTGTCAATTTATGTTTAAAAAAAATTTTAATGCAAGAAGTGTAGTTTTACAACTGGTAAAATCTCACTAAGAATTAAATAATTATCATATTTAATAAGTAAAATTCCACATGAGCTGACAAAAAAACTAATAACTAATACAAATTTATTGTTGTACGAAAGCCACAAGCATACGGTGGTACGTAGAAGCCAATTCCATGTTTAATAAACAAAAATAAATAAATTTTCAATAGTATTTAGAAAATCGTAAAAAGGTTTTAAAATACCTTAGAAATTCAACAGAAGGGTCAATAATAGTTTGATGCCATTGCGTGGATTTTGGAAATGAAACAGCCGAGGAGAAACAATTTGCTAGGTTCGTAGCAAAATTTACAAAAGTAGTTATGTCCTTCATCACAGGATGGAGCAATATGTCTTCTTAGGTCTATTAGTGAACAACCCCTCGATATAATGACTATAAGGCTTTCACGGATGGACTCGTAGTGATTAGTTGGACGTGATCGTGGCAATATTTTCGTCGCTGACGTTTCGCTTACTGCTGTGGTGAGCATTCTCAGAGCTAAATTCATCGCGGGCGTAGTCGTTGCATGCACTGAATAAGCTCACCACAGCAGTGGGTGAAACGTCAGTAATTAAGAATTGCTATGACCACAACCAATATATATGTGGGCGATACTGCAAAACGAACAGCCAGCAGTATCAACAACAACTCACACAAGATATGTTTTCTTCTAGATAGATGGTTAATTTAGGAATCTCCTGTCAGAAAAAAGCGTCAGCTTTCATTATCCATAATATAAGGGTCTAGGACGTTTCGGGGCGATTGTTTATTTATTTCAATTTTGTGAACGCGCTTAATGTTTATAAAAAATATATTCAAACAAGTTCAGAAGGCACAATTTAATAATGGTACGAGGTATGATGATAAAAGAATAATGTAGACACTTAGAAATAATTATTTTTAAATAAAATCAGTTATTTTTTATCAATATTATTTTATTATACAATATTTACAAAAAATATATTTAATTGTTCATTCCGAAATTGTCGGATAAACATCTTGAATATTCAAAAAAATTTCTCTAGCTAAAGTTGGAAACAATAGAATAAATTTCCATATGGATGGATGCTCAACTCAACAATCGTAATTGCTTTACAAAATGTTTAATAATTACTAGAGGCCTAGTAAATAAAAATGTTGATACAATTACAAGCAGGAGTTTATTCGCAATACCCCGACAAGCTTTTAACACTTTAATAAATATTAATAAAACTATTTTGATAAAATGGCATAAAATAATCAAAATGCAGATACGTTGATTTAACCCTAAATAATAAGTTTCTATTAAAGAAATGTGTACTGAAATTAATCTTCTATCGTAACGTCGCTTCTTCGTTGTTTGTTCTCCAAATATGTTATTCTATATGAAATAAATATTTATTTTTTTAAATAAAAGTTGTAAATTTTTCAGAAAAATGTTATGGAAAATACCGCATAGTTTGAAAATAGACGACGTCATCAACAAAATTAAATTCTATTGTATCAATTAAATTGTAAAATATTCTAATTTTAGTATATGAAGAAAAAACACGAGAATTAGAAAGTTCGGAAAATTGATTGCTGATTGATTGGATTTTGGAACAGATCTACATTTTTGATACCGTGCAGTAAGAAATAGTTAAAAATGGCTTTTCCTCATTCGAAGATTCGGAAGTTTAATAAGGTCATTAGTAATTTTTAAAATTCTTTAAGTAAGAGAGATAATTACTTCCACATCCAACGGATGGAAAGTATTGTATGACGAAAAAAAAAATTTATTCGCTTTAAAATGGTTGAAAACGCACAAAAACAAAATTTGAGCAAAAAAATTTCTTGTCTGTGTGTCTGTAGTTTTGTTTGTGGACACGATAACTTTCGAAAGACTTAATATATGAACTTGGAATTTGGCAAACGTATAAATCTCAACTACCCAAAGGGACCTATTGTTTGTGGGTTAAGTAGGGTATCGGGAAAGAGGCGAAATTGGGAGGTATCTACCCTTTTTGCAAATTTGTATTTTTTAATTTTTTTTCGTTTTAGTATGTGATTGGTAGTATAACTATTAGTATTATTCGTTCTTATAAAATTTTTGGTGCGGCAAACTGTTTAGAAGATATTAGCAAAAAAGCGTCACTTAAAGAAAACGGTTTTTCCTAAATATCTCCGAATATATTGAATATATTCAAAAAAAGAAAAATACCATCAGATAGGAAAAAAATTTTTCACACATTTATTCAAAATTTTGACATTTTCGAAATATTTTCAAAAAAAAGAAAATTAAATTTCTGATCAGAAAGCACTCTTGTATTTTTTTAAGTTAATATTTTTCGAGTTATTTGGAAAACCCCGATTTTAAAATTTATATATTTTTGCTAATATCACGAGGACTGTTCTGATTACTAATCGTATAGTATAAGAAATAAAAACGTAAATGACATTTTGACAATTGGATGTGGAAGTATTGATTCAATTTGCAGCGGCTTTTTTGTATGTTTTCTCATTTAATAATTCACTAATTTTAGCACGTAACAATTTAGTAAAATAATTCAGAAGAAAGGTATTAGATTTTCATACGCCGCCACTGTCTACCTGCCGTGGTAAACTGTAAACTAAAAATTTTTCTCTATCCTAACAAACCTGTCGCGTAACACTTCATTTGGTACCGCGCCGTCAATGAAATTTGTAACCCTGAATGTAATTAGGGCACCTGAACGTAGCAGGCTCGTCTGGACAGCCCACGTGGTCATGTCTTGCTCTCGGTTAGACACATGGTTATTATCCGTGTGGTAATTTCCAGACTAGCCATGAATTAAAATAAATTAGCTAGAACGGATTTACGAGAATTACTAGTTTTCCGATATGTAGGTACTCGGTGTTTATTACGGCCGGTTTCTCTGCATCGAGGTTGGCCACGCTGGTATAAGTTGTTTCATAAAATTTAACACGCGCTTTTTCAGGGCAATTCTCGACACTAGTTACTGTTTATGGGTTCTGAAGTGAATTTGCAATGTCTGTTTTCAATCTTTAGTACCTTTGCGTAGGATCCGTTTTCCGATTGATACTTTGCATAAAATGTTATTTTGAAATGTAATATTATCAACAATTAAACTATAGCATTTAATATGTTTGAGTTGGTGTAAAATTTTTCACCGTATTTGTTTACAGGAACAGGTGTACTGCTGTTTACTCCTTGACCATGACCGTAAACAACWCGAGAATTGGCCTGGATGATGGACTGTATCTTTCAGTGGTCTGTCACCATCTTCAATTTATGAGCATGGGTTCTGAGTGTTCTCAATAAAACAAAAAATAATCAGCGTGTTGTTGTTCTCTGCTCGAATGCTGTCGTGTTAGCCTTCAATTCTTTTTTGTATTGTTTGTGGTGATAAAATCCAGGATTAGTCCAGAAACGCAAAAAAACGCTTCGCACAAAGTAGAATTTTTATTGAGAATAATAATAATGCCATCTATTGGCAATTAAGAGTATCACCCATCCGTCTCTGTGGAGAACCTACCACGTGGTTTACATTGGTTTATAGTTGTGCTGAAGAGGTTTTGTAAGCCGAAATCGCTGTCCAAGATTGTTCTGATGCAGACAACATGATGATATTGGAATGCTGTTCTGTTTAGGGATGAGCGATGGTCATAGATCTCCTGACTTATCGCCCATTCAGCATGATTGTGTTTGATATGGTAAGATAGGGATGAGTACTGTAGCACACTCTTCCTTAAATTGATAATTTTATTCGTTCACAGTCTAGGTACCCAGAAGAGTGCAACAGACATCAAGGTGCTCTAATACACCATAATTTTTTTTGGGTAATCCTAAACCCAATTTATTTGAAAGTGTCGTCATCTACCAACTTTGCACAAAATAAAAATATTATAATAAATTCTTATAGTTTCTAGTTGCTTTTGATATGATGAATTTTCTATGCCAGTCAGTATAATTAAAATTCAAGATCTAGGCTGAGAGATTTTTACATAGCCAGTATATTCATTACGCAAAAAGATTTTTATTTGTTTCGGCCACTCTTAATAATCAGTGTTGAATTTAAAAACCGCTGCAAATTGAATCAATACTTCCACATCCAATTGTCAATATGATATTTACGCTTTTATTTTTTTTACTATACGATCAGTAATCAGGTTTTGAGCATTCTTTTTCTCTACATATTATTTTTTAAAACAAACAGTTCTCGTGATATTAGCAAAAATACACAAATTTTTAAAATCCTTTTTTTCCAAATAACTTCGAAAATTATTAACTTAACAAAAAAATTGCAAGAATGCTTTCCGATCAGAAATTTGATTTTCTATATAATACAAAAATTAAAAAAAATCGTATGGACAGGGTCCAGAATAGGTGTTTTGGAAATATTTCGAAAATGTCAAAATTTTGAAAAAAATTTTTTGAAGCACTTTTTTGTGAGAAATTTTGTTTTCTACCTGATGGTATTTTCATTTTTTGAATATATTAATATTTTCGGAGATATTTAAGAAAAACTTTTTTTAAGCTAATATCTTCTAAACAGTTTGCCGCACCGAAAATTTATAGGAACGAATAATAGTCGCAATTATACTACTAATCACATACGAAAACGAAAAAAATTGGCAAAAAGGGCAGTCACCCCTAAATTTTACCCCTTTCCCGATATCCTATTTACCCCAAAAACAGTAGGTCGCTTTGGGTAGTTGAGATTTATATGTATGCCAAATTTCAAGTTCATATGTTAAGTCTTTCGAAAGTTATCGCGTCCACAAACAGAACCACAGACACAACACTCAGACAAGAAATTTTATTTTGCTCATTTTTTTTACGTTTTCGACCATTCTAAAGCAAATGAGCAAATAAAAAAAGTGATTTTTTTTCGCCATACAGTTGGTTGTGATCGCAAAAATGGGAATTCACTAACTTTTTTAGGCAAGCAATTCAAAAATCATTGAACGTTAAAACGCTGTTGTAAATAGTTTTATACACATATCTTTAATAAGACAATGAATAAAAAATTATTCTAGAAGAAAAAATGAATGTAAAGCAAATCGGGCTGGTATTCTTCAATGTTGCATTTGGAAAATTCCTTGAAATAATTTTAAATTTTTTATGTGCTTTTGTACAAATATAAATGACACATATAAAACAAGTAAATGAAACATCTAAATATGTATGTTAAATGCACCGTATATGTTCACAACCGCTTTGGWATAACGATATTTAAGCATAAAAAGCGGTTGGACGCCATAAAATATCGAATGCTTACATTTGCCTAATTCTTATGCAAAATATAGGAGGCAGGTATTTTGTACGATGTTTTCCTTTAGAAACGATAATACTATCTAATGAAATTATTACATGTTTTGTATACATAAGTGCAAATGCTTCCAAATTGATAACCTTATATTACAAATAAAAAATGAAGACAAGAATACAAGCTTTTGTATCTACTCAATAGGGAAGCCAAGTAATACGAAGATGTCGTAGTATTACGTTAAAGTTTAAGGGGATGCCGTAAACGTTAAAAATATTTACCGCATACGCGCAGTATTTGTATCACGGGATTCCGTATTTTAAAGTAATAGTGCAAAAATAATAATAATAATAAATAAAAATAAATGCAAAAAAAAAATTCAAGTAGGTACTCAAATTAAACATCATCAATATTAAATGGCCTCTTACAAGTTTTAAAAAAGATAGTCAATAATCGGGTAAAAGACATCAGGAGCTCTAACTTAATGTTCTCCATGAGGATGCTAGCTTTGCCACCGAAACGAATCTAGGAATTTTTAAAATGTTTAAAAATAAAAAGTTTCTACTGGCTACCGGTACCTATAAATAGAAGTGCGATACGTTTGGGATGATTTCTTTTTAATCTAGTGCTCTTGAAACCTTCAAGTACGAGGATAATCAAAAATAGGTTACGATGTTTTAAGCTAGGGAGAAAGTCCTATAAATACGCATCAGGTGCAGGAGTTCTAAAAAATGAGGTCTTAAAAATATTAATTAGAGTGAACGAAATTTGTGCCCATCATAATGTCGAAATATAAAATGGCGGTGCAGGAATCACTCGCCAAGATCACGGTACCATTTTTTGAGGTGTGAAGGCTCCGTAAATCCATACATATAAAGGCAAAATATTTGCAAAACACGGTTTCACATATTTATCGTATATTCTTTACGGTTTTACGGTATCGGTTTCGCGTATAATGCACATTTTTGGCGAATTAACCACAAGCGTGTTGCAGAAGCATTGCACAATTATTGTAAACATGTGATCCAATGTTTTATATAATTCAATTTGGGTATCAGAAGGCAAAAGGCTACATGAATTTCGAAATGCTTGAATCGTTATCAGAAGCGCATTTGATTAGAAACATTGGAGGAAACATGCCGTTGTTTTGAATGGAAGTTCAAAATTTTTTGGATCAACTATAGAGACAAAGACGGTCTAAAAAGTACGAACATTCTGGCCCAAATAAGTGTTCAAAATCGACAGGTAAGAATTTTGGTTGTTTTTGCCATTCGTTGGGTGAGGTACAGTATAAAATATGCATGAGTATTTTGCGATTATATCAATCTTAGGGGCTATCTAAGTCTCTAAAGGTTGTATTGCATGTATCGTAAAAGTTGGTTTCTGGGGATTTAACACATTTCCGTTTAATGTCTAAGTCTTAAAATATATTATTTAAAATTAATAAAGTTTTATCTTTAAAATATAGTATATAGTCAGTCAGTAATCCCTTTTATAATAATCCCGAAACGTTGCGGCCTTAGGAGTTTTTGGCGGGAAGCAGGTGTACCACCCATGCAGACGGGAATGCCGGCACACTCGCTTCCTGCTTTCAAACGGCGAAGTCGTAAACACCGTCGTCGTCGTTTTTTCATTTCTGAATGAAAGGTTGAAAACTTATTAGATTGGCCAGACGGTGTGTGCGTTTTCTAATCACCGCTATCTCGACATCATCGCCTACCAGATTCAGTGAACGCCCACCGGCGCGATTTGCATAACGTTGCTTTTAAGTGGAAATTTATAAATTGTAAATTCCCTGTTTGTTTATGTCTTATTAGAAAATTATGCATATTAGCAAGCCGTCTGTAGTAAAAGGTCTAGTTCGGCTTGGTGTTGCCACATCGTCTACGTCTGGTTGAAGTCTGTTTTCCACCCATCAATTAATATGGTATATGGTTTACATTTTGGTTGTTTTTCTTGACATCTTCAAGTAAAATTTGCATATATTATTGAAGGTCTAACAAAGTATTACTATGCCAGTAAAAACTAACGCGAAGCTAGTCTAGACTCCTGCTCAATAACCGAATGAAGTTAGTATCTATACTTTGAAGACGATATCGTTGGAATGCAATTTCCTAATGACAATGGTCGATAATTTCAGTGCACCAACAGAATCTCGAATAAAAACCGTCCAGCGACAATACTAGTCTCAATGCCACATCAAAAGTAAACAAAAACAATGGAGTGTGGGACTAGGAGTAAGCAAAATGATGTCAAGAATACGCTGAAAGGGGATAACATGCAAAAAAGAGCTGGGATAGATAAGATACATTTCTGATCAAATATAACCTAGAATTTTTAATTTAAACGAACCGCGTATAATGTTTTGTCAAAATTCTTGCGTAAGGTTGGTAGCGCTCTCACAAGCTTGTATGTCAAATTTCAGCACGATCTGTCCCATAAAAGTTTCGAAACAAGTGTATAAACAAGTCAACCTTAAGTGCGTTTTTTGATTTTTATTATGTTGCATTCTGTAGACCAAAGAATCTGCCTTAAATTTTGTGTTTTACACGATATTTTAAACATAAGACGTGTCTCGGCGCGACTTGTTCGACGAGTGCTGAATTTTACCAAAAAGAGCAACGCAAATCTGTCGCTAAAGAAATGCTTGCTATGAGTTGTATCAACATGCTACACATCATAACTGGTGCTGAGACGTGGGTCTATGAAAATGACGTCGAAACCACACAATTATCGGAATGGCGTGCAAAAGATGAGCCGAAACCATTCTTCGATTATCAAGGTGTTGTGCATTCAGAATTTCTTCCGACTGGTCAAATAGCTAATGCTACATGGTATGTGCAAGTTTCACGGAATTTGAGAGAGAAAATTCGTCTATTACGGCCTGAATGGGCCTATTGCCCCCATTTTTTTTATTGCAGAATATGAATCTACATGAAAAAATATAGACCTCTGTTATTTTTATTTTAAAAGATTGTTTATGTTTAAAGTTTGAATCTCTGACGTCAGCGTTCCCTGGCGCGCTTAGTGCGGTGTAACTGTGTGATGTTGCCACGCCATTTTCTGATCCTGGCATTCCTGTCGGCCGAGATGATGTTTATGAAATCGAAGTCGCAGCAGCCTTGCCATTTTATTCCAAACTCGCAATCGCAATTATGAATTTTAAAAACCTACACGCGAAAACTATATTAAATTAAAATTATAACTTGCAGCGGATATATCGCAAACAGAACTCATTTTACGGCAGCCGAAGGATAAGTTCATATTTCAAGTGATATAAAAACTGGAACAACTATTTATTAAGTAGGTAAACTTGTTTAAACCTGAGTTACAGCGTGTATAGCTGCCATTACATCATTTTATTCAAGTCGCAACCTTTAAATAGCAAAATCGCCTAATTTGCGTAAAATCGAACGATCTGGCCACACGAGTTTCCATTCATGTAAAATTAGTCAATTATGTGTGTCAATTTTTGGTAAATTGTCCGAAGATCCCTTCACATAATCTTGCACAGTCTACGTTTGAACAACAACGTACTAAGTAAATAAAAACAAAACTTTAACGCGTCGTCCGTTCTCAAACCAAAACGTAAACAAGGGTACAAAGGCACAGAACCACAGAACATACGCGTGTTCAACAGCGACAAAGGTGTCAAG
Source organism: Rhyzopertha dominica (assembly GCA_025024175.1). Classification (NCBI taxonomy): domain Eukaryota; kingdom Metazoa; phylum Arthropoda; class Insecta; order Coleoptera; family Bostrichidae; genus Rhyzopertha; species Rhyzopertha dominica. The sequence continues at coordinate 4,492,462 of QCXZ01000045.1, read as the reverse complement.
CATGCGACAGGGCATCCGGCGCACCAGCGGAGTGCATCTCCAGGAACGAAATATTTGAATTTGGTGCTAAACCTTTAAAGGTAAAAATAAGATACAAAAACATTAAAAAGATTTTTTCTATTGCCAGCTTCTAACTTGATTAGGTCCAAGCAAAGTCGCACATGTGTTTAATAACGATTTACTGTCAAGGGCAACAACCTCATTGTGGACAAATAAAACATGGTTTTCGCATCACGATAATGCACCGATTAGCACGGCTCACCCGATTACTTGATCAAAAAACAACATACATGTCATTTCGCAAGCTCCGTATTCACCAGATATGGCACCATGTGACTTTTTCCTCTTCCCAAAACTCAAATTAACACTTCGCGGAAAGCATTTTGAAACGATTGAAGCCATAAAAGAGAATTCGMAGAGGGAGCTGAAGGCGATACCAGAAAAGGCGTATGAAAAGTGTTATAAGGACTGAAAAAACCTTGGCATATGTGTATTGCATCTGACGGGGACTATTTTGAAGGGGACAAAATAAATACTGAAGAATAAACTGAATTTATGCGTTTTATTTAAAAATTATAGGTTATATTCGATCATAGGTATGCTACCGAGAAGGGAAATTGAAAGAATACTCAAACAGAAAAATTTTAAGATTTACTCCTCATATGCAATAAAAAGTACTAAACACTAAAACTGAACTATAAAAACGTAAAACATGAAAATATTTCAGTTACCTATGTTTCTTTTTTAATAGTTAAGCACTCGAAACAATTTTCTGATAAAGGATTTTTACGAAATGCCCGAAGAGTTTTTAAAATTGACGAATGTACCCGAAAGAATACGAGGTACAAATATTTGGCAAACTGTTGTTTATGAATTGGCATGTCAATTGAAAAAAATGGTTCAATTAATATGGATGGAGTGCTAAATAGAACTGGTCCAGCGTCACCTTATTTCAAGATCATGTTGGACATCCCATCATAGTATTTCACTAAATCATACATCAGGAATGCTTGGTGTAAAAGTCGATACCAGCGATTTAAAAGAAGTGTCAGAAAGAATTAATAGTTATACATTTTTTTATATATTTATTTCGTATTTTTCTATATCTAATAAACATTGCTCCAACTGGAATTAGTTACTTATTTCTATGATATGAGCTGACACGGTAAAATTATCATTAAAAAATAGAACAAACATAGACTAGACTTCTAGATACGGATTGCAATGATGTTAAAAAAGAATTGCGCGTAGGATCATTTATTAATTATCGATAATGTTTTAATATATAAGTTACCGCATTTCCATCATAAATGACGCTCTGTGAAGAAAAAGACTTTGAGTTGCTAATCAATTTCATTTACCCTATAAGGATTCATTTGAAAATAAGCGTATTTCCGCGGGGGCGCGTTCTCAACAAAAGAGATAGTGGTAGATTTGATACTATGAAATACATGTTGAAATATGTATCAAAAATAAATCTATGGTTTACATTTACACATTTCTTAAATAAAGTACAAAATTATGTAGTTCCCCCCCAAAATCCTACTCTGGATCCGCCCCTGCAGTATGTGAAACTATAATTATTCGCACGATTCTTGGTGTAATAAAAAAATTTACTAAAAGCGAAATGGAGGACTATAAACCTGCCTTTTGGCTTTATTTTGAGAACAAACGACTAAGCTGGAAGATCTTTAAAAATTCTAAGCAAAATTATGACATTCAATTTTTGCTGCTACAAGATAGAGAAAACAGTGTTGGTAAATAACCAAATGAAGATGTTGCTTGCACTCTTATAAGATTGAATATTTAATCCCTTTTTCTACTTATGGTCGATATAAATCTGTCCTTTGTAAATATATAAACTGACTGGATGATTTTTTATTTTTATAACTACGTAGGTCGTTGAATCTTCTTGGTAGCCATTCTTTGATAAATCTGGCAATATCGCTCGCCGTGATACCGGACTGGTCAAGTGGTCAACTAGTCAGCTTCCGTATCTTGCCAGACTACTAGACAACTTTTTCATGTAGATATTTTTTCTAATCGTTTATTACTAATAAATTACGTAGTACGTGCTTTTTTAAAATGTCTGTCTAGACTGGTGCGTACAAGTGTATTGACCTTTCACTTACGCTTAATATGGAGGTGTGTAACATAATAATATACTGATATTGCACTTTGACTGCAATCACGTTATTCGACGAGGTTTGTTTTTGCGTCTAGTTTTCCAGATCTTTGAACTGTAGCACTAGTTTTTTATTTAAAACCGGCTTCAAATCCTGCATATTATTTGTGAAAAAAACTTGAACTTCTTTCCAAGCATAAAGCTAATTAGTAAGATACTTCTTTATTCCAGATTATTGATTTTTTTAAAGTTGTAGCCTTTTAGCTAAATTAAGTACGATACGTTATAGTCTGCCAGATTGCACCGGTAACGGTTTTTTTAATATAAAAATGTATCTTTTCCTATCAAGATCAAGTTGCAAGTCTGTCATTATCTCAAACTTCTCTTAACTGTTGGAGGCGTGCCATTTGTTTTTTTTTTACATAACTCTGTATATGCTTCTTTTAGATTCACCTATATATTTCCGCTTCTTGCAGATAAGTATTTTTTTATGCATTTAAATATGAACAACTGTTATTTTTGCATTTACATCGTTAAGTTTTTTTGTGGTGATTTTTGTCAAAAACGATCCAAAATTGGCGTATTAGTAGTTAAAACTATTATTCAAGATCTTGACACACTCACCTTGGGTGATTATTTTCAAGAAATCTTCATTTGTGTAAGCAGAACGTAATATTTTGTCTAAAATTAGGTAGGGTATATTGCAAAGAATGGCCACAGAGCATCAGTAGTTTCTTTTCTTTAGCATCGTTTTATTTATGAGATTTTAAAGATACATTTTTGGTTTCGTTTTTTAATTATAACTCCTACACCTTTCAATGAATTTCTCTTAAAATTTAAAACGTTGTTTTTAGTATTGGAAAATAAGAATATAAACTTGTTTTTTATATCGGAGATAGAGGGCGCTAGGTACGCTCACCTCACAATAATATTATTTTTTAATATTTGCAAACACCATTGCGTTGTTTGATATTCATAACTGCTTTTAACTTATTTGGTTATCAAAATACCGTGACATAACGAACACGTAACTAAGTATCTCAAAATAAACAAAAAAACATTAATATATGTGAATAATTAATTAAAATTAAGCCGGGGAATAGTAGTTGTTCCGATAATGGGCAGTTAGAACAGTATTGTTGGGAAGACCGCGGGATTGTGGTATTTTCTGACGGGCCAGTTAGTGTGTCTGCCTGATGAATCCTAAAAAGACGAAACCCGGTGGTAGGCTCAGTCTGACGAGCCAAAGCAGATAAATGTATTTATTGTATTTTTTTGCAAATTTCTCGAAAACCATAATAACGTATAGCGACAAGCGATGTCACATCAAAGGGAGTTTAATTCTGAATCTAACCAGGATATATTTACCGTTCTGTTTAAAAAGATCAATTTATCCTTTCCTCTAGATTGCAAATTGTATATTATATGGATGAAGAGAAAATAATTTAGTGGTAAAATAGCATATTTTCTACTATTAAACTCTAAAAATCGTAACGTGTGCCTTTTTTAACTTAAAAGATATTCGCGATTGCCTTAAGTACTCCAAATGTCAAGTTTTCATAAAACGACGGTTAATGTCAAAACGAATATACCACCGTTATAGTAAATATAAAGTGACATTACACGATGTCCGATGTCCGGTATATTTGAAACGAATTTTATTTAACAGCTACTTAGGTAATATGGAAAAGCTCCGTGTTCATATATAACATATTGTTACAACTAAAGACATCTCCAAATATCTTCAAAACGAGAATGCAAAAATGTCAATATACATGGTGCGACGTTGACGTATACTTCCTGTATAACCGGAAACGCTATAAATTATAAAATATTTTAAATTGAATGAAACTGCTATGTGCAAGTTTTCCGAAAGAATATAACCATTAGTTTTAAACAATATAAATACATGACTAAATGTGTACTAGATAGATACAAAAGACTGTAATAGGGTGAAACTGAATGACACGCTTTATTGATAAAACGAACTGAAAAGCATGTGTTATTTTTAATTTTCAGGGAATATATGAGCATTAATAAGGTGATACTTTTCTTAAAAAGTAATAAGAAAATAGTGTTTGCATTAAATAAAAAAACGATAAATAAGTATAAGTCACCATTTTACTAAGAGAATGGTAGGGTAGTATTCGACTTCAAAAATTTATCAAAGTTTAACGTTATTTTTGTGTTATTGTCCTCCAGACGTTTATTTGTCACATTCCTGTTTTTGTGATACGCATGGAATTTAATATTATTGCAAAGCAAGTTGTTTTCGGTGACTACTTTTATGAGAGACCCTCCTAAGAGATATGCTTGCTACTTGACCTTGATTTATACTAAGTACATAGTAAAGTCATAAAATTTAGAAGTTTGAAGTGCCTAAGTGTTTATATGTGCAAACAAATAACGTTTACTGATGTTGCAGATTGAGTTAATATTAAACAGATTTTTTATCTTAATATCGTACATCACTTTTGCAGGTAAAATTGGGAGAATTATGTGTAAATTATTTAGAACATATTTAGTTTGCATTGACGAATACAGTATCTTAACTTAGTCACGTTTTGTTTAGACAGTGAAGAGGACAACTGTCAGAAATTTAATAATTATACTTCCTAGACAATAGTCGTGCTCAAGCCAGTTTAAACCAGGATGCCGAATGCAATTCAATGTCATCGAAAGTGAAACGCATTCAGAACGCCAAAACAGTTTAATATAATGAATGAATCAAACTCTAGTGCATCTGAGGACGACGCTATTATCCAATTAATGTGTCTAGAGTGGTCTGATTGCATTTAGTTATGTCTTGCATAATCCAGAGATTTTTAAAGTAAATTGGAAATACACTGCCGATAATGCATTAGTTTGGCCTTGACATAGCAAGACGTTGAAGGAACCGGCGCTAGATCATTTACAATAATTGAATTCAGGCTTGATTGGAGAAAATCTATAATCACAGCTGTCATCACTTAATAGAGTATTCTTTTTCAGTTACGCTACCATATAAGTCTACTATTTTCCGGTTTAGCGTATGAATGGTGTTCTCATTCATCTATCGTTAAATCAGGTTCTGTGAATTTGACCCCTACCGTGGTTTAGGATTTCTGCATATAAGAAACTATTTTGTTTAAAGCCATCTGAGGGTAATTTTCGTATGTTCATAAGTCTCCCAATAACAAAATTATAATTTTGTTTCAGCTTGTAAAAGCAGTTAAAATTGCTGATGTTTTTGCATTCCAAAATTTTAGGTTTACTAACGAGTGAAAACAACGATCGGTTTCAAAATGTAGTAGCTTTACATTACTAAGCCTGTTAGATAATAAAGCCCATGACATGACTAGATCCTTAAATTCAAAACTTTTTGGCTTAGAAGCTATTACTCACAAACAAAATGGACAAAAAGCATAAGTATAAACGATACAGGTGTGACAAGAATTCTTTGTAGACAGAGGCGTTCTATTAGAAGTGGACAAATGATGGCAGTATTCAATTGTTGTTTTTTAAATGACAACCCCTATATTTTTTTCATTCTTTTGAGCCTTTGTATGTTCTATAAAAACATATATAGTGATTAAAATGCATGTCTATGCTGTGCTGTCTACACCGTAACCAACTGCAGATAGATGTATTTCGCTATCATTATGGCAGTTTAGGTCTAGTGCAGACAGCACGGCACGGAACTGGTTTTACCTATAATACCAAAGGCTTGGTATGATATAAGAAGAATTTAGATGGCAATGCCATCTGTCAGCATTACACTGACATGATTACAAAGCCACCTAGCTGCCTTTATGGGATCTACTTCCTAAAGGAAGTGACCTGTAGCCTGACAAATTGGCATGCACCTGCATACTTCAATTTGACAGCAGGCCGCATGGCACTTCTAGCTGCCTTTATGGAACCTACTTCCTAAAGGAAAAAAAGTGCCGTGGGGTCTGCCGTCAAATTAAAGTATGCAGGTGCATGCCAATTTGTCAGGCTATAGGTCACTTCCTTTAGGAAGTAGATCCCATAATGGTAGCTAGATGGCTTTGTCATCATGTCAGTGTAATGCTGACAGATGGCATTGCCATCTAAATTCTTCCTTATATATAATGATCTCTACTTATAACGAACCTGCGTTTAGCGAACTTTCGTTTATAGCGAACCAATCTGAAAAGTACGAAGCAAAGGTCATCAAACCTGTGTTAGATTTTTCGCAAATAACGAAGCCGGTTATAAAGAAGTTTCGGATAAAATGAACCTTACATTTCTTGAGAAGTCCGCTTTTCAATTTGGAATTATTTTACGACGTGGTGTTTTTTTTTCCTATGCTGCACAGTGTTGTATACTTCCTAACTTGGTTTATATGTATAATATTTATGATAGAAAATTGGCCGAAACGGGTGTTGACAGCGGAGTCCATCCATCACAGATCAGCATTTAATATCGAAATCGCGTCGAATAATACCCCTGAATCAAATTTTGGCACTTCCAGCTGTCAATGTGCATGACCCTCATAGATACTACATACATATTTATTTTCTTGTTCGGTTAATTTTGTTAATTTTGTACTTGACCTCCTGTTTCAAACCCGTTCCTCAACTTTTTCAAAAGACTGGACTAGGATGTCTACATCCAGAAAAACATTGCGTATTTTTGGAGTTGAGAATTGTCTGATTAGATGACTCGTTTTAGCGAAAATGTCGGGTAATGGTATTTGAAGACCTGCTTCTAGATAGTGTTTTGCCAGGGTAGATTCACTGAATGTAAAAATTTTTATACTTGGTTCGTGTTTGGATACGTGATTTTTCCACCTAGGTGCCAAAAAAGTGTAGAGAACAAATAAACAAGAAAATAGTGATTTGTGAGATTGTTTCTGTTTTGGAGTATCCTACAAATACAACGGTATCATTCGTAGTATACGATGAGAACGCTAGGGAAATTACTTCATTTATTTGTTCTTGGAAGGTATGGGTTAGTGAAAAGAAAGAGGCTTTCTGTTTCTCTTTGTAAGATTTTATAGTTCCGCATCTTTAGAAGAACTGAAGAAATAAACTAAAGAACTGAGAAACTGACTATCGGTGAGGATTGAGGTGCATTGAAGTGGATGGAGTTTTTATAAACAAAACGCACGAAGGATCGATGAAAAAACAGTTATCGGAGGATTCTATTTCCACAGCACATTAATAATAGGATGACTTCAGTTTAAGATATTTACAAAGATATAGTATATCTGTCATCAATACAACGCAACGAACATAATTGAAAAGGGCTGCAGTTGCAGCTTCGAAAACTTTCATAAATGAGTTAGCAATTGAGAACTTACAACAATGTCGGATACTTGTTTACAGTACTTACCTCTAGAGAATAAATATGTGGATGATAACAAAGATTGAATAGATGCACTAGATCCCTATGTTTACATATTAATAGAACACTTGTTTGTGATCCTACTTCCCATTTTTTTTATTTTTAGCATAGCAAATATAACCACCCTCAAAAATGAAGAACCCCTTAGAGACTGTTTACATCAACGCAATTCAAACCATCTGCTAATACGGATCTCAAGCCCTTAAATATCCCGCTTATCTCCGTAGTAAAGTCAAAAATGTAATAAACAATTTCTTTTCCCACACCGCACAAAACTGCACCCATACTTACGATACGTTTCACCATTTTTACTGTTTTAATTTAGTCATACTTGTTAACCCTCATGCTGGCATTTGGCTTTGCTAAAAATACATAATATGGAAGCAGGATCACAAACAAGTGTTTTATTATTACTTAAAAATTTCCAATAAACTATACATAATATGTTTAAAGTTACTCTTCCACTCTAAACACTCATACGCCTAAATCTCTCATTAGCTTTTCATAATTCATTATTAGTGGCGTAGTATAGTATCCTGAAGGTGCTTACATCAGTGGGTGAAACGTCTCCTACAAGACTGTCAAAGACGCGGTCGGTACCAAAAGCCCACAAGATCCATTTTAATAATATAATATGGCTGATATAATTTTGGTAAATCGCTGCGTTTCACTAGGGCAGATTTTGAAGTAGAAGCCTTTGATCAGAAAATATTTGAACTCACTTTTGATTTAAGGAATTTACTAAGAGGGTATTTTTGTCAACTGTCCGATAGTTCTTTTTTATGCAAGAATAATAATTGCGGGCAACACTTTGCCGTTTATTGGCAAAAAACTTGACCAGTTCGCTTTCTTTTATATTTGGAGTCTCGTATCTACTATTGAGAAGCAAATTTCTATACAAAAATATTATTACATTATTAATAACGTAGTTTTCACATGCGGAGTATTAGAGTGTATGTTTCATCTGCAATGATTACACATGCTTCGTCTATTTAACGCATACGTGATTGATATATTTAAATACAATTTGTTTATAAAACTGACAGATACCGGTTTACATTCATCAACAATACCACGTCTCATAAACTGCATAATATTGCAATTATTCGTAATCAAAATTTATTGCGTCATTAATGCAATTGTCATAGATGTATGTACACGTGCGAGCAGTACCTACAATTTGTTGACCCCACAATAATAAAGAATAATAGTGCATGCAGCGAACTTATAGCGTGTCTAATCATACTCTAATTTGGATACATTGATGCACTTCTAAATGGAGTTTTTTTAAATTTATTGCAGCAAAGTGTGTGGCAGATGTGTCCTTAGATTTCTGACTATGAGGTAAAAGCAGGTGATAGATTTGTTAATCACTGAAACACCATTTACGTCAGAATAAAAAATCAAATCTGCATTCATCAGTCGGTAAAGTATCGGTCACCGTCTTTTGGGACAATGAGGGCATTCAAATCTTTTCAAAGCCGACATATCATTAATGCTTCTTTTTAGGTGTTCTAACTTGCTCACTAATAAATGTAAGCCTACATTTTCTGCGGATAGAAGAAATTGTTTAATCAGAATTGACATTCTACTTCGCGACCCGACGTGACACTGCCCAATCGAGTGTCCTCAAAAAACATTCTTACATCACATCCATCTTATATTTAAGCCTTCTTAGTTATTTAAATTGACAGCTATTCTATCGTCGAGATCTGCTGCTACCGAGAGACAGTGACGATCAACAAACTATGTCAAAACAACTGCATTTTCTTCATTTTTACTGGCACTTTAGGAACAAGTTAAGTTTTTTGATCGCTCTTGATAAATAATATATTTTGTTAGAAAATCGACAATATTTGCCAGCAGAATCACTCCTTTCTGGCTCATAAGGTTTAGGATATTATTAGTTGAAATTAATATCGACTACAGCGTCCATTGCTGTAGACCACCACAAAAGCATAGCTTTTGATGGAACTATTGGACAGGCATAACATCACATAAACAGATAATTAATTTTGTGACAGCAGTTTAAATAAAAGAACTATTAATATTATGTATAACTTCTGCCATCAGTAATAAAATATTCATGGGAATTTTGCAGTGTTTCTAGTTTAATGACTCGAAAATTCTCTACAGCTGTAAGATCATTAAAAATCTTTAGCATAGAATTCACCTATTACTTGAAATCATAATAATGTTTAAGGCTATTTCTAATATAACTGTACGCTTCACTGCATTCAAAATTACATGATTTACACTAACGCCTGCAAAATAGTACTGCAAATAACGCTGCATTACACTTTGAAATATTTTTGTAAGTTTCCGAGGTAATTGAAACGGGATCACATGCGCATGTTCTCTTTAAAATCAAGCAGCGACCGTGATTCAGTACCATGGCTAACCGTAGACTAAACAAGTGTTTCGCACCTGTTTAAGTACATAAGGTCAGTTTGCAGGTGTAAACAGGAGATTTGATTCCGTTCTTCGTGACCTTAGTCATACGTAACCCAAGGCCGTTGCAGTATTTCACAACTTTACGTTCTCGATAATATCCTAGAGTGACAGGCACTAAGGACATTCTGAGCCGCTGAGGAGGGTAGCGAAACCCTTCCACGTATGTGCCGGAGGATGACGATGTAGTTAATTTTTTGCTGAAGTTGTCGAAAGACTTCGTGGTCGTAGCGACTTCTTAGAAAATCGTATAATATAACAAGGTTGCTTTCTAGGAATAAGTCATCAAAGTCAAGAAAAAAATATTTCAAACATTTGATTAATTAGTTGTTACTCATTATACGTTTGTAATTGACGATTACTCAGCAAAATAATTCGTTTGCCCGTGTTTCTCTATTTACCTTAAAATAATTCAAGTTTTGCATAACTTATACTGTTTCTCACGTGTAAACTAAATAATATCGATAATACCATGATCAGTTAGAAATCCTTGAACTGGGCATCAGTTACACAAAAAGTGTTATCCGCTACATATATTACATAAAAATTTGCTCTATTAATATGATACCGTTTAAGAGAAAAATGTAATTTTGTGTATCAATGTAGGTATAGTTATTGTTTGCCTATTTCCATTTTAGCTGAATTAATTTGAATACACCTAGTGATGTCAGTAAGGTATACCTAATTTATATAAGAAAGATAAGGGGAACATATGAAAGCCTAAAATTGTATACATGACGAAAGAAAAATTTTTTTTGCGATTTAAAATTTCCCTGATCATCGTACGTGGCCCAAAAAACTCTCGATTGACAAATTTTATTAAATTACCTTGAAGCGATATAAATATGTTAAGTAAAATTAAATTTATACTCTTAACTTTGATACAATGTAGGTACTCAGATAAGTGTACTTAAATCGTCTTATTTTTATGCAACTGATCTTCAGTTCATGGGAGTCTTATTCATTATGAATCACTCTGTGGAAGGTTTGTGTAGATATATTATATCTTTGGTCATGTTGTCTGAAACCTTCTGTTTGTGATGAAAACGTCCGTTCCTTTATAAATAAACTTAAGTATTTTTCAAAACGAGCAAAAATACATATACCTACACAAAATTAGTCTTTTAAGTTATATCTGCTGGATATCAAATAAGCACCAATATTTTCAATAGTACCACAAATCTGGCCTAAGGCAATAAATTTTTGGAGTGTATTACAAAAAAAGTAGCGATGGCATATTTACTAGTAGTTATAAACCTACTGGCTACGCATCCATGTGGTAGGTAGTGGATGAACATTAAACATTTCTTGATAAAAACAAGACAATAATTTGGAGGCATCACAGCAAAACCAGTATTAGCACCTATTGAACCCTTGTTATTTATTTGAAAACACGATATTTTTACGAAAAATATGTTATCAAACCATATAAAATAAACAAAGTAATTTTCAGGATAAGAAAAGAAAACATTACGATCAGACAAATTTTGTTGATAGCCATTTAACTTATAATAGAGAGGTTGAGAACTGAAAAACAATTAACATAACGTTATCAGTTAAAGCTACTTTTTGTTTCCCGACGAGCTATTTGCAATTACAAACTAAAATCGGATGAAAAAAATAGGTGTGATATTTAATTTTTCCACAATATTATGCTGATTTTTCTCCAATAGCCCAAAAATCCGAGTTGTGTTAATTCTATCTGGACAAAATACGCAACTTCTCGTTTAAGAAATGCTCTTGATATTTATGCTAAAAATAGTTATGTTCTCAAGGTAGACGAGGCATTGTTAATCCTAGGTTTCTCTCAAAACATTATCCAGCACCCTTTAAAATGTTGCTGGACCATTTTCAAGGCCAAGTTGCATGCGGATGAATTCATAGTGTCAAAATTCTAATGAAAAAGCAGTTTTTTCATTTCTATTTGACGAAAACCACTATCTAAGTCTAAGCCTAGTGAAATATTGAAAAGGGCCTAGTTTATTAAGAGAATCATTAGGTAATATTCGAAGGCCAAGTTTTTTTGAAAGCATCAATATGAGTGAAGACAAGGTCGACTGACTAAGTTGGATTAATTTTTGATCGAGCATTTGTGACCCATTGCAAGGGTGAAGCTCAATAGGTTCTTTGCAGTGGTTAATTCTTAGACCTTGGGCATAAAATTTAGTGTATTCGATTTTCAAGTGCCAAACTTTTGCACTTTTCTTTATTTAATGACCCTACCAGCTCACGTCAATTAAGTACATCGTTAGGTATGTACTTTATTGTGCTATTAAATTGTATTAATGTCCAGGGAGGGACTCAATCCTGTAACCTCTCACCCCGGAGGCAGACATGCTACTCCCTGGACTATGCAGGCCGCCCTAATAGCTTCCAAGTACAAATATTTCAGGTTCTGTTCGACCCATTTATCTGAAATTGTGCATGGGCCCATGGATAATTAAATTCATTTCTCTCGTTTCCGAGATATGGGCGCAAGTTGCATTTTTTGTTAAATTTGAAGGGGAGTCAAATTTTTTCCTGATTTCAAAAATGTATCACACTTGTATAATTTGTTACTTTTAGTTTAGAAAAGTATGATAACACACTTGGGTCTTGCAAAAAACTTCGTTATCTCTAAGTAAGAAGAAAAACTACAGGTTTCTCCATTTTCCTCGCGACTGGTGATAATTTTCATTCACTTTGTTGTTTGCAATCACCATGTCTCAGTTAACTGAACATGATCGCATCTAAATTTTGATCATGATTGGTTATGGAGATAGAAGGCAAAGTTACTCGGAGGTAGTTGCACTCTACAATGCAATTCATGAAGATCGTGAACCAATTACCAGATCAATAGTTATTAAAACAGTGCAACGTTTTGACGAAACCGGCGGTGTTAAAAATGGTCAGAAACCAGGACGTCCAAAGGTTGCTAAGAGTGAGGAAAGTAGCTTGTCCTTCTAGATGTGCAAGAGAATCCCAAGTGTTCCGTACAACACCATATTAGGAAATGTTCTGTTCAGAAAATTTTGGAAAAAGAGAAGTTTCATCCAAACAGAATTCACTTATTACAAAAACTGAACAAAGATGATTTCGATCGAAGGATAGCATTTTGCGAAACTGCTATGAACATTATGAAGATAAAAACATTTTAAATTGGATTATGTTTTCTGATGAAGCGACCTTTTGCCTCAATGGTAATGTGAATAGACATAATTGCAGATATTGGTCGGACACAAATCCACATTAGATGGAACAAGTCCACACACAACACCCTCAGAAAGTGAATTTCTGGTGTTGTATTATCATTATATATAGGTCAAGTATTTACAGCTCTTGCGCGAACACATTATACCAGAACTTATTAGCCTGTTCCCTAATCGTGAAAATGCTGCGCGTCCCATTTTGCAGTCAACGTTCGTGGATATTTGAATGCGATATTTCCAGACAGATGGATTGGTAGGCGCGGAGCGATAGAATGCCCAGCACGTTCCCCTGATCTGACGCCGCTTGATTTTTCCCGGAGGGGGTATCTGAAAAATCGTATTTATGCTGATCGGCCACATAATGCAGAAGATATAAAAGGACGAATCAGGTCAGAAATTCGGAACTTACCTCCAAATATGCTACAAAGAACATTAGAAAACTTTTACTGAAGGCTGCATTACTGCCAGGAAGTAAATGGGAAACATTTTGAGCATCTTCTGTAATGTAAATCTGAAAAAATGCAGCATTTTTCACGGAATCTTATTTTTCTTTTTTACTTGGTAATGGTAACAGCTGGCTTTTTTGTCCATTTTAGCGATAAAGAAAATTGCTTTCATTCTTTTCGTTCTTTGTCAGGCTCAATTATTGTATTTACACTTTTCTCAACTCAGAAGAAATAAATTGTACAAGTGTGATACATTTTTGATATCAAGAAAAAATAAAAAATGCAACTTGCGCCCATATACCGGAAACGAGAGCTGACACGGAGTTGAAAAAATTCCGGAAAATGCATTTTAATTACCCATAGGCCCATGCACAATTTCAGAAGAATCGTTTGAACAGAACCTGAAATATCCTACTGGTTCCGTTCTATAATTTGTAGCGACCCTGTATATTTACTTAGCCTATTGGAAATTAGAATGAAGAGACTATAAAAGTTGCTGGAATCTCTTCTGGTCAGAGGATGACTAGAGATCTTTCAGATTACTCATGCCCCAGGAACTCCCATCAGCGGGCGACAGACCTCGCCTGAGACGGTCGGCTGATATCACACGCTGAAATTTATGAATGAAGCTCGTGGAAGGTATATACAGGTGCTACGCCGCCTAATGTTTCACCGACCTTCTCGGAAGAGTGTGCGGGACAACATCGCTCGTTAGATATCGCTAGTCTAGACGCGGCGATATATCAAGTGGAAAGAAGAGACGGCCGCGAAATTCGTACCTAGAATTGCGTCATTTTGTGTTTTATCACTGCCACATTTCCAATAAATTCAGATGGACGAGGACGTAAATCCTTGGGAACGTCGGTCATCGGTTGCCCAATTTTGCCCGGGGCGAAGACTGAGGCCCTCTGAAGCCTGCTGTGTATATATGTTGACTGGTGGAGGAAGTAGGTCGCTATGAAGTTAACGTCCTGCAGAGACTTTACAGCTGCCTTTCAACATTTTTTTGTAAATTAATTACATAGTCGATCCCAAAGGATTATTCACAATCACAACGATTAATATCAACGTTCTTTCAGTGTAATGCTAAACTACCTATTTATTTTCGTTTAACTTGTAATACTCCAGTTGATTGCTATTTGTTGACACTTTATTATCTGCATCGACACTTGTCTAGACTGTAGTAGTGTAAATATAAATGCTGATAAAGTCGACAGTTTTTTATGGATCATAACTAAGACATTCTTTTCATTATTCAGTCTTCAGAAGAATTTGGAATACGCAAATACGAGATCGAGGTATAGGAATTAAACTGAAATAACACCTACAATGATGGTTTAAAATAGCAGAAGCGAACATCTACGTCACGTTATAAAACTCCTAAAATAAAAGTTTTTTGATCTACAAATTCCACGATGTGTTAAATAAAGTTCAGATTAAAATACAAAATTGGAAATATAAGGCACTGCAGTCTTCAAGGCAAACAGAATAAACACACGCACAAGACGAAAAAAGAGAGCACTAAGTGGTAAAATTATGGCAAGAAAAGCAATTAAGTCTGCTTTGAATTTAACTTTGGCTAACAAACTTCCCCGCAATGGTCATAATTATTGTAGAAAAATCTATAACTGATGAGAAGGGCCTCAAAATGCTCAGAAACGTAAATTTCTAAGCAAGACACTGCAGCTCCAAGTCACGACCAAAATAAAACAAGAGTAACTTTCAAGGCTTTTAATAACGCTTCAAGGAGATACAAACTTCCAATAGTAATAACTTGAAAATCCAGTAAACCTCTGACAACAAATGATGTGTCGTTTAAGGCTCTGCCAGTCTATTACCAAATCACAACAAAGCGTGGAAGACTCCTGATTGAAGGTTGAAAGGACAGGCACTTACAAGTTTAATACAGACTAACATATAAAAATAAATAAATATTTAAGATTTTTTAGTAATATGTAGTTGAAGCCATTTGCGATTTTTGAGCAAATTTAGTACCTATGTTCATGCTGTAGATTATACCCTGGTAATTTTTTATGGCGATAAGGTTTGGTTTCGGAAAGGCAAGCGTTTGAAACAATTTTACAACGTATGCTCCTATATGCACAGTCGTTACACCAATAGTTCTAATTACGTAAAAAGGCTAAACATTACAAAATGTACAATACTGAGAAGGAAAATGAAGAAATATATAGAATTTAATTAATAAAAGCATACTGCGGTATTATTTTTAAGGAAAGGGCTAAATGTCCATGCAGGAAGATCATGCAGAAATGATTATACGGCATAAACAGCATACGGAAAGCACTATGCGTCTTAAGTAGTTCAAGTTGTTCAAGCTCTTTTTAATTCGGCCTTGTCAAGCTCAACAACATAATATTCTATACGACTATAAGAAAATTTGATCAAATCTCAAGTGGCATGAAGTGGTTAATAACAAGTTTTTAATTAATCAAGGTTTGGGAGAGTGGCACTGTGTTCGTTATTCTCAAGTTACGTGTTGGAGCGAAAACACAAGCAATTAATGAAAAAGTAGATTAAAAAGAAGAAGTCGAAGTTCCAAACAGTTAACTAAAAGTACAACACACATTGTCATTAGACGAATGGAATGATCAAAAATTTACCAAACAGGTGAAAGATCTAAAAACTAAAATTGTCCACATTACGCTTCTAAAGTGAAGTGCTGCTCACAAGTCTCAGTTGGTCATTATTTCAGTTACAACGGCCGACCTTTATCAACACCTGTCGGGTTTAATGCGCGTTTTCTTTACAGGATGAATCAGGGAATAAAATCATAAAAGCTTAGAATTGTTTGTCTATTATATAAGCAACAAGGCTCTGAAGGTACGGTTAGAAACTATTTGATGTATATTGTTTTATACCTTTTGGTATCATAAAAAGGTTGTTTCCCTAGCCAAGAAGTCAAGGAAAATATAGAATTCTAATATTTATAACATAAAATTAATAATTTATCGTCTCTGTTTCTAATGTTAGTTCTCTTATTTCAATATAACACTGCTAATGTATCTGGTATCTATCGAATACTAAGATCGTATATACTATAACGACAACGCTTAAACAATTGCCAATTTGTTGACGTGTTTGGTAGGTGTTTATTTACAGTTGAGCAGCATTTATATAAAAATGAAAACACGGAGAAGTTTTCAGAGTAGTTACCTTAAAACCACTCGGTACATTAAATAACATCAATATTACCATTTTTTCTGTAATTACGGTTTTGAAATCGCAAGGTTTTAGGTTAAGGGTTTTGCTTGACAGACAAGTGATCGTCCTCTTCCGATACAGTGGTCCTTATAAGCGGTATCAAGAAAGTGATACATGTCTATATTTAAAATGCTCAGGACATCAATCATGCATACACCATAAAGTTTGCTTAACGTTTAATAGAATGTCATCTAAAAGATCTGATAAACTTATCTGTATGTTTGCCTGCTTCCGTATATATTGCTTAATATTAATATCCTATAACAAGCAAAATTCGATATTACAAGCAGAGACGATACAACTCAGTTTCCCAGAAATGTTCTTAACCGTAATATAAGGTTAGTTTAGGGTCTATTGTGTTTAACCCCAGATATTCCAGTCGTATTTTCAGATTTTCCAACCAGCGTTCGTCACAACCTTACAATATTCCCCACGGTGACTGGCCGTTTTTCGAACCTTTACCCAGAAATACCCGGCCAACTTCAGATTTATGATTATGTATACGCAGAAATAGTTGGGTGCCGAAAACCAACAAAAAGTGGCGAGCACGCAAAGAATTTGGACCCAATAGCCGGCGTCGTCTCAATGGGTGCAACCTTGTCAGAAAAAGTAGAATTGGCGTGATTCATTCCATTCACGGCGTCTGCGATCAGAGTACTATGGATTACCGTTTGAGATACTGCCGTCGATTTTAACAATTACTATTTACGATGATGACGCGATGCGATTTATCGTCGCACGTTATTAACACGAGACCCGATCTTGCTTATTCAGATAACTACAAAGATTTAATTATAAATAAACAAGAATTTTATTCAATAGTAGTGTGGATTACCACTTGATTAGCTCAATCACTTTTTAGTACTTTTACTAGTAAAGTAGTAGTAGATTTTCGTCAACATCAGACGATGTAAAAATTTTCAGTTTTGTTAATCTCATTAAAACTAAAGACAAAACGTCATTTAAAATTCAGTCATGGCAATAAACTGCAAACAAACGAATTAACGAAGTAATAATGGAAAGATCGAACTCTAACAGCAGTTTATATGATTTTTTTAGACGCTTCGTTAAAATTGGCATTCTGTTATCGTTAAGTACCTCTTTTAGGTAGTATCTGAAGCGCAGTCTCATACTAAAAAGACATGATGTGGATAGGGCATCTGAACACAATTATTATAAATACTTATGTTAAGCAGAAAAACGTGTAGTATAACATATCGATAACATAGATAGGAAGAGTGACCGTAGTAACATTTAATGTTTTATTCTTTCCGTTGCAGAATTTGAAGTACAGCTTTATAATCGAAGTTATATCTATATACATACACAGTCCGAGTAACGTTGCTTTAACGCAGAGGAAACGCAATTTTTCACTCTCGTATATCGATTTCTCTCAAAATATCTCTAAATAAATGTAGTTTTTACACTAATTACCCTCTTTTTTCTCGAACTAGAGCAAATGAAAATATCTAGAGTAAAAGTAACTCTGCTAAGAGTGAACAGAGCTCGAGTAGTGTATCTTTGGCGCTTGTGTATTCAATGTAATAAAAGTATTGGTTCAGGAGGAACACGATAAGTCCGAGAAACAAATTTTAAACGTCCCAACATAATGTGTAGATACCTAACAACTGTTTATGACAAAATAAATAATAAATTTCGTCTTATATTAATAGATTACTCTATCCAGCCCTATCCTAAAAATTTTAGCGGATTTTGGCGGATTACTTGCGACAATCTAACGAAATTCCTATTTGTGCGAGTGGCAACTGGCAACACTGTTTGCTACCGTGTTATATGGCGTACGGC
Organism: Rhyzopertha dominica; assembly: GCA_025024175.1. Taxonomy (NCBI): domain Eukaryota; kingdom Metazoa; phylum Arthropoda; class Insecta; order Coleoptera; family Bostrichidae; genus Rhyzopertha; species Rhyzopertha dominica. The sequence continues at coordinate 4,473,872 of QCXZ01000045.1, read as the reverse complement.
ATACACGTGAACGTAAATGTGTTTGGGGTTTTGGAGTTATATGTGCTTTGGAATTGCTTTTTAAAGGTAAGTAATACTTGCACAATGGCACTTCATTATGTATGAATAACGATAAATAAGTTGTCGATTACGGCATAGTCTAAATCTTCTTCCAAACATTTAATCCAGTTAACAGACTTGTTAAACGTGTAAGTTTCCGAGCTGACCATGTTATTTTATTTAAATGTAATTGACTTTCGTTTACTGCTTTATAAAGAGCCATATCAAATAACGCAAACCGGTTCAAGTACCTAAGTATTTATTTATTTTTGATACATAATAAATATTTTTTAAGTTGATTAGGATGTTTAGACCTAATTAATAAATCAATATTGAGTCAATTAATAATATAATTACATAATTACGACCACAACAATCAATTTAAAATAATAAAATATATTATAATATTCATATGTATTTTATTTTGCTTCCTACCCCGCTCCCTCCATTAAATGTAGTTCATTAACTCTAACTAGTGATTATTTCACTCAAGAACAGAGTGTAAGCAGAACTCATCCTGAAAGTTAATTAATGCTCTAATAAGGTATATCGCACACTGTCAGCTATTAGAGAGTATTTTTACTCTAGAATAAAAATATTTTTACTCAAATCTATTGTCAAACGTTACATTTCACTAGAGTAAAAATCACTCTAACAATGTAGCCAAGACTTTTATCACTACACTATATTTCAAAGGTGATACTTTATAGTATATTCAGAGTACTATATTTTTACTGTGTATGTTTAATTAGATAACAGAAAGAGGAAGTATTATCAAACGATCACGCCACACTTCAAAGATATAATATGTATTATGATGCAAAGTAAACCATAAACGTGAATACGTCATAAAACAGCGCTATATCTGATATCGAAGCGAAAAATTATCTCGAGTATCGGTACGTACTTCAAAAGAATTTTTTGTGTACACTCCGAGACTTTGCAAGTATTTTGTGTAATATATGTTATTTGAAACTTAATTCTAGATGGATTCCTAATTAAAAAATACGCACAGCAGCGGTAGCTCTACTTCGATTTTTATGTAACATGTAACATAGCGATTAAAAAGACTCACTTTGTCTTGAAATACTATGATCACCTTCAGGTAGTTCGGGTGTTTACAGATCACAATGGCTTCTCGAAATTTTGCTGTGGTGTAGAAATTCAAGTGAAGCCACCCTAAAAACCTGAACCCATGTACTTACAAGAAACGAGTGTGCTACATTTGTTTCACAAAATATCAGTCATAGTACCATTTAAAATTGTTCTCAATTTGTGTTATGTCAAAACAATACCACTTATATAATTTTCCATTTATATTATCTACCCTTTACTATTGTAATTATACATCAATTATATTTCTTAAAATTTATAATCTGCTAACCAAATGTATTCAAAAAATGTTTTTTATTTTACCTCCGTTGCATTTTGAAAATTACACAAGAAAAATAAAATAATTGAATTTTACAACAGGCCTCGGCTTTCGAAATGTTCAGTTACACATACAAATAACGCAATGATGTAGAACTGTTCCACAGAAAACGGTTGCCGGAGGTACAATGTAATAAATCAAATAGAAATAGGATTTCTGTGAACTATTAAAGGATGGAAAAATCAGCAGTGGTTTGTGGTGCTGTCCGATATGAATTTGAAGAAAACAACCGTTGTTTTCTACGATTTAATCAGACGAATTTTGCCCGTGCAAAATCTCGTTTCTCGTGTTTGCGGTTATTGTATTTTCCACGCACAAGCACGCCGTTAGCAAACTTAAAAAAAACAAACAAATCGACTCATCACGAGTTCAGAAAAAAAAGAAAGCCATCCATGCAGGTGCTCCCGCGCATAATGTGGGATAATCGTTCGGATAAACATTTTTCCGCTATCAAACATGCAACATGCTGAAGGAATTCGCACGCCAAAACCATGCCACAGCGATTGTTTACCTTTCGTACTGCTCCGAGTCGTCGCTCGCTCTTGAAATAAAAAACAGCGGAATTAATGTAATGGTAGGGTACTCTTTTTTAGATTCGTGGTCCTAATCGCTTCCCGATTGTTGACTCGAGGCGACTAGGAAATTCTATTTTCGGAACAAAAATATGGGAAGCGATTCATATGCCGAGAGTTATTGAACGCAACCAAGAAGATTCTGGTTTTCCGTTGGGCTCATTTTGGATTGAAAATGATTGCCAGCAATAGGTGGATCTTTTTGATGTGATGCAGGTTGATCAAAGAGTCCACCACTGTTAACATCAAAAATACAAAATTGTTCAAATTAGCGAAGCAGTAGTATTTTAGGCTTACCATTATGCAATAATCTAAAAAACAATCGAGCTTTGTCGTCAAATATATATTTTTTAATGAAAGCCCTTATATAGTATGCTGCTTTTTGGTATTATATATAAAGTAATATAGGGTAATGCTACCCAAGAAAAAAATCATAATAATATAGGTTTTAAATTTGAAGCATTACTAAACGACATCATAATATGCCGGGGCATCCATAAAAGAAATATACAGGGTTTCTATAAACGATTCATGCATCCAGGGCGTTTATGGAAATTATCGACTAAATCCTCTCAGGAAAGTGACGTATGTTATTTGCCATCTGTAAAATTTTTAATTATTTGATATATTTTAATATGAGAAAACGCCTGGGAGTGTGTATTTTCAACATATTCTGTAGTGCTTTGTGGGGTAATTAACATTAACGCTTTTGAAAGCTCACATTTCGGAGCTGTGGTGTGAAATTGATCGGCAACCTTCATCTGCTATCGCCGTGCATATTGTAACTTGGCAGCAGTTACAAAAAGGCGGCACAAAGAATTCAGAAATTAAGGCCGCCTGCGTTACATGAATCATTTATAGAAACCCTGTATATTTCACATCAAAACTAAAATGCACGAAATTCTTCGTGAAACCATAACTTGTTTTCTGATTTTAATGACTTATATTTGTTTCACGATTTTAATCATCACAACTGAACCAGAAAATGGATCCCAAGCTCAATAAAATATACGATACTCAATTCTTTTTTGGATTATTCCATAATAATAGGGGGTGAAAATAAATATTATTTTACTAATTGAACAGTTTTCCATTTTTGGTAGGAGCAAATGGTGGACACCTAATTTCGATCAACGTGTATAATTTTGTTTGTTGTTAGGAAAATAATTTTATTTTTTCCTAATACAGGACTTAATTGTATTTTACACAACCAGCTTCACACTTAAGAGGCACAATCGTTACGCATTTTGACAGCTGGTACAGCAAGGGTTGCTTATGGAAATTGATTTTAATTTAATTGATTTTAAGCAGTAGCTTTTGGTTGGTACCCTTCCAATATGGAAAGTCAACGGTAGTATTTTCGGCATATTTTAGTTTCTTACTACCAAAAAGGTATACAAAATATCCGTTGGGCATGGAGAACAAACATTGACAGAATGCCAGTGACAAAACTGGTTTGCAAAATTTTTCGATCAGGCAATTTTGATGTTGAAGATGCAGCACGTTCTGGAAGGCCAGTTAAAGACACAATCAAGGCAATATTTGAAGCAAACCGGAGATTAAATTTATGGAATTCCACCATTCATAAGCATTTAAAACGGCTGGATTCAATCGCAAAGCTCGACGTCGCGTGTGGTTTGTTTCTCAAACGTCAAGAATGTGATCCATTTTTAATATTCTATAGATCTGGTACCTTCTCATTATAATTTGTTCCTATCTGTACAAAGTATTTTAGACGGTGAGAAGATAAAATCAGCTGTATCAGTTTTTGCCCGTAAAGGGCAACAATTTTATGAGCGTGGAATGATGCTATTACTAGAAAGATTTACAATATATAATCCAATAAAATATTTATTCATTATAAGAAAATCGTCTTTCGTTTTAATAAAGGAAAACGAAATTACCTACTGAACAACCTCAGTATTTTCTGTGAAATATTATGACAAAATATTACAGTGTCCATCAGAGTAATTTTTCACAATGTCATATAATTTTCTCTTGCTAAAATTGGCCAACACAGAATTTTATTACCTTATTTATTTTAATACATACAGCAGCTTCAATTTTTATTTATATAAACCGTTTAGTCTTTGTCTGCTTAACATTATGTTCTTGTTGGTTTAGAAGAAATTGGTAAAATTAAATTGAAAAGGTGTTTTAGCTCTATTGTATTATAAATACTTATGTCGCCAATTCATTAATGCTGTCGCCTTTACATTGTATTCTGKGTAACAATAGCCTTAGAAATAAACAGTTGTAACGTAATSTACCAGAAATATTAGCAGCAATATTAAAAGAGTACTTATGTGTCTTGCACTCTTTGGAACTTAGCCAAAGACATGTTTTTATATCAGACATAATACCTGCATTTTTTGATACTGTTGTCTACCATTTAAACAAGAACTATAAGTACTACATGAACAAACCTAGGCAACGAGGTTTAACGGTTACGTTAAAACTAGGTAATTTTTTGTTGTAGAGAATGTTGTTCATGCAAGTTGCCCATACTAATTTTAAAAAACGCTCTTTAAACCCCAATTTGCAATATTTTATTGAGCAGCGGCGAAATAATAAAAAATACACACACAAGTGCTACCGCACCACAGGATTTGCGTATAACGAATCTTTGCTTTCTTGGTGCATTTACCTTAAGAAATCTGATTCCTCTGGTAAAATGCTGTTCAAGGTGTTTTGAAATTAGCAATTTAATCGTATCGGTTGCATAAATAATAGTTGAATCCCTTGTAAACCTTATTATGTACTTAGGAAGACACACAGCTCTACAAAACATATTTGCTATCAGCATTTCCTCTACTTCCTCAAAATACGATTGAACAGTGAAAAAATAATGCTGAAAAAGGCAGGAACGTTAAGTATGTTGAAATATTTCTTCTTAATTCGACAAACAACTTACCATTTAAAGCAAACATACTAGGAGATTTATGAAAAGCTCTTTCAAGAATAATGGTAAAAAAATGAGCTACATACACATACATACAGTTTTGTTAAGGAAATACGCTGATAATTGTCTTTGTACTTTAGATGATGCTACAAACCCGTACATTTTTAATAAATAACCTAGTAAGCATAAGATATTTGTCTTTTTTGGATTGTATGTATTTTTATTGTGCGTAAATTAATGGTAATAAAAATAGTAAAATTAATTAAAATATACTGCAATGACGAGAACAAGGCTTATTTCTGATTCTACAGTAGTTCCCAATTTTGTGTTTCAACGGTCATAGAAAATTACTCCTTAAAATGGCATATTTCTGTAATATAAGTAACGAAGGAAACAACAAGCAAAGTTTAATTTAGTGAGGGAGAGTTGTACTCCACACTATTTCTAAACAACTAGCCGAACAAAAAATTTGATTTTGCATCTCAGTCTTAATCCTTGCATCGTAACATCTCCAATTGCTTTATTATTCGTGTCAGACTGCATGTTATATCACCTCATCAGGCGGTGCATTCAGCAACTGGAAGTGACGCTCAAAATTAGCAAGTGCATCGGAGTTTTCAATGTCATCAATTAACTTTGTCGAGGTCTCGTACGTAGCCATGACCTAGCTCAATAGAACAGATAATGTAACAGCATACGTGTCGCTTGGAACATTAACTCATTGCATTGACTGTCGTTCGACAGCGAGAAAAGTATCTGCTTCGTAATTTCTGTACTATTGGAACGAATTTTTGGCCGTTCCAAGATTTCGAGAATGAAGTTTCATCAGGCCCATGGAAGCTACAGATTTATGTACCTGGTGTGCCATTCTTGTATATTTTCTTTCTAGCTGCTTTATCGTACGATACAATGTTTAAAATTATACCGATTTAGTTACAACTGAACTAAAAATATTTTAAGTTGTAACTGATTTACGTTTGTGTAGCAAGTGTTCACTAACTTTGAGACTCTTGAGACATAGGACATGCAGAAGAAAACATGCTCATGGAAGGCTTCCGGTATCCATATGTGTAAAATTTCAGGTCTACCTTCACAGAGCAAATTGCTGAATGTAAGGGTTTTATTTTCTTTAAAAAATCGCATCATTCCACACATCGGTGCGTTACTTTCTAATCTTAAAATAACTTAAAAGCTGAGTATAAATCTGCTTATTTTGCTATCCTCTATATATACAGAGTGATCAGTTAAGGGTGGACAGCAGCTGTATCTTATGAATTAGTTAAAGAACCTTGTGTAATTTTTTTAAACAAATGTGACCACAGAGATATTATTTAAAATCAAAGCATCGTTTCTTTCTCCAAAAAGTTGCGCACCATTGTATATGTTGGTCTAAACTAAACTCATTATAATCTAAGTTTACTTAACAATTTCTATTTGAAAATATTTTTTTCTAGCTGCTATGACAACGACAACAGGAGGGATAGAAGTTTCAAACCTTCAAAATGCGATAACTTAAGTATGGTTTGAGCGAATTCAACGAATGATGGCTAGTCTTAAAGTGAATTTTATGGTTTTCAATATAATCATGAATAATTTATATTTCATTGCAACTGTTTGACAGAGGGATTCGTTATTTAAGAAAATTTTGTATTTGATGAAATATATTTAAAAAATCAAATGCAACCCTCTATACTTTCTTCGTTTCTTGGTTATAGTAAAAAGCTGCGAACTCATCCTCGAGTTCGACAATTTATTTCATTGAAATGAAATTTATTGACCAATACATAGTGCGTCTAGTATTTTATATCACTAACTTGAATAGCGTTCTCTTAGCAACAGCAAACAACAATAACACTAATACTCCGAGAATGACGGGGTTAATAACTCCGTGTGATTTGTCTATGGAGGTAAGCAAATGTGATATTAGTAGAAAAAAGGTGTAATATGGGAAGAAAATTGTTATTCGATAAGGTTTCAAATGATAGGGAATGGTCATAGGCTACTAAGTTACTTAGAAATAAGACCTATTCAATACCTAATCGTCAGCTATTTTTAGTAAGAATTTGGTATTATCTTCTTTTGTACTGGACACACTAGAGAAAAGTTGTAATTTATGAGTAAACGTGTGATTTTTTTAATAACCTATTTTGCTTCAAGGAAAAAAAATAGGCGAACCAAAGGACGGGTTCCTTCTCGCTGTTCTGTCACCTCGTCTTTATCATCAACCCTTTGTGCCTGATTGTATATCTAAAATATTTTTCCCATCTTTGTGCTACTTCTTGATCTTGTATTAATATTTTCACTTGTTCATTTTTAATCTGTTTTTATTGGATATTTTATCAGTTCTTAATTCCTTCATCACTTGTTCCTTTCCAGTTTCGTGCCAAATTCTTTGCTTGCTTTTTCTTTTTGGTTTAATACCACCTGTTTCACCTTTCTTCTTTCAATTATATACAATTGGTATTGTTTCGAGTGTTTAGTTTCTAAATATTGCTTCTACATTTGTGTTTTAATCTTTTTTTGGGATTTTATTTTCTCGTTCCACCAAACCGTACGTCCACGCCGTTTGCCTCTTCTGCTGCTTTGAACATTGTGTTCTTATGTTTTTTATTTCGTTTTTATTTAGTATTTATAGTTTCTTGTTTATTTCTGCAACCTCCATAAAATTGTCACTGTATATCTATGGGTCTCTTCTTGCTTTTACATCATCAATCAATGTCATGTACGTAATTTATTGCTAACCTTTCATTTCGGCTTGGTACTTCTCTTGTATATGTAGTTTGCTACTATGATGTCATTTTCTTTCTATTAGTCTTCTTCCTTTGCTATTTCTGTATTTTTAACCCTACGGATCTAACACCTCTTCTGATATTTGATGCTTTTTTCCCACGTGCGTTTAAATCTCCCAATATTGTTGTGTTGTGTTTGATATGATTTCTTTAATATCTGCTAGTGTTTCCCAGAATATATCTTTATTTTCGTTTGTATCATCTTCATTTGGGCCATATTGATTTGAAATAATGTCAATGATCTTTACGAAAGTAAATGTTCAAATAAGAGGCTATTACATTCTAGGAAAAAAGTTTTCTTTCAGTATTAAGTGCAAGTTGGATATCCGGACGACACAAAATTTTGCGGGCCACAAGAATATTTTGCCCAAATTCGGCAATGCTGTTTGGCATAGTTTCATATAAGTATTTTAGCTTTTACACCTTCCAAAAAAAATCAAGAACACTGAAATCTGGTGAGTGCATTAGGCGTGCTACAGCTCGTTGCGTCCTATTCCATTTTTTGTAAGTTTTGTAGTTTTCGTTTTTTTACTTAATTTCGTCAAACTGTTGTTTTACTGAAGGACGAAGTGTAAGCGACCTGGCCAAAAGAGTTGAATTCTTGGGTAATTAAGATTCTTTACATTTCATTGCTCGATATCAAATTCACAGTTCTGGGTTTTATCGCACTACCGCTTTCTTTTAAACTTCTGTATAATATGATAAAAATAAGTTTTATGTGGTTGCCTTCCATCTATAAATGTGCTGAAATATTAATAATAGAACAGTTGTAAGGGAACAATTTTTTCTTGACTCGCGAAGCTCATTTTTGCATCGAACTTGTAGTACTGCACTTATACAATGAACAACAAATACCAATTTCCTAACTGTAGCTGATTACGACATTGCCTACTATTTTAAATTCACAACTGATAATAAAAAACTGTGGATTGTGGATTTTAAATGTAATCCGGTAATAAAAGACTAAGTGATGCATATTGTTGAACTCACAAAAAATCATGTTTAAAATATGTATAGAAGTGAAGAAAGGCTCCATAAGAAAAATCAGCTTGATGATGGTTGCAAGTTTTCAAAATGTTGTCCGAAAAATTGTAYCTGAATTGAAAACTGGAAGTGAGTCTTTGTAACAAAAAGTTACAAACAATATAAGACAATCTACATTTACATTTTATTTCTTAATGACTAAATAACTAGATATCTTAAATTTGAAAACATATTACTGTTGAGCATGAAATTTAGCAACATTGACTCGTTTTAAGCTACTTTGTAACTCTTCAGAAAACGAAAACGAGCGATGGGAGGCCCTATATGTACAGGGTGAGCAAATAAGAGAGGTGGTCGGTCATATGTCATAAACCAGTAACCTTAGAGCTTTGATGTAAAAAATTTCTTAAGTAAAGTGGGCAAGAGGAATTGCTGGAAAATATTTTCGAGTTTGTAAAGTGACCGCTAGAGGGCGCTGTGGTACCTCCAAATTACAAAATTAATGTTTGTGTCATTTTTAGCCTAATAAATGTCTACGGTATTAAACATTTTAAGATTGTCGGGACTAAAATCTACTTCAACCAACGAGGTGTCGTTTTCAAGAGCTTATGTGCCTTTATAAAGAGCAGTTTTAAGTGTCAGAAACATTGTTTGTGTGTTGACCGTAAGTGGGTGTTTTCTGAAGTTACTACATAAATATCAATTTTTCTCGAAATTTTTAAATGCAAAGTTATAAGGTTATTTACTTTATTAAATGAACAATTGAATATAGATTAAAATGGTGGAAACTAAAATGGTGAAAACCGCACCATTTATTACAGAAAACGCCCTCTTGTGGTCAACACACAAACTATGTTCTGACACTTAAAATTGCTTTTATAAAGGCATATAAGCTCTTGAAAATGACACCTCGTTGGTTGAAATCAGTCAAGCCAAACCCAAAATATTAGCGGTTTTCTATATTAATATTCACCGGTCCCCACATTTAAGAATAAAATGTTCTAAACAAAAATGGTAGATTTTAGTACAAAATATGTTAATTGCTGCGGTATTAAACATTTTAAGATTGTTTGGGCTGAAATCTAGCATTTTTGATTACATTTTTTTGTTAAATGTGAAATAAAGGAGTTGGGGCGGGTAAATATTAATATAGAAGATCGCTAATATTTCAGGTTTGGCTTGATCGATTTCAACCAACGAGGGGTCATTTTCAAGAGCTTATGTGCTTTTATTTGACATTTAACAAAAAAATATTTTAAATAAAAATGGTAGATTTTAGCCCAAACAATGTTAATATGTTTAATACTGCAAACATTTATTACGCTAAAAATGACACAAACATTAATTTTGTAATTTGGAGGTACCACAGCGCCCTCTAGCCGGCCACCTCTCTTATTTGCTCACCCTGTACATTTTCATTATGCTAGTGAAAATGTGTTTAATAGCAGATGGTGAATTCCGATAACAATGAAGTTGCGAACGGGTACAGTTTGTTAACGCAGTATTTAATGTACTATAGTCCTAAAACTCGATTAAATCGTAATAGAATTTGCAGAATAGCAAAAATGGAAATACAATTTTTTACTACTTAAAAAATACGTTTACTTTGAAGATATTGATAAATAAAAATTGGTTTGTTATTTAATCAAATGTTTGACAGAAAATCCGTAAATTCAGCAGGTCATAATCAACTCTCCTATTTGCAATTTATTTTCCAATCTGTTACCTATACATCACTTTCTTTGGCACACATAGTAACACTGGAACGTAAACAAGTAATAAATTTTTGCGGAAAATTTCGCGACAACTGTCACCAGAATCAACATGCGATTTTCGCTTGGTATTTTCAGAACACAGGCTGTTACAACGCGAAACCCAACACCCCATGTCCTGACGATTGTGTATCCACACTTATTATCGGTTCAATTTGTTTTGCATTTGCTATCAGCGCCAGTGTTTTCGCTGTCATCCAGATGAGCTAACTCTCTAAAACGTTACAAGTGATTCGATTGTAAAACGAGATATCTGCTGTTTCAAATGTCCTGACCCCTGAATTTGACACCCGTCGTATCCTTGTCGTTTTCTAATTTTGCATATTAAATATTTGTTTACTATATGGCCACATGAATGAAACCCTATCTCGATTGTCCACATAAATGGAAACACGTCATCTTTGTGCAGATGAGAATGTTTACAAAAAGTGTGTAACTGATTAATTTTGATAGACATATGACGCAAGTTCATGGAGGTCTTGGGAAAACTCTTATAAGGTCAGTTAAACACGTTCACGAAAAAAGAGCACATTGTAATGAGCAATACTGTTGTTATCCCCAAACTGTTGCGTCATATGCAACGTGGGGAAATCTTTAGTTTTACAAATACCAATATTCTAATCATAAGTGATAGAAGAAGCAGATATCCACAAAAAAGACATCAAATGTGGAGAGCAAGAAAAAAAAAACATTTTTTTATTATAAGAGACAACCGAACTAAACTTTTTTGTTTAAAAATGGTAAAGTAAGGATTGTAAGTGTAATAGAAGCAATCTTAAAATTTTGAGAACTGCGTGGTCCTGTGTCTGGTATCTCTTAATATCCACTTAGAAATGTTCAAAAGTTTGGAAAATAATGTGAATAAAAGATTTTAGAAACTTACAATAAAATTTACTATAAAATAAGTATTTAAAATACTCATACGTTACACAAAACAATGCTACCTGAAAGTACTTTTGATGAAAGTTATTAATAATTTGTTCGTTATTTGTTTCGCTGTGCTACTGACAACAAACTTGTTTATTAAAACAACGCGGTTAGTAGCGATTCTGTTGTAAATAATTGTAAATTTGGTATAGAGTAAACATATAATTAGGCAATAATTTTGAGGACTCGTTAAAAAAACCCATAGATGAGATATATAGTAGAATATAAGGACATTCTTGTCTAGCGCAGTATGAGTTTTTAAATTATATTATTAATTTTGAAAAAAAAAACCTGAACGACGAAGAAGGTGCATGCAATATGAAATATTAATTTATTTCACATACAGATGGAAATTTTTTTAAGATGCCACTTGCGAATTAAACGGTTTGAAAAATGCGGGAAATTTGTCGATCTTATCTGGCTACAAAATATTATTTCCCACCTGCCAAATAGTTCTTTAAAACTAACCGTCCTTCATACCGAAAATGAGAGTGATATGCTCATTATCTAGTTAAAGACAATATCATACGGCTGCAATATATAAAGTGTTGGTAAAGAAACGCATAAAATTCAAAATATGGGGTATTTGCAATAATTCGAAAAAACGCTGAAAAGGTAACTCAAGGTTTAAAAGCTTGCACAGAGCAGACGAAGAAATGACATCAACAAATGTTTGTTTTTGATAGAACCATATGCACTTTTTGTGTCATTGGAGTTCTTATCAGAAAAATACAACCATCATGTCATTTAGCATAAAAAACAATTTAAATGGGTGTAATTAAAAATGGTTATTAATACACGCATAAAATAACGCCCAAAAATTGTATAAAGAAGTAGACAAGCGAATGTTTAAGGTGTGATCTAAGAATATAGTTCGAGAAAGAAACGTGGGTTAAATTTATGGGTTTTTATGTTCCTTCTGACTGCAGTAAGCACTTCTTGAATATCTTAAATTAACGAAGACAGAAATAAAAAAAAACTTCGACCAGTGTCAATAGACAAAAAGTTATCATCTGTAAATTCCAGTGAAACTGAAAGAATTCAGAATCTACAGACGCTGGAATCTACAGATAATGACTATTTGTTTATGGGTACAAATTGCAATTTTGCTATTTTTGTGGAATTATTGATGTTCAACAATAAGCTTATCTTGATAGACTCCAAAGTCATCACGAAATATGTCAAAATGTTCAACGTGGATTCGAATCGGATCAGAGATTTCAATTACTTGTGTGATAATTGTCACTGCAAATATTAATGTCGTATTTTTACAAATTAAAAATTGTTGAAATCAACAATTTCAAAAACGCGATTGGCTTCAATAGACAAAGAGTAATAATTTGCACTCGTAGATTACAGCATTCAGTTTCACTGGAATCTACAGATGAAGATGATACCTTCAATTATGTCCATTTTAACTGTCTTTTCTGCCAAACGATTTAATGGTTGAATTCCTTAAAGAATATTGGCTCGATTGACAGAAAAAAATGTTATAGAAACATTTGATAGCTTCATATTTTCATCATAGTAATGGACCGTTCTGTTTTAGTCGCCTCAAAAATACATCCCTTTTAAATCTGGATTTATAAATAATTTTTGTAAATTCTCATATTGTTTTCACTGTATAAGGATTACATATGTAAATTCTCAGTGTTTTAGGGAAAAATATTCGAAGATAATTTAATAAATCGTTTAGTAAAACTTGGTTTGACAGACTGATATAGTAATATAAATAAGTGTTGGATAAATGTCGCTTTGCTACTTTCTGCAAAAGATATCAAAGAAGCAAARGTGGATTACTACTAAAATATGTCAGCGGGTATATTTTAAAATTGGTTTTGAGTAAACAACTCGTCTAGAATATGAGAAATTCAAAAGATTCTACCAGTCCAATATAATAATTCGATACTACTAATAAAACACTGATCTTTTTGAAGTTTTGACTGCATAAACTTTAGCAAGAAATCAGCAACGTGGCCGAAGAAGAAAAACTTATAATTCGTCTTTACTCTTGCAATAAATCTTCCCATTTTGAAAATCTTGAAATATACAAAGCCATACATGATTAAAATTCGACATTTTGCTTTAATAGGTACTACAATTATTTTGAACACATTATTTAATGATTTTAATAATAGTGGAACATTTTTTGACGGACGAAACGCGATGCTCCCACCTTATAAAATCGTGCTACACGCAGAAGGTTCTCCCAATATAAAACAAAATAAAATAAAAACACTTACATTTTCTTCTGCGAATTGTAATCCATGGCCACGTTATCGCCGAATCCCACAGGTTGATCCGACTGCATCTGGTCGTAGACGTCCAGTGTTTCGTTCCGACCATCTTCAGGCATCACGTACCTGTCGTAGTACTCGTCGAGGAACTTCACTAGGTGGTTCTCGAAGTCGGTCGCGTTGTGCGTCCCGACGTCGGCGTCGCCGGCGTCTTCCAACTTGATGGGGTTCCCTAGGGCGCACCCGACGAACAGGGCCACCTCCAGCAGCAGAGCACAACAGCACATCACGCCGGTATCTGCGAAAGTTCAAAAATCGAAGCTTGGTGCCACGATCATTTTTTGCGCGGATGTGTATATACGGCCGCCCAAGATGCTTTCCGATCTAAAGTGTTCTATACACTACTAAGGTGTACAATAATAGACTGCATTGAGATAGTGTGAGACCGACGAGGATGGACGGTGCGAACGCGCTGTCGACAGCGGCGTAGTCGGGGTTCGCGAAGGGGGCGGCAGTTAGTGGGGCAGACACCGGCAATGACGGGTAGATCCCCTAATTCGGTTGCGCAAGTAAAAAAATCGTAATTCAAAAACTGAAACGTTCATGTTATCCAGGTCCATTATTATGAAACGCTGAAAGGATAGGATCATTGATTTTTTTTTAATAAAAAGATTGTTTCCACATTGCTTAAACCGTTTCAATAATTGTAATGATAAAAAAAAATAAAAAAAAGAATTGTATACTTCCCATACTGCTAAGACAAGCCATTGTGGTAAAATTAGAAAACTTCATTTTTTTAAGATTTATAATAACTCCAAATGGAAGTTGCATTTTTAGCTTTAAGAAAATAATTAGTTTAATTACACACATAAATCAAATGACCATTATTACATATTACATAGAACAAAAAGAAAATTAAGAATAAAATTAAGTTTTAAAAAATCAACAGAGAACAAAACAGCTACAACGAAAATTTTAAGTAGGCTGTTTTTGGTATAAACTTTGTCAGTTCATTACATGAGCGTCGTCAATGCGAGGCAGGAAGGGGCAGCTGCCCCTCCCTGGAAGTCAGACAAAAGAGGAAAAGTGAAAATGGCGAGGCAAACTGAGATCTATGTTGTGTGTAGTTTTTATATTAATTTAGTATATTTAATGTATTAAATATTATTAAATTTTTTACTGCTTAATGCAGCGTTAAGCGCAGGGGCGTTCACCAACTTTACACCAAATATCCTCCAACAATAACTATAGCTACAGGTTCATAAGGTTTACTCTTCAATTTTGCATAACATTCTTATTCAGAGTAAGCAAAAATATATCGATATGTCTTTGTTTTAGGTACTTAAAATTTTAAATAAATAAAATGCGGCTGACCTACCGGCAAATGAAACTCTTCCGTGCATTGATATTCGAAAAAAGAAAACATCCGCTTGATCTTAAAATCTTGAATAATAAACGTATTAGGGATTAGAACTATTACCCAGTTCAAATGTACTTCCAATATATGATCTCTCATTTGTGTGTTTAAAGATTCAAAGTACTAGTCAGAAACTCAGAGCAAAAATAAGAAGTAAACAGGTTAGCATGACAAAAAGATTTGTTTCTGATGAAGTAGAATGTTGTAATAACAAGATTACGAGTAAATATGAGTTCACAAAGGTTGTGTCTCACAGGTTTAAAATAAATTAAAGGCATTTAAGAGTTTAACATATAACTGATGTATATATGTATTACATAATTTCTTTTATTTTTACAAAGTTAGTAATATGTTTTAGAATAAAGCATGGGCACTTTATAAACCGTCAAAATGTTGTTTGCCAATCCCGCCAAAAGAATATCCAAATAATTCACAAATACAGCATCAAAATCATAACCACCTAGATACAACTATGACCACAAGTATTTTAAGTAAGTTTATAGCACCCTCTATTTCTTTTCGTAACTTTAAGTATATTTCAATTAAAATTAAACTTTTCATAAAATCTTTTTCGTCTAGAAGTCTTCTTTTTAGAAATTTTCTGCCGTATTAATTTATTATTGTTGTTATTTAATCTTGTACTTATCTAACGTATGACTTTTTGATATTTCATTCCTTATCATTTTATATTCATTATAAAAATTTGCATTCCATAACAAATACTGCAGATTTTGGCAGGGGATTGTTAATTGTATTTATATAAGTAATATCATTCAATATAAAAAACTCTGTTTAAAATTTATTGTTAAGTGAAATGTGATTTACATATTTTTCATAACTTTACGGGATGACTTAGAAGACGAAGATTAGATATTAGCTAAGTAAATCCCACCAATCTCCGAAACTTCCAAAATTCTATGAGATGTTGTGTAGAGTGCTAAATCACATAACCTCCGTATCGAAGTATCGTTTGTCCGCATATAACATATCGATATTTATTTGAGATATAACGATATATAAAATTTAGGCATTATCTTGTTTCTAATTGTAAAAGAAGTTTTCCCCTCCCCGGTTATTTTTTCCTGCCCCCTGTAGCTAGAGGGCTGGCGACGCCCTTGGTTCATTATGTTTCTTATTGTTGCTATAATTTACATGAGTAGATGGTTGTTACCATAGATAAAAAAGAACTGTTGCTTTGTATTATTAAAAAAATGGATTTTTCAAATGAAGAAATGGCCGACATGCACATAATGTATGGTCGTTCACATGAAATCCAATCCCTCAAATGCTGGATCCCGAAAATGGGGGCTGCCTCTCAGATTTCGCGGGATCAACTTTGCGGGATTTACGGGAATTTATGTCAAATGTGATTGATCTTAAAATGACCTCATCGTCAGATTTATTTTCCGAGGAAGAATGTAATACCTTGACTGATATTGAGTATGCTTTACAACTAGTATTTTTGGCTGTAAGTGTTTTGTGCCGCGAAGATCCATCACTGGTTACTGCTGAGACTACTAGCTAAATATTTACTTTCTCGGATAAAGGAACGCCGTTCTTTAATGACTAGCGGCTTACTTTATTTAGAAAATCCAGGCAAATATCTGGAACAGCAGTCAGTGCCTACAGATGATGAAAAAGATCCATTTATGTTTCACGGCAAATCAGCACTACGAAAAGAAATACAGAGTTTGATTGAAAGGCCCTAATTAGAGAGAGTCTTTAGAAGACCAAACGCAAAACCAAACCGAAGCCCAAATTATTCATGTTGATGAAGATGAAGAGGATACCTACTCGTAATCTGATAACAAGACGTGAATCATCGCTTTTGAATAATTTAGAAGAGGAATTGAATCGTCGTCTTTGTACTGGGTATCAGAATCAAAGACTTCTTATTTAATTCTTATTAAATTGTGTCCAGGCGAGAAGAATGTACTGTGAAGCATTTTCTAATCGTCGTCTTTCTGATAGAAGGACTTTCGAAAACATCGATCGCAGGCTACCATCGTTCTAACTCATTTTAAAATTATTAATTCCTTCTTTTATTAGGTACTTTTCGGTACACAGTAAGAAAAGCGGAAGTAGAAGAAGCTGCTTTACAAGAAGTCGAAATCAATGCTGTGATCAATACTAGAGGAATAACACAACATATGAGGGCATCTAAGTGCACAGTTTGGAGAGTTTTATCGGAACAGCTACTGCATCCGTACCATGTAAGCGTGTTCCAGATATTTCTTCAGTTGCAGACCATGATGCGCGCGTTAGATTTTGCCGTTGGCATAAGCAGAAATGTGCTGCTAATGTTAATTTTGCAATTTCCTGACGAAGAGGGTTTCAAAAACACTCGATTGTAAATTCTCGACATCAGCAAAAATTTAACTTAAACGTTTGGTTGGGTATTGCTGAAGACAACTTAGTAGGGCCATCTTTCTTGCCTCGCATATTAAATGGAGAAACTTATCTTCAATTTATGCAAGGTAATTTGCCGGAATTATTGGAAAATATGCCTCTAGATGTAAGATCGAGTTTATGGTACATGCATGATGGGGCACGACCCCATTTTAGGGTTATTGTAAGAGACCATTTAACTGCAACTTTTGGGGAAAGATGGATTGGAAGAGGAGGATCTCAGGCATGCCCAGCGCGAACTCCTGACTTGAATCCGCTTGACGTTTACCTGTTTGAAGTCAATCGTGTATACAGGTCCTGCTCCCGACGTTGAAGTTTTAGGGGCAAGAATGACAATCAACGGTTGTAATCAAATAAGAAATATCCCTGGTTTATTTGAAAGGGTTCGGCAGTCATTATTTAAAAGAGTTCGTAGATGTATTGAGGTGGAAGGTGGACACTGAACATGTATTTAATTTTATTTTTTGTTTTCTTTTTTTTTATTCAATATAAAAGGCTATTTGACTTTATGTATGTAAATGAACAAAAATTTTTCGTAAAGTTAGAAATGCAATCTGCATTTAGAGTATATAAAAGTAAAAAAGAAATCTTAATTTTACAATGGCTTGTCTTAGCAGTATGGAAAGCAAATGTTATTTTTTTTATATTTCTTACTGAACTTTATAATTATTGAATCTTTTTTTATGAAAAAAGTTTTATTCACCCTCAATTACAGTCACTGTTTACTCGTAGATATAAAAGTAATCATTATGTCTGATCATTTGTCATGATATAGTTTAATATATTTCTAAAAATTGGTTGCCATATAAACGTTAATTTCTTTGGAAAACAAAAACGTTAATTTTTGGTCCATTTTATCAGTTTTCTCGAAAACGGTTCGTTCTAGTAAAATGCTATAAGAGGTCCTTTTTGTACTCTATTTGTTGCTCTTTCTGAAAATAGTGACGAGTTCACACACAAAGAGAAAATCCCTCTGCCCTGCCCCCTAAGCCGCCTCTGTTACAGATATAATAAATGCTTCATGCCAGATTATTAGCCCTGATCTATTATAACATTCTGCCAAAATTCGTAGGGTTTCAAAAAACCGTTCTTTAAAAAATTAAAGAAATTAAATATTTTATGGCTATCAAATACAGGGTTTCTATAAATGATTCATGGATCCAGGGTGCTTATGGAAATTATCGATTAAATCAATTTGCCACCTCTCAAGAATGTGACGTATACTTGTCATCTGATATATTTTAATATGAGAAAATGCTTGGGAGTGAGTATTTTCAACATATTCTGTAGTGTTTTGTGGGATAATTAACTTTAAGGTTGCATAATAGCTTGCTTAATAAAAATACGGGTTCGCAGTTTGTTTACTATAATTAGGAAACGGCGAAAGATATTGATCTCCGGTTTTCAAAATTATTTATGATTAGATTGAAAACCATAAAATCATCATTCGTTAAATTTGCTTAAACCATATTCGAGTTATTCCATTTTGAAGATTTCAAACTTCTATCCCTCCTACAGTCGTCATAGCTATTAGAAAAAAATGTTCAAACAAAATTTGTTCATAGTTTTAACAAGTGGCGTTACCTACCGGCAACCGATAAGAATTTGGATTCAGCTGCTAGAACAGGAATGCTTGTTTGGTATCCTTAGTGGAGTTCTTCATAGCTAAAACTTAACATTCGCGAAATACATTTTAACAAGTCAGATTTGGTTTGGTCTAGTTTAATGTAATCTAAGATTATAGAACCAATAACATTAACCCACCAACATTCTTTTTTAAATTATAATAAGACAGAGTATTATTCCTAAATATTTCATATTGTTAATTATAATAATATCTACATTACATCAATTATTATTATTATTATTATTATTTTGTTTCTTGTATTAAACTCTTACGCCAAATATAAGAAATATAGTACCGATAATCATGTGACGAAAACTGCTTCAACGCCATAATTTCGGTTCTACTAAAACATTCTGTCTTTTTGAGTAAGTGTATATGTGTTATCAGTCTTGATATTACATCCTGGAACTGTTTGATATCAGTTGTGAAATATGTTTTGTCTATTTTGTTAAACACTTCTTAGAAACCAATATTTCAGCATATGCTATAGGCATATCACCTTTGATCAATTCTCATCATTAAACATATGATTAATTCTTTATAATTCACTTGCTGATGGAACTGACGAGAATTTGAACTGGCTAATTTGATAACATCATTTGGAAATGGTAATAAAATCATTTCGATAAATGTAGAACGTACATACAGAAGTAGGCAAATTTATCTAGCTAAAAATAAGCAACGTAGAATTCAGAGTTTTGGATAGAAAGATATCAGATTGATGTATAAAATATTGAGGAATGACGATCAAAAGTGCAGGAATTTAGAAGAAGTTAAACTAGCAGAAAGCGCTTTTGGGGATAGCACTCTGATTTGTACAAAAGGTAAAAGAAACCTACACGTCAAATTGGAAAACGGTATATAAACCAAACGAAAGAATAGGAAAGAAAAATGGAAAATATATAGTAAAATTTGAAAGTTCTACTAGTAGTTAAGGTACGAACTACTTTACTGTAGGCAAGGGCGATTCGGACTAACGCGAATCGATTTTTGAATCGAGTAAAATATCGATTCGAATCTGAGAGGGATATAACGCATTAAATTAGGCAGGACATCTGTATTATTTGCGTGAAATTATTAAATGAACAGTTTAAACTAATTAAAAAAAGTTATTAGGCATTATCTTTTGCAGTCTCTTGATTGGATTTTTCTCATGGAATAGGTACTAAAAAAAGTCTAAATTTTTATACTGCCGTTTCCGTACACGTATGGCTATCTTAAATTACATTATGCATAGCCTCGCTATATTTTTAGTTCTTAGACATAATCTACTACATACTATATAATAAATTTCAGAATTCACAAAGGAAATAAAACATCTAATATTAAACAGTGCATTCTGTTTAAAGCAACAAAATGTCTGTTGCTGCTGTTAAGTCCAGCAGAACTAAAATTATATACAGGGTGTCCTCGACATACACCGACAATGTTTAACAAATGATAGAAAATGCAATTTTAGAAAAAAATAATTAAAAAAGGTTCAAAAGTTTTTTCTTTTATACATGTGTTGAAGGTTAAATTTAAAAAAATATTTTTTTTAAAGATATCGACTTCAAATTTGATGGGAATCATAATGACATAAGGTAAAATAACCACAAGTGACCTGAGATTTTTTAAAGCAGCAGTGGTTCCTGGGGTAATGCAAACCCCCGTTTTTTAATACAAATAGAGGGCCGTTTTACGCCAAACAGCAAATATACATATTTTTATTTAGAATTGAGTGGAGATTATAAAAGTGCTTTAGTTTTAGCAATTAAGGTTTTCACGGCCGGAGTCAGTACTGATTCCGGGTTAGTTAGTTAGAACACAGACTGTCTGTATTCGCTCGGAGACAGCTACGTCCACGTTAAACTCGGCTCTGAAGATGCGCACCATAACAGTGGGCGAAATGTTATCAAAGAGAAAATTGCCACGACCACGGCCAACGAACCCCAAATTTTTTTTTAACCATTGTACCTATATGAGAAAAAACTTTATTGGATTTTTTTATTTTATTTTTTTCTAAAATCGCAATTTTTATCAATCATGTATTTCGAGGATACCCCGCATATTGAATAAAAGTTTATGGCTAGAGAAGATAAAGTAGGAAAATTGGTTAACAGTTAACAATAAAGGGCATACAATATTTACACTCAATGTATAAAAACGTATAAATGATTATGTGTATTACATATTATAAATTATTACCTACATTGATATGATCATAATCATGGAGAAATAGTACCTCGATCGGTTCTGGAGCCAGAATACAGGAGTGTCAAAATGGTAACATTCTAAACATATATTTTATCTGACAAAATCATACTGTATGGAAGGAAACTATGACATTACATTGTTGCCCTATACCGCGACCTTAAAAAAGGAATCGGAAATCATCAACTCTGGCAATTCTGTCTATTATTTTTTAATAATGCAGATTCCTATTGTGCAATAAAAATTGGGAGTTACAGGTCTATTATATATTCACGATTGTCAATATCTTGATGAGCACATTATGCAGCACTTCTCTTTTATAATCCTATAAGCCCCTGAAAAGTTTAATATCATAGCAAGCTACAAATGTTTAGAAATAAGAGTTAGGCTTTTACTGCTAAACAGTATTAACGTACCTCATGAATCAGAAATTTTTCATTTGGTGCTTCCATTAAAAATTTGGTCATTTCTTATTTAGTAAAAACACTGGCTCTCTGTCTATGTCCGACATTTTTTCTCTTGGGAAATGCAATCAGCGTAGAAAATTTAGAAGTAGCAATAGAATCGTATAAGAAAATTGTTGTTTCTAACTGCCAAGGGATATTAACTTTCGATTTCTTTGCACAAAGTACGGCAGCAAAAATTTTTCATGTACGCTCTTCCCATAATTCTCTTTAAACCACTCTTTGAAACTATTATAGGTTTTGTAGTACCGTTCTTTAGATTTTCGAGGAATCACTGAAGAACATCCTGTACCATAGGCCTCTTCAATATCTGAATTATAATATTATACGTGTTTGACAAATACCTTGACGTTTAAAAATAAATTTACAATAGTATCCATGGTAACGACAAAACCTTTGTTTGCTTGGTGGATATACGGGACGTGAGACAAAAATCATTTTAACATTTTCGAGACATGTTCTTGGTTAACATCCTTGTATTTATATCTACACTGTTCGTGCAAAATAGTACAAGCATCTCGAGCAGTTAGGGGTTATCAATCGGTAAAGCCTTCTTACTGTTCTTGATACTTAATATACTCTAACTGAAAGTGATACTGCAACTGTTGAATTACCAAACGCTTTGTTGTTTTTCTTCACTAACTGTGACGTCACAAACACATTGTAAGATTTTTGTGTTATTAGAGTAGTTCTAAGAATGTACCTGCAAGGAATCTTTAATTCTTATCTTATTGTAAGTTTGCTGAAATGACTTGGGGCTTAGTAATCTATAACGACTTTTTGGTTCAGGCTAATAAATTCATTCTGCGGGAAAATGAAAAAATATATCTTTTTAACAATAGCAAATCATGTCTAATTGTTAATTTCTGGTTGCAAATGACGAGGCAACTTTGTTTTTCTCAAAATAGCAGCGTACTATTTTTTGTTAATATTTGAAATCAACTCGTTTTTATGGTCTTGTCGTTAAGGACAATATTGTATAGGAAGTTCGCAAAACTGGTTATGTAAGATGGCTTTGTGTATATGCACATGTTCCTTATTTAAAAGTCTTAGAACAGGAGTTTTGCTTATCCTTCTCAAATTACATCTTCTTACCCGATGGTGTCTACGCCGCTGGAGCACTGCTCCCTTTCCTTTTCTAAACTCCTGTAAAGTCGGTGAGATAGTATTTATAATGTGTGGCCGAGACGACTTGTCTGCAGCGGCGAATCGTCAGAAGAAAGACAAGATGGATGTGTGATAACAGGGTCGTCAGTTCGTCTGGTACGGATCGTCCGTTACGTCCCTGGCTTGTGAAATCCATAATACCTAATCTATTCGATACGTTATTACGAAAGACCAGCAGACGTACAACGGTGTTCGTCCGGCACAATGAATGGGAGTGATAAATTTTGTTGAAATCGACGTGATTTGCTCGTACTACTGGATTTGTAGGCGAACTATCATTCATGGGGAGAGAATATGTGGATAAAATTGTTTTCAAGTGAAGAAAGTGAAAAAATAGTGAAAAATTTGAACTAGATCGATAGTCCACGTTCTTGAAGACGAAACTAATAAAGATTGTCTATAAATGAAACTTATTGAACCCACAAACCTTCGCTCCCAATTAAATGGACTAAATAATGAAAAAAATGTTTTACGCAGAGATGGGTCAAATATTGTAGTATCTAAAATTTTACTGAATATTTAACATTTTAATATTTTCTTTGCAAAATTGCCTTGTTGAATCATTCAAATAGACTCAGCAACAGCAAATCAAGAAAATTATCTAATGCTCTGAATTTATCAATCCTGGTACTCTGTTAGGCAGTTAGGGTTAAACTAATTCCCAAATGCCGTTCATCGTGGTACCCTTCAGTCGCTTACTCCTACCTATAAAGTTTTTGCTTTGGAAGCATAATTCCCAAAAAATTAAAATAGACAGAAAGTGTGTAAAGCAGCAAGGTGTTGATTAGTTTCATTACACACATGTGTAAGATTTAACGCCAGAATAGATAACATAAATAGGCTTAGGTTAGTACTACGTCCCTTATTAGATTTTGAATTTCTATCTGCAAGCTTACTTTTTTAGCCAATCGGTCAATCTACCAAAAAGGTTAAAAATATATCCCACTTCTAAATGTTTCTTGGGTTTGGTGATCTGAATTAGCAGAATTTTTGATAATCATCGAAATCGAACAGAAACGAAATTTGAACAGCAACAGAACGTGTGATATCTTGGTAAATTGGTGAACATTTGAGGAGTACTCAATTTTGAAGTGTCAACTATACATTTTAATCTTCTTTGAAAACGACCTTTACGTCGAAAAGATTATTAGAGTTGACTAACGGACAAGGTAAAGCTAAGTACACTCATTAAGTTGGTTTCCAAGCAATATTTAATAGATTAAAAATGTTTTTTCAACCGTATGTACCAATTTGTCACGCTACAGGTCACTTCCTTTAGGAAGTAGTACCCGTTAAGTAAGCTAGGTGGCTTTGTCATCATGTCAGTGTAATGCTGACAGATGGCATTGCCATCTAAATTCTTATTTACATTATTTTTCACTACTAAATAATATATGCCGTTACTATAACACAATTACATTATAGAAACAGTCATTTTTCGATGGAATATGTTACAGTTTGTATAGGAGTGTAAGAGTTTTTTTTGAGTATTCGCATTTTTTTATGATGTTAATTTTTGCCACATGTTATTTAACTAGTTACCATTTTGTCTATTAACTATTTTATGTATGCACCTATCAATGTACCCCTTTTAGGCTGGGTTATGAATAAAGTTAATATTTATTATCATTATTATTATTAGTATTATTATGCTGAAAGCTAGCAAGGAATTGATTGAACCTAGATAACTATTTCCCAAACGTTAATGATACCTTCTTCAATTTATGGATGCTATATCTTTATTTAAGAAAAAAAGACTGGTAATAATAAATTTCATCTCATTCACACCACTAAATATAGTAGTCCCTAGTCTTTGATGAACGCAAAAAATGTTTTTTTCGCTAATAGCAGTGATATTTGATACAGCGCAGTTGCAGCGCTACCCCACAGCAAAATAATTTGAACAAATATTTTTAGATCTTGAAAATAAAAACAAATTAAATATTTTAGATATTTCATTAGATAAAGTTAATTATAAAATTGAATTTAATATACAATTTAGAAAATCAACTACCTCTGGAATATCTATACACAGTACGTCTTTGCATCCATGGCAATATAAAATAGCCATTTTACACAGAAATTTAAATAGATTGCTAAAAGTACCCTTGAATAAGATTAAGTTTAATAATGAATTAAGTGTGATAATAAAACAGTAGACAAATTATTGAATAAGAAACTACGTAATAAATTAATAAGTGAAAATTTTCTTATAATGAATATTTTGGAATCCAATAAAAAATATTTTTCTATTTCTTACATAGGCAACATAAGCAACAAAATTCAAAAAAATAAATAAAGAAAATTTATTAATTACTTTTATACCCATTTTAACCTTAAAAAAGCTCTTTTTAATAATAAAGATGCAGTTCCTGTACTTGATAAATGTGGGGTATATCAATTGAGATGCAAAGACTGTAACTGTGTATACGTTGGTAGAACATTTAGAAATTTCAGTATAAGAATAAAAGAGCATATAAGATCTTGGCGAATGTAACAAAATTATTCTTTGTTCGCAAACCATCTTTTAGATAGGGGGCACAGTTTTGAAATTAATGGTAATGTTGATATTTTACAATTCAGCAACAGAGCCACTTATTAAACTTATTAGATTTTGGAGAGTATTAGATCATACAAATGTCCTGATGAAATAAGTCTAGATTCCCAAATAAATTTCGAACCAACAATGTTAACAAACAGTCTTTTTTTTAGTTTAGCGTTCAGGCGGCAATGAATAAATTGTCACTGTAAAAATTACAAAATGACATTATTATTGTATGCAGCCTCTTTCACACACTGAGACATATCCAATCAATCGATTTATTCCCAATTAAATTTATGGAGTGACCCGACCCTACACTGTCCAATATTCTACTATACTTACTTGATAAGTGTCGTTCCAATCACACACGCTGATCACCACAACTAAGTTTTCGCGAGTCGCGCCACCTTACAAAAAACTAGTGTTTTAGCCCGGTAACTCCGACCTTATATAAGGTGTAAGATGCCCATTACAATATCAAATACGCTCGGATTTGGTACACTGCAAAAACGCTTGGTCCCCTGCCGTGTTGCAACGTATCCCTTCTTTTCGAAGTAAAATGAGTAATCCATGACTGTAGAGTAAGAAAATATCCCTGTGTGGAAATGTTATGAAATAATAGTAACAGATGTTCTTTCAGAGCTTGTGTGACATGCGATTAAATTTTCATTGAAAAGATATTTGTATGTTTTTTTCGTCAACACACAATTCAGTTATTGTTACAGAACTACGCTGCGCTTGGTGCATCGTATAAATACAATTATTGTATAAAAGAGTTAATTGTTGATTGTTATGATTTTGACACATGAGTGATTGTAAAAACGATAAAATTGTTGCTATCAAATAAAAGTAACACGAAAAACACAAGAAATGCGTAGATGTTGTAGCAGCTGTTGGAGTTTGTTCTATTTACGATTAGAAAATATTTTTCTTTGAGAACAAGTTATCTTAGTTGCAAGTACAATGCAGAGAATGGAAATAGACATTTTACTTTRTCTATTGCAATAGTGAGCTTTGACACTGTTCTGGAAAAGCTTCTTCATTTAATTATTTGATTATGGATTGAAATTCCAACTGATTTTAGATATACTTATTAAGTGGTCAGTATTGACAACATGTTTTCTTCTCTTCAAAATATTTTTGTCATTATTTTTTAAAGCCTATATTTTCTTGAATTTGCAAAATCTTATCATATAATATAAATAGTTCTCATTGATATAGAGTAATACATTAGACTAGAGTATAGTTGTTGTGAACACATTCGTAAGTATCTATGAGGTTTATCTTTAGGTATTATAAAAATTTGGTTACCTACGTATTACGTTAATTGTGAATTGGCACTCATGGCATAAAACGTGTTTGTTATATTTTTCAGCATCTAACGCTAATGATAGTGAGGTTGGTCCTATTAAAGGGACGTGTAAAAAATATTTAACATCATCTTCATTACTTTAAATACAGAGACAATTAGCTCATATATTTTTTTGGCAAATATAATAAATTTCTATTACCAGTATGTTCTAATTTCACTTGATATGATGTCACTGTTTACTAATGTAACTATCACATCATACTGAAAGCTGGCATTGCATTAGACTTCTTAAACTTTACCTTTTCTTGACCGTTATGTTGATGACCTAATCGCATCGATTCAGGACAATTAACACTATTTTAACAATTTTCGATTATTTTCCTCTCAAAATTCAGTTTACTGTGCAACAAGAAAACATATTTTTAGATTTATAACTACATAGAACTGCCCATTGTGAAATAATGATTCACTGATACAAAAAATCCATTGATTGATTAATTAACAATTTAAACATCACCAAGAAAGCTGTAATTCAATAACAATTTTACATTAAGCATCATCAATAAAATAATCGGCAATAGGGCAAAAAAACACACCAGCTTGTGAGATCTAATATTCTATGGTCATCCACGTTACAGATATCAATAACCAATTAAAGAGAGTATTTAAACCGTTTAACATCAAATTAGCTTATTTTAATCACAGAACAATCGATAGGTTACATACCAAGTTAAGATTTAACTCGGCTTTGTTAGCAAATTAATGTAAAAAATCTATTGAGAGCATTTTAATTTGGGGTCAATCTAGTCCATTTAAAAGGTAATATATATAATTACTCAACTTCAGAATGGCCTAACACTAAAGAAAACTAATTTTGTATACTCCTGGTGATGTGCAGTAGGAAACGAGAGTAGTCGACCTAAAACAGTTTGTTTTTCGCCAGTTCCTGTTATTTAATCAACTTTATTAGTTCAAATATGGTAAGTGTAAAGGGTACAATTTTGATTTAGAGTTTTGAAAAATAAAAGCTGCTTTTAATGCATTTTAAGAACCTATTAAATGCTAAAGGTGCTAAATTTGTAGGAATAACTGATAATTTAACATATTTAAAGAAAAACAGATTTACTTTAAATCAGCATTAAGATGATTTCAGCTGTCATTCTAATCAGCTGAATCTATATGAATCGTATTCGGTTGAAATGCCAAAATAAGTAATTTGCTATTATGTTTACAGTAAAATTCAATTGTACCGCTGCACCCATTTCTAAAATAACATGTAACGACGTAATAATATATTTCAGGATCATGGGGGATGGTGTCCATTCTTGATGCAGCTGCCGTCATGTTTTTTTAACAGAAATCTCGTCTGGTTTATCTTTTATCGTCAAACATACACACTTATTTCTTGACATGTTGGTATATCATAAAGATGTACTTTCATTATGCATTACAGTTTTGAGGATAAAGTTGGTGACCACTATTACTCAGTAATTGCAATGTTTGGTGACTAAGTCTTGTAAAGACTTTGATGTTTTCATTACATATTGAATATTTTGGAAAGTCTTCGGTTTTAAATACCAACTGCAAATTTCAAGAAGAGTCCTGCACAAAATATCGTATCATAACCAGACAAAAAAAGACCTTTTAATTGCGAGCTAACTTAAAGTTCAAAACAGTTCACCAAAGATTGATGCCAGAAAATTTGAAAGCGGGGATCATCAACTCTTCAAAAATTTAGGTTTCGCAAATTACAATTGGCTAGTCCACATAGTGACTTTACGGTTGATCAATGGAAGCAAGAGTTGTATTGTAGAAGCCAGATGGACGTAATCATGTGAACAGAAGAATTGCCGAAGGATAGGTATGTTAATTGTACACTAACTGCAAACGTCAGTTTTGGAAGAGGTGGGATATACATTAGTTGGGAGGGTTGTACAGAACCTGTAGAAGTGCGTGGAAGGAAGATATTTGACAATTATGTTAAAAACATCTTGTCAGAATATGATGTGCCATGTGTTAGCTTTATCGGTTGTGACATATTCATCCATTTGATGCTGTTGTAGATCGGTATCTTACTGAAGTGGGAATTTAAAATACATACAATCTAAAATTAAACGCAATAGAGCACTTGTGGGATCAGCGAAAAATAGTGTTCAAGCCACGTATTCTGTGCCAATGACGCTAAATCTGTTGATATTTGCTGCACATCAGAGGAAGGGCGTATACAAAATTTATTCTTCGTCATAGTTAGAAGAACGATGGCAGTAAGCTATATGGAGCAGCCCGTGTTATCCAACTGGTTTCGTTTCTTTAGCGTTAATATTTATTAGTTCATAATTTATACGTTACATACATATTGTTACGAATATAGCAGGGACGTTTACTGCCATCTATCAACCAACAGGCGTTTAGGGCGCTAGCTTGGGAATGTCGGGCGATTTAAAGTCCTTAGATATATATATCCAGGGACTTTAGGGCGCTCTGTTAATTATCTGGAGAGGTGATGGTATCTTCTTAAAACATCGCGAAAGTCAGGTAAAGATCAAGTGAACAAAGGCAAGTGCTATTAAGTATTAAGTACAGTGGACTGTATGTTTTAATTGTGGTGAATTGTATAAGTCCTGATAGAATTCAGTGTATATCTGTAATTGGGGCGTAAATAAAGGAAACTTTTTCTTATTTTCATAATCTGTTATTATGAAAAAAGTATACATTTGTCAATGAGTGAAAGTACCACCAGAAAACTGCAAACGTTTTTATCTGCTATACTCAATATTTGTCTGTAAATAATATATCTAATCTTGTAATTATCAGTTTCGGCATGAATTTGCTTGTAATTTGGTAGTAATTTTAAATGTTTTTTGAGAAAAAATATTACCTTTTAAATAGACCTAGATCCAAACGTTAGTTGCAATGACGGCTTAAATTTGTACACTTCCAGAGATATATGAAACAACGATCCTGAAAACGGCTTTAGATGTATTGATCTAATAAAATCTCGACGTGCATCACACCAAACACATCTGATAAATATCAGCATCCTACTAAATGTCAGTAGTTTAGCGGCAGTTTCTGAACAAATAATTTTTCCACTGTCCTCTACAAATTCATCTCAACCTATGTTTACGGAAGCAGACGCGCGTTTGCGTCACAAATAATTTGTTTGCTCCTTTTCGCACGATCGCCGACGTTCAGTCCGCCCTTTTTTGACTTTCCGGTGTAACAGTGTACTACAGCACAAATATTTAAATAAATTCGAAAACACAGGGTTCCATTAAAACATTATCGGCGTCTAGACATTTCTATAAATATGTAAAGTAATGTGCCCCTCTTTTATAAATTTCCACGTCGTCGGCGGAGGGTTCGCGTCTTTAGGCGTTCTTGGCAATTAGCTACGGTTTTAATTATGACTGGTGTTGAGCGACATTGTTGTATTATCGTCACTTATTCAACAAATTGTTTGAAGCAATACACGTTCGAATGCAGAATGTAAGTTTTAGCTGACATCGTTATATCATATTTGAGTGCGTTGTTACAAAATTTACTTATATAATTTTTACGTAAAAAATATAATTTCGTCTTTATAATCATATATTCTTGTTGACCACAGAATGTTAAATAAAATTATATTTGAGCATAATATGACACCTTTGGATGTTACTTTAGGAAACAAATGTTGTCTAACCAAACATAAAAAAAATAATTTCTGTTATTAAATGAGAATGTTCTTCAATTACTAAGATTATAAAATATTGTTTTCCACATACAGAAAATATGCAGAGAAATTATATGTTGTTAGTCTTAATAGATTCTTCATAATTCTGGAAGTATGTTTACATGGTCGTATCCACTCTTTGATATTTCTGTTATATTTGATTTATAATCTTATTCTATATATTTTGCTTCGATATCTTTTTAATAGACTTACTGCTAAAAAACGTTTGTACTGTTTATGAACAAACATATATTGTTTCTTATAGTCTTATAGTGTCCTTTTTTAAGTAAAAGACAAAAAATAAAATTTAAACATTCTCACTCAGAAATAATACTTTATCTACCTACTATAGTAATACTTTCTTAGAAATAAGTTATTAGAATACTTACTTTCACTCTCTGCCAGTTTTCAATCTCTATATAGTCATCGAAAGAATACACAAGTGCAAGTGAGCCCCTGACCTTCAAATTTTTTTTGTTTAATCTAGAAKGTTGAATTGTGCTAAAGTTGTGCTGAACTGTGCTAGCACTTTTTAGCACAGTTCATTACAGTGAAAAAATATGAGCAAATGTTAAATTTTTGGAGGCTGACCGTAATCTTGGCCCCCGATTATACCGGATATTTTTTGCCATTCGTAGCAAAACATTTTCTTTATGAAATCATTAGCACAATCGTAGCACGAACGATTAGAGTGAAAAACATGCGAAAAGAAAAAAATTTCAGGGGCTGGACGTCAACTTAGCCCCCGGATTTGTTTATTATTTATTTGCCCTTAAACGCATAGTATTTTTTACGAAATCATTGACACAATTCCGTACAACCGTAGCACAGTCCATTACAGTGAAAAAATATGAGAAAATTTTAAATTGTACCGGATATTTTTTGCCATTAGTCGTAAAACATTTTCTTTACGAAATCGTTAGCACAATCCAGCACAATCGTAGCACAAACGATTAGAGTGAAAACACATGAGAAAATAAAAAAATCATCGGCACAATCTAGCACAGTCCATTAGAGTGAAGGCACATAACAAAATATAAAAAATTTCGGGGGGTTGGGCATCAACTTAGCCCCCGGATTTGTTTATTTTTTCGTTGTTTTAGGGGCCAGCCCAATTGTAAAAAGTAGCAGCACAGTTCAGCACAATTCAACCGTCTAGGTTAAACAAAAAAATTTGAAGGTCGGGGGATAACTTGACGCACCCGAAAAAGAGGCTACTTTAGAAACATTAAAATTTAAGATTTTGCTATAAGTTCAGTAACGAAATTGCCAATAACACTGCCTATATGAAATTCTACGTTTAACATGACAGCAAAAATGTATTATGAGAAAAAAAACACATTTGTATTTTATCAAACTGACCATTATTGGTGAACTTTTGATATTTTTAACTCATTTTCATCAATTATCAGATAAAAAATAGTTACTTCGGATTTCCTTAATTAATTTTAAGGGCATTTGTCTTGTAAATTCGTGCCTATCGACACTATGGTACATTTTATTGTGTCAGACACATTCAACAATCCCATGAGGGTAACATTACGCAACTATTTTGACCAGAAATCTGCCCATTCATTCGAGATAGTCATCAACAGACAGAATTCGAGGAAGATCGCAGACATAAAGGGATGTCCATTACTTAACTTTGTTTTCCCGGAAGAAGCTAGTTCTTGGGATGGCTGCCTTTTTATTGTTACACAGGTACAAATCTAGACACCCATAATGACTCACTCACTCAGTATCCGGTGAAACATATCTTATTAGCCCATATATTGCTATGTTATTTCTAATTATTACAATGCAGAAGCAATCTTACTTTTTTCATTATAGGCTGGATGTTGCAGAATCGATTAAAATACTTTGAGATGTTATAAAAAGCAACAAAACATACAGACGAAAACTGTTTTTATTATCGGCTTTAGCAGCAAACACAACTGAATATAATAAACTTTTACCAGCAACAACACACTATTGGAGGCATTCTTTAAAGCCAGCACTTTTACAAATAAATAGATTTTGTCCAACAATCTCACCAATGCCAGGACAAAACACAATAATAGCAATAATAGCATTTAAACCATGATATTAACCACCATCAATTGCCAGATAAACCTGTAACTGTTTAGGAGCTATTTAAGTAAATAAAGATTGATGATTAAAATTACAGTATTAATTAAAGTTTCAACGCATAATGTTGATAGGCACTTAAAAATGGTATTAAACCTACCTACAATGTAGTAAAATAGTAAGTATGTACACAGAAACTAATTCTAGAAAACATACCAGGACAATAATTTGCAATAAAGCATTGGTGTCGCGCCCTGAATCGTATAAAAACAAATATTCTAAAAATCATTTCTGAACTCTCTCTAGAGCTTGCATATGACAGGAAAGTACGTCATTCACTATACCTTCGAACGTACAAGAGCCATAAATAGCAATTTTAAAGTAATAGTCCATCTAAAGAGATATGGCATAATCACTAGTAACAGGATTTATCTTTCTAATATAAGAAATAGCTTAATACTTGGTCAGCATATAATTTCCAGTGTAAGGACCAAATGCGTCCCGCCATCGAAGCATTTTTCTTTCCAAAACATGATCGATCCACGAAAAAAATGGTATTTTCAATCAAGACTTGGCCTTGTTTATGAACAATAGCGGACCCGAATTTGAGCCCCGAGGCACTCCTTAATTAAATTAATAGAGGCCACAACAATACACTAAAGCATTCTTTCAAAATACGTCAACCTCTTAAGTAATTGGATCCCTTGTTAAAAAAAAAACTGGCTATTGCTCAAGTCACATTACCCCCCACGAAGACCCACATATTTCTGTCAAAATATTTAGTGAGTCTTGAAAATTTTTTCTTACTCCGTTGTCGTTTATTGAGGTGATAAATTATCTCTTTAGTTAAATAAATATAATAGTAAAATTTGTTTATTGGGCCGATAATAACCCTCAGTTGATCCATGCAATTGACCATGCCGTGGCCGAGTTTCACAGTGAAGCGTTTTCAAGAAAAGTAATAATTTATAAAGCTGGTGTTATACCTCTCTTCAGGGAACGTTTCCAGAAGTGTGTAACCTCATCTGCAATAAAAAAATATATATGCCTTAAAGAAACTCTTAATTATTCTGGAACGGATTCTAATTCCTGTTCTTATAAATTTGGTTTTTTTTATTAGACAACGGCAGTGTTTTACTTTAGTTCCTTAGAACTGTCCGTCCCATTTGTAACGAAATGTAAAAATAACTTAAATTTTTTATTTCCTATTCTGGAATAACAAGTAATGACGCAAGATCCACGTGTATGTTTTCCCCGTTACTGCTGAAAACACTAGTGATGAAGAACTTGCGTCACTAGCTGTCGGTCGGTGGTTTGCTTCCGATATACGATGGCTAGACGCGTATTACACAACACATTGTTTTATTGTCTAATAAAGTAAATTGGCATTTATCGAATTCGGGTGTTAGGAAAAATCACGTGGTCACAGGTCACTTGCGTCTTGTGACATCCAGTGTGAGTTACTATTGTCTGGATGGTTGCATCAGAATAGTTCCCTTAGGCAAGGGCTATCTTAATATCAAAGCGGCAAAAATATGTAGAATAATTATACGCAATAGTTTGTTGGTGCTGCACTGGATATGCCTGGAAAAAAGTTATAGTTATTTAAATTGCAGTATACGTAATAATCAGTTTTACTTGGAAAGGTTGGTCGGAGATGGAATTTACTGGATTTGTACAACTTAAACAAGGTTTCGCAAGTACCTATATTATATCGTTGGCATTAACTGTCATGAAAGATTTTTTATGTTTGTAAAGATATGGTTTAACGGTCGGAGTTTTCAGTGTAAACTCGAATACGGAGACATATTCTTTATACATTTTCTTGCAAACAATTTATGAAGGGTCGCAGCCACAGAAAGATTGGGATAGACTAGGTTTGTATGTCTCGTTTTGTAATATGCAGTGAGGAAGACTTTGTCTTATTGAAAAGATACACGTTTTAAAAATTATTTAGGTAAATTCTCAAGAGCTGGATTACACTGCTCTACAACAAAATTTTCGTTTTTTATCTATAGTTTATTTTATGATTTTCCTGTTTGTTATGTGCAAAAATGAAGAAAAAAATATTTTTTTCGAATAAAGTTTGCTATTGTGATAGTTATAATAATAATACATATTTCAAGCTTTTATAAGAATATTAATTAATTTTATTACATTAAGAAATTCCGCGAGATAAAAGTGGGGTTGTTACGTTCACACAGTGCCTCCAGATGGCACTCGAGTAATAAACAACAGGTGTTTTGTTACTAGCCTAGAAAAAAAATTCGTTTTTTGGCCTGAAGTTTATGATTTTCCTGTTTATTGTGTTCAAAAATGAAGAGAAAATAACTTTATTTTCAATAGAGTGTGCGTTTGTGATAGTTATGATAATATATAAAACAGCAAAGCATTACGTTCAACGATCGTGGCCTATGAGAAGAGAATTTTGTGTGGGGAAACAAATTGTAAAATTTGAGTCCTTTGTTGAAGCGCAAAATGTGCCAAAGCCGTTTTGCACATTAAGTTAGGGTTAACGAAACAATTTGTGAGACAACTGGTCAGAAGATTGTATTTAAACAAAAATTCCTAAGTTGTCAGAAGCAAATGTTAAAGCTGGAGTTTTTGTTGGTCCGCAAATAAACAAAAATACCGATGAAGAATTTCCAAACTTGCTTAATAAAGCTTAAGAAGCAAGTTAGAATAGTTTTAAAGCAGTAGTCTTCAAAGTTTTAGGCGATAACAAAGCTGAGAAACCAAAACCGGTTGAAAACATGTTAAAAAACTTCAAGTCCATGGGTTGTAGGATGTCTTTAAAGGTGCAAATGCCTGCATGCTCATTCAGATWAAATAAAAAATAACAAGGGGGTGTATTCAGATGAGCAAGGAGAATGTTTCCATCAAGATATTATGAACTTCGAACAACGTTATGAAGGCCAATATGATAAAAATAAGATGGGAGACTGTATTGGGGGTTTATTGAGGGAAAGTACTTATGAACATAAAAGAAAAACTAGCACTGTGCTCTTTTAAATTATTTTCTATTTTTTGTAAGCTACTTTGATACTGAAAATTAATAAAAATAATAGAGAAATGTAGTATTTGTATTGTTTTATCATAAAAATTAAAGTTACAGATTTTTTAAAATATCGCTTAAACGTTCTCCTGGACACAAAAGCAAACTTTTTCATGCCATATAATTTTTTTTTCCTTCAACTATGACGTAATCTATTGAAATTGTATCAGATTTCTGATCAGAAAGCACGCTTGTAATTACTTCCACATCCAACGGATAGAAAGTATTGTATCGCGAAAAAAAATTCAGAATTTTTTATTTACTCATTCGCTTTAAAATGGGCGAAAACGCAAAAAAAACAARATTTGAGCAAAAACAAATTTCTTGTCTGTGTCTGTGGTTTTGTTTGTGGATACGATAACTTTCGAAAGACTCAATATATGAACTTGAAATTTGGCAAACGTATAACTAAGCTACCCAAAGCGACCTATTGTTTGTGGGGTAAGTAAGGTATCGGGAAGGGGGCGAAATTGGGGGGTAACCACTCTTTTTGCAAATTTTTATTTTTTTTCGTTTTAATACGTGATTAGTAATATAACTGCGAGTATTATTCATTCTTATTTGTTTAGAAGATATTAGCAAAAAAGCGTCACTTAAAGAAAACGGTTGGTCCCAAATTCTCCCAAAAAGTGTCTTAGAAAATGTATGCAAAATTTTGACATTTTCAAAATATATCCAAAAAACCTATTTTGGACCTTGCTCGTACGATTTTTTTACATTTTGGTATTATATAGAAAATTAGATTTCTAATCAGAAAGCACTCTTGTAATAATTTTCGAGTTATTTGGAAACCCGATTTTATTTTTTTTTATATTTTTTCTAATATCACGAGGACTGTTTGTCTTAGAAAAAATGTGTACAGAGAAAAATGCTCAAAACCTGATTACTAATGGTATAGTATAAGAAATAAAAACGTAAATGTCATTTTGACAATTGGATGTGGAAGTATTGATGCAATTTGCAACGGTTTTTCATAGGTACCTCTCTCGGGAAGTGAGGTGTTTGCCACCCGTAACAGTCTTCGGCTTAAATCTTTTTAGATGGTTATTTATTCCGTCTTGAAATCACATTTTTAAATCTATGATCCATATAAAAAAGGAAGTACCCTCTTTTGTTATTTCTCCAAAACGCACCATTTACTAGAAAAAAGCATTTAAAGTATGTACTGTTTTTTCGCTTTTACTTGCATCCAGTTGACAGCCGATAGTGATCCGTGCATGAAACAGGCACAAAATTCAAAACAGTTTAATTAAAGGGGGTTGTGGTTTTACATCAGCTTTCTTTAGCAGAAGTTAGTTCGAAGATATTGAGCATTTCAGTATTAATGGAAGCAATAAAGTCTAAAATAAAGAACGGGAATTGTTTCATACTAAATTAATGCAACTTTTTAAAAAATCTTTATTGGTAGTTTTAAAGTAAATGCTCAAAATGACCACCACCTTACGCAATGCAGGCTTCTATGCGGCGTATTAGTGACCCCCTCACCCTAAAGAAAATGCCTTGAGTGTTTCGAATTTCTTGAATACTGTCTTGAATACGATGGCGGAAATCTTCWACACTGTTAACAGGGTTGGAGTATACAAGCTGTTTTACACGGCTCCACACATAAAAATCTATTCGATTGAGATCCGGAGAACGCGCAGGGCACACTATAGGCCCTTCTCGACCAATTCAATTCCTGTGTGACTAATGTGCTGGAGCTCCGCCATGTATGTGCTATATTATCCGCTCTACCTTGAAGCGGTACATCTTCAAGTAAATTGGGCAACTCATTTTCCAAAAAGTTCCTATAAGTTTCTCCAGACAAAGAGGAGGAAGAAAAACAGGACCGATCAAATGATCGCCGATAAGTCCGCCCCGTACATTTATGCTAAACTTAACTTAATGTCTGGCATGAACAACACCATGAGGATTTTTGTTGTACCTAATGTGCTCATTGCGAGAATTAATCGTATCATATCATGTAAAGCCTGCTTCGTTAGTAAACAACACATTTGACAAAAACTCAGGATCAGGATTGTTGGCTCGTTGTTCTGAAATCCGTTCACAAAACGCCCTTGGACACGCTCAAGATGGTAAGGGTGCAGCAGATAATTTTTGAAAACACGCCAAGTTGTGGTTCGATCTATCCGTTCTGATAGAACTATTTTTCTTGTGCTGCCTTGTCAGGAGTTTCCTATTCTGCGTAAAATTGGATTTTCTATTTTGGGTGTGCGGGTCGTCCTCGGGCGTCCACGATCACCTGTTCTGCATCGAATAGTGCCTGTTTCTCTTAATAGCTTGTGGATTTGTTAGAACATTTTTTCACCTGTTATGCGTCGATTAGAATAATGTTCTGCATACAAACGACGAGCTTCAGCTCTGTAGCAGATAGCAAGGCCATACATTAGATGCATATCAGCCATTTCTTCATTCGAATAATGGTCCATAATGCAAATGGGAAAATATTAAAACGAACCATAAACTCAACAATAATTACAAAACAAGAACAAGAAATAACAAAAGAGGGTACTTATTTTTTCATATGAATGATAAATTTAAAAGAATGAAGTTCCCAAAAAATTATGAAAGTCGCTGAACAAGTAAAATAGTTACCAATAAAAAACTCACATTTACCGTCCATCTTCGAGAGATTACAACTCGGTAGGGAGTCTGCATATGTCAAAACGTAAGATAACTTTTCTTGATATTTTCACCAGTAGAAAACACCCTAGAAGTAGCGGCCACTATTTTAGTCATACTCTGTATAAATACCTTATTAGCACAGTGAACAGTGACTACATATTTCTGTATAAACAAGGTGTTTATCGTCAAACTTTCAGGGAATGTAGATCTGACAAAACAAATTAGTAGATCGAATAAAATTAAGTCCGAAATCGCTTTGGTGTTTAATTTCTTATTTTATTTTTATATTTTTCAAATACACTCAGCGGCAAAAAAACGATCCATGCGCTTTTTTGCCAAAAGATGTGTTGTATTATGTAATAATTTGTTTTTAAGAAACATAATTAAGTTTTATATTTATGATGAAGATTACCTGCGTTTTTCATAAATTAAACACTATCATGAAGCCCTATACTGAATTTAATTAAAGAACAGAGACAAACTGAACAAAAAAATAACAGAACAACATGAGGAACATAGGTGAAATAAGAATCTTTCACAACAAATTCAGAAAACTAATATTGTGTTGTCTCCTCGAGCTCTGATTACGGCTACTATGCATCTTGGCATCCCCTTAAAGAGGTTCCAAATGCTTCCCTGATCAAGGTTTTCCCATTCTCGTACTAGTGCTTCCCTGAGTGCTGCCAAATTTGCAGGGGCGGGAACTTGAGCTCTGATCTTCCTTCCAAGCATATCCCAGACGTGATCTATCGGATTTAAGTCCAGGCTTCTTGCTGACCATATAATGCGTGGAATGCCCACCTCATCCAGGTAATCATTTACTATGTGTTCAACGTGCACGTGAGGACGGACGTTATCTGGCATAAACCAAAAGTTATCGCCGACAAATGGGGCAAAAGGAACAACATGGGGCTCCAAGATATCGCAAATGTACCTATCTGAATTCAGCCTGTTTCCATGAATCACCGCTGATTCCGTTTGAGCTTCAACACCAATACCTCCCCCATAGCTAAGTCTTGGAACGATATTGCATTGAGCAAATCTTTCTCCTGTTCGTCTCCATACTCACTGGTGACCATCTGGTGATCGGAAACAAAATCTGGATTCATCGCTGAAAAGAACTTTGCTTCATTCCTCAATGCCCTAGTTGCGATGTTCTCTGGCGAAGCGAAGTCGTTCAACTAGGTGACCCCTGGTTAATTCTGGACCGTTTGCTGGTCTTCTCGCACTTAATCCATACTTCTTCAWCCTTCACCTTACAGTTCTTTCACTTACARCTATTCCTCTCACCTCCTCCAGTTCATTCCTCACCCCAATTGCAGTACTGTCCCTGTTACGCAACACCCTTAACGTCATAAAGTGATCATCTTGGTTATTTGTACTTACATCTTCTTCTGCCCGACCCTACTTTTCTTGTGTATGCTCCTGTTTTTTCTCTGGATCGATTTAATGCTCGCTGAACACTACATCTCCAAACCCCCAACACCCTAGCCGCATAATACTGGGACCGCCCGCAATTGCTCTCGCTGAGTATGTTGCAATCAAAACCAGTTTAGCAATGTTTTTCAGCTGTTTGTCAGTATGACAGTAGGTAATTGGCAAATACCTAATGAACGCTTTCCATCTAGATGTCGATCCAGAGGTGCTTTTGATGTAAACGTTTAAAAAGAACGGTTTAAAAAATATAAAAGAAAACGAGTTTAAACACCATTTCTGCGTGTTTCTCTTTTTTTTACTTTCTTTGCTAAACAGTTTCATACATTAAGAACAAATAGCGACACGATGCGTTTCCAACAGAAACAAATATATTAAAAAAAAGTCTGGATCGGTTTTTGTGCCACTTATTTTATTTTAAAAATGATTTGGGATACTGAAATTGAAGAAACGCTATGGCGAGATAAATGTGCATGTTATGGAGCACAAAGAATATTTTGCACTACACCGGGGGTGACCATGGAGCCATTCAGTCGGTGTTTTTAACGAAATGAAGTATGTGTCAATAGTGTTGAAACCAAATGTTCCTTTTAATGTCTAAAGGAATATCATCTAATAGTTAAGCAAGAACTTTAGGCAAAAAATTCAGATTATTGTCGGTGTAGATAAACTGATATGCACTTACCAGTGGTGCCAGCCCAAAAATTTATAGAAAATTCTTGCTAAAATATTTTTGAAGACAGTATTAAAAGGAGTTATATCATGCCATACATCGCAGTTTGATCTTCGACCGCAAAGCGTAAAACTTCTTCAAATTCCACATTACGAGCCGTTCTCGGGCGACCAGTTCCTCCGGAACGTTTGAGTGTTCCTACTTCTCCCAAGCGACAATAAATAGAGGCAAATGTCGTGTATATGGTTGACGCCAATTAGCAGCAAGTTCTTCAAGCGTAAAATTGTCGTTCATGCTTGAAAAAGAAACGGTTATTAATGAACAAACGTAGTTAAATTGTCAAGCAATGCTTTATTATTTAAAACAAAATTACATTGGTTTTCCATGACAATGACAAAACAAGTGACATTAATAATTAATTAATTTCTAATAAAGAATTAAAAAAACAGATACTTGAGCAACAACATACTAGAGTAATTTGCTAGGAATTGATGGGGTATTTAATAAATTATTTGTTTAAATATAGGCAGTGATGTTTATTTCTTTTTCATTAAGAATATCAATTGAACGGCCGCACGGACACTGGAAATATTCTTACCTATTCTAGAAAATACACATTTATCCCTCATAGTGTATCCCACCTTTTGTGTCAGTATCCCAAACAGTTTTTGAAATATTAAAAAAATATATGAAACTACACACCCTTGAAAGTACGTCAGTATGCTTCTGAAACACCCTGTATATTCTTTCGTACATTACACTAAACAAAGCTTCTGCTGTTTAATTATGAAAAACGTAATTTGTAATAATTGGGTATTATCACTTTTTTTGAAAATTACGTAAAATGAATCTTGAAGTGCATATATACCGTACGCCATGTTAAAAAAAAACAAAAAAAATATTTGTAGGTAGAGAATTCCAGGTCTGAAATTCGAATCTTAGGAGTCACCGCCAAAACGCTTCTATCCAAGGTTATTCAACTCGTGACGTCAAATGTCATGTAAACAATACCGAGGAGCGTGCTGTTTAATGGTGTAGAATCAGTTTTGTATTGGAAAAGCTTTTGTGTGGTGTTTATTGAAAGGACGGTGTAAGAGGTCGCACCAAAAAGTGACTTGTGTAGTTTTACAAGCATCTATTGCTATGGAAAACAAAACAAGTGTTGTTTTGTACATGGTTATAAAAGTACTTCAGTCAGTCAGTTCCTCAAGATTATCAACGTATGAAAAAGTTGTTTAAGGCCCCTAGACGTGATATGCCGAAATCGCAATGTTTGTTTTTCTGTTGTGAAGATCATCTTAATTCTTACTGTAAGTTTTATTATTCTTTTTGGGGTTATAAGTATTTACCATTCAGTTTCCATTTTGTTATAGCTTGAAAGGGATATGAAATATTATATGCGTTAAAAGTTGATAGAGGGAAACATKATAATAAAGAACGACGTTGTTCCCCATATATTTGATTGTTAKCCAGACCGGAAACGAGCCGCAAGAGTCCCGAAAATAAATGGCAATTTATATTTATTCTGACCTCTAAAATAAGTGTCAAGTTTAGGGTACATTTTTGATTCATACATTTTTATGTTTACAAATAGTATGTTTCCAACAACCCACTGTGATCAAATTATCAATGCTACGTTAATTTGATAAAAAGTTCACTTATGCTGTTGCTTTTACATTCCTCATCTCCGCCGCGTTGAACCGCTCGTCGCTGTACAAATTCCATAACAATGAAGTCGTAACTCATAAGTGTTTCACTTTTTCTTGGCGTATTTAAATTCGCTTGTCGCAAAATGAACGCAAACAACAAACTGATAAATTGTCGGGCTGAGGCTGACGCGTGGGGCGCTGACCCCAGATGTAAACAAGCGGCCATTTACGCGACACCTGACGTCACGGCCAATATGTTCACGTTTTGGCGGTCCCTTTAAATATTCACATTTTAAATATTAAAAATACACCTTACGATTAATTTTTTCGAATTTATAAGCTGTCACAGTTGTTTTGTGGATTAGATGCTACCTATTAATATGCAATTTAATAAAATATAAATACATGGCAAATACCCAATTATCAGTAATTCAAACAGTTGCAGTAGTGACGTGAGCACCTGATGATGGCTTCCTTGAAGTAATAAACACTGTGACGATGACTCATGGATCTCATCTCCGATCCTCTTACATTTCCAATTTTCCTGGCCGTTATCTACCTCCTTGCAATTAGAAAGTCCAAACACTCTTAACTTTTATGCACTCGTAACACAAAATGTTACATTGCCAATTAGTTAAACATATCCATTATTAAAGTAAATAGTTGAAATCATTTCTTGTAAGATTTTCATAACGCCCTTTCTCTTACGTTGTGGATAGTTTTTTAGATGCATACAATTATTACATATCTGGCTTATCAGATTTAATCCTTTTTCTATTTTGCTTTCTTAATGAAGTTATTATGAAGTGGATTTGTTTTAATTTTCTAATGTTGATGTCTGTTCAACTCGTAATGTGGTAACTGTCTGTGTCTTGTCAAAACTGTGCAGGGTGAGCAAATAAGAGAGGTAGCCGGTCATATCTCATAAGCTAGTAGCCCTAGAGCTTTGAGGTAAAGTGACCGCTAGAGGGCGCTGTGGTACCTTCAAACTACAAAATTAATGTTTGTGTCATTT
The DNA here is from genome assembly GCA_025024175.1 of Rhyzopertha dominica. Lineage (NCBI taxonomy): Eukaryota > Metazoa > Arthropoda > Insecta > Coleoptera > Bostrichidae > Rhyzopertha > Rhyzopertha dominica. Next base: position 4,430,854 of record QCXZ01000045.1, on the reverse strand, counting down.
TTAGCCTAATAAATGTCTGCGGTATTAAACATTTTAAGATTGTCTGGACTAAAATCTACCGTGTTTGTTAGAACATTTTTTTGTTAAATGTCAAAAAAAGGAGTGGGTGAGGGTGAATATTAATATAGAAAATAATATCTCAGGTTTAGCTTGTCCGATTTCAACCGACGAGGTGTCGTTTTCAAGAGCTTATATGCCTTTATAAAAAGCAATGTTAAGTGTCAGAACATTAATTGTGTGTTGACCGCAAGAGGGCGTTTTCTGAAGTTACTACCTAAATATCAATTTTTCTCGAAATTTTTAAATGCAAATATATAAGGCTATTTACTTCATTAAAAGAGCAATTGAATACATACTAAAATGGTGACAACCGCACCACTTTAAAATTTCGAGAAAAATCGATTTAGGTAGTAATTTCAGAAAAAGCCCTCTTGCGCTCAACACACAATTAATGTTCTGACACTTAAAATTGCTTTTTATAATGCAACTTAAGCTCTTGAAAATGACACCTCGTTGGTTGAAATCGGTCAAGCCAAACCTGAAATATAAGCGATTTTCTATATTAACATTCACCCGCCCCCCACTCCTTTATTTGACATTTAACAAAAAATGTTCTAAACAAAAATGGTAGATTTTAGTCCAAACAATCTAAAGATGTTTAATACCGCAGATATTTAAAGGGCTAAAAATGACAAAGAGATTAATTTTGTAATTTGGAGGTACCACAGCACCCTCTAGCGGTCACTTTACAAACTCGAAAATATTTTTCAGCAACTTCTCTTGGCCACTTTACTTGAGAAATTTTTTACCTCAAAGCTCTAGGGCTACTGGTTTATGAGATATGACCGGCCACCTCTATTATTTGCTCACCCTGTACAGTAGCCAACATAAATGTGACATTAAATTTATGAAATTCCTCATTACTTTCTTGTCGTTCAATATAATCCTCTTGCATATCCAAATTCGGCAGTAATGTAATGTTATATATACACCATTTTTGTCAAGATGTTTCAACAATTGGAACGCATTTGCTGTTGTAGGGCTTTTATCCTTCAAAGTCAATAAATCGGACTTCACGAAATTCTCCTTTTCACTGGAGGACGAAATCTGGAGGACTCATGTCAGGGCTGCACGGGGGATGCGGGAGAATTTCACAGCAGGTCTTCTCGAAAACTCTTTTGACTGACACTGTTTTATGCGATCGAGCGTTATCGTACAAGAGGATTACGCCCCTGTCATTCATATCTCGTTTATGCTTTTGAAATCACGCATTTTAATTTTCTACAAAGAATACGGATACATTTGTCTTTTGGTATTTGTCAATTGCTTGTTTGTCAATGCGGTCTTCTTCCTTTATTGTAGCCACGATAGCAGCAAAAGTGTTGTCGGTAGCAGTACGAGCTCTCCAACTTCTGTGGTCGTCTTTAACACTAGTCCAACGCTCCGGAACGCTTACTTTATCGTTACTGATGAACTATCCACACAATCCTGGCAAGCTTCTTGTAATGCACCGTAAATTTCGGCAACCGTTTTTTGACACAGTGCTTGAATTTTAATATACGCACATTAATCCGCCACAATGACGCGTTCCATTGCATCAAACTACCCCAATTTGAGAATTTTTTACACAAACTAAGTGAACTACCGCACTCTATACATATATAGCTCTAGGTAAGTGATGTCCCAATGATAGACTTTTATAATTTGACAGCACTATGTGCAGGAATTATGACATGACCCTCGTGTTTACAAATTCATTATAAATTACCGCTTAAGAATGCTCCATTAAATGCTCGTGCGTCTTAGGCAAAGTTTCTTTGGAAAAAAGTAACTATAAATGTTTACTTAAACGAGCGACAAGTACCATGTTTCTTCTAAGAGAATATTTGACCGAGTTGAAAAGTTATTATATTGTTTATTTAGGAATATCATCGTTATAATGCGCAATTTCATTATGAATTAGTTTCATGCTGGCTCCGTGTATAAAAAGAAGAACGTCAAAAAGTCTGGTGGTTCAAAAATGCCTTGCAATTGTCTTTTTATTTTTAAGTGAATCGCTGAGAGACGTGTGACATATTTATAAAATAAACATCGGATGCTGCCAAAATGTACATACACGCTGACGTCAGGCGACGACCAGACAGGAATTCATCTACATAATGTAAGGGAACTACACAAATAATAAGGTCAAGAAACTACTTATTTTCAGACGAATAAACTTTTTGCGTTTGATGCGTTATTTTCGCTTTGGCAATCGCTCTGAATTTATCGGGCGATGATTGATGGTGAACGATGGGCTGTCAGAATATTTCTGTTTTGGTGATGGAAATTAGTAAAATTAACGACCTGGAGTATGAGCTTTTTTACTTGTAAGCGTGCTTGCTTCCTAGCCTAAAATAAATACAAACATGGCTTCATTATTTTAAATAACTGCTTGAATGCTAGAATTTAAACTCATAGAATTTCCAATTGTACCTATCCGCAGAAGTACTTTTTGAATGATTTCAGTTTCAGCAAATTTTAATTAGAATTCTCCTTAACATTAAAATGCATGTCTATGCTGTGCTGTCTGCACCTCAACCAACTGCCTATAGATCTATTTAGCAATTACTATAGCTCATCAGTGCAGTTTAGGTCTAGTGCAGACAGCACGGCACGGTTTTGCATTTTAATGCATTTTAGTGAAAAATTATGTTGTGTTGTACGGTAAACTCATTTTAATGTATGTCGGTTCTTGTCCGCTTGCAAAAAGTGCCGTGGGGACCGGCTGTCAAATTGAAGTATGCAGGTGCATGCCAATTTGTCAGGCTACAGGTCACTTCCTTTAGGAAGTAGTACCCATTAAGGTGGCTAGGTGGCTTTGTCATCATGTCAGTGTAATGCTGACAGATGGCGTTGCCATCTAAATTCTTTCTTAGAATTCTTCTTATTGAAATATTTGCAAGTTACCAAAATTGCCTGTACAGGTATTTAAAATAAACAGCTCTGCTAATAATAATATTAAATACTCTATATACACAATAGAAAGAATAGCTTAATACAGGTTATCGTATAGTTATAAGCTGGAAATCCTATATAAAAGAGCACATGTTGGTACTGTCGTATCTTAGTAATAAATTACGTCTGAAATTTCAAACTATATTAAAAAAGAACAGTCTACAGTTGACAAAAACCTTACGAACCACTGACAGAAAATAAAACAAATGTATATTATAATTTCGTTACCTACATATTGCAAAAATCCAGTATTCATGATGATTACGCACAAGGTCTCCGGTACACAGTTACACAACGCTAAGAAGTAAATCGGACAATATATACAACATAGCACACCAGACCGTCAAAATATGAGTTGTGATGTATCGTCCAAACTCAAAAACATATATATGTGATATGTAAGATTTTCTCTGAAAAGGAGCTGATCTATTCAGTTAGTTAGATAGGGAGGATATCGAATAGGCTTAAGGGTATTCCATTTCAGCAAATATTAAACAAATGTCCCGGCAAATGAGAATTGGGAAAAATGACCTKACAGGTCAACKATTGTTGTGGGAATAAGTTAACAGTGAAGAAATCTCTGGGCTTGCTGCTGTCTCATTTCATATATACATACATAAAAATGGTTAAATTAGATATCATAGTTGAAGCAACTAAAAGATGCGAAGATACTAAAATGTCACAACTTATTGAACTGCAAGAGCTTAAAGTTACATCTATATAGTTTTATATATTTCGTTTTTAGATCGCTGGTAACATAGAGATTTTATGGTTATTCAAAGATAAAAGTTAAGTCTTCTACGATCTATACGTATTTCTGAATATACAGTAATGATCATGCAATCTCCTCCTCCAATGTGACAGAAATATGTAATAGTAAACTTTCAATATGCTCTGAACAGTTATAAAACGGAATAAATTAGATACAATTTTAAAATACTACTTCAAAAGTTTCATTTACCTTTTAAGTGTTTTTGAACTTATAGTTTGAGTACTGCTTAATTCGCTTAGAGCAGAAAAACAATTAATGTGCGGTAGTTGTTATCATACGGTGTTTTGTACAGATTTAAATAGTGCATCTGCAAATAATGATGTCTCAATTCTTGTAATATTTTTTCTCGCCAGGTACTGTGACCATATTCCTCATATTCCTTCTCCAAATTTGCTGCCCAGTCCTTCAAAATCTAGGAATTTGCTCTTCCGAATTGAATCTTTCTAATACGTAATTTCTATCAGCAAAAAGTTTCTGAAATTCCTTGCAGTTATTTACTGTCGTGAGTTCTTTAATAGGTTTGTTGATTTTTGCTGTAGCAGCATATCGAGATTGATTTTTTGCATACCAAAAGCATTGACGTTTTAATACTGACACCTTGACGCTCTAATTGAATCATTAATTCGCTATAGCATAGTCAGAAGTAGAGTTGGCAGTAATACGAGTAAAATAAATGAATTCTTTTCGAAATTTTACATAAAATCTATCTTCAAAATATATTCAACGAGTTCCTCTTATTCTCCAGAAATTGTTTTCTTGACATTTGTACATTCCTATTTCAAAAGTTATTGCACCGAAAAACGAGCTTACTTCATGAACAAGCGAGACAAGTTGGGTTAGATAAAAACAGTTCATAAATTGAAATCCATTAATCAGCAGGTACGTAAAAAGACGGTAGATTTGCATCTTTATCCATCATCCCGAAAAACAAAATTTGATAAATTTATTCCGGGGTCACATTTTAGTGTTTGCCTGTCACCTTGGCACGCGCAGTTCCAAAATGCACTTTGCATGCAATCTGGGGTTCAATTGCACAAAATTTTGAAAGTCTAATATACGGATGCATAATGCAGTACGGCTGGGGCTGCACTAAAAAATTGAGCGGTCGCCTCCGGGTCCGAGATTTGGAAAGGATGCCTTAATTTGAAAGTACAACGTACCCTGACCTGTACGATATGGTCGTGGTCGGCTCCTTGGGGGCAGACATTCAAATTAACGGAATAATGCATCCGTAGGCAGATCGTTTTGGTAAAAACTGTCTTTTCCAATGACACTCTAGTAGACTAAACAACCATCAAATTATGCGACACATTCTGCATATTTTGGTCCAATCATTTATTTTGCAAGCCACCTAAAAAGTGACCTTTAGAAACGTATGAGGTATGTTTTCAGTGTGATGCCCTTTACGTAGGTATAATATGTTGTCTTGAGAACGAAAAAATTAGCTGTTTTGAATAAAGACATGAAAAAACCGCTGCAAATTGAATCAATACTTCCACATCCAATTGTCAAAATGACATTTACGTTTTTATTTCTTATACTATACGATTAGTAATCAGGTTTTGAGCATTTTTCTTTCTACACTTTTTTATAAAACAAACAGTCCTCGTGATATTAGCAAAAATATATAAATATTTAAAATCAGTTTTTTTCCAAATAACTCGAAAATTATTAACTTAACAATAAAATTACAAGAGGGCTTTCTGATCGGAAACTTGATTTTCTATATAATACCAAAATTTTAAAATAATCGTACAAGCAGGGTCCAAAATAGGTTTTTTGGAAATATTTAGAAAATGTCAAAAATTTTGATAAATTTTCTAAGACACTTTTTGTGAGAAATTTTATTTCCTATCTGATGGCATTTTCATTTTTTGAATATATTAAATATATTCGGAGATATTTAGGAAAAACCGTTTTCTTTAAGTGACGCTTTTTTGCTAATATCTTCTTAACAGTTTGCTGTACCGAAAATTTATAAGAGCTAATAATACTCGCAGTTGTACTACTAATCACATACTAAAACGAAAAAAATATAAAAAAATAAAAATTTGCAAAAAGGGTAGTTACCCCCCAATTTCGCCCCCTTTCCGATACCCTACTTAAGCCACAAACAATAGGTCACTTTGGGTAGTTGAGATTTATACGTTAGCCAAATTTCAAGTTCATATATTAAGCCTTGCGAAAGTTATCGTGTCCACAAGCAATACCACAAACATACATACAAGAAATTTTTTGCTCAAATTTTGTTTTTTTGCGTTTTCGACCATTTTAAAGCAAATGACCAAATAAAAATTTTTGAAAATTTTTTTTGCGATACAATACTTCCCATCCATTGGATGTGGAAGTAATTAGAATTATGAATTTTTTGCTCAGTCCTTTTAATTAAAACTGATGCTCCCCTGTTCCAATCATTTACTACTAAGATAGTGCATATGTGTTCTTTGAATATGCTAAAATAAAATGCTGAGTATCCCACTAGAAACTTCATCGATGAATTATGGAAAAACTATAGTTGAAAAACATTTCGCAGTATACTAACGTCGATGGGAGACATCAGGCTAAAATATTTTCAAGAAACTGACACTTCCGGTTATACCAAAACAGATATCAACGTGCTTATATTTCAAATGGGATATCCTGTACATTATATAACTTCTAGATTTTACATTAAATTTTTAACAAATTCATGTATAATGACATTCACCTAGGTCTAACTATTTTTGACATATTTAAAAAAATTGGAAACAACATTTGCAGATGGGGTTCGGTAGTGGCCGTCATAGTAAACGCACGCAACCGAACTATGCTCTGAATTTTACACTTATCTACAGACTTTAAGGAGAAGGAAGTAACCACTATAACAGTGAAACAGTATTTCGTAGAAACCAGAATGACATAGAAACAAGCAGAACCACACAAAACAAGGTTAGTTGTAAAGAATCTCTCATAGACAAAATTAGTGCACTTTGCACATAGACCCAAAATATGTCACAGAGCATCATCACCCTATCTAGAGCTCATCTCAGCAGCTTATGCGAGAAAGAAGGATAATGCAGCCGAATTATAAGGCAAAATCAAACACACAACCATCGAAAGAAAATATTCACGATTGGGTGCACTCTGCAAACATTCTCATTCCTATCTTCAGCTTCCTGTAATATGTGTTACGTAAGAGCTAGCGTTTTAGCCCTCCGACTCATCAGCCTAGACCGCCTACCCGGCGATATATGTATACGCTGGTACAGTTAATCAATCAAAAAATAACGTTTGCAGATTAATAATAATTATAACTTGAGGGCGGTTCTGTGTAGAAAGATGGTCGTAACATTTTGATCGATATTATGCTCATAAAAATAAAATCGAAAAAACTTAAAAATCAATGTTTTAAACGGTTATGTCTATTCCAAGAATTTGTAGCTTTTGAAATATTGGCAATTTAACATTTCTCTATTGAAATATGTGGTGTGTAAGTTCTATTATGCGACTTATAAAACAAACGTGTTTCAAGGCAATTCATTCATTTATAGGTGCTCTGAAAAATTGTACGCTACGGTTAAATAATTGAAGTGAAGGCTACCTAAATTTATTTACTATTTATGGGGAATTAGGTAAAATTACATGAAGAACGTTAATACATTTGCCACTCGATACCCGCAAAAACAGAAACCATCACTAAAAACTGTCAAAAGAATGGTAGCAAACTTCAAAAACTTTGAAACTTAAATAGTCATCGATTTCATTAGTTTAGAAAACCTGTTTTGATTTAGACATTTTATACCTTGTTTGTGTTTTATACCGTGGTGTGAATATAGGATGGTGTGCTCGCCAGCCCGACGCGTTTCCGTATCGGCCGCACAGTGACGTCAGTATCGAGTATTTTTGGTAGCCTTACAATGCTTGGGGCTTAAGACGTATACAATTAATTTGAGTATGTTAAGAACCTTAGGTTATGTTCGGTTTGCAATCAGTATTGTAGCTAAGAAGAATAAAATCGAATTTCCAAGTAATTTATTAAGACAATTAGAACAAAAGTTACAAGAAAAGAATTATTAAAAACTAATTGTTTGTGAATTTTGACATTTTTCGTTGCAGCTTTTGTTTGGAATTTTCAAAACTATTTTTTTATTAATATGTCTTAACCTTATGTAAGTTCTAGTTCTGATAAAACATAACACAACATCATCGGGAAACTTAGCACGCATATCCTCAGATCTAATAATTTATTAAAAATGTTCTTTTCTTTAGAAAATAACTGGCCATGAAATTTTATAAATTCGGCTTCGATTAAACGTGCCATGTCTATCAGGTTTTCACTTGGATAGTAAAGATCTCCTCTTGATACAAATTCAATCCAGTCTGGAGGCCTACTGGCCGTATACAACTTTGTCTGTGTTCCTAAATTTAAATTTTGGTATTTATCCTTAAACCTGTATGCTACATATCTAGCTATAAACTTCAGTCCTTCATTAGAAATTGTATCCATCATTTTCCTCTCGTCTAGTTTTTTCAAACAACATTCCTGTTCTTCGGATGCGAATTCAACAGCATCGGCTTCTGACTCTTGAAATGTAAATTCAGGAAAATCAATATCCATTTCAAAATCTCTAGTTTCTAAACCGTTTTGGTGGTTTTTCATTTAAAAGTTTGTACTTCATAGGTACAAAAAAACATTTATTTTCGAAATGTTTAGAACATATAGTAGCTGAAATAAAAAGTAAACGTTTTAAAAGAACTACGCTTCTACAATAAGGAGTATCCAGTTTACCGTTCTTCAAATTTATCTTATCTTCACGGCTGCAAGCGTGAACCCATTGCATGGCCAGGTCTTTATTTTTTGGAAAAGTATAGAACCTAATATTAGAGACGCCCTTCATTTTATTGTGACTTATACAAGTAGCAACACTACAGCTTGGCATTATTGCTACTTTTGTACGATAAATAGTATATAATTAATTCAGATATAAAAATCGACTAATTTCACAACGCCGAAGTAGATTTCTAGTTAAAAAGCAATTCTGTTGTCAATACAGACTTTTATTATCCGTATGCTACCGCGAGCTGCCGGCTGCCGTAGGCCGTACGAAGAATTTAATTTACTCCTTGCTGACGTCACTGGCAGTTGTCACGTGGTCGCCCACCTGCGCGTAGGCACACCATCCTATATTCACACCACGTTTTATACCCATTCAAAGTTTGTTAAAATTTAATTTCTTTACGTTTGTTAGTAAAATTATATAACTTTTCGTGCTTTACATGTTTAGCATAGAAAAAATAAACTGGCATTTTGTTTTTTCTTAACGTGGACGAATTTAAGAAAAGCGAGCTAACGATCATAGAGTAAATTTAATGTCTAAATGGTTACGAGACCAAAGGGTGATCGGACAAGACTGTAACCTACTTGGCACGATGAAAGACCAAGCAAGATCAATGCGAATTGTTTTTGAATGTATACATTATACCTTATAGATGACACATTTCCGCTTATACCGACAAAGCTAAAACTCCGAAAACTGAGTTATAGAGATGTAACAAGAGAAGCTCCTTAAATAGGTTTCGCGATTAACCAATAATTAAGAAAACTCTATTTACGTTACATTACTCGCGCTTCATCTTCAGCGCTCGTAGAAAGTCTGTTTTCATTCGATGTCACGCTTTAAAAACTGGTTACTGTAAAATCAAATAAAATAGATCGCTAAATACATTGTTTTTTAATCCTCAATAGTATATGACTACTACTACAAAAATTTGGTTAGTTCGACTAGATTCCGTAAAAAAGTAAACTGCGCATTACTCAATGTTAACTAATTTTTAATTTTAATTAAAGAAGCAAAAAATTTAAACAAAAATGATGCGATATTTTAAGAAAATATCTTGCGCAATAGAAGAAACAGCATTTAGGATCAAGTGGGGTAATTGTAAACTGTTTTTGCACAGTTTTTAAGTTTCGTAAATTTTGAACGATTTGCTGGCATGTAATGTATAACTTTAATACATCTTATTTAAGTTTTATATGCTGGACATAAATTGTAAGCATAGATAAAGCATTTTCATATTTCATTTTTAAGATAAAAAATCAAAATCTGAACCTTTCATTGTTTACAAATACCCCGCGACTTGGGGGTAATTGTGAACAAGTTATTTGTGTCCCGTAAACGTCTACGTGAATATTTAAGGGGAAAATGTGAACAAATCGCATTTAAAAATATGCAGGGCAAATTTTCACGAAAATATTCATGTTTACAATTACCCCAATTGAATAGTAATTGTTTAGAAAAAAAAAAAGTTTTTTAATGTTTATTAACTGTGTTATTTATAAGAAAATGAACTAGTGTATAACACAAGTATATAAGTGCTTATATATTGTTATTTTTCATGTACAGCAACCCGACCCGTAAAAACACTAAACGCTTTCCCATTTTCCTGTTTGCCCTCTGGGTCAGTTAAAATAGCAACAACCGTTTGCAATGAAATGGCTGATATATCCTTAGGAATTATGGAAAATTCAGTAGCCAAACTGTTGCGTTTTGTGTAGCCCTGTACAACAATTTCCCCTTCGTCATCGTCAACTTCTAGTACGCGACAGACGTATGCGTAATGGGTTTGGTTCCTGCGGCCACCCTTAAAGTCCACTAAAAGAAATTTTTCAACAGAAATATTTGACCAGACAGGTGTTTCATAAACAACTTTTGATAATGCTTCTATACGCATGCTTTCAGAATAGTTTTCTAAATCATTGTCTGAGTCATCTTCGCACACTTCTGTTTCCATTGCGTAATCTTCATCGTTATTAGCAATCTCAAGACTAGTTCTCTTCCTTTTGTTTTGAATTTTGCCTGAAGTATTTCCCTTGTCAGATATGTTTTGGGGGCTCGTACTTTCCGCAAATAATTCGTGTTGATCAGCATCCCCACTAGCAGTATTTTTTTGAGATTTTTTGTCCTTAATCTTACGTTTCCCCGATTTACCCTTATTCTTGTTGGCCCTTAACTCTTCTGCTTAATCAGCACCTCTTCCGAAGTTAAAATTTCACCATATCTCTTTCCTTTTAATAACAGAAGGTTGGGTATTGGAACGCAATTTAGAAGTAAAAATCTCAATAATGCTCTGTGGAGAATGAGCAAAGGGAACGTGTGCTTCTTGGGCACTAAACAAAACTTCAGGGGTTACATTAGGCTGCACATTATAATCTGATATGGAAGCCATTTCCTCAACTGTGTTTGGAAGTTTGTCATCACTATGAACATTATTGTGGGAGATCGAATGATTATCTTCGATGTTAGAGGAAACATTAGAAGTACCAGGCCTTTCATTAATGTCTGCATTATCTGCAGCTTTACCTATTGTTTGTTTTTTGTCCTTGTATAGAGATAGTTCGATAGGATCAAATAAAGACTCTGGAAATTTTGTCGAATTACATGGAAATATTCCAGTGGATAGAAATCCTTTAACAATGTTCTCTGGCTTCATGGATTATTTCCAAACTTCTCCTAACATCTCTGCATTTTGAAAGTCGTCCGGATTCTCTTTTCTCCACTTGTTTCTTAGCAAAGCTAACTAATCTTTTCTCCCAATCATCCTTAACGGGTTAGAAAACACGCTTATACAGCGCCTGCAACTTATCTGACAGATGCGCAGGAAGTGTCGCAAGTTGAATGTTGTTGTCCAAAGAAACTTTTATAATTCTGTAGCTAATGTGAGTCTTATGTCCGTCGTATATTAGAATGGCTGCTTGATCTGGCATATTTCTCGTTAGTCGCAGTTGCATAACATGTGGTATAAAATATTTTGCTAACCATTCATTAAAAATTTGTTCTTCCATCCATCCATTGGAAGACGTTGTGTAAAGGGTTCCAGGATATGCATTACCTGTAGTCCAACGAGCTTGTATTAGTGGCGGAAGGCATTGACCATCAGCTAAAACTGTCGCTAAGACTGATATTGACTCGCGGCCAGAACCGCCAGATACTCTAGATAATGGAACGTCCTTCTCTCTCATAGCCTTTAGCCTTTTCGGGTCGGTGCAAAATCCAGTTTCGTCGCAGTTAAACACAAAACACGATTTTTCTGGATAGGTTATTTCATATTTGTTCAAAACCCCCTCCAGCTCTTCATAGAAATTAAAAATAACTGCTGGCTTCCTTGCATCAAAACGAGATTTTTGAAGATGTTCTGGTTTTTTAAAGGACAATGTTGGGTGCCTTTTCATAAAACCATAAAACCAATCGTTCCCTGGAATCCCATTCGTAAACGGAGTTTTCAAGTTATAGGCCGTAACATATTCCGCCACAATATTCTTAATATCATCTTTTGTACAAGGGCATCCCATTTGTTATTTCCCCTTGATGCAATTTTCAAGTTCTACTTCAACTTCAGGAGGAAGACATGGAGCTCTCCCGGCTCCCATTTTATCAGCACTAATTTTGCGCCCTTTAATTCTGTGATAAACAACAGCTTTGGGTACGCCGTAAAAGTATTCGGCTTGGCGAAAAGTTTTGTTCTCGCCAGATCTTCTAGACTATACGACGGGCCAACTGTCTTCTTCTTATAATTTACAGGCATTCTTAAACAAAATGCTTGTTGTAGTGAGCAGAAATGCATTAAATATAGTAAACGTTTACAATTACCCCTTTCAACTGTTCACAATTAACCCAGTAGCTTTTTTCTTTGGGGTAATTGTAAACGTCCGCGGAAGATTCTTAACCTTGATAAATCTACAACTTTGGAAACAAACATGGCAAGCACAACACCTACCTTTCAACGTGGAACATATAAACAAAACATGACTTACCTTTATTAAGTCAAAATTTCCAACAGCAAAACACTCATCCACTTTGTAAACACGATTTTTCAGTCATCTAAAATCTAAACACCGGCGAAACTACCTGAACATGCGTATTTGATGTGGCAATTGTGAACACAGCACATAAGCTCTTTCAATACGGGGAATAGATTCTGATATGATACCAGTCATTTTTATAAAGGAATGCATGGATAATCTGCTGACTCCTTTTCAGATAATTTTATTGCACGGAAAAACAATTTTTTTAATAGAAGAAAATACTAATGCAACAAAATACAGTGAAAAACAATAATAATAAACTAGCAGCATTACTTAAACATATATAAAAACTAAACTATTTATTCAACAAAGAAGGTATCTCGCCCAACGTCTGTTCTATTAACGAACGAGTTATCAATTTTGCCTATATTTAAATCAGTATTTTGATTTTTATGAATATGCAGTATAAATCCAAATTATTTAAACTTTTTTGTGACATTGTTGATCTCAAATATGTTTTCAGCCTTCGTAAAGCAGAAAACAAACGCTACGTCCTAGACAAAGTTACAGGAATGCATAAAACTATTTTTTTTTAAATTTAATAAGTTCTGGCAACAGACCCCGATTAGATTAGCATTAACTAAGTTTTAGAAAACTTCTAGGATCTTCAATAAATACTGATGTTTAATAAGGACACGTTATCTATAAAATAACAAAACTGGTCTTGCGATGGGCGGTATTCAAATTTTACTATTCTCAAACAGTAAGAATGTAATACAACGGTTAACAATGTAGATCATTTAACATTAAGTGGAACACGAGCTGTTCTTCATCTTGCTTCAGGTAATGGATTATAAATATGAGTCATTTTATATTTTTAAATATGTACTAAAATAAACATAAATGATTTAATACGAAAGCAGTACATTACTGTACTACGTGTCTACCCGATTTGATAGACCACGTACCTTGCAAGCCTTCAGATTTTTTATAAAAATTTAGTTGTTGGTCTCGTCTGGTGTTAAGGTACCTTATTGCACTATTAGTACCTACCACAAAAATAAACTTGTATTTTTGTCAAAATGTTTAGTTGTGTCACACCTGTAAATAAAACGCTATAGTTTTAAGTACCACCTGTACAGGGTTTCTATAAATGATCCGTGCATCCAGGGCACTTATAGAAATTATCGCTTAAATCAGTTTGCTGCCTCGCAGGAATGTGAACACAACAATTTCTTTGCCATATACTTGTCTTCTGTCGATTGTTGAATTAGTTGATTTATTTTAATATGAGAAAACACGTTGCAGTTTCTATTTTCGTCATATTTTGTAGTGTTTTGTGGGATAATCAACTTTAAGGTTGCAGAAAGCTCACATTTCGGAGCTGTGGAATGACACGGTTTCGTATAATAATAATAATAAATCAAGTGGTAGTAACGTTAGCTGCACTACAGTTTCCACAGTGCAAGGTTGTAGACTGTACTCGGCGCCCAGGAGGATATTGAAAGGCTGCAATCCTACTGCCAGAGTAATAGCCTTTTCTTTAACATTGATAAATGTTGCGCCATATCATTTACCAGGAATAAGAGCAGTACAAAAATTGAATTTTCTATAAAACATCTGTTGTTGAATAGGGCTGCTTTAATTAGAGGTTTGGGTGTTATATTTGATTGTTAGGAAAGCAAATAATGGTATAGATATACAATAGATTTATTTTTAGAGTTTGCTCTGAATTTAGGAAATGGAAATCTTTGTTCATGGCTTACGTAAATAGTATTTTGAACTATACTTCGTTTATTTGGAATCACCAATATATTGTATACAATCGATTCCTTAGATAAATCGCTTATAAACTGCGCCTGGATCTGCATAGTACTGATTTAATTCTTTAATACATTCGCATGCGGCCTCAGGAGCAGCTACGAAGTTTTGCAGATCTCCGTTATCTGTACAGCATTTGTAATGGTGCAGTGGACTCGACAGTTATTTTGAGTATGCTGAATATTTCAGTACCTTCTGTGTATAACACTAGGTCACTTCCTTTAGGGAGTAGTACCCGTTAAGGCAGCTAGGTGGCTTTGTCATCAAGTCAGTGTAATGCTGACAGATGGCATTGCCATCTAAGTTCTTACTTACATCATAACATTGCTTTGGTATACAGCCAAAACCAGTTCTATGCCGTGCTGTCTGCACTAGACCTAAACTGCACTGATGAGCTATAATGATAGCGAAATAGATCTATTTGCAGTTGGTTGTGGTGCAGACAGCACAGCGTGTCGTGGGGGCCTGCTGTCAAATTGAAGTATGAAGGTGCATGCCAATTTGTCAGGCTACAGGTCACTTCCTTTAGAAAGTAGTACCCGTTAAGGCAGCTAGGTGGATTTGTCATTATGTCAGTGTAATGCTGACAGATATCATTGCCATCTAAATTTTTACTATCTTACATCATACCATGCCGTGCTGTCTGCACTAAAGCTAAACTGTACTGATGAGCTATAATGATAGCGAAATAGCAGTTGGTTGTGGTGCAGACAGCACAGCATAGACACGCAACCACTGATAGGCGTTCACGCGTAAATTTACAATGGTACATGAGTATAACAACATATAGTTGAACCTTACTGAAAATGAGGTTTATAATAAGGGGCCAACTAAAACATGCAAAATGCGATCCATTAATGTATAATGTTATTTGGAATTTGAAGTTTTGATTTTAGACAGATTAATGACAGAATCTGAAAGTTGCAACATAGCTACCACATTTTTATAAATAACTGCACGGTTTACTAAACATTTTTATTTTCTTAACTTATGATTTTAATATGTCTGAGATAATAAAAAATAGGTGTAAATGTAAATATTATATTACAAACTTGCATATCACGTTTCAGTAAGTAGTCAGGGTATAAAAACGGTTTTTTACCTGTTTGAAACACAAAAGATGAAGCATATCTTTACGACATCTTTCGTTCTACAACTATATTAAGTTGTATTCCTAACACGCTATCAAATTCGGTACCGCAAGTTACAAGTTGAATTGTTTCCAAAGAATTTTTTTACTACAACTAGTTGGTCATAGTTAGTTGCTTCTTTAGATCAATGTAACTAGTTCAGCAACAAGAACTGCTTGTGTACCCTGTTCATCTGCTTTCAAAGAATTTGCGATAAAGGAACATGAGTAGCTTATGAACACGCGTCCTGCTTAATCGGGTATGTTATTGCTGTTTAGACATTTACCAAGTTAACTCCATTACAAGGTAGTATTTTTTTGCTTAACAAGGAATAGAAATAATAAAATACAAAATAGTATTGGCTATTGAGACGTTTAGAGCAGTAGTGGTAATAGACACCATTAAAAAACTATAAATATTTCTAAATTTCTGATTATCTACACAATGCTATTTTCTACAGTAGAATATTACATAGTTTACGCGTAGAAAATAGCGTAATCTACATGACGTATTCTACGCGCCCATCACTGCATGCAACTGAACTAGGTCTCATAGTTTGTTTTATGTTCCAGTACATTGCACTAACGCGTATGCAAGCTCGCCACTTCTTAGAAATAATAAGTCCTACAATTCATTAAGCAGGCTAACTACTAATCCTTTACTTGAAATTGATATATTTAGGGATTCTGTAGGTTATGTCGTGGATATGGGAAAATAAATTAATTTTAGATATCAATAATTAACAATTTAATTGAGACCTTTCGGAAGCGGCCGCTTCCATCTTCAGGTCATACATTAACAATGATGTGTGAGAGGTCCGCTACACCATTCTGAAAAATCAAACAATATTTTTCTCGCTGTTTGTTGCGTATAGTAACTAGCACTTACACATTTGATGCACACCTCAAACACACCACAAATTATGTGTCCTTTACATGGTAATTAGTGTCACATGTTTATAACTAATATGCTAACATTTATTAAAATTCGTATTTTGTCACGGCATGTGACAATGTCATGATGTCAAACAGGAAGAGTTATTGCATTGTATTTAGTGATATTATAGGTATTAGGTTAGTACTTATGCGTGTTTACATTTTGAAAAATTTTTCGCGGTCGACTAAATAAGGAGACGATTCTGTATACTCATTTCGGAGAAAGATTTTTAAAGCGCTTAACCAATAGATTCTTTCTTTTTCCTTTCTTACCCTAATAGTTTACTTCTTACATAATGTTAAAATCATAAATTAGGTGTTAATTTGGAATAAGATATAGGTATTAATTTTACATTTTAATAGTTTCTGTTTTGCAGTGTGTACGCAAATACACAGCACGGTGTATGAATAACAATATTACCTAATTAAATGTTTAAATAGCAGATTTATCTTAAACGTGATGATGATGATGATGATTATTATTATTATTATTATTATTATTATTATTATTATTATTATTATTATTATTATTATCATTATCATTATTATTATTACTATTACTACAAGTACTTGTACTTAGTATTTAAGTAATAAGTCACAAAATTCAATCTGGCAATGCAAAGCAAATAACTCAGTTTGTAGGATGCAAAAAAATCAGGTAGGTGAGAAAGACCGGTTAAGTTGTTTCAGTTTTTAATGCATTCGAGATCTAGTGATATGTTTTCGTTATCTTAAAATAACAAAATCCATTTATCAGCTACAAGCACATAAAATAATAAAACAATAAACTGAGGTGCTCCAAACTATTAAAAAAGTTGTTAAAGTGATTTAGTAAGTACTTCCTGATAAAAATTTTTTTAAAGGTTATCATATTTTAGACATTCTCAAAGAAGTTTTTGAAAACGAGGTACCTATTACTCGAGCCTTCTTATAAGTAGCTACTATATTCGTAATGTGAGGTGAGGAAAAAACTAAATTATCGGCATTTATGTTTTAACCAAAAAAAGTTATGCAATAGCCTGTTTGCGCTACTGGTTTCCATTTGCAAACTGTATTTGAGCTTAAAACTCTTCTTTAAGTATTCTGCCCATGCTTCATAAAAGCTAATTATGATTAGAAGTTGAATATCCTCTTGCATCATGCTGTGCCGATTTCTGCATGCAATGCCCCCTAAAATCGAGCCATTTTAAATTAACAAGGGGCAAGGCCTCTAATAATAAACGAGCTGCAGTCTAATAGCCTCTAACGGGCTGGAGGCGATGCACTTGGAATATTTTAGAGAGAAACATCAACGGTGTAATAATTACTAATCAAAAACGAGTGTTAATGTCCTGCCGATGTTACACCGCGTTCGGTGTAGGTGTCGAGTAACCTGGCCGATGAAAATATGCAAACTGATACTGTGGGGCGTGCCCTTACCATTCAGCACTTCCTGTCCAATAACTATCCCTACAATGACGCTTTCGGTTTTGTCGGTCGCGGTGGGAAAAACGGGAAAAATTTGTACAATTCAGGCAAATTAGACCAGCGCGCACTGGTTTAGGAGGTTACTGCGTTTTAGAACGGCTAGAATAGCAAACTCAGGTGTTTCATACTTCGTGCTCACGACAAATATTGTTAACGGCACTGCATTTTAGCTTCATGTCCTGGAAAGCATTCATAGACAATAATAAATATTGAACTATTGCAGTACAATATAAAATGGAGCATTTAGTACTTACTATTTATCCATCCATGTGAAACAACTATTTGACAACAAAGCCGTATTTATGTACCATAGTTTTACAAAGCGATTGTAAACTCAGAGAAAAATAATGTCTTCGAGATATAGGTATGCTTAGTTCAATTGTTATATATTATAAAATACTAAAGAACGCCAGAAATGATAAAAAATACATTGCAGGTCAGATAAAAAACAAGCAAGGGAAAATACTGACAGAAGGCAATGAAATAATGAACAGATGGAAAGAATATGTCAAAGAGCTACTTAACCCAGAAAGTGAAATAAATTGTACAGAATACAGAGAAGCGAGTTATAGAGGTGTTGAAGATACAGAACAGAACGTTATAAATGCGGAAGAAGTAAAAAAGGTCATAGATAATATAAAAAAGGAAAGGCGGCGAGGCATGACCAAATTGCACCAGAAATGTTGAAAAGTATGGGACCAGACAGGTAGAAAGTGCTGACAAAAATATTTAATATGGCATGTAATAAAGGAGCAGTACCAGATGACTGGAAAATGCGGATAATTGTACCAATACATAAAAAGGGAGACACGAAAGAATTACATTATTAAGCGTAGTAGCAAAGGTTTATGAAAGACTGATTGCAGTAAGATTAAGAGAAAAGCTGGAGCCACAATTACACGAAACAAAGAAATTGTTCTGGTAAAGTATGAAGAAAAGAGGAATAAATAACAAGCTCAGAAAAAGCATAGAGAGTTTATACAGTGACACAAAAAATTACGTCAGAACAAGTAACATGGAATCACGGGATTTCAAGGTAGTGGATGGCATAAGGCAAGGGGGGGGTTAACCCCAACACTGTTTATCATGGTAATGGACGATATATTGTGGGAACTACACAATAAAGCTAGCAGAATGCGCATTTGCAGATGACCTGATGATCTGTACAGAAAATGAAGAGAAGTTACAACAAAATGTAGAGTTGTTGGAGAAAGAACAACACAAAACGTAAAATGTTAATAAATACGAGCAAGACTGAAAGAATGATCATAATCATAGGAAAGGAGGATAAAAGGATAGACATAACAATAAATGGGAAACAAATAGAACAGGTTAAAAGGTTTAAGCGTTACAATACAAAGCAATGGAAGTATGGATGAAGAAATAATTAAAAGAATCACTAGTGCAATAAAGGGTACCACTCATTAAATAGGACGTTAATAAGCAAAATAGAAATAAGTGAGAAGACAAAAATGACAGTATACAAGAGCATTTATAGACCAATATTGACATACGGTAGTAAAGTTGGGTGTTAAGTGATAGACTTTTAAGTAGACTGCAGGCAACAGAGATGAAATACTTGAGACGTGTTAAAGGGGTGACTAGAATGGACAGAATAAGAAACGACAGAATCAGAGAAGAACTGGAAATAGAGTCGATTAAAAAAACCATGGAAGAAAATAAAGTAAAGTGGTTCGGGCACCTGGTGAGAATGAATGAGGGAAGGTCAGAAAAACTAGTATGGGAGGCAAAAGTACAAGAAAAGAGAAGAAGAGGAAGACTGCAGAAGACATGGAACATGACAGTGGCCGAGGCGGTGAAGGAAAGATACCTTACCTGGGACGAAGCGAGAATAATAGCAAAGGACATGACTAAGTGGAAGAACATAGTGCAAAAGACAGTAAACAAGCCTTTCAGCTTTTAAACCCTTTTGGAAGCATGACAGTGCTAAATCTTGAGCAAATTGTCAAAATTCAAAAAAATTGTTCTGAAAAGAAGCGTTTTATGCTTGATGGAATATTTTAAAATGAAGTTAGCTTATTACATTTATAGATGTACGTAGAAATAAGAGTTCCTAATAGAATAGAATGCAAAAAAGCATTTTATTGAAAAAATAAAGTTAAGGACTTGATGTTATATATCTTTGTATCGTGCAAGCGAATAAAACTACATATTAATTCATCCATATCAGATTGTTAAAAAACATACAATGCAATATAGAAATCCAGAATATTAAACAATTGTCGAATTAGTCAATTTTCCAACAACTACTACATTTTTCATACATGAAACTTACCTACTTCATGTAAAATTGAAAAATAATTTCGGTAAAATGCATGTCTATGCTATGCTGCAAACCCTGGCAACTCTTAGTTTAGTGACCAGTCGCGAGTAGCGTTGTCGTCGTTTTTCGACTGATGTCAAATTGGCGCTCTTTTTGCTGTAGTCTGTCAAATTTGACGGTGAATTATGCGACTTACAACCGTTGTTATCAATATGGATTTGGCTGTATTAAGAGAACGTCGGAAAATTTGTGAACGGCACTTTAACAAGGAACAGACCTTTGCGAACCACATCAGCAACCCGACAAATTTGAAAGTCGATGCTGTTCCTGATCAGCAGTTTGTACCAAGGTGTGAAGAACACGTGGAATGAATGGAAACTGATGAACCTGTAGCTCGTTTACAAACTGCGGCAAATTTATCAGTCAGGTTTCTTTTTCAGTAATGAAGTTGTCTAAAAAATTGGTCCTTTATCGCTTTAAAATGTAAGAAAAATGATAACAGTTAGTGGCGAAATAATATGGTATTCAAATACCGCGCGTTTTTGTATTTTAGTTGAGTGACCAGTCGCGAAACGCGCTGTATATACAACCAAGTACAACTAACTCTCTTATGTATGCTATGCTGTGTGGACCGCAACCAACTACAGACAGATCTGTTTCGCTGTTATTACAGCTCGTCAGTGTAGTTTAGGTCAAGAGCAGACAGCATGGCATAGAACTGGTTTTGCCTATATACCAAAGGCTTGGTAAGCTGTTAGCAGAAAATTAGATGGCAATGCCATCTGTCAGCATTACACTGACATGATGACAAAGCCACCTAGCTGCTTTAATGGGTACTACTTCCTAAAGGAAGTATCCTGTATCCTGCCAAGTAGGCATGCACCTGCATACGCCAACTTTACAGCAGGCCCCCACGGCACTTTTCGCTAGCGGGCAGGAGCCGCTATGCTATGCTGTCTGCACCGCAACCAACTACAAACAGATCTATTTCGATGTTGTTACAGCTCGTCAGGGTAGTTTAGGTGTTTTTAGTGTTTTCACAGCAGTTTTATTATCCCCAGACATTTTACTAAAACTTTATTTTTAAACGCAAGAAAAGAAATTAAGAATAAGTATGTCTAATGTCAATCAATATTTATTGTGCATACATAACATAATTATAAGGTACCTACTGCTGATAGTAAACTAAATAAGGTATCAAACTATCTACTAAAAGTAAACTAAATTCAAATTCATTCCTGTGGTCAACGCAGGACCGTATGTGTTGTTTAAATCAAATTTGAAGTTACTTGTCGCGAGATAGTGTCTAATATTAAAGTTATGAACCTGAGAACGTCTAGGAAAGATCAAAAACAGATAGACCGAAATGTGTAGGGTTGTTCATTTGTGCAAAAGGATATGATTCATATACTTTACTCTCTTATCTACGTTTAGTTAGCCTAACTTAGTTCTATATGGAGTAATGTGATTTCGAAATGGTAATCTAGATATGGACCTTCTGCAAACGTTTTGAATGTGAGGATATATTAGCGACTTAACTAGTTTAATTTGATGTCCTTCGATAGCATTATTCTTAAAAAGTAGAGACCTTTAAGTTTAAAAAACACTGTGTGAATTATACAACTAAGTATGTTTTGCCATTTTTAATCTTCATGCCTGTCTACCGTAGAGCATGTCTTCTTCCAAATGTTGATCTCGCGTGTTCTATTAATTCCATAATCTCTTTGGCGAGCCTTTCTTATTCCTTCCTAGTTGTTGCTATGCGAGAAGACTTTTAGGCCATCTTCCATATGTAGATGACCAAAGCCGTTGAAATCTGGCACCAACGGTTTTTCAGAATCGAGGACAAGGTGGCACATATACATCAAAGTTGTTAATTTGTGCAAAAAAAGATATGATTCATATACTTTACTCTCTTATCTACGTTTAGTTAGCCTAACTTAGTTCTGTATGGAGTAATGTGATTTCGAAATGGTAATCTAGATATGGACCTTCTGCAAACGTTTTGAATGTGAGGATATATTAGCGACTTAACCAGTTTAATTTGATGTCCTCCGATAGCATTATTCTTAAAAAGTAGAGACTTTTAAATTTAAAAAAACACTGTCTTGGTGATTTAATTTTAAWGCATAATATKTCATCAAGMATTCATCCTAGAGTCTTTGTAGAAGACGTCCATTTAAATACGTCTTCATTTATGACAATATTGAACTTGTTTTTGTGCTTCTGAACTTATACACAAAGCCAATGTGTTTTTGATGGTTAATAAGGTTAAGCCTTAGCCCATTTCGTACACACCCCTCATGAAATTTGCACATTATTCACCACGTTCACAGCATCCACGGGACTCAACAAAGGAGCACCATCATTTACATACAGATGAATGTGACAATTTTTTAATGGAGAAGTCAAATATATACAGGGAGAACAAGACAGGTCCATGTATGCTGCCCTGAGGAATCCCATGCGTACTTGTCAATAATTCTGAGCATTTTTGGTTACTTAACTTTACTCGTTGTTTGCGGTTATGCAAATAGTTACAGAGCCTTTTCTGAGAAACCTTATCAAGCCCAACGTAAGACAATTTTGCACACAGCGTTTTAAAATTCGCCAAATTGAAAACTTTGCTCTGATCCAATACAACCAATGGTAGGACAAGCTTTGTCATATGTAGTAGATATATCGTTAACTACTTTTAAGTGAGCTGTGTTACCACTATGTATCTTGCGGAAATTAGACTGTGCCTCAGTCAATATTGCGTTACTGTTAAAGTATTCTACTAGAGAAACTACTAGCTTATACATGATTTAAGTGATGGCAAAATTGAAATGGAACTTAAATCATTAAGTTTCACTAGCGTAGCTGCTTTTGCCATTTTCCATATATTAAGAAGAGTCCCTCCCATTAATGGCGTATAAAAATATCCTCAATTACATTAAGTCATTATTAAAGTAAAATACCTATAGAACATATTTATATAAAAATGGGGCCAAATCTTATCCTTTTTTTGCCTTAAACTCGTCACATGCTTACTCAAAGTCTTTTATTAGTTGCCTTATGAAGGGTAAAAAGTTAAATCAGTGAAACAGTGAACTACCTTATCACAATATAATATATATGACTATTGTTAAGCTTTAGCACCAAAAATAGTTAACTTGCCGCAAACTTAATTAATTGTTTCTCATTTCTCGGGGTCATTATCTTGCAAGTACATTTTTTTACTACTTGTAATCTGATACTAATGCTAGTACACGTAAACTGAGTCTTTGTGAGACACTATATGCAGGAAATGAAATCGAGTATCAGAAGTGTAATATATTAATTGAAATCAAATTGTATATAAAATTTTAATTTGATTTCAGTTTGAAAAAGCGATTTTGTAATAATCTGAGTTTAACATTTTTTTCGTAAATTAATATTCAATTAACATGAAACTAGAAATATCAGCTAACAGCTTTAAGGTAGATGCTAAATTTTAATGGATTTTATTGAACAGAATGAATATTTACTATAAAACAAGTATGAACGAAATAATAAGATCAGTAATACAGGTGTTACCCATTATTTGGAATAATTTTTTGCACACCTTGGCATTGAGGTGATTAATCGTTGTATTTTTTTCTGGTATATATATTCAAATTATCCTTTTTTTCTCATTAAATTCCTTTGAAACTGACGTCAGGCCATTGAGCAGGGCATCCCCAAAATTTGCGTGCGCGACATATTGTGCTCGAAATCAATATTGTGCTGGAAAGTAGAGCGCAAAGGCATCTCCCATACTTTATACGGAAGTATTGTGCTTTAAGGAATATCCCAGTATAAAGTTCATCCATGTCACCATAAATTAATCGAGTAAACCCCATTTCACGAAAAACAATCCCATAAATATACGATTCCCTAACACGAAAGATGCAACATACATACATTCAGTAGTGATACAAAGTATTTGTATTATAAACAAAAAAAAACAGATTGCAAGAAAAATCTTGTATTAAGTTGTACGTATCAGAACATACGAATTCTAATCTCGTATTTCACATATTATATCCTTTGCCAAGTAGCCTAACATTTCGTCAGTTTCTTTGCCGCGTAAATAAACATTATATAATTTAACACACGCCGCTGAGTTGTTAAATTCCTACGACTTGCAGAAAATTTGCAACCGATACAAAAAACTACACGCATTTCTAGAAGAAACAAACCGCTATTTCGAATTAACAGGTCGCAAACCGCATGTCAGACTGACGAACGCTGCTGCCAACTTTTTAATTATTGCTTTGTTGAAGGTCAAGTTCAAGTTATTTCCGAGCTTAACTGTGTTTTCACGGAAGTTGTGCTTAAAATTATCCTGTTGCTGAGTTGTAAGAAGATGAAAATGGAGGAAACAGATATTATAAGATTCATTATAACTGATTTAGATGTTTATATTAATCTACTACCTGAAAGGCGACATTTTTTCCCTTGTTTAATTCTATTCTAATAAGTAGATTTACTTTTATTAATATCCATTTTATTTTATTTTCGTTATTGATTTATACCCATATTGACTAAAAGCTCGATTATAAGATTATTTTGACTATATGTTTATTAAGTCGAGAATGAACCGACAGTTCAGATGAGTTATGTTTTGTTTACAAATGGTTAATTCTTAGTGGCAATAGGGTATAAGACAACTATTGAAACTGAACAAGACAATCACTTACAATGTTTCTATTTTGCTCTACTATCCTAATACAACCATCAGTTATTTAAAAAAAATTACATACGAATAGTTTATAACAATTACAAATCTGAAGGGTCCGTTCGTCCTGGTTTCAATGACTTGCCGAATTCGCGCTTCTTTCCAGCCAATCGTATTCAGTCTGTTGCACACTTGGCATCATTGTATGTCCTTGCCTAGTTTATTTAAACATAACCTAAACTAATGGGTACTTTAGAGTTGTCTAAAACTGGGTGTATTAATACCATTTCTAAATTTGTAGGCAAAATA
Organism: Rhyzopertha dominica; assembly: GCA_025024175.1. Lineage (NCBI taxonomy): Eukaryota > Metazoa > Arthropoda > Insecta > Coleoptera > Bostrichidae > Rhyzopertha > Rhyzopertha dominica. Next base: position 4,405,676 of record QCXZ01000045.1, on the reverse strand, counting down.
TCATCAGGAAGCATAAAGACTGATTCGAGCAGCTTATCGCGTATTGATCACAACATCAAATAACAAATAGCAAAATCTGCGAGTACTATAACATAACCAAACACAAACACCTGCACTTTCGTCTTTCACTGTCATGCTGTCATTTGTCTTTGGTTATGGGCATGTCCGTCAGCTGATTGCCTTTCTCTGTTGTCAAACGTTCGACCAGTACATACGTCATGATGACGTATGTACTGGCCGCGTTTAAAAAGGGGCGTTGTCTCCCGCCAATTTACAATAATTTTTTTAGGGCATTAAAACTCCACAGACGAAAGAAATATTTTGGAATTAGCATTAGCATACCTTTAGCTTCACAAAACATATTTTTCCAGAAAAGTGTCTTATATAGGGTTGCCAACCGTCCCGCTTTTGGCGGAATTGCCCGCTTTTCGTAATGTTTGTCCCGCGTCCGCCCTCCCTATAGGCGGGACGCTATTTTCCCGCTTTTTTGATAATGTGTAGTGGTTTACTATACTGATGTTATGTCGGTGATTACAAAAATAATATTGGGTGCCTGTAGTCTGCAGATACCTACTTTACCGCTCGACCTGTTTGTTGCCCTGTTCCCTGTTACAATTATTGTACTTTTCGGCCAGAGATGGCGCCGATCGGCCGAACACTTGTGCAGGGGTACTCCACAATTATTAATTGTTAGTGTACGCAAGCTGAAAAATCACAATGCCACAACTTGTGCAGTTGTAGTTGTGCAGGCATTGTTGATGTGTTAGTGTGTTTATTGTTGTGTTGCACGACTTGCAAGATTGTGGTATCCGTGGTTACTTGATAATTTGTTACATTTATTAGGGCAGGTCGGTAAGTGCATATTTCTAGCAATATGGGTACCTATGTCTGATTTTAATATAATTATATAGATATAAAAATGAGTTCAGATTCAGATTCAAGTGAAGTTGATGTTGAAGATTCACTTTCTCGTACACCACCTAAGAAAAGAAAACGTGCAAGTACCTACAAAAAGAAATGGGAAAAGCAATTCAGCTGGCTTCGTCAAGCACGAATCGATGAGTGTCCTAGTACATCAAAAGCAGCAGCATTTAGTAATGCGTTTTGCTGTATTTGCAAAAAGATAATTGATGTCAGCCATGGTGGCCTAAACGATATAAAAAAACATTCTAACGAATTGAGCACAACAAAAACAGTCTTGTTGTAAAATCTAACCAGACGCTTACAACATTTCTGAATAAACAACCAGAAAGCTTAGAGGCCGACAAAGTTGTAGCTGCTGAAATTACCGACGTATTTCATAATGTAAAGCATAGTCAGTCGTACAATTCTTTAGATTGCGGGGTAAAGGTGCGAAAAACGATATACTCTGATTCAAAAATTGTATCAAAAATACTATTAGGACGTACTAAAGCGAGCACAATTGCGTACAATGTACTTGGTCCAGCTTCACTTGAAACTCATATGAAAGAACTTATAGAAAATAAAACGTTTTTTAGCATATCCAGCGATGCTTCTAATCACGGGAATATAAAATTATTTCCAATTTTGTTAAGATATTATGTTGCTGGAAAAGGTATTAAACTGTGTTTATTTGACTTTTTTGACGATGCTAAAGAGAGTGCAGCTGATATATTTAATAATTTAAGAAGRTTGGAAAATGMAGGACTAAACTTTAATCGCGTATCTAGTTATTCAGCTGACAATGCTAGCGTCAATTTTGGCAAGCATAATTCTGTTTTTACATTATTAAAACGTGAAAACAACCACATTTTACCAGTAGGTTGTCCAGCTCATATGTTAAATAACGCTGTTCGGTATGCTTTAGATCGCTGCAATTTTGATGTTGAAAATCTTGTTTTAAAAACTTACAGCCACTTTTCATGTAATGCAAAACGAGTTGAAGAACTAAAAAGTTTTTTTGAGTTTGTGGATTTAGAATACAGAGGTCTGTTGAGACATGTCACTACTAGATGGTTATCTTTGTATCCCGCCGTAGAAAGATTGCTTAAAAATATTTCTGCTACTAGAAGCTACTTTGTGTCTTTAGGAGACAATTGCCCGTTAGCGTTAAAAAAATTTTTTCCAGAAGATGGCCGTGAAGAAGAAACAGAATGTTATTTGTCTTTTTTTGAAAATATATTCAAGTTAATATTTGATTATGTACAGTTTCTAGAAAAAAACGCGATTCTTTGCACCGAAGTATTTGATGCAATGGTTCAATTGCGGACAAAGTTAAATCAAAGAATTGATGATAAATTTGTTCCTTACCATACTGATAACATATTAATGACGTTTCCATCAACGCAGCAAAATTCAATTAGAACGCAGTTAATAAGATTTTACACTAATATTTTAGAATACATAGAGAAAAGATTCGATTTTTCTGATAAAAATTATATGTCCGTTATTAATGTGATTAATTTGAAGACAGATATAACATTTCAGCTATTAATGGATGCGGTAAGAAAGTTAGAATTAGACACTATTATAAATCCTGATGAACTATATGAAGAATTTTGTATTATACGTGAAACTATTTCCACAGCTACTGTAAAAAATAATGAGGAAATCCTAACATTTTGGAACACGATCTTTAGTACTAATAAACAATTAAAGCATTTTTTGACAATTTTTCAATATCTGGCATCAATACCACCTTCAAATGCTGCTACTGAACGAATATTTTCACTGTGTGAAAGCGCTTGGACCAATAATAGAAACAAACTTACAGTTGATCATTTGAAATCAGAATTACAAATAAAAGTCAATTTTGAATATTCCTGTTCAGAATTTTTTTAATATGCTTTGAAAAACAAATCTTTGTTACGTGCGGCGAAATCTCAAAACAAGTATTCCCATAAACAAAGTAGCTTGTAATGTAAACATGTACCATTTACATTAATTATTATGTTAATAAAAAAAAATTGTATGTTGAATGGCATTATAAAACAATTTTTTTTGTTCTTTTGTGTTTTTTTAACCTTGTCCCGACATTTTGTGTAAAATCCCGACTTTTTGACGACCGTTTCCCGCCGATCGGCAAAAACGAGTTGGCAACCCTAGTCTTATACCCCATTGTTCCTTTGTTTTGTGGCTGGACCAGAGTTGATGGACAATTGGAGTATTGCCGGATTAAAAGTACTAAAGTAGTGAGTACTGAAATGTGTTTTGATTGTTGTCTCTTTGAGAGATTCAAAGGGTAGCATTTTTGTTGTTGAAAGTCCTGACGTCAGGTTTTTATGTTGCTACCAAACTGGGACAGTTTTTGAGACTGTTGTATGATTCTGGTATCTGGGTGCCCTGCCAGCAACGGGGGAACCGATGGTATTTGGTATACCGTCGGTCCAGTTAATGTCCGATACTCAAATCGACAACTGGTGTGCCTGGGGTTAAGGATAACCCCTTGACGCATCGCAGTGTATGACCCTCGACGTTGATCTCAGAATGGGCACTTCTGAGGAGACCTTGTGATGGTCAGAAACTCACATGCATGCGCTATCGCTTGCCGATGCGGCTGCTTGGTAGAATAGTTAGTAGTTGTTGAAAATTATTGTTTTTGTTTAATAACCTAGGAAATTAGGCCAAAGGTGGAAATAAGAAGAGAGGGGCCCAGGCGAGAATACACTTTGTGACTAGCCTGGGGGCATCGTTGCCCCCCGGTGAGTTATCTAAATTTGGTTGTGCAATTCAGTACAGTAAAAGAATGTTCTGTTTGTTTCCGGTGTTTACTGAGTGAACGAATACTCCATTTGGTCCATAAAAAGCCACTGATTGATTAATTTCTGGATGTCATGAACGAGGTGGAGGGAGTGTATTGGATTTCTTTGTTTTGGTATGTTATTTACTGGTATTCTTATGCTAATACGTCCCATGTTTATTTAATTAACAGCAATTAATTATTTATTAAACAAAGAACATTTATTACCCCTTACATACCTTAACTTATATACTGGGACACATTAATGTACAATGAATTTATATAACTAAGTATGTTTTCCCATTTTTAATCTCCATGTCTGTCTACCGTAGACCATGTCTTCTTCCAAATGTTGCTATTGCGTGTTCCATTAACTCCATAATCTCCTTGGCGAGCCGTTCTTATTCCTTTCTAGTTGTTGCTATGCGAGAAGACTTTTAGGCCATCTTCCATATGTAGATGACCAAAGCTGTTGAAATCTGGCACCAAGGGTTTTTCAGAATCGAGAACAAGGTGGGACATATACATCAAAGTTCATTATGTAACGCTGCTGAACGCCCTGATAGCTCAGTGACAGAGCGTTTGACTATACTCCGATCATCGAATAGATGGAGTGATCACGTGAATTGTATGCATCTTGCACGTTATCGGATTTGATGCTGTTTATTAAGTCCGATTTAATCTTTATAACAAAATTTAACTACTGAACAATTAAATAAAAATTATGAAATGATTATGGTTAAAAGTCACCGCTGCAAATTGAATCAATACTTCCACATCCAATTTTCAAAATAACATTTACGTTTTTATTTTTTGTACTCTACAATTAGTAATCAAGTTTTGAGCACTTTTTCTCTCTATACATTTTTTTCTAAGACAAACGGTCCTCGTGATATTAGCAAAAATACATTAATTTTTAGAATCAGTTTTTTTCCAAATAACTCGAAAACTATTAGATTAACAAAATATTATAAGAGTGCTTTCCGATCAGAAATTTGATTTTCTATATAACACCAAAATTTTAAAAAATCGTACGAACAAAAATACGTTTTTTCGAAATATTTCGAAAATATCAAAATTTTGGAGACATATTCTCAGACACTTTTTGTGAGAAATTTCATTTCCTATCTGATGGTATTTAGATTTTTGAATATATAAAATATATTCGGAGATATTTAGGAAAAACCGTTTTCTTTAAGTGACGCTTTTTTGCTAATAGGGAGTTTGCGAATAGCGGTATGGAGAATACCGTAAACGGTAACGTCACCTGGAGCAGCATAGCGCATGCGCAAAATTTTACCGTAATGTTTAGCGTTACGGGAATACGCTATTTGACGTGATATACCGTATCACGATACCGGGTAGTGTTATATTGATGCATAGTGGTGTGTAATATGATGGCAAGAAAAGAACGGCTGCGGTTTGGGGTACGGGTCGATTTAGATCTTTTGCGTGAAGTGGTAGCACAAAATACTTCCAAAGATGCGAGTCGATGGACGACGACCCACGCTAAATGTGCTGAAGCAACAGGCAAAAAATTTACTTTGGGTGCTTTGAAAGACCATGTGGAACATCTCGATGTTTTTTTTTTTAGTTTTTGCGATGCAACTCTGTATATGATGCTGCAATACGTGACACTCTACTACCATTTGATGTTTGGATGTGTAAACATTCCTCTCTGTTTAATACATCCAAATTTAATCGCCCCCATATTTCTTTTCTCACAAAGTGTCTGCTTTTTTACAAAAGCCCATGTGTGAAAGCATCTTCCACACCATTTTCATTGAATTTGCCGAATGCAACTGCATCAATAACTGCTTCCATATTATAGTTTATGTTGGTTGCGTTATACGTCAAGTGACGTCGTTCGCAAACTGTAAACTAGCCATTCTGTCAGTTTGCAATACCGTATCTCAGTCATGTGATTTTAGCGTTTACGGTATTAAAATCCACGGTAACCGCAAACTCCCTAATATCTTCTAAACAATTTGCTGCACCGAAAATTTCTAAGGGCGAATAATACTCCCAGTTATACTACTAATCACATACCAAAACGAAAATACAAAAAATAAAAGTTTGCAAAAAGAGTAGTTACCCTCCAATTTCGTCCCCTTTCCAATACCCTACTTACCCCAAAAACAATAGGTCGGTTTGGGTAGTTGAGATCTATACGTTTGCCAAATTTCAAGTTCATACATAGTCTTTCGAAAGTTATCGTGTCCACAAACAAAACCACAGACAAGAATTTTTTTGCTCAAATTTTGTTTTTTACGTTTTCGACCATTTTAAAGCGAATGAGCAAATAAAAAATTTAAAAAAATTTTTTCACGATACAATAATTCCCATCCGTTGGATGTGGAAGTAATTACGTCAAGAACACGCATCATGATGACTCCATCTGTTCGGTGATCGGAGTATAGCGTTCAAAGGGTCTCGAGTTCAAATTTTGGTCAAGGCTGGCGATACTTTTTCATTTCTTCTTATGCCTGTTAACCCATTATCATCGAAGTTAATTAAAAAGATAATCTAATATATCGTACCTTTGTAATTTTACAGAAATACCTTATATGTATTAATACTTTCGTTTTTCGAAAAGCTTTTTATTTTTCTTGTTATTGTTTATTCTTTAATGTCTACTTATGTTTCCGTCTTATTTATTACGTATTATAGATACCATTTTTGCAGGAAAACTTATTCTTCGTATTTTTGTTTAAGTAAGTTTTTTGTATCTGCGGATTTCCTGTTGTTTTGAGAAATAGCACTGAGCGGCCCCAATTTGTCACTCGAAGTGACTGTCGAAGTCTCCGGTTAGGTGTCGCAGATTTTGTACGTGTTTTGTTCTCATATTATACAGGCACCAAGGTGGGAACTGCAATCAATAAGAGTGGGCACATGCTTTTTATGCGGATGGGAGAGCTTTGTTGAGGCAAGTAATGAATTTCCTCCAGTATTACCCAATGAATAAACTTAAAATAAATAAATAAAATTAATAAATAATAAATAAATTCTTCTTGCGTATCGTTTTCTAATATTTATTCTACTTTCAGACCAGATTCATACCAATCCATAACAAACGACAACTGAAATTAAAAGAAATTTGCCAAACATCGCTCACGGCTAACGCAATAACACGTAATTATTTGAAATTTCCGAAAAAAAACCCACCTCAAAAACCGTTGGTGGCAGATACCCTCAGCTTAACTTCAGCAGAATTATGCAATTCATGATTTGAGAAAAATATTGTGTGCCATTAAGAATACAAACCAAAAGTTACACTAAAAAATTCGCATTTATTTTTAGTGCCTAAATAAAAAATACAATATTAAATGGGTTATTCCGATTAAAATAACGTAGTTATTGCCCATTTCCGGTATAACCGGAAATCACCATCTTATAAAACGCTTAATATTGCACAACTTTCATTCCAAACAGTTTTATCTAGGTTCAACTATGGTTTAATTATAGACATAATTTCCCTTATGGCTTATCCTGTACACACACCGTGGTCACTGCAGGAAAACGTAATAAAGTTTATTATAATTGGGAGGTCCAGAAGTAAAACCGTCAACCCTGTACCTACTACCTAGGCCTGATTTTTATCATAACGTGTTGGCAAATAAGGGGGTACTTGGATCTAGAGGCTGGATGAAAGAGACAAAAGAACTAAAAATTAGAATAATTTCTAAACAGGCATCATCTACGAGGGTAAAATCTTTGTACAAAGAAAAGTCTTTAAAAAGTGCAATAATATAAATAATTGAAAGCGTTATATGATGTGTAACTGTACAGCTTTAATAAATAAAGTACTTTATATCTGAAGTATAAACGCAAAAAMACAAMTAATAATCTGATTTTTTGTTAAACACGTAATAATTTGTAATCATCAAGCCWTCTCCAGCGGCTACAAATTAATGTTCTTATACGAGTAATATTTATTTGTGAGTCACAGATAGTCGTTGTACGTTAGTGTATGTAACCCGTGCAGCGCATACTGTGCTGTATAACTTACAGATTTTGTACACTATAATGGTGTCTTATATATTATATATACAGTAATACTACAATGCTTATCTTTAAAAGGAGTTAGATACAATGCGCGCAAACGTAACTTATCTTGTTGATAATGCCTTTCTCTGAACTACGCTTTTACCTCTGCAACGCAATGTGTTTCTATACTTACTGAGGTACGTACTTATCAGTTTAATTTGCTACACGTTGCTCATGTGTTGTAACTTCTTACAAGCTTCTTTAGGCTTACAGTGTCCGTTGAAATAATTTTCTTTGTTGTTTCTTTGTTGAAATAATAATCATTCTAGACAGACCGAAAGCAGACGAGCATCAAACAATAATAGTAAAAATGTGCCCACGCTGATTTATTAATACTGTAAAGATAGCTAAAAACAATAGGTAATAAATAACAGGCCAGGTTACTTTGTACTAACTACTAACAGAAAATAGGAAAAAATATAAAATAGCACAGCACTCTAATTTATATCAGTTTACTAATGGGATAACTTATATATTTTTGTAACTGGAATATTTTCTTGTGCCTTTTAAAAACTAAAATTCATTTCGCTATCTACAGTAACCAAATTTTGGAATTTGCCACACAGAAAAAAGTCGCATCCATTACAACACTATAAGGCTAAAGGATAGCTCAAGCGGTGCAGCTAATAATTTGGATACCACCTTCATAAGGTGAGCGCAACAAGTGTCAGTTTCTATCAATTTCAAGTCTAAAGTAGATTTAAAAATGCCTGCAAAAATATATTTTTAAAGTTTTCCGCCAAAGCAGACCGAGAAAAACAATGAATTCAGGCCGTCAAGGCGTCAAGTGGGCAAAAGTAAACTTTTAATTCGGAAAAATATTCGCAAATTAGTCCAATTATCTCTCGCCGAGGGTAAGATATTTTCCACACGCCTGCGATTAGGGACATCTGTTATGTCTAGATGATATCTGTATTGCCAACAGCATCTACAAGGTGTCCCATAGAATGTGTTATAACATTGCGTAACTTTTTTATCAATAGGGGTTAATAGAGTTAATAGAGTCGGTTAAATGGTCAAAACGCTTCACACTAAAAGTTCATCTACGATGGTGAATGCCTTCAGCTTCCATAATATAAAATAATATTTTCTTGGAAATATCGCTGTCGTTTCAAAACACTGCCAAAAAGTTATTGGTCTGACGTTTCGATTACACCTGTAATCTTTGTCAAAGACGAAGAACCTCAAAATTCGCCTGACACAAGATAAAACAAAATTTTGAAAGTATAAAAAAACAAATCACCAAGGAAGCGAGACGTCACAGAAACAACGTGCTAACCTGATAAAATATGAATTTAACGACGAAAAAGGAACTACCTACCTACTAGATATACACGAACTACTTGATAAAAGATAACTACAAAATATCCTTCCAAATGTCACCTAACTCATACTTTCCACAATCCCCATGAAAATTATTTGTATTCCTACAAATTTCTATAGCTTCTTTTATTAGACGTTTGTGATAATATTTTTCTATATGTAAAATTTTTTGTTTTATCAAAGTCAATCATATGTTTAGTCAAATATGAGTGTTCAGCTACGGAAGATTTATCTATCTTTTGCAGCCTAGTGTTCTTTCAAACGCGTACCTACTTTTCTTTTAGTTTGACCTACATATGTAACACTTGCGGCAGGAACAAGTAATTTTGTAAACACCTTCACTCTCCAAATGTACTTTATCTTTAGTAGAACTTAAAATTTTATCTAAATTATTATACGTACCATTAACAACTAAAATATCATGTTTTCTAAGCATCCTCTTTAATTTTTCAGAAAGGCCTTGTACATAAGGCAAACTCAACTTTAATTTACTTTGTCCTGGCTGAGAATTTACTTGATTTGGATGTGCACTTTTATTAAATTTGCCTTTATCGGATTATGTACCTAAGTAATTAATGAAGTATTTATTTCATAAACAATCTTCGTTGATTTTCTGCAAGGTGACTTAAAACATCTTCTGTGAAGACCCAAGTTTTTTATGTTTTTTATATATACTGATCTTCAAAAGCTCGTTTATTCCTAATTCAATTATTGATGATCTCAGTTAGGCGTGATCTAGCGCATTCAGTTGCATGTCTTAACAAGTTTAACAAAAGATACATTTTATTTGGAATAATAATGATCTGTGATCCACATAATCTATAGTAATGTCAAACGAAGTACTGAAGAAATATAAATTTCATCTTAAGCATCTACTAATAGAACTACGTTTTATGGTTTGGAATTCGCAAATATCAAATATTAATTAATTAATCGATGCGCTTTAGTTAACACTTTTTGCATTAAAAGCTTCAGAAATTTATGTTAGGAGTGAATAGGTATATACTATAGATAAACTAATTATAAAAACTGAGAATGAGGAAACAACCTGGTCGTGAAACAGTACCCAAGACTGTAATGATTTAAGCTGCTGGTTTAGCTAATCTTAGTTGAACTTAAAAATTCATGTTATAAGCCCCAGCATTATGCGTCAGCTGGCCAAACTCCACCAATCAGCATTAAATTGATGATCGTTTTATCTCTAACAATTTTTACTCATGCAGCGAATTTTACTCAAATTTCTGCAAAACCACTATTTGTTATTATTCTCAAGCTGCAAAAATCCTTTCATGTATTATAATTTATCTTGCTGGCTGCCATTGATTTGCAAAATATGGCTCAATATCACCACAAACGTATGTTATTTTTACGGAATTTACTTGACTATACTGAAATCTGCAGGGATTAACAATTAAACGCATAGTATAAATTATTACAAATGTAGGTATTCCGTTATGATCAATTAATCTTATGATGGCATACTTCTATTGTTACTTCTGTGACATAAAAGTAATTTATGTTTTTAACTTTAATCATAATTTATGTGCTTAAAGCGCCTAATATCGTCATATATTTTAAATAGATCAAATTTGAGTTGTTCTTTTTGCTCTTTGGCTAAAATAATAATAATAATAATAATAATATATATTTATCCAACAGACACAAGTCCATAATAGGATACAATCAGCAAATCAAATATAATATCCCAAATTGTACAAAACCAAATACACAAGCGCAGTTTTATATATATTTGAAAAATAGCACAAAATAATACAAACAAATACATTATCTATGTCTATGCAAGCCAGAAACAATGAGTAGGTTTATAACGTTACACAATCTTATCCAACAAAGCTAGTGCAGCTCTGCTTTGCACATCAAATCTTCTTAGAGATCTGTCGTACAAATCAACACAGTAATGTAAACTATTATATACCCTACACATATTATTAATTGGGGAATACAGTAAAATGTTGGTTCTAGCGAAATTCATTCCAAAAGCAGGTGCGTTTCTTACATTATTTTTAGGTATGTTAAACTGCAATTGATACAGCAAGCCGGGACAGTGTATATGACCATGGATTAACTTGTAAAGAAATAACACTGAAGAGAGCTGCCGTCTTACATTAAGGGATTGCAAATCAAGTTCATCAAGCAACAACCTATGTGAGCAATTTCTTGCTGGATACCTTGAGTACTTAACAAAATATAAATATTTACAAAATTTTCGCTGCATTTTCTCTAAAACATTAACATAGGTGATACAGTGAGGATGCCAAACAACAGAACAATATTCTAATTTAGTACGAACATACGCAAAATACAACATTTTTATGCAAGTGACACTCTGAAAGTCTCTAGTGTTGCGTAAAATAAAACCCATGGTTTTTGAAACTTGACTGCAAATGTGATTTATATGTAGGGAGAAAGACAATCCATTATCCATAATTACACCTAAATCTTTTACATGAGATTTTCTATTTAGTGGCACATCATCAATAGTATAGCCGAACACAACATCAGTCTTTTGGTCTTAATGACCAGGGCGTAAATCGAAAGGCTTTTGAGTCGATTATATAAATGCTAGATAGTAACCAGACACCGCAATGAATGAAGATTGGAGTTTCCGCCAAATACAAATATGTGACCGATTCTGTGTATTCCAAATAAAAGAATCATGCATTGTTGTATAATCCTTATAAGAAAACATATTACAAGAGCTGAACAAAGCAGAAATCGTATTATGACTCCTGACCAAAATAAGCTTGGAAACCGTTTGACAACGACTTATTGAATGTCATTTGCATAGGTCAAATATTAGTTCTGGATGAAAATTGTGAAATATGCTTGTCTATAAATTTTACTTCATTAACAATTTCGTAAATGCGTACTTAATGAATCAGCTAAATGTATGGAAGGTGGAAAGGACCCAGAGTTATAGCAATCCAGGTCCAGGGGGGGCGCTGCCCCCCCTAATCCCCCGTTCGGTGCGCCCATGCCTATACATACCATGCACATGTTATTTGGTTCTTCGAGAATAAAATATTTTAAAATAAAATCCGTTAGCAATAATAATTATACCTTGAAGGCCTGTTCTCATAATTACTTATCATTTTGGATTGTTAAGGTTTGAAATCTGTTTGGACGTTTTTTCCTTTTCCACCTTAGTCAAACTTTCATATTTGGTTCAACGTTTCTTGCTAAAATTATCTTTAATATTATTAGTACAGCACTGCAATAAGGCTCGCTATAAACAAACAAAAGTACAACTATATAGTACTCGAGTACTGATAAAGAGCAGCTGCAAATATTTTTCCACATTTGATTTCGGCAATATTTTTTTACCTCAACGTTTGCCAAGGTCCACAGAGCAATTCAAACGCTTATTACTTTTGCGCTGACTTAAACAATACTAATGACACAGGCGGAAAGTAATTACTCACGTACATCGTTTCTAGACGATTTGGGAATACCAGCGGCTGTTTCAACATTAATGCATTGGATTATTGCGGACGGCTCAAGTGCAGTCTCGATTGAGCAGTGATTGAAATTTGGCGGTCAAACGATAAAAAAAGGTAATTGCGTTCGTAATTAACTGATTTCAGCATATTGATACCTCGACGTTATGAATTGAAACAGTTTTAATCTAGATTTCTTGTAATACGTTTTAGGGCGAAAGTCAAGTGCTGATACCGACCGGTGGGGTTTTAGAAAAGCATCTCGTTTTAGAAATCGTTTGATTTTGATGGAACAAACTCAAGAAGAGTTTTATTCATTAGCTCACATTTTGTTTTTGCAAACCAGTTAGGTAGTCGTATTTTATTGAACTAATCTGATTTACAGCCGAGTACATGACCCTCTCAAATGTCTTTTATCATGAAGATAACGACACAATTTCATTTACTGTTGTTTTCAGTTTTAACTGCTTTATCACACTATTTAATTGCAGAGAGGCGCAACCCTTCCACGTAACTCCTTTTGTCGCTCAGCATGGCAGTCCGTGTGTGACAGTTAACTGGAATAACTGCGTTGAAACTGGAGCAAAATGCACAATTTAGGATTCGAACCAGAATCGGACAATGTAAGTCTTTAATCTTAACGATATTAATATACATGTCATTATCGGTAATTCGGATATGTGATGCTCTTGGTTAGTTTTATTATTACTTAGATGTGTATGAAATACGAGGATATAGTTATATAAACGTAGTATAGAACGAGCGTTATTCAAGGATTATTCACATTTGATCTGATGAAATTTGGGGGCAATCGACCTTGTTGTTTTTTATAATAAAGTGTACTCTTCAATTATTGCCAAGCTTTCGACTGTTTATTTAAGTCTTCTTTAGCGCTTCTGTAAACACAGCACTTACAAATTCTGAGATTAGTATAAATCAAGATATTTTATTATGCACATGCCACATTCTCCAACATATATTAATAAGCTTTCAGTAAATTTTCTCCACATAGTTTAGATATTTATTGCCCCGTTTTAAAAATAAAACCCCAGATTTTTTGTCAAAATTCTAATTTCAAGTCACAGCGCAAACGATGAAAAGACTTTTTTGCACATGTTCCATCCTAAAACTGTTGTCTGTTCAATTTTAAAGATAAAAGTTTTTTAATGAAGGTCGGGAGACAGTAAATATATGTAAGTGTTGCTTAATTGATTTGAATCAGATATTTTTGTTGATATGGTACATCTCAAGGATTAATCTTTTATTGGTTTTTTGTTCCTTGTCTAAAATTGTAACATTCTCCCAATCAGCTCTATGCTCAATAATTAATATATGCTCAGCTAGAGCACATCTATCACGTTTTGTGGTAACGTCACTTTTGTGAAGAGCTAATCCATTAGATAGTATTTGGGATATTTGCCCTATATAATTTTTACCGCAACTAACACATTTTAAACAATAAATTGCACAGGACTGAAATTTAATGGTATTTTTTATTTTAGGTGACTAAACAGATTTATTGTTAACAGCTATTTTTAAATTTTTTGTTTGAAAAATTCTGATTAATTGTATTGTTAAGCATGTGATATTTAGAAGAGACCCCAAACGACCATCTTCATCATTCATATTATTAAGATCAGCATCACAATCATTAGCTTTATTAAATTCACCCACAATACACGTTTTGTTATCACTGGCAAAATATTTTGATATGAATTTTGTAAAAGTCATACTTTTAGCTTATTTAGGTTTTTATTAATACAATTAGGGTGTGAAAATTTTAACTATTCGGTTTTTCATTTGCTTTACAAAGTTAATTTTAATTTTTGTTGGATGATTTGACCAAAAATTCATATATCCACCAGAAGCTGTTGGTTTTTGATACCATTCCAAAATGCAAAACCCCGTTTACTGCTTTTCCGAAAATCTAAGCAATCACAGACACAAAGAGCAGGTAAATAAGATTTTAGTTAAGAAATGATGAGATTTCTGTTTGCATCAAACTTTCGATAGATTTTTTTTTATTAATAAGCCATTAATGTATGTATATATGTATATATGTATATCAGTAATAGTGTATACATTAGGAGTAGGTAGGCGATTGTCAGTAGTAGTAGAATTTCCTTTTTCTGAAAATTCTGTTAGCTTCATATATCTAAAAGCAGTAGACTGAAATTAAAATCATGTATTATTCTTTTTATAGAAACGGGACGATGCGAATTTCAATGTCATAGGCAATGAGCAATTACACAAAGTGCGCAATTTTTTGTGTATTATCCACTTTTAGATAACTTATCAAGTCTTAGTTTTATTAATTTACAACTACACATTTTTCTACCTCTAATAAAGAGTCAATAATTGTGAGGAACTGGTAATTTCTAGTTCGTTTTAAACATGATTACTTCAATGGTCTAAGACACTAGTATCTGAAACTGATACGTTGTAATAATTGCTTTTATTTGCAGTTTTTTTTCCACTAATTTCAGTAATCCACGTATCCATCACTATTAGCTTAATATTCTCATAAACTACTCCAATAATGTGTTTTATAACAAAAAAACTTGTTGTTTTACCCTAAAACATTATTGACAAAGGTATTAAATTTTAAACGATTGTGCAGATCGTAATACGCTTGCTGAATCGTCGAAGCTGTTGTTTACGTCACAGTTTGTATCATGTGGTATAAGCAACAAACAGTATATTAAGCATAATAGCGCCACAAATTACGCTTTTCGTTTCGGATTGTATTCGTATTAAGTGTGTTATTGGTGTATGTACACCCGACCAAAATTGAAATGGAACAAGCGGATCACAGTTAGGGTCTTACCGACGCATTTCCTTAAAATAAAATCCCTGTCGTTAGAGGGCGCTACCGCAGATGTGCTATATAAATATCGAGACTATTAGGACCGAGGAACTGTCCGGTGTTTGTGTGGTCCACCTGTCTTAAATTATATAGGTAGAAAGCAAATAAACCCGTGCAATTAGAATTTATTGCTTTTCTCCCTAGCGGATACAGTATTACTGCATTGCAAAGTCAATTTTACTTTATTTTATGCGAAATTTAAATAAGTAAATATTAAATAATGAATGGAAATAAAATGTTATTCTCGTAATTCTATGTTTATAAATCACAGCTTTATTTTTAATGAAAAGGGAAAATGATGGCGACAATCATAACAAAAGCAAAATATTATGTGATACAATAAGAAGAAGATTTATATAACAACACAAATTAAGATATATTGATATGCAGGTAAAAGTTAGAATTGCTTTAAAGGTTGAACACTTTCTTACGGAATTTGTTTGTAACAGAAATTTAAGAACTCCAGGAAGAAGTAAACCTATTAATTCTATTATCGGTATTTCCATCGAAATACTTCCTTATCTACATAAACGTATTAAAATACGTGCAACTCAAATAAAGCTTTTCCGTTAAATCCGGACGTATGTTAATGATTTACAGCACACGCACTTGTGGATGTTTAATACCGATTTAGTTATCTAACTATATACTAGATTTATTTACAACATGGGTTGTGAGGATTTACATAAATTATTTGAAAATCTATAGTAGGTAAGTGTTTAGTTTTTTAACATTTCCCTTTTTACATTATCGTTTAGCTAATTATATAGGTTACCGCAGTTTTGCATGTATGGGAAATTTATATCGGGCATCATTTATACTGTTCACAAGATCACAAGTATTAAGCATTTGTTGCAGGTATTTCAATAAAAGTTATATTATTCCACTTTTCGATTTGATCCTTTATACAAAATCTCTGCAACAAATATTTGATAGTTTTCAACTCTGTACTAATACGAGACGTGGGCAAAACTCTACAAATCTAAATTCAATATAGTACTGATGTTGTTTGAGCTACCTGACAACCCACCTAACCTACATTTGCTTATCAACTTTTCATTACTTTCATGTAAGTGTTTTACCTAGGTCACCTAGTTTTGGAAGTATAATATGCAAAATAAGGTTTTGTTTTTTAACTATAAAATATTGCACAMAATGTGTTTGCCTCAATTGGMACTGAATTTAATTCCACGTAAGATAATAACAAAAATAACGGGTTTTTATTTATAGGTATCAAGTTTGCTATCACATATTAAATTTATCATAAATTGGTATAACAATAATCTCTACACATATATTTGGAAGATGCTGGTAGTGAAGAAAATTGACGTTCACCTTTCCAGAATATTATTAAGAGGGGCGTTTACCTAGAGCGAATCGGGTCATTTTAAGCACCTACCGTTTTACATTTTACCGAGTTATTAGAAACTTTTTCGAAGTGAAATTTCGACATGACAATGACAAAATGGGTTATTTCATATTTTGAATAACCCAATTATTTCTGTAAATATGAACTATATAACATTTCATTCTAACTGCATGTCGACTATGATTTCTGGAGGAACTTTTATAATAATTTTCCTTCCGCCTCCCCACTGTTTCAGCAGACAGTAAATTAATGTGAAAGAGCTTTTAACATTAAACTTGTCATATCATATCAGAATAGATCGTATACCGCTCGATCATTCCCGACAGGATTGTATCTTAGCCTCACTGTTCACTGGATACCACGCGACGGACCTGGTGGGGATGGGCATTCGTATTCCGCTCTCGCGACGGACTCGTGCGAAAGGGTTTGCGGTTTTAGATTTTTTGAATGTATTTACTTATTTACCGTGCTCATGTTTTTGGTAGTGTACAAAGAAATATGTAGCTACAACGTGGAGTTCGAATTTTTCGTTTATGTGCCTTAGTTTTCGAGAAATAGCTCGCCAAAAATACCCATTTTTAAGCAAAATATAACAACAAATATTTACATTACCGTACTAAATTCAGAAAAAACTCGAACTCTACGTTGTAGCTACATCTCTTGTCATTACCATGTCGAAATTTCAATTCGAAAAAGTTTCAAATAACTCGGTAAAATGTAAAACGGTAGGTGCTTAAAATGACCCGATTCGGTCTAGGTAAACGCCCCTCTTAAATTATTAGATAGAGCACCCCTGAAATCAAGCTAACGTCAACTTATTATCGCATAATCCCCAACAAACTTTATAAAGTTCTATGAATGGCCACCTCATCACTGGCTATGAACGAACATCCGGTGAATTCATCGGCAAAGGCAGGCCAACTAATCACCGTTCTTACTCTAATAATCTCCCTAAGATTATGCTTATTACAGACTTAAGCAGATTGTGCGATACACTTTTAAATTTTTCTAAATTTCTAACTGACAAACTTGAAAAGCCTGATAAAATATAAAGTGTAGTAGGTAATATAGGTGAAAGATAAAAATAAAGCATACGTGAACAAAATTAGGTACTGTTAAGCAGGGTTGGCAAAAAACATGTTTTTTTTTAAATTAAACAAAACAAACAGTTTTTTTTGTTTAACCGTGTTTAAATCGTTTTAAACATGTTTTTTTAACTTAGTTAAAAACATGTTCAAAACGTTTTAATACAGGGTGATTTTTTGAAAACTTCACACCTTAAATAACTTTAAATAGAGGAAAAATTTAAAATTTTGCAAAAACAGGTAAACTTTTGTTTGCAGGGGGACAACTTTTGAGATAAATTTTTAATGGATAGCGCTTACCCTCTTAGCGGGGTAGATACCCCTTCAAAAATTTTAAATGAAACTACCCATCTTACGATATACATCATTTAAAAGCTTATTACACAAGGAGTCTTGCCATGTAACTAGTTTTACTATTTTTTACCCATTGACGGGGTAGTGGGTCAAAAGGTGCATTGTAGCAAGTGGCTTATAAAATAGAATATTTTGGACTTTTTTTAACAAAATTTATTGTCTTGCAGTTACAATAAATATTGTCCTTACTTTAGCCTAAAAAAACTTGTTAAAAAATAATTGTTACACCTAAGCAAAATGCCAAAAATACTTAAAATTTTCTTTCGACATTACTTGATATTGCAACTCGACAGTTTATACTGAATTGGCTAAATAATTATCTACTTTGTGTTTCCAATTTTTTGTTTCAACTTTTTCGCTACTTCTTTGGCACGACCATCTTTTTGTTCATATTCCTTTTTATAAATTGCGTGAAATTTTAAAGTGAGAGTACAAGTGATAATGGTTTATTCAACTGCCGAAAGGGTAGAAATAATTTTTATTTACGGTGCTGAGCATAGCTGTGCTCGTGCGTCAGCAAAGGTGTTTAACGAACAGCACCCCGATAAAAATGTTGACGCTAGGTACATTTTCGATCTCGTGCAGAAATTTCAAAACACTGGATCTGTAGTAAACAAAAAAAGGGCAGGGAATAGAGTCGTTGATGAAATGGCCCAACTTGAAGTACTTGGTCATTTTGCAATGGATCMAACTAGCTCTTTGCGTAACATTTCTACAGCCACTGGACTTTCTTATTCATCTGTAAGGAAAGTTACAAAACTGCACAAATTCCATCCCTATAAGATGAAAACTCTCCAGGAACTCGACGAAGATGACTTCGATAGAAGACTGCAATTTTGCGAAATTATGACAGAAAAGATTGTAGTAAATCCAAATCTAATAAAAAATATCTGCTTCAGTGATGAATGCAATTTCTTTTTGAACGGCTCTGTAAATAAACATAACGTCAGGTACTGGAGTGACGAAAATCCTTATATTTTTCGAGAAGGTCATACACAAGTTCCTCAGAAGCTGAACGTCTGGGCTGGATACTTGGCAACGCAATTGTAGGTCCAATTTTCATTGATGGGACGCTAAATGGGGGAATTGTATTTAGAATTACTTGATAACGTTATTGATCCTTTAATCACAGAGAAATTAGAAAACCAACGTGACCCTGGAGGAAATCCAATGTTGGATGAATACGAATTGTTTTACCAACATGACGGAGCCCCACCGCATTACGCCATTAATGTGCGAAATTGGTTAAATCATAGATTTCCTCTTCACTGGATTGGTAGGCGTGGAACAATTGAATGGCCGCCACGATCACCCGATTTGACTGCTTTAGATTTCTTTCTATGGGGCCATTTAAAATCTGTGGTTTACAAAACACAACCTACTAGCCTAGACGATCTGCGAGAAAGAATTATTAACGAGTGCAGGAGGATTCCACCTGAAACTTTCCGAAAAGTGCAGGAGGAGTTCGAGTTTGAGAATCTATTGTAAGGTTTGAATTTCTATGGTTTTGTTCATACTGTTTTTGGAGTTACAAATAAATAATTTTTCTTTTTCGTGGACATGGACTTTCTAAAAATTACATGATAAATACTTTAATGTTAATAATAATGTTAAAAGAAAATTTTCAGTATTCTGGGAGTTTTTTTTAAGTGTCATATTTTTTACAAGTTGTTTGTTTAAATTTTGGGTTCTCGTAAGGACAAATTTTATTTCCGCTCTAAAATAAAATACATTTTGTTGAAAAGAGTCCAAAATATTCAATTTAATAAGCAACCTGTTTCGTAGTCACTACTGATCTATTACCCCGTCAATAAGTTAAACGTGGTAAAACTAATTACATGGCCAGACTCTTTGTGAAATAAGCTTTCAAATGATGTATCACAAGATGGATAGTTCCATTTAAAATTTTTAAAGGGGTGTCTACCCTGCTCAGCGAGTAAGCGCTATCCATTAAAAACTTATCTCAAAAGTTGTCCCCCTGCAAACAAAAGTTTACCTGTTTTTGCAAATTTTTAAATTTTTGCTATATTTAAAGTTATTTAAGGTGTGAAGTTTTCAAAAAATCACTCTGTATACATATTAGTGAAAATAAATAGGAGTAGATGGCGCGGAGCGCAGCAGTTGTCTAAAAATCCCTAGATGACTACGATTATCAGTTGCCATTTGTCTTTTTTGTTTACGCAACAATTTTAGTTATTACGAGTCGGTTTCTCTTTTCTATTTTAACCTAGAATCAACACTGCTCTTAAAATCTAGACCAATCACATACCTCAATTTAAGGTTACTGGGTTGATTTTAGCTAATATCAACTTTAACAAAGAATAGGACCGACCTTGTCTGTTTAAAAGTTTAAAGTCCAACGGTGTGGAATAACTTTGACAAAATTAAGGTGCAAAATGGTAGAATGCGAGCTCAATGCAAGAAGTGCAAAAAGATATGGTTACACCAGTAAAAAAAGTAAAAATGCTGATATTCTTTTTATTCTTTGTTTATTATTTTTTATATACCCAAGTTCTGATAACTATTTGGTTTTTTTGTACTAAAGATATAATTATCTAGTAAGTGTTGAATGAACGTCTTATTTATTGTTTTGTAGTATTCCACCATAAATACAAATTTTTGTTATGTTAAGATTAAGACTTTTATTTGTTGTCTTAAAATGTTTGTAAATTACATCTATGAAAAAACGTTAAAGTTAAATTATTCATTTCTATAACTGTTGTTGTATCAATAAAAAGCCGAACAGAATACTGCATGTTTCTTCTTTTTTTTAAGTTTGAAAAAACGTTTACGTATTTTCTAACTGGGCCTGGTTTTGCATTCAATTAATTTTTAATGCAAATGTGGGGTGATTATGTAGATATGTAATTACTAATAATCTTGTCTATCTATTTGTGGAGGGTAAACGAGCTTAGTAGTAATAATTAATGAATCACACACAATAGTCGTGAAAAAAACACTGTTTAAAACAAATGTGTTAAGCATTTGTTTAAAACAAAGTTTTAAACAAGAGCGTTGTTTTAAACAAGTTTAAAACATTCTGTTTTAAACATTTTGTTTTAATCATGCCAACCCTGCTGTTAAGACGCATCTGTTGAAATAAGCATAACCGAGTCAAATTGTCAACATTGTCAGTTTTCAAAATGGGCAAAGTAGTACTTCACAGTTCACACATATATATTGATTTATTTGTTATTACTGTACTATACCGTAATTAATTTTCTTTTACTGCAGAAAATCGTACATCTTTTACACAACTGGTTTGAGACGAATACGCTAGTATCATTTTTATTCCGCACTATGCTGTTCTTTAGAAGAGTATTGAGGCATACCGTTAATTTTCATTTTCGTTCAAGAGATAAAGTTTTAAAATTTTAATCAGAAATACCTATATATACATTTTTACTTTATTTTGTCAAATTATTTATTTTACAATGATAAGAAATTTCTTAAATTAAAGGATGCAGCATTTTATTCTGCACAGAAAACTTAAGTGGCATTTTAATTTTCAGGTAAAAATATTTTTAAAATCTAACTTTTTTTATGGAATTCGAATAATAATGTTCCGGTCCTGCCACTAATACTAAAACTTTTTATTCACAGCGGCATATACCTAACAGKTAATTATATCTGACGATAAATTTGAAGAGAAGCAACCTTGGAGCTGTGAGGTACGACCGCGTCTGTTAGGTGGATCAAAAGCTAAATAAATAATAAAAAAATTAAATTAAAATTTGTAAATAACTTACATTGAAGAAAACCAGGATAGTGTTCCTTTAGTACTTAGGAAATTACTGTAAACAATTCATCAGGCTCCCTGTAGCTACTAGGGGCTGCAATCTTATTGCGGTGTAACTTATGGCCCTATTAACGAATTTTAACAACTTACGGATAGGTTGCAATGCGGGTGGATATCGTCCACCTCTCTAAACGTTTGAAGCAAAAATCTGCTACAGCGCCGTCTAGCGATTGGAAGAACTGAAGTAAGATAACGTGTCGGTAAGAACTACTCGTTGCAAAGTGATTTTTGCTGACTGTACGTTCGAATATGAATACGACACGATTTACAAAAGCAAAATGGACATCACAGCATCAAAACACACTTCCGAAGCAGTCATCCCAATTCTTGCAACATTAAACAACTTAAATCTCTTTTTTTTCCTTTGGATCAGTAATAAACTTCTTCTTCTGTTCTTACAGCTAGAGACAAAATGCCACTAATTTTAAAGTTTATCTGTAATTATTTTCAGCAGAACGAGATATTATTAAATATTACTCCTATCTAACACTCAACACGTTAATAATGGGTAGAATTGATTTTAGTCTATTATATGTTTTACGCGAAAACCACAGACGTCTATGAAAACAAATAAACAAATGCTTCAATGTGTCAGCAGATTTGCCAGATTTGTATGGATGATTGTCTCCAACTTAACTACTGCTAAAATTGCCTCCCATATGTCGCCAATTTTTTTAAATGATTTCGCTACTATACGCTATCTCCATACTGTAAAAGTGCTGATATATGACATATTGTTTTCCGGGCTGGTTCCCACGTTGGTTATTTGACCTTGACGTTTTGACACTCATATCGGTGTCTTCCTCAGAGCTACTACGTCAAGGTCAAATAACCAACGTTGGAACCAGCCCGGAAAACAACACGTCATCGGCAACAACCACGGAAGCCTTCAAACCAAAAGTGCTGATATATGTTTAACCCAAAAAATTTATTTAACATTTGTCATTTATTTAAAAATGTACGCAATGCGTTTATATAACATCTCACATTAGTGCGCACACAACAAGACCTTTTGAGAATCCAGGCTTTCAAATATGGATATCGATGTACTTTTAGCTAACTATAAAACAAATCCTTTAAAAGTGATTTAAAATTACTCAAAACGCTTCCGTTGCTAATTAGAAATCCGAACCAGAAGTTGCAACAGAAAGAGAAAGTCGCCAATTTAATTCCCTATCGTCACTGCAAAATTTTTGTCATGTCCAAGTATATATTTTAGGATAAGTCGCCCAACCTAGCAATTACCTGTCTGTTCAGTTCCAGCTGTTAAAATGATCGAAACTATCACGTCAGGGATCGTGTCACCTAATGGGCGCTGCTACCGAACGTACAAATTGACCGATATTTTCTAGCTTGGTAATTAATTATTATAAGATAACAGCTAGGAAAGGAAAGTGAAAAAAGGTTTTATTATGTTATTTTAAATGTATCGTAGTAAAACACTTGACTCCACTAATTCGGTCCATACGGATATAGATATTTTACTTAAAGATAAGAAAAACTGACAACCTGATTAGATTCAGTATCGCTACATGCTTTATTAATAACGACAAACAATTTCTCGGTATAAATTTCTTCCTTTGTCAGCATTTATTGCAACTACTTTGTATAGTTTGCTGTTTTCAATGCTTCACACTTTAAGTATGTATGCACTTTACCTATAATTCTTACCAGCTAACTTTTCCGGATTTGAAAACAAAGTGAAGTCAGGAGGAACCATATCGACTTTTTTCGGCTTTGTGCAGTACGCCGTATGACTTGCAACATGACGCATAGTCTTAAAAAATGTTCTCGTTTCACACCGCCGTTTGTAGCTATTCTAGGAGGTTCGAATAAAATTCACCGTTGCAAGTATTTCCACAAAAAGAATATCTTTTGCATCCGAAAAAATAATGCAATAGTTTTGTCTTTTTGGCAAGACTTCATGCTCTGCTATCCTCTGCCAGACTGCCATAGTTATGAAATGATGCAGAAAATCCCTTTTCCGAAACCCCTACAAAAATGAGCATGTGATTCAGCTTATAAACACAACTTTCTACTACTTATGGATTCAATGAGGATATTACAATATTAGATATCCCTAGTGTCTCAGCAATTTCAGTATCCGATCACCCAAGGCAATTGAGCAGGTTTTTAAACTATCTTTAATCTTGAACCATTAGCGGTGATAAATCATATTATGTGCCTTTTCGACAACGCTAGAGGCTCGCCAGCCACAATTTGATGGCTGATAATGAATAAGGAGATTAATTGCCCAGTATGTGGAATCTAACGAGTTAAATCCTTAATATGAAATATTTTATGATTGTTCGCACTTCTTTCTTTTCATTTTTCGAAATTATTAAGCTTTCCACTAGGTACATGAAAAAAAACAGGTTTTGAAGCCTTTTTCAAGCTAATTTTTTCTTTAAAAAACCGCTGCAAATTGAATCAGTACTTCCACATCCAATTGTCAAAATGCCATTTACGTGTTTATTTCTTATACTATACGAATACTAATCAGGTTTTAAGCATTTTTTCTCTCTACACATTTCTGCTAAGCCCTCGTGATGTTAGCAAAAAATATATAAATTTAAAATCGTTTTTTTCCAAATAATTCGATAATTATTTACTTAACAAAACAATTACAAGAGTGCTTTCTGATCAGAAATTAGATTTCCTATATAATACCAAAAATTTAAATAAAATCGTAAGAGCAGGGTCCAAAATAGGTTTTTTGGAAATATTTCAAAAATGTCAAAATTTTGAATAAATTTTTTTAAGACACTTTTTATGAGAAATTTTATTTCCTATCTGATGGCATTTTCATTTTTTGAATATATTAAATATATTCGGAGATATTTAGGAAAAACCGTTTTCTTTAAGTGACGCTTTTTTGCTAATATCTTCTAAACAGTTTGCTGTACCGAAAATTTATGAGAACTAATAATACTCGCAGTTGTACTACTAATCACATACTAAATCGAAAAAAATATAAAAAAAAATTGCAAAAAGCGTAGTTACCCCCCAATTTCGCCCCCTTCCCGATACCCTACTTACGCCACAAACAATAGGTCACTTTGGGTAGTTGAGGTTTATACGTTAGCCAAATTTCAAGTTCATATATTAAGTCTTGCGAAAGTTATCGTGTCCACAAACAAAACCACAGACACACAGACAAGAAATTTTTTTGCTCAAATTTTGTTTTTTGCGTTTTCGACCATTTTAAAGCGAATGAGCAAATAAAAATTTTTGAAAATTTTTTTCGCGATACAATGCTTCCCATCCATTGGATGTGGAAGTAATTGGAATTATGAATTTCTTTGCTCAGTCCTTTTAATTGAAACTGATGCTCCCCTGTTCCAATCATTTACT
Source organism: Rhyzopertha dominica (assembly GCA_025024175.1). Classification (NCBI taxonomy): domain Eukaryota; kingdom Metazoa; phylum Arthropoda; class Insecta; order Coleoptera; family Bostrichidae; genus Rhyzopertha; species Rhyzopertha dominica. The sequence continues at coordinate 4,380,321 of QCXZ01000045.1, read as the reverse complement.
ACTAAGATAGTGCATATGTGTTCTTAATATGCTAAAATAAAATGCTGAGTATCCCACTAGAAACTTCATCGATGGATTATGGAAAAACTATAGTTGAAAAACATTTCGCAGTATACTAACGTTGATAGGAGACATCAGGCTAAAATATTTTCAAGAAACTGACACTTCCGGTTATACCAAAACAAATATCAACGTGCTTATTTCAAATGGGATAATGTATCCTGTACATTATAAAACTTCATTTTTTGAATATATTATATATATTCGGAGATAATTAGGAAAAACCGTTTTCTTTTAGTGACGCTTTTTTGCTAATATCTTCTGAACAGTTTGCTGCACCGAAAATTTATAAAAACGAGTAATACTCGCAGTTATACTACTAATCACATACTAAAACGAAGGATTTGCAAAAAGGGTAGTTACCCCCCAATTTCGCCCCCTTACCGATACCCTACTTACCCCACAAACAATAGGTCGCTTTGGGTAGTTGAGATTTATATGTTTGCCAAATTTCAAGTCCATATATTGTCTTTCGAAAGTTATCGTGTCCACAAACAAAACCAGACACACAGGCACACAGACAAGAAATTTTTTGCTCAAATTTTGTTTTTTTGCGTTTTCGACCATTTTAAAGCGAATTAGCAACTAAAATTTTTTTTCGCGTTGGATGTGGAAGTAAAATAAGTTACCTTTGACATTATGGCATTATGCCAAATGAAAAAACAACAACTTCGGTATAGCATGATAATTGATCACTATAAATTCTATTAACTGCTGAATGTTATTCTTTCATTTAATGCATTTAATTGCTTTTATAATAGCTATTATTTCAAGAATCAGTCGTGCTAGGAGTTTATTTTCTTGTAGCAGCACGTCAACATTATAATTATCAAAGTTGTTTCACTCTTTTTGTATATAGTTTGTAATTTCAGATGTACTTAATGTTTGTTTGTATTGTTTAGGTCTTGTTTTTTACGACCAATGTATGTTTTTTCGTATTTGTTACAGTTAATCCTGTATATTAACATGGGTTTTTTTGTAATTTACCTACTAGTGATTTTAGTTTTGATAACAGAGATCGAAGTAACATGTTTTTTTGTAATGCGATACCCAAGTTGTATTGTTTTAAAGGCTTTCTTATTTTGTGACAGTCGTTGACTATATGGTATACTAGTGAAATTTATTTAGTGTTGAGGGTGTTTCTTCATGTTTTTTTTAAGATTTAATTTATTAATCAGATGGGATAGCCATTGCTTTGAAAGCATTTTTTGGCTTACTGTATTGTGTCATTGCGAAATACGGGGTTTGTTAGTTTTATTGCTGTATTTATTACACACGTATTACTATTTTTGGAGAGGTGCTGTCAATGTACACCTTAGCTCCCATTTTTTATGAATCGGTGACTTGTTTGATGATGAAACATTCCTTTAATTAAAAGTATTTCATAGGTTTTGTCGCATTTCTTTAATCATATAAATATCAGTAGTACATAGATATTTTTGTAGGACATATGCAAGCCAACAATTGTTGACTTACCCGAAGAAAAATCACAAGCAGAGAGAAAAAGGAGGAATTTAACCAGCATTATTACATGGTCAATCGTATTATTACTACTGCTAGCTTACTTTGTATGGGCGACAGTGTATTTCATAAAACACACAGGTACGTTTTATTACGATAATAACTGCTTTTATTTATATTGGATAAATTATTTTAGAGGAAACCTTAGACAGTACAACATGCAATGGATATGGTTTTTTAATGATAATTTATATTTTCATTATATATAGCGTACTTTATAAAATCGTACTTAAACCATTTGTGAGTCCGACTGTAAAGAAGATACTTTGGAGGCCGTTGGTTGGTTCATTTAGTCATATAAAGTAAGTAGAATAAACACTAATATTTATAATTCTGCTTTACCAAAGTTTTTAAAACACGTTGCTTCATTTTGCATTATTCCACTTATCTTAGTCATACTAATCTAAATAATGAAATAACTACTACTTTACAATTGTCATGGTTGTTTATTTTCGCATAACTGTTTATGAATAATTTTTACAGATACATTCCCTACATCTTCTGTGGTTTAATAATAATTGCAAGTGCTTTGTTTCTTGGATGGGACACCAGCGGTGACAGAACACGATTAATTCCTTTGACAGGACTAGCAACCTTTATTGCCTTGGGTTACTTGTGTTCACATAACAGAAAAAAGGTAAAGTAACATTCATAATAAGTAGATTAGAATTACTGTTTTACGAGAAGATTGTTAATCTTAATTAGATGGGGCCGACTTGCAAGGGTTGATTGACTAATTTGAAGCCTAACAAGGAAAACAATAATTTAAAAAAATAAATTTCTACAATTTGAGCGCACTTGGTCCACTGATCCTTCAAACTTTCTATCCCACCCCTGTAAGCCGATTGTAACTGTTCAAAATAGTTGCAATTGGGTATTTGCCATGTATTTATATTTTATTAAATTGCATATTAATAGATAGCATCTCATCCACAATACAGCTGTGACAGCTTATGAATTCGAAAAAAATGGATCGTAAGGTGTATCTTTAATACTAAAAATGTGAATATTTAAAGGGACCTCCAAAACGCGAAAATATTGGCCGTGACGTCAGGTGTCGTGTAAATGGGCGCTTGTATACATCTAGAGTCAGCGCGTCACGCGTCAGCCTCAGCCCGTCAATTCATCAGTTTGTTGTTTGTGTTCATTTTGTGTCAAGCGCATTAAAATTCGCCAAGAAAAAGTGAGTTATGACTTCTGAATGCATGTTCATTGTTATGGAATTTGTATACAGCGACGAGCGGTTCAACGTGGCGGAGATGAGGAACGTAACAGCAACAGCATAAGTGAACTTTTTATCAAATTAACGTAGCATTGATAATTTGATCACAGTGGGTTGTCGGACACATACTATTTGTAAACATGAAAATGTAAGAATCAAAAATGTACCCTAAACTTGACATTTATTTTAGAGGTCACAATAAATATAAATTGCCATTTATTTTCGGGGCTCTTGCGGCTCGTTTCCAGTTTGGCTAACAGTCGAATATATGGGGAACAACGTCGTTCTTTATTATAACATTTCCCACTATCAACTTAAAACGCATATAATTTTTCATATCCTCTTCAAGCTATAACAAAATGGAAACTGAATGGTAAACACTTATAACCCCAAAATGAATAATAAAACTTACAGTAAGAATGAAGATGATCTTCACAACAGAAAAACAAAGTTTGGTATTTCGGCGTGTCACGTCTAGGGGCCTTAAACAACTTTTTCATATGTTGATAATCTCGAGGAACGGTTACAAAAATTTTGTTAGCTGTACTGACTCAAGTACTTTTATAACTATGTACAAAACAACACTTGTTTTGTTTTCCATACATAATAGATGCTTGTAAAACTACACAAATCACTTTTTGGTGCGACCTCTTACACCGTCCTTTCAACAAACACCATACAAAAGCTTTTCCAATACAAGAATGATAATACACAGCACGCTACTCGGTAATGTTTACATAACACTTGACGTCACGAGTTGTATAACCTTGGACAGAAGCGTTTTGGCGGTGACTCCTAAATTTCGAATTTCAGACCTGAAATTCTCTACCTACAAATATTTTTTTAACATGGCACTTCAAGATTCATTTTACGTAATTTAAAAAGAAGTGATAATACCCAATTACTTGAAAGGCTGACTCATGTTACTTTCCAGCGTGATTTTTTTATGTTGGGAACTGGACTGAATTCCAAAAGAGTCAAGTCCGGGTACATGGTACATTTTCCTGATGGAACAAGATTTTCCCTTTAGCTAACACGGGTCCTTTTCCTTGAATTTTCTTTGTTGAGGCTGCTCAGATGTGATTTTTCGGATGAGCTTTTGCTCTGGGGTCAATTGATCTACAATTTTTGCATACGCAAAACTGGATGATAGATTTTCTCGTTCATTTCACAGGTGTGGAAATTTTCCGCTCTCCTGGACGTGGTGCATCTTCAGAGCTTCTATTTATGACCTTATTTAAACTCCGCCATCCAGTTTATAATGCAATTCACTTCGAATAAAACTCATTTTTAACTTGTGCTGTAGTTGCTAAACATTTAAAATAAATATAATATATCTCGGCATTAACCTCATCTTTCTCCATTTGTTCAAAAATGGAGAACCTACAAACTTTGATTTTTTAATTACCATCGGCAACTAAAATATCGCGATTTTTAAGTATCTTCTTAATTTTCTCTTTAAGGCAAAAGTAACTTTAATTTACTTTGCGGTGATGGAGAATTTATTGCATGAGCACTTTTATTAAAAATTGTCTCAATATTCCTATTATTATAATCGGTTATTAACAGCTTTGATTTAAGAAAATAAATTTCTTGCTGAAATGCATTATGTTGTAACAAGCATCGAGAATCTTATATCAGGATTTTGACTATTCAAGTGAATTTGAAACATAACTTACTCTAGCATGTCGTAGGACCAAATGACAAAAGCATCTTGTACATACCTACACCACTAAACGCTATCTCTTCAAAGTTTTCCATAAACAAATAGGCCACTATAGAGCTTAAGGGTAAAGCGTAACCCGATTTTTTGTTCATTACTGTTTCATAAGATTTTAAACAGCGCTTAGATAATTTTGCTATCGGATCGCGTAGGAAGCCTTCTTTAAATTTAAAGTCCGTAATATCAATCGTTTGATGAATGGGTACTTTCATAAAAAAACACGTCAGAACTAGCTAGAATATAAACTGTTGAAATACGCAATAATTTTAAAATGCATGTCTATGCAGCTAGGTGGCTTTGTCATCGTGTCAGTATAATGCTGACAGATGGCACTGCCATCTAAATTCTTACGTCCGCAATAATTTTGTTACATTGATAAAATATTAAGAATTTTTTGTGAAACTATAGTGTTTCTGTTTATATTAAAATTATCATAATTTCTATAAAACTATCCAGAATCCTTTATTACACGCTTGTAATGATACATTTTTTATGTGTAACATCTTAGTTTTGTCAAATACAATGATGTGTTTAGCCAGAAATGACTGTTCAGCTACGGAAGATTTATCTTTTTATTGCAACCTAGCAGCACCTATGTATACAAGGCAACGCAGTTTTGCTAATTTGTAAAATGGTGTCAACCGTATTGACTATAGGTCTTAAGGGGATATTAATTTTATGGATTTTGAGCAAGCGTACAGCTTTCGTATCTTGAAGTCAGAAACAATGAACAATGACTTTTCTGTATTCGAAAGATTTGAAGCTTTAATAAAGTCATTATTAATTTTGAAATCGTTAATTCTTTACTCATTTCCTCATTCGATAATTGTCAACTTTAATTTCATAATCCTTTTTATAGATTACTGCGGCTGAACCTTTATCTGCTCTAGTAACTATAATGGACTTATCTGTATTTAAATCCTCAGACGTTAAGTTTGGGCGTACGTGCATTTCTAATGGCGTGGCATACATCCATCCTAATCTTACATGATTGATTTTTTTGAAGCAAACTTAATGAAACTTCTACAGATGACATTATCTCCACTTTTCGAATTGTCCGGGGCGTTACAGCAAAGTTCATCTCCTTCGCTAGAATATTAACAGCAGCATCTGAAAGAAACTTCTTTTGAAAGGTTTATCACCGTTTTGTTGTTGTCTGTAACTATTTTGTGTGGCGCGAATGTTTAACGGTTTGAATTGCTCAAATTTAAATATGTTTTGTTCCTTGGCTCCTTTGGCCTTGCTAAAGGATTTTACTTCCACATCCAACAGATGGGAAGTATTGTCTCGCGAAAAAAAATTTCAAACATTTTTATTTGCTCATTCGCTTTAAAATGGTCGAAAACGCAAAAAAACAAAATTTGAGCAAAAACAAATTTCTTGTCTGTGTGTCTGTGGTTTTGTTTGTATACACGATAACTTTCGAAAGACTTAATATATGAACTTGAAATTTGGCAAACGTATAAATCTTAACTACCCAAAGCGACCTATTGTTTGTGGGGTAAGTAGGGTACCGGGAAGGGGGCGAAATTTGGGGGTAACTACCCGTTTTGCAAATTTTTATTTTTTAATTATTTTTCGTTTTAGTATGTGATTAGTAGTATAACTGCGAGTATTATTCGTTCTTATAAATTTTCGGTGCAGCAAATTGTTTAGAATATATTAGCAAAAAACCGTCACTTAAAGAAAACGGTTTTTCCTAAAATATCTCCGAATATATTTAATATATTCAAAAAACGAAAATACCATCAGATAGGAAATAAAATTTCTCACAACTAGTGTCTTAGAAGAATTATCCAAAATTTTGATATTTTCAAATATTTCCAAAATACCTATTTTGGACCCTGCTCTTACGATTTTTTTAAAATTTTGGTATTATATAGAAAATCAAATTTCTGATCAGAAAGCACTCTTGTAATTCTTTTGTTAAGTTAATAATTTTCGAGTTATTTGCAAAAAAAACGATTTTAAAAATTTATATATTTTTGCTAATATCACGAGAACTGTTTGTCTTAGAAAAAATGTGTAGAGAGAAAAAATGCTCAGAACCTGATTACTAATCGTATAGTATAATAAATAAAAACGTAAATGTCATTTTGACAATTGGATGTGGAAGTATTGATTCAATTTGCAGCGGTTTTTGTATACGTTTCGTGTAAAAACGATTTTTTTCTAAGGGAGGTTATCCTCGTATATAACTAGCATAAATAGTGTTAAGATGTATAGGTAGGATACATTTGGTTCTTCCTAAGAGGTGAACTAGAAAAATCGTGTACAAAATAACGTTTTCATTAATTTGTTTCACTTGGTACGACTGCCATATTTTTACGTCCATATCGTGTTTGTTAATGATAACAGTAATTGAAATATCAATTGACGTTTCAAGTTCAAAGAAATAGTTTAGCTTGTTTGTAAATTATTGAAGTAATGAACTACGAACAGGTTGCTGTTAAAATTTTCCATACTGAGCTTGTTATTAGATGACCATTGTTAAACTAAGTGTAAGTAAGTAAATAAAGTAAGTTGCTTTATTTGTTGCCCAGTAATTAATCAAGAAAAAGCTGTATTTGATCTAGATATGGCAATAACGTTTTCGCAGACCGTGTTTAAAGTTCTAACAATCTTTTTATGATTTTGCTTTGATGCAAATAAATAAATTGAATTTAATGCAGCGACACCAACCAATTACTTTCGATTTCGGTACCTTTAGTACCTCAAAGACAAATAGCTATATCATGTCTCATGTTGCATGTGCTCGATCCTTTTTACAACTACGAGGAGATAATCCTGTATGCAACGTAGCAAGGGATAAAACTGCGATTCTTTGCTATCGCCGTTAGTGCCAACGACAGAGGATGTGATAAAGAACAAAATAAAAAGCAGTGTCTAGAAAGTTCAAATTAAAAAAAAGCCATCTATAATGACTGTTTCTTGAAATCGCTATTGACGTATTTCTATTTCGGAATTAGTGTTACTAATACTACTATAGATATAGGACTGGGTGTCCAATTTGGCGCACCCTCTACAGGGTGTTTCATTAAAAACATAACGCTGAGTGCACCCCAGAGAAAATAGGTTACCCAGTACAATGGTGGCTCGTAACAATTTCTCAAACTTAAATATGTTTTGTTCCTTGGCTTCTTTGGCCTTGCTAAAGGATTGTTTCTATACGTTTCGCGTAAAAACGATTCTTTTCTAAGGGAGGTTATCCTCGTATATAAATGGTATAAATAGTGTTAAGATGTATACGTAGGATAGGGTTGAGTCTTCCTAAGAGCTGAACTAGGAAAATCGTGTACAAAACAACGTTTTCATTAGTTTGTTTCACTTGGTACGACTGCCATATTTTTACGTCCATTCCGTGTTTGTTAAGGATAACAGTAATTGAAATAACAATTGACGTTTCAAGTTCAAGGAATAGTTTAGCTTGTTTGTAAAATATTTAAGTAATGAACTACGAACATGTGCTGTTAAATTTTCCGTACTGAGCTTGTTATTGGATGCCCATGAGTTAAAGCATCGGTAAGTTATTTAATTGTTGCCCAGTAATTAATCAAGAAGAAGCTGCATTTGATCTGAATATGGCAATAACGTTTTCGCAGACCGTATTTAAAGACTAACAATGTTTAAAATTTTTTTATGATTTTGCTTTGATGCAAATAAATAAATTAAATTTAATGCAGCAATACAAACCAATTGGCTATTTGCCAAATTTCGTGGAGTCGTTTCTCTGTGAGGGTTAGTAATTTAATATGATTGCCGAACATTCTTCTGAAAGACGAAAATTCAAAAAAATAGTGTGTGGTTAGCTATGTGTAAAAATATGTGGTTTTGCGTTCCAAACCAAATTTATTTCGGTATGCCCAAAATTGAAAATATCTAGAAAAAATTATGCACAGCAATCAAACGAGAGGAAAAACTATACACACATTAATCTGCGGCCAAATACCCATATCGCACCGAAATAGTCAATACAAGATGTGGGAACGCCTGTCAGCGTGAGATCTCGCCTTGCGCTTGAAAACGGAACGTGACGTGGGCGCCCCTGAAGCGTTTTCAGTCATGTGAAATTGTTTGAATTTTACAATGCAATTATTTCAGCTTTGTCGAGGTTGTTTTACCCAAAACACTTCCTGACTGTTAGGAAGTTAAATCATGCAACTTGTTCATTATGGGCAGGCATTATCATGGCAAAGACTACCTWATRCACTAAAAAGCACACAAMATTTTATTTTGATGTGTATATACCTGTTATTTTTTCTCATTATCAAWCATGGACTCATAGTGAAARACATTTTTATCGTAGGTACTGCAACCCATTTCTAATTATTCGGCGATTTTAGATAAATAACGCCTTAAATACCTATGAAACTATGACATTAACGTAGGTGAGGGGGCGTGCCTAGAAATGTAGTTTAAAGAAGTTTAAACCCGAATAAACCGATGATTGGTTTAAGTGGTAGGTAACTGAATATTCCTTACCTCACGCTGTCCCTTGTAGGACAACAGGTAGAGATCATAGAGTAGGAGAGTTTACACCCAAAGTTCAATCTACAGCCACCCAACACCCACACCCAGTACAACACCGACCGAAAAATTAATGAACTCAACCGAATAAAAATAACAAAATATCGACTAATTATGTTTTTACGAAGTTACTTAACTACATACAAAATAATCAGAAGGATGTACAGTCAGGGACTTTGAAAATAAAACGACCTGGGAGAGGCTATTCTCTGGGTTCGGATCGAAGCTCTTGAAACTAGCTAAAGTTTTTTTACCACAGGGTGGTGCTGTTGAGACGGAGCAATATTTGTTCGTACATTTCGGATGAATAGTTCGCATAGGCGGGCGTAAAAACATGTATGTTGTAATACAGACGGACTAGGTATTCGGCATTTTATGATAAGTATGCAATATACCATAAGCTTTCTAATATTCGTTAAATTTTGGTTTTGAAACAAAATAATTGCTGGAATCTTTTATATATCTGTTCTTTTTTGATAAATATGAAAATGCACCTCTTGATGCGAAATACCTACCTGCTTGCCATATATCACTAAAATGAAGCATACCCTACACAGCAATAATTTATTTTGTGCCGAATGTTATAAGTGATAATCATGTTATTATAAATCCGTAATAAAGATTCCTTGCCTCGCTGTTCAGTGGAAAGTTTGTATGTGTTGCTCTTGTGGATAGTACATTTAAAAATATAAAACGTGCGTATTAGTTATAAATAAATCAATAAGGCTGCTCTAGGTCTCTGTATGATACACATTATTAGCAAAATAAGAATAAGCACGATGACCTGATCATGTTCTGAGGTAACCAAGGTTGGCGTATCGCACCCGTGTTCTGAACGAACCAAATAATTAAATTAAATTGATGTGAGATGTACTTGTCTGTTGCTAAAACAAACAATGTTGGTAATAGGATGCTAAATGCGATTCTTGAGGACGTATTAATATATTTTTTGTTGGAATATATGTAAATGACTGTCACAAGCATAGAACAAAAGCTGTTTAATCGTATTAAAATAGAGTGTGAATTGGTATATGAATAAATAATAATATAATAATGCTAATCTTGAGATGTGTAATAACAAATATTACACATGACAATCTATGCCTAAATGATTTTTCATGAAACAAGTTTGTGTAATAATTATAACACAATACAATTAAAAATATTACTTTTAAAACAATAAGACTTAGTCTAAATTCGCCAACAGTTTTCATAAGAATTCACATTATTAGGGATACGTGTTGAAATTGTCTAGGTATATTATTAATCGAATAATATCATATAAGGCACAGTGATATTTTCATCATTTTATGACCAATTATTCCTGTCCTTTCCTGGAAAATCAAATTTTAATATCAAAAATTAAAAATATCTACCTATACATATTCTTAAAGTTTGCTTTGTGTCATGTTATGGGTAATTATTTATTATTATATTTGTGATGCCTGAGCGATATACTGCGTCAATTTTTTTTTACTAACGAAATGATAAATTTTAAATCCATGCACTTAGTTGTTTTCTTAAATGTTTGCTAAAATTTTCTCTCAAAATTAGGTAAAAACGATATATTTCAAAATACAGATTTTTAGACTAGCCCTAGAAAAAAACAAATTGGCCTAATTTATAAAAAAAATGTGATTTTATTATTTGAACTTGGAAATATGGAGCATATGGAATAAAAGATTTAAAATGGGTAAGTAGTTCAATTTTATTTTTTAGGATTTTTAATATATCACTTTACATTTAGTGCAAGACATAAACGATTATTCAAATTTTTGTAGATGTGTCATATTGCGTAAGTTTCTTAATATGTTCCTGATTTCTTCGAATTTTTGTTTAGCTGATTTTATTTGATCATCATTTTTCTTCGTTTTGTTTGGCTGATTCTGTACTACAGTCGCTTTGTCTTGAACGAAATGAGTTACGGCTGCCTTATGTTACGTTATCAAATGTTTATAAGCACGTTGCAAGGGATGAAGTGATGGGGCTTATCGAAATATTTGGGATAATGCAGGAAATAACCCGGAAATTTCTATAGCTTAATTGCTTTTTTTCGCAGACTTTGCAAATAGCGCATTATGGGTGCTTAAGATTACTATATACTACAAATATTGAAAAGTATTCATCACTTTTTTTCGTATAGGTTATGACTAAATGCTATAAAAATTTAAGTTTCTTTGGATCTCTAAAAAGCTTTTGTTGTGACTGTGACAATATATAATTTTCCTAAAAACGATTATTGGAACTCGGCGCTTGTAGATCACAATCATGACAACCATGGGTAGCCCAAGTGGCACCTCTTTTCAGAACAATTAGAATATCGATATTTGTAATATTTAATTTTTGTTAGATATGGCCGCTTGAATGAACATCACATCACATACAGGTAAATAATAAAAAAACAATAGGTAAGCGCACTGGTTAATTTAATCGTATTTTGGTTTAATGGTGGTTGAGATGAATCCTCATATATTATAGGATTAAGGCACCAAGAGTACAAAATGGGTCACGTGCTCTTATTACATTTATTTAGTTTAGTGCAATTAATTTCAATATACTGGGAAGTAGTTCTCATGTGTGAATTTCTAAGCTGCAATTTTGACAGTCCATACTTCGGTAACAAAATATTAAAACTTACTTATTAAAGTAAAGTATGGTTTAGACACGAGAGCGAAATCAAGTCGCTGCGCTATTTTGACATATTTCATGTCTAGTACTCCTATGAATATGTGTTCATTCATAATGGAAAATCTAATACACACAGAACAAAACCGAATCTTAAATACTTGCGGTACTTTCTTTTATGGCAGTTGCAGATTAAGTTGTAAAACTCAGGTAGAAGGAATACTTAAATAAATAGTACGGGAATCTTCGTATTTCCTTTATTTTTAATTTATCTGTGATAATGCAAGTTCAGTTTTATCTTGCTGTGTATGCTCTCGTAAGTGCTATGGTTTATCAAGTTTGGCTGTATTTTTTTAGGAAATATGTATCGTAGCCTAGGTCAACGCGACTGTCCTATGGATGCTAGAGGGACCATTACTGCGTATCTTGCGTATGCACCGCTATCATAAGAAACCAAAACTTTGTAGCTATTTCTTTTTCACTTTACTGGTGATAACAGTATGCTATAAGTAACTGATATGCTCTATTTATTCTGACAATAATTATTACCAAATGTCAGGAGAATAGAATATTTTATATGTATTGTGCAGAAAAAACGCTGCGCATGATCACTTAACAACGAAAAGAAGTCAAGATCTACAATTCACGTTATATATTGCAAGAATGTTACACGAGTAGGCCACAAATTAATTCCAAATTATTCACAGTTCCATAAGTACCATGCAAAACAGATGTTAAATTTCAGAACGTGATGCTACCATCTACACAAACAATTCATTGCGCATGTAGGTATAAAGTTCTTTCCAGGAATTCTGGATCTTTTGGTAAACCAGTGAGGTAAAAGGGTTGTTTAGAAACATTTCTGTAAAATGCTCTACCTTTGCGCGAGCCTGCTTGCTTCAGCGTATAAAATTATTTTAGATATTTGAAAAATGTTCGTAATAACATTTAACACAATAATATACTTCACACGCATTGAACTAAATTCACATACCTATGAAGACGCATGTAAAGAAATAAGTCTGATAAGAATTACCAACAATATCTAGACATGCTAGTTAATTATAACTACCTTTTATATCAAACGACAAAAACCATACCGTACCACAAAGATTTTATTGATTGGATGCTGAGCTGAAAAATATGCATATACTGTAAATAATAAATACTTCTTAATGTAACAATTTCTGTTAATTTTGTTATAACTGCGCGTTGTCGCAAGATTTTTTTATCACTAGATAAATTATAAGAGTATTAGCTTTATCTTTATATAAGGTCATCGTGCTTGCTTATTCTTATTTTCCTAATACTATGTATTATACAGAAACGTAGTACACAAAGTATTGTTGAAGAGAGGGGCAGGTAATATATATTACGCAAATTTATCATATGAACATGATTATTACTTTTAATTGTAGGCAAGAATTAACACAAAATAAATTGCAATATAACTAATACTCCCTTCGATGCTATATGGCATTTCGCGTGAAGTTGGCGTATTTTGATAACTTATCATTAAAGGTCAGATTTATAAAAAAATTAGCAATTTCTCTATTTCAAAACTCATGCTCTAGCGAATATTAGAAAGCTTGTGACATACTACAAACCATTAATTAAATAATTTAATAATTATAACACTTAGTAATATTTCAGTTTTTATTGAGTTTAACCTCTTACATGTTTCGGCTTATTAGGCCTTTCTCAAAGAGTTTACAAACGAAACTGTTGCATAAAGTTAAATGCAGTGGGATCTTAAATTATTAAGAAATGTTTCATTTAGCGCCGTCAAACAAGTTAATTGAAGTCATTAATTAAATGTTGTTTAACGGATCCGTCCTTATTACGAAATTTATGCTTTTACGCTCCCCGCAAACTGTTTCTCTGAAATGCTTTTGTTTACCCGGTAGCATATTTGTTAGGCGAACAAATAATATTGCTTCGTCTCAACAGCACCACCCGGTGGTGAAAAACATTACCTAGTTTCAAGAGCTTCGCTACAAACCCGGAGAATAGCCTCTTCCCAGGTCGTTTCATTTTCAAAGTCCCCGACTGTACCTACCGGAATAACTTTGAGTCAACGATGATAAGTCGCGGACATTGTTTCTAGGTGATACTGATATTAGTTAATTTTCGCTCGAATCGCTGTATCTGTGGCGCGCGGTTTATAAATTTATAAACGTCTTCTTATAAAAATATAATGTTGAAAAATTCCATACATACTAGTGGATCAAGTAAAGATAGGTTATAAAATTGTATTGTAGTTGTAATGTTGTACTGAGAAAGAAAGATAATATTATGTTTGAGATTTGTCAGGGGTGGATCTAGAGCTTTTGGTGGGAGACTTGAGCTCCTTAGCCCCCCCCCCCCCTGCCTGCAAGTACCTACTAATATTTTTGTGAAGCGACATACTTGAATTGTTATGTTAAAGTTAATGACTTTTTAAATGAACGCCCGTTATTTTTCAGATRCCTTGGTTAACGGTGTGTTCCGGACTCATCCTCCAATTTCTCTTCGGTGTACTGACCATAAGATGGGAAGTGGGCAGGAACGTTTTCAAATGCATAGGCGACAAGGTTACGGTGTTCCTCGGGTACGCAAAGGAAGGTTCCGCCTTCGTATACGGCGACTACTTGACCTATGAGCTGGGGGTGTTCGCATTCGCTGTGAGTTTCTAACGTTTGCGTGTGAATATGGCAAGTTTACTGCCCGATTTCCAGTCCCTGGCGACGATTTTCTTGCTTGGATTTATAGTGAACCTATTGTACCATTACGGCATCATGCAGAAGATAGTGATCGGTATCGGAGGGTTTCTTGGTGCCATTATGGGCACTACTATATGCGAGAGTATGAACACTGCAGCTAACATATTTTTGGGACAGGTAAATTATAGCTATACGAAATAAATTACCATTTCCTACTTCTGCACGTCCAGCTTTATTTTCTCATGACTTCATTGAACGTATCTCTCCAGATATGCATAAATCTTATTATGAAGACGTAATTAAAGATTAATTACTGCTCTGATAGATGCCGTATAAATCTTTCCTTTACAGCAAAAGTATGTCACTATTAAGGAAATAATACCACCATCTTATTTAAACTACCTTTCATTTTCAACTTTTGAGAAGTATATGGAATTTACCCAATATTAGTAGCTACATACTTTACCATGGGCGTACCCAGCTTTTGGTCTTAAGGGGGGGGGGGTGCAAAGCAGGAATTTCCCTTACTGAATAATTTAACATAAATAAAAATGTGTCTTTATCGGATTATGTATCTAAGTAATTAACGCAAGGCGACTTCTTCTGTGAAGACCCAAGTTTTTTATGTTTTTTTTATATATACTGACCTTCAAAAGCTCGTTTATTCCTAATTCAATTATTGATGATATCAGTTAGGCGATATCTAGCGCATTCAGTTGCATGTCTATCACGTTTAACAAAAGATGAGTAGATACATTTTATTTGAAAGAATAAAGATCCGTGATCTATAATAATGTCAAACGAAGTATTAAAGAAATAAAAATTTCGCCCTAAGCATCTACTAATAGAACCACGTTTTATGATTTGGAATTCGCACATATCAAATATTAATTAATTAATCGATGCGCATTTTAGTTTCAACTTTTCGCATTAGAAGCTTCAGAAATTTAAGCTAGGAGTGAATAGGTAGCTAGTAAAGATAAAAAATTATCAAAACTGAGAATGAGGAAACAACCTGGTTGTGAAACGGTACCTAAGACTGTAATGATTTAAACTGCTGGTTTAGCTAATCTGCGTTGAACTTAAAAATACAATTTATAAACCCCAGCATTATGCGTCAGCTGGCCAAACACCACTAATCAGCATTAAATTGATGGCCGTTTTATCTCCAACAATTTTTACTCATACATCTAATTTACTTAAATTTCTGCATAATTTTAAAACCACTATTTGTTATTATTCTCAAGCTGCAAAAATCCTTTCATGTATTATAATTTATCTTGCTGGCTGTCATTGATTTGCAAAATATAGCTCAATATCGCCAAAAACGTATGTTAATTTTTTACGGAATTTACTTGACTATACTGAAATCTGCAGGGATTAACAATTAAACGCACAGTATAAATTATTACAAATGTAGGTATTCCTTTATGATCAATTAATTTTATGATGGCATACTTCGATTGTTACTTCTGTGACATAAAAGTAATTTATGTTTTTAACTTTAATCATAATTTATGTGCTTAAAGCGCCTAATATCGTCATATATTTTAAATAGATCAAATTTGAGTAGTTCGTTTTGCTCTTTGGCTAAAATAATGACCAGGGCGAAAATCGAAAATAGTGCTTTTGAGTCGATTATATAAATGATAGATAATAACCAGGCACCGCAACACATCACTAAAATAATAGCATATTGCATCTCAATGTTCGACGACGATTTTGTACACAGTATGTACACATTATGAGTAGGTACTGTGTAAAATCAGAATTAGATAGTTGCATAAAATTATACAAGACATGCTTTGTTATGAACACAGTACAGAATATATCTTTTATGTAGACTGTGCCTTTGGGTTTATTTGATTATCACATCTTTAATTTGGCTATTATTTTTTTTTAATTTAAGCCAACCTCTTAGCTTTTGAATGCATTAAGTTAGGGGGTCCGTTCGTGACCATTTATTGTTTGCATGGACACGTTTAGAAATTTAAAATCACACAGTGCACTCTTAAGTTATAAGGGCTTCAATTTAAAAACGATTGGATATAACATTTACAAAATGAAAGAAAGCGCCGACAAGCGCCGCCTAAACTTATTTCAAGCCCAGTCTGTTAATAACACATGCGCTAATCGGTGTTCTTAGTTGTCTGTGTCAAATATTCAGGCTGCTGTATGCGATTTTCTTGTTACTATTTCTGTTGCATCTTCAATGAGACATGCTAGGAGCGTCTCATAAGTTGAAAGTACCTAAGGGAGCTGCTTTCAAAATTTTTATTGGTAAGGTGCAAAACAAAACTAACCAGCCTACATCTTAGACTGCTGTCTTTGACGACGACATTCGTCTAGGGCTGAGCAAAGTATCGATACCTATGGCGGTATCGAGTATCGATACCTTTGGCGGTATCGAATATCGATACCACATTCAAAAGTATCGAAGTATCAAAAGTATTCAAAAGTTTCGAAGTATCAAAAGTATCGAAGTATCGAAAATATTCAAAAATATCGAAGTATCGAAAATATTCATAAATACCGAAGTATCGAAAGTATTCAAAAGTATCGAAGTATAGAAAGTATTCAACAGTATCGAAGGTATTCAAAAGTATCGAAGTATCGAAAGTGTTTAAAAGTATAGAAGTATCGAAAGTATTGAAAAGTAACGAAGTCCGAAAGTATTGAAAAGTATCGAAGTATCGATAGTATTCAAATTTATATGAAGTACTGAAAGTATAAAATATATTGAAAATTACGAAGCATTGATCTGGTCTGGGCAGAGTATCGATACTTACTCAAAGTATCGTTACCTCCGCCGTTATCGAGTATCAATACCACTTTGTCGTGGTATTCAAGTATTAAAAGTATTCAACTTGTCTAATGTTATCGCCCAGCCCTATTCGATGCTTTCGATGCTTCGATACTTTTGATACTTCGATACTTTTGATACTTCGATACTTTCGATATTTTCGATACTTCGATACTTTTGATACTCTCGATTCTTCGATACTTTTGAGTAGTATCAATACTGCACCGGCATCGAATATCGATACCTGTCTAATGATAGCACCCAGCCCTAGACGTGACCTTCGGCATGGCTTTAAACAAATCAGGACCTAGCTTAACAATATTAGGTATCTAGGAAGCAGTGGCGGCTAGTGACAAATTCTATTGGGTCGGCAGTAAAAACTTTGGTCCACTCTAGTTAGTCAATATTATTTATTTATAAATTAATAAATAATTTTGTATATACTCGTAGTTGTTGTTGTTTATTACTTGCTACTTCTGTAAATTTTCATATCGCCGCAAGTTAAAAAGATAGTTCATTTGGTAACAAATAGCCTAATCTGGCAACTAGCTACATAATTTCAACGTTAAGCGTGCACCTGTACTGCACCGGAGAGGAGAAGCCGATATATGTCGAGCCCAATCCGAAGATGTATTCGGAAGTCCGGCAGACAGCGTTAAGCGATTATATGGGTATTGGCGCTTACTTATTTTGTTATTTTCTTTTTGTGTGAAATTCTTCAATGATTTCAGATCGACTAAATTTATAACATGTATTTAATTAATTCTGTTAAACGTTTGAAGGTATCTGCTTAAAATTGTTTATTTAAGAGGATAGCTTTTACAATAATCTTGGGAAAATGAAAAATTTCGTAGAACATTCGGTAGTTTTTCGTGATTTCAGTATTGAACTATATATATAATTGTTGTTCAATGTACATGTCAAAATTAATTTTCGGAATCCGACGATTATGAATGCCGGGCCTCCTTTATTAACTTCAATAAAAACATATATACGTAAAATTAAATTATGATTATAAAAAAAACTGTAAGCATGTAAAGGGTGTCAATCAGATAATTTGTAATACTCAGTAGAAAACAGAACTATAATTGGTTGATTAAAAAAAACTTGAAATAATTGAAATAAATGATGAAGGCCGTTTTAACGTTTTATGCTGTCTGCCGGCCCCAGGCATTGCAGAGTCTCGATTTTTGCCTCAGGATTCAATATGCGCGCAGGGTTGCGTCTCTGTTCAGCTCATAGGAAAACGATGCTATTGCTTCCTTATACGATGCGGTCTGCCGACCCAGCGCTTGGATCACGGGCTTGGATGACAAACATACACGGCCCAGTCACGGTTGCCGAGTAGCGTAAATTTTTCGGGATAACCCGTAAAAATGTGATTTTGGCTAATTGTTAATTTGATGGTAATGTAAAAAAAATACGTTCCAACTGTTTCAAGATATCTGAACATAATAAAACAAAATATGCATAAAAATACGAAAAAAAAATTCTTCCATCAAAATTCTGGGTCGGTAGTGCCGACCCTGCCGACCCGGACGAACCGCCACTGCTAGGAAGATAGTTTAAACTTCACGCCCCACTGAATACCTCGCACATAGCCCAGATTTGTATTAGTATGCGCATTTTCACATTTTTATTAGTACGATGCTAGAGTTAGTATTACTTCAGTAGACTTAACAGTTTAGGGGGAGACTTTTGTCAAGGTGCTTGAAGCTGAAACGTTTATAATAATTATTACAGGCTTCCTTCAATTACCTTTTGTACTCATACTAGTACACAACCTTTGCAAATTCAAAAATACAAATATGAAATCTTGCTATTATACTTAGCCTTTAGTATAATTAAAGAATTACTCATGTTTTATTATGCCTCCCCGATGGAATAAATACTAAAAACGCCTTTTTCAAAATCAAACACAAACACTTTATTTATGCGACTGAAACTGAAACACAATTACTTCCACATCCAACGGATGGAAAGTAATGTATCCCGAAAAAAAATTTCAAAAATTTTTATTTGCCCAATCGCTTTAAAATGCTTGGAAACATCCAAAAATAAAATTTGAGTAAAAAGTTTTGTCTGTGTGTCCGTAGTTTTGTGTGTGAACGCAATAACTTTCGAAAGACTTAACATATGAACTTCAAATTGGACATACTATAAATCTCAACTACCGAAAGCGACCTATTGTTTTTGGAGTAAGTAGGGTATCGGGAAGGGGGTGAAATTGGGGGGGTAACTACCCTTTTTGCCCATACGCACGGTACCGTTTCGCCAACAGAGATCCAACTACGGATCTCACTCAAAGCGTTTTATTAATGAAAATGTTCTATATACCAATTTATTGTCACTTGCTATTAACCTATCAATTATAACAGACGAATTTTTACTTGTAAAATTGATCGGTTATAAAATGTTTTACCGGGATTCATAGCTGGTAATGCGCCAGGAAGTAAAGGATTTTCGATATTTGCTTCAAGCGTTTTCACAAAAATTTTATACATTATTTATTAATCTGAACGTTTGAAGGTGTATGGTACATCGTACAGTTTCATATTATTCTTCAAAATATCTCTGTTTTAGAGTGAGTCTCCACTCTTGTTAAAACCATACCTGAAAGACTTGACTACCTCAGAGATTCACACGATTATGGCAGGTGGATTCGCCACTGTTGCGGGTATCTGTCACTGAAATGTATAGTAAACATGCAACAATACTATAATAAGAATTTTTTCTTATACAGGATCCGTTATGGCTGCGTATATTTCCTTTGGAGCTAGTGCAAGTCATTTAATCACTGCGAGTATAATGTCGGCACCTTCTGCTTTGTGCTGTAGCAAACTGGTGTGGCCTGAGGATGAAGAAGTAAAATCGACGAAAGCCAGCATAAAAGCTTGCAAGAGGTAAAGAAAAATTTGCTAATTTTGCATTTTGAAATTGAAAGGGCATTAGGTAGTATTTAACATACCTATATTTTACATTTTAATATTTACAGTGAAAACGACTAGCGTATTGCGTTTAACACATCCATGCGTGTACAGGTTGTTATAATTCATAATTAAGGTTGCGAATTTGGGCAATAAAATGGCAACACTGCTGCGACTTCGGTTTAAGAAAAATTATCTCAACCAACCATGGCCACCTTTAAGATCAATTTGGCAACAGCGCTCACAAGGCCGATTCTGTTTAAATTGAATGGATTGATACATGACGTACTCCTTGCACTGGTACAGTGTTCAGACCCATAATTTGGAATCTAGATTAGGCCGTTACTTTCAAATGGTCGGCAGAAATTTTGGTATAATCGCTAATAAATTTTCGAGTCAGAACCAAAACTGAGGATTAATAATAATAATAATATATATTTGCATTACAATCTACTCAGTGCTGAATTTACAACTTTCCACTTCGTGCTTTGAGAAAGTCTGTGAAGTACTATCAAAAGGCCAATCATTGTTTTGTCAAATTCAGAAGACACTTCATCAGCTGGTATTTTTGTGACATTTAACTACAACTACCTAGACGTTTGACGAATCAAGTATATTTCAAATTAGCAATACTATTGCATTCAAACTTGGACGAAAATACTGTAAATTGTTAGTACCTAATGCTTTGTTAAATAATTGCTACTTATGCAATAATGGTGTAAAATGTACAATTATTAATAATGCATTGTTAAATAATTATTTCAAGGTACGTTCAAATAAACTGCAGCCTCAGATTTAAATATGAGAAATATAAATATATCTAAATATATTTATAGCTTCTCTCTTGTTACAGCGTACATGTCTTAACATCTCAGGAAATCTTACCAAACTGTTTGGCATATCAGGTTTATTTATTGTTGCTTCAGAGATGATGCATTTTATATTTAAATATACCAAATAAATTATTTCCCTAGAAATAATGTAAGTATATAAAATTTCTTTTGTATTGTATGTGGTCGTCGTAATGCTCATAAAATAAATCCTTTGTCTCAGTATTTTAGCTGATTTATAAAAAATAAAGCAGATCTCAATGTAATAAGTAAGTAAAATTCTACATTCACAATTAAATTAGTACTGCGATTGCGGCAGAGTTTGCGCGCCATGACATTTACCTTATACACGAAGTGCTTGCCTTTGACTCAAAATTTTGTTCCTATTCAAGTTATCGTTATCGCGACAATTCCTTCAATGATATAACATTCCACCCTTCCTGTATAACTTTTCCGCTGAAAGTTTTTCTGATTTTCAAAAATATGCAGTTTACAGTGTCTGGATACTTCGAAATAACACTTCGTACCTCAATTTTATTTTGCTCCGCTTCAAGCGAACTTGAAGCGAATGTGGCAACTGATTTGCATTTTCAAAATGGATGTCAGCTTTTACGAAATTTGAGAAATACTCTGAAAAAAATACTTTAAAAGCTCTGTCAATAAAATTGGGTTGACGTTATATATTTTACTTACGCGACTTTCGGATCCCGGTGAGTCGGCTTTGTGCTGCAACAAATGCGCTGTTGCCATTTACTTCGGCCGCGGCCTTATTAGAGGTGGCCTTGGGCCAACCCAGTGATATGAGGGAAGTATATTGAACATTGCGCATACTTCATTTCACCAACTTCATGTGTCCGCCATATGCAATTTCTGTACTGTAAACAAAAACAGCTGAGTGGTCGTACGTTTGCATTTCGTTATTGTTTCACGTTCCAGAAAAGTTTTTTTTTACAGCTATGCAATACTTCTTGAAGAAGGCATAATTGTACAAAGGCAGGTTAACTTTAATTCAATGTTAAATCAACAGTTGCTGTAAGAAACACATATGGCAAGTATCTGAAATACAGCTTAAATGCTTTCTAGTGTGGTAAATAATAATTACACACAAAATCAAAACATCTAGAAGTGCGTCAACATATTTAAACAATATTTTAAACAAATTACAAGTCGCGGTGATGTAAAGCGGTATTTTTGTTAACATAATGTAAGATTATGTTAAACATCAGCATATTGCAGAATTATTGCCATTTAACTTCTCTGGACTAGACGAGATTAAATAGATATCATCTTTGTAAGACTAATGAGATATGCTCACTAGTATTATGGGTTAACATCATTTAGATTTGCGCGCCTATTTTGCAGTAAATCAATCACATTGCAGTAATTTGACGTGACGTTACTCCGGTCGAGTTCACTTTCTAATTTGTATTGTTACCAGGGGGAATAAAAAGCAATATGGCCGATGCATATGTTTGCCATTCTTCTCCGTTCTGCGCACATCTAAGTTTAATCTACTTCTCTACCCATCATTGGGCCGACCGCACTAACTGGCATGCCAGGATAATCATCACACAGTTACACCGCAGTAACCGCGCCTGGGAGCGGTGACGTCAGAGATTCAAACTATAAACATAAACAATTTTTAAGCATTAACTAAGCGCTTTGCGAAAAATAAAAAAACGGGTCTATTATTTTTTCATGTAGATTAATATTCTGCAATAAAATGTGGGGGTTACAGGCTTATTCTTGCAGACAGATGGCAGCAAACGTTCTCTGTTATATTCGTAAAACGTAATAGCATGCATGATAATAGACAATAAAACAATGTAGAATATTCCACATAGAATCGAATACTACAAAACGAATCATTGCATTTTTCGTTTGCTCTGAAAATATAATTTGTTTCAACAAGCCTCAAAGGGTACAGCCGGATATATATGGGAAATCTGCTCCCACGCCTTTTTTTGTTGCGATTTGGAGGATCGTTTTGGTGCTAAATAAAAATTATACAGTCAAATTTTCAGTTCTTAATATCAAGCAGTTTTCAAGTTTTTCAAAAAAACCTTTTTTTCGGTTTTATAATTTTTTTATTCGTAATATTAAAATTTAGTGAATGACTATTTTTTATGAATTACGAGTAAAAGACATGAAAAAATATTTTTTTATGATTTCTATATTAACAGCCGATTTTTAGCGAGAGAAATAAAACTTAAATCTCTTGTTCGAAAACCTTTTTGAAAAGTGTCACTCACCAAATTTTGTCAAAAAATGTCTTTTATACTCCTCTATACTCAGGAATTTTTTAGATTTTTTTAAGTGGTGGAACAATACGAAAAAAATTAAAAAGCATTTTTTTTGTAATCTTGCGCTTATATTTTTTATGGTAAAAAAATGTCTAAAAATTATTTTTTCCCAAAAATACATCTTCACTAGATAAGAAACAGAAAATTGATACATACCTTACTTAAAAATAGTTAAGAGTATGAAAAATGTTTAGAGACAATAAATAAACCTTGTTTTTTCAAACTATTGGCAATTTTTTTTTCAGTTTTAGTATCATAAAAACAAAAAGTTCGATTACAAAAGATATATTGTAACACTGATATTGTTGAATAAAATTATTATAAATTATTAACATTGGCAAGTGTAATAATTTCAAACGAAATATTTTGAAGACTATTCTGAGTAATGTCAGTCTTCGTCACTGTCTTCATTCACTACAACATTAAATTTTGATCAATAAGCAGACGACTCAATATTTCAGCAGGTTTTACTATTTTTGCCAAGTATCGAGCGTGAGACAGATAATATCTGAGACAGATCATGTGAGCATTAATTCAAAAACATATCGTTGTTTGTTGACTATTAACCAAATAAGAATGACAATCCTGGAATTAGTCGATATTGTTGTAATTGTGCTAACGGTATCCGCATTATAGGATGCTGCTCACACATTGCAGCTATCATATATTATCTATCTCACGCTAGATACCTCCTTGGCAAAAGTAGTAAAACATGATGACATATTGACTCGTCTGTTTATTAATCAAAAGCTTAATTCTGTAATCAAGTCAGTGACGAGGACTAACGTTACTCAGAAGCAGTCTTCAATCTATTTTGTTTAAAATTATTACATTTACCAATGTCAATAATTTACAATAACTTTGTTCAACAATATCAATATTATAATCTTTTATGATCGGACTTCTTGTTTTTATGCTGCTAAAACTGAAAAAAGCCAATAGTATGAAAAAACAAGATTTATTTATTGCCACTTTAAACATTTTTCAAACTCTTAACTATTTTAAGTAAAGTATGTCTTAATTTTCTGTTTCTTTTCTATTGAGGATGTATTTTCTGTAAAAAAATAATTTTTACACATTTTTTTATCATACAAAATATAAGCTTAAGATTACAGAAAAAAATACTTTTTAATTTTTATCGTATTATTCCACCACTTTAAAAAAAATAAAAAGAATCCTGAGTATACAGGAGTATAAAAGGTATTTTTTGACAAAATTTGGTGAGTGACCCTTTTCAAAAAGGTTTTCGAACAAAAGATTTAAATTTTATTTCTCTCGCTAAAAATCGGCTGTTACTATAGAAACCATAAAAGAAAATATTTTTTCATGCCTTTTACTCGTAAGAATTTATAAAATAATCGCCATTCACAAATTTTCAATTTTAAGATAAAAAATAATATGAAATCGAAAATAAAGTTTTTTTCTGAAAAACTTGGAAACTGTTTGAGATAGAGAGCTGAAAATTTGACTGAATAATTTTTATTTGGCACCCAAATGATCCCCCAAGTCCCAATAAAAATGCTGCGGGGGCAGATTTCCCATATATATTCGGCTATACCCTTTCATAGAATATACCTACCAATAAATAGGTCCAAAATGTTAACAAACTGATCACTAAATTTAACTGGTATTTAAAAAAATGCTATTCTCTTTATTTTTACGAAGTTGACATCTACTTCCTATTTCCGATAAAGGTAACCTGAAGTGCTCTTAACTTGAAAATATTGTATAAACTCAGCCTTAAAATACAATCTGCAATTCTGCAACAGTTTCCGATTAAAACTCGTCTTGACCTGTATATGCTAATCATTAAAATAATTTAAATTATTAGTAGACATTAGCAGGTACCTACCTACATAATGAAAATATACAACTAATACATTTCCATCATTTTTTCAGCGAATACCATTCAGCCATGGATGCCGCAAGCAGAGGAGCAATCGACGCCATGACTTTAGTATTAGGTATAATAGCCAGCCTCATGGCAGTATTAAGTGTTCTGGCTATGGTGAACGGTGTGCTTGCCTTTCTGGGAACCCTAGTTGGTAAGAGGTATTCCCAGTATAACACGAACTTCATTTTCACAATATTCTTTAAGGGTTCACAGGGGATAGCGAATGGAGCGTACAATTAATTTTAGGTAAAGTGTTGATCCCGGTCAGTTGGATCATCGGAATTCCTTGGGATGAGTGTGAGCAAGTAGGAAGGTTGATCGGGATCAAGACCATGGTGAACGAGTTCGTTGCTTTTCAGCAGATGCAGAATATGACCTTAACGGTAAGATTAGTACAAACACTAATTATATAATATCCGACCGAACTTTCGCCAAAAAACGGGTCTCGGCTGCCATCAAGCCGAAACTACGACCTAAACCGATACAGAATTCGAGTAACTTCATCCTGTAATTGGATATGCTCGGACATTCATTGAGCTGTGAACGATGAATAAGTTAATTGTTTTAAAATGCATGTCTATGCTGTGCTGTCTGCACCGCAACCAACTACAGATAGATCTAATTCGCTATCATTATAGCTCATCAGTGCAGTTTAGGTCTAGTGCAGACAGCACGGCATAGAACTGGTTTTTCCTATATACCAAAGGCTTAGTATGATGTAAGTAAGAATTTAGATGACAATGCCATCTGTCAGCATTACACTGACATGATGACAAAGCCACCTAGCTGCCATTAAGTGACCTGTAGCTTGACAAATTGGCATGCACCTGCATACTTCAATTTGACAGCAGGCCCCCACGGCAGTTTATGCAAGCGGGCAGGAACCGGCATACATTTGTTTGTTTTGTTAGTGTCAAGGCGCTGCGAACTTTGCGTATTTTGTTAAATTATACCAGTGTTTACATTATTGTTATTCAAAAGAGGTAATTTTTTTTCACTATTGATGTGATTTAGTTCATGATTGTTTATGGATAACAAAATCTTATTTGTTTAATATAACAATAATACGTTGGTTTTCGTACGTTATATAGGTAGGTACTAAGTGTATAGATTAGGTATTATCTGTCTATTCATTTTTCTGCCCACGAAAATATGACTATTGACTTTATATGGAAGTTTCGGTTTCGGTTACGGCCGCAAAATGTAGTTTCGGTCGGATTCTTAATTAGTAATTAATGAGGAGATATCTCAATAACTTAGTGAATTATTATAGTGGTAAAAAGAGACTGAAGTATATATTTCGTCGCGTTGTGTTTATCATATTGCACAGCTAAAACTTAATTACTTAAATTAATTTTACAAATTTGCCAATTGAACTAGAAAATTCACTACGGTAAGTGTTAAAAGGAAAGATAATTAAAAAAGATTTATTGCAAAGAACATCAGTTTTAATTCAATTACTTTATGATAATTTTAAAGCACTTTGAGCAAATTTTGACCACTACGAAAGTTGGTACTAAATCGTTTTTTGTGGAGAAGTCTTTTACATTATGATGAAAAATTGTTTATAAACTAAATTTATTTAGCTAACCATTTTCCTACATTCATTGCATCTTTGTAAGAAAACTATTGAAACAAATAATTGAGTTTCAGAAGTAGATATACAAGATGATAAGTGACAAAAACTTTTGTGTTTTAAGTATAAGTTCTTTTATAATAATTGTTTGTGTATTCTTGGCATCTGCTAATGCGTGACTACCTATTGAAACTATTTGTTTCAGATAAATACTGATACTGACTTGGGTTACATAACAGTTTCATATTTAAATAAATAATCGAAATATACAGTGTGAGACAAAAAGGAAGAACGTTCTTGAAATATTTATAAATAGCAAAACTAGTTTTACAAATTCACCCACAGACATTAACAAAAGTAATATCTTGTTGTTGGGATTAGCGTTTAATATGTTAAAGCTGTTTTTTTCGCACAAGTTAACAAGTAAGTAACTGAAATCTTGTTCTTTTTGGTTCAGCCACGTAGGTTTTGAAAATTTTAATGCACAATACAAGGATTCTATTATATAATGAGCTAAATTTGTTTTAAACGTTTATTTTTATTCAATATATTTATGAGTGAGAGAAGATATAAAGTAATATACAATTAATGTAGGTATATGATAACATATCCCTTGTCTTCAACCTGTTCACACAGGTTTTTCTCTTCAGAGTTCTAAAGAATGTCCAAAACGTTCAACACAACGACGGTACGAAACTACTGAAAGCTACTTGTTTACATGTCACCATGTTCCCTCCTTTTCTTTACAGAATTGGGGTGCTAACTACTCCCTTTTTCTCATTATCAGCTCAAGTTCATTTTTTGTAAAAATGATTATGAGGAACTAATCATGCGTGAAAAACCTTTTATATTAATGTTTTGTTCCCCTTTGGGAGTACAGGTAATTGTGATAGAATGACTACTGTGTTTTTATTGAGACTGGCCCAAATCGATTGAGGGACAACATATGATTCAATTGGCTGTAATTTTACTTGTTTTCAGAAATATTTCAATTTAAAAATTTTAACGAATTGAATTTTTAATAACTGTTTGCGTAATACTCAATACAGTTTCCCATTTTGAAAGACATATCTAATGTATATTACAAGAAATATATGTTTTACCTTTTTCGATTATAGATGGCATTTGGCCTATCATCTTATTACTTCTGATTACTGTATCTGTATTTCAATGTTAAGAATGTAATGAAATGCTATTTCATGATTCTAGAACGCAAATGCATTGTAGTGTATACAGAAATATTATTATTATTGTTAGTGATGCAATTCCTGTTCTTAGCAAATGGAACTAGTGTCCCATGGAAATAAAGTTAAATAATCAGTCTAAATTTAAACTTGTGGCCATGAACTTAATAGCAAACTTGTTTTTCTCCAAATTCTGCATACACTAGTGTGTGTGTAATGAAATAGCTGCTTTTTTTAAACTGAATGTTCATATATCTGTACCTATTCTCACTAAAACGTAAAATCAACGGATTCAAAAGTAAGTTTGTGAGAAAACTAGAACTTTATGTTTATTGTTGAATTGTTTTTGATATTGCAGTTGACACGATGTGGTTTCCACAATACGACTGTACGATTTTTTGTTCAGAGACGTGTAGGTCTCTACTTTTAGAAGTTGTGGCTTGATATTTTCCTAAGTACATTTTTAAACATGCTTTAATTTGCTCAAATAATAGTGTCAGTTCCAAACCTGTTTAAATATGATGGAGAGCTCTCTAAATTTAACTTAAAGATAAAAAGAGGTAAAACCAACGACAATACAGAAACATGATGCTTGCAAATTTTAAAACTTGTTTATATAATTTGAAAAGGTGAACTGTAATTACTAACAATGGAAAAATCAATACATTATTCTATTTGAAAGCAAAATCAGGTTTAAGCTCCAAGAAAGTTTCAGGTTTATATTTTCTTTAGAGTACGTCCATTTTTCGCAACTATTACAGTTCTGTTTTTTTTTAATCGCTTGTAACAATACTGGTACAAATTACAATAAAAACGTTTAAAGTATTAAATCTAACCCAATAAAAAATTTGATAATTAGACACTTTCGCGGTATTTTTAGGCTTATGTCAATTTTTTTAAGAAACACTTCTAGACGCAGTTATTAATGGCTGCCCAAGTTAGTTTAACAGGCACAAAAGCTTTTAATTCATTTGTTTGATCAATCGTAGTATGTAATTTGGTATCAATTAGAGGGAGTTGACCTAAAATACACGTATGAACTTTATGTTGCAGAACAGAACGAAGGTATTGACTACCTACGCAATATGCGGCTTCGCCAATCCGGGATCCATATCCATAATGGTTTCCGCCATGTATACATTGATGCCAAACAAACGTGGAGCTATCAACAAAGTGGTATTCAGATCTTTTCTTGTTGGAGTCGTCGTATGTCTAATGACGGCATGCTTCGCTGGATTACTAATTTCATCAGAGGATATCAACATCTAAACTACATATTTATTTATTTATTAAAGACAAAAAGAACGCATTGTATCTTTTGTTCAACCACATAACCCTCTTCTTGCTGAATGTGTCTGTGACGTCTCGTTGGTCGAAAGGAAAGATATACGAATAGCGTAGATGGATAACACAAAAAATATGATGATATACGAAAATAACACTAAAATGTTATAAAGCAACGCTGTCAGACTCAGACCCAAGAGGCGCTAACAGACAGAACCTGCACCCTGCACTTAAATAATTCTGCTGAGTACAAAAACTTTCCAAAATTGTACTCTGATTTCTAAGAAAGCGAAAAATTATGATAGAAAAATATAGAGCAATCGCCCTTTGGTTTCAAAATTGGGCGTTTTATTTGTAACTAATATTTTACCTGTGGTTATGCCTAATAATTAGGGCTGCCATCTCCAAAACCTGCCCCCCCCAGGACCGGAAGCGGATTTTGGAGCTTTTACCGCGGACATTTCAATACTTCTTTCATTCGCTTACATTTTGATTTAAAATATATTTTGCTCCGTACTTGATAGAAGAATACTTTAATTTTAAACCTCTTTTGTTGCATGAAATAGTATGTTTAGTCGTTCTTGTGACGACAAGTGAGTAATTTTGCTTTATTTTTTAACCTTTTCAGGCATTAAATAAAAAATGAACAAACCCAATATTAGTTACTCAGTTAATAAAATTAAATGAAATCTTGTTTAACTTTTTATTTTTTCCATACAATTAACAATATTTACCCGGAATACAATTTAAACCCCGCCTGGACGCTGCCCGGACGTCTTCCAAACTAGGACAAATCCGGACGGATGGCAGCCCTACTAATAATGTTTCAGCCTATGCCAAATGCGTAAGGCTGGGTTGTATACTTAGTTTGCGCCCACTTCCTATCAAGGTCACTCTTACCCCGCATGGTGATGTCATTCTTTCCATTTGCAGTACCTTGAAGTTAAGACCCTGGAACATTTCTATTTCGTACGAGTCAATTCGTAATAGAGAACCTAACTTAAGAATTAAGTATGTAAATTTTATTCCCAAATTATTTCTTTAACTGGCTTCTGCACCCAAACTCACTTCTACTTCAAAGCTTTATATATTTCATCAAAATTAATTATTTCTACAATAACCTTTGGGTTAAGTACAGAAAATATTTCTGACACTGTTCCCTAGTAACTTTACCGCTTACCGATGAGACAGAAGTTTTTTGGGACTATAGAGGTAGGGTCCTTTTAGCTGTCGATAATAATAATAGTAAAAATAATAATAATAATAATATTTATGACATGTTGTTTTCCGGGCTGGTTCCCACGTTGGTTAGTAGAACTTGACGTTTCGACACTCATGTCGGTGTCTTCTTCAGAAGTAGCTCTGAAACTCTACTTCTGAGGAAGACATCGACATGATTGTCGAAACATCAAGTTTTACTAACCAACGTGGGAACCAGCCCGGAAAACAACATGTCATCGACGGAAGCCTTCAAACCAAAATAATATTTATTGCTCAACAGATTTCTCCAATTACGACAGGACAATTAACAAACAAAAAATATTATGCAATGCGAAGCCTATATAGTAATTAAATGAAATTATGAATATTAGAAACTATACAATTGAGAATATGGAAAAAATTAAAATACACAAGTACGCAAAATCATTCAACATATTAAACAGCATTAGAAAATCCATTTCTATCGCAGGTAATAATCTGCTTCAACCCATCGACATAAATGTCCCAAAGTTGGCTCACAGTATTGCAACGTAAGAGAGTTTAAGGTTTAAGCCAGCGTTCGTGCGATACGCATTCAAATTAAAGTCGACTGCGACCCTTGAATTAAGACTGG
Source organism: Rhyzopertha dominica (assembly GCA_025024175.1). Classification (NCBI taxonomy): domain Eukaryota; kingdom Metazoa; phylum Arthropoda; class Insecta; order Coleoptera; family Bostrichidae; genus Rhyzopertha; species Rhyzopertha dominica. The sequence goes on along the minus strand of QCXZ01000045.1, from coordinate 4,349,306 downwards.
GGACATGAAAATCTATTAAAGAAAGTAGCTCTTCACAACAAACTTTACCATGTATTATTTTAAATAAGCTGACAGAAAATAGTAATTTTTGTATTAAGTGCGCGAAATGAGTGTTTTTTTAATGGCGCCTGAGAATGTTATTTTAGTCGAGACCGCCAGGTCGAGACCTAAAAGACATTCGAAGGCGCCATTAAAACATGAATTTCGCCACGAAATACAAACATCGTTTTTTCTACAGCCTCCAGATGAAGAAAAAAGTAACAGAAATTAGTTGGAACAAAATGGTCTGATAAATCGAGTTGCTTGCATGGTTACGATGATAAATAAAAGTGATAGTTGCGAAAAATTTGTCACAATAGGTGCACAGTTAAAAAATATTATTTTTTCACTGTGAGACCGTGAAAAAATAATATTTTTTMACAGTGAAAAAACGTCAAACTTCGCGCATAGGTAACCATGCATAAATGTCACGATTTTTTGACGGCTGTAGAAAAAAACAATTTTTTCAATTTAGAGACCTATTGTTAATAGGTTATGGGGAAGGAAGTGAAATTTTGGGGAGTAATTACCCTTTTTTGCTATTTTTTATTTTTTTTTATGTGATTAGTAGCTTAATTGCAAGTGTTCGTTCCTGGAAATTTTCCGTGCAGCAAACGGTTTAGAAGATATTAGCAAAAAACCGTCACTTTTCCTAAATATTTGCGAAAATACAAAAATAGAAAATACCATCAGCTAGGAACTAAAATTTCTCACAAAACTGGTTTAAACATTTTAAAATACTTCCAAAAAACTAAATTTTGGACCTCTCTGCACATTTTTTTTAAATTATGATATATATAGAAAATCAAATTTCTGATCGAAAAGCACCCTTGCAATTTTTTGTTAAGTTAATAATTTTGTAGCTATTTATAAACCGCTTTTAAAAATTTATAGATGTTTGCTAATATCACGATGTATGTATAGAGAGCAAAAATGCTCAAAACCTCATTATTGATCGTATAATATAAGAAATAAAAGCGTAAATGTCATTTTGACAATTTGATGTGAAAGTATTGATTCAATTTGCAGCGGCTTTTTAATGGTTACTATATGATCTAAAATTGCCTTTGAATAAACGAGTCGTCTCTGTTTCTCTGTAAGTATAAGTAATAATACGCTATGGGTGACCATTCTTGACCGATTTCGATGACTTGTAATTGGTTCGTAACTATCAGAATAGAACCCTGTTAATTTTTACAATGATTTCATATTTATAACAGTTTTGTTTAACATACGTCTTTTTAGCTGTTTACTTTGGGTATTTTTTTTTACAAATACCTATACTAAATACTGCACATAATGGCATTTAAAGTCTGTGAGTTTTAAAGCTTATATGAGGTAAGTAACAGCCAATAGTTCAAACCTCTTTCCATAATGTTCAATAAACCATGAGGACCTCGATAATGGATACCATCTGATTTTTTATTGATTTTCAAAATGGGGAAATTATTTATGTCGTACACAGGGTACGGGTAGGGGCCCAGTATTAGATGCCGCCCTGGGCCTCCGAGGATGTTAGTCCGCCACTGCTCTGTGAGTAGGGATGAAACGATACCACCTAGGTATCGAAACGATTACTCGATACAGTATTGGTGGTCATAGAATATTTTTAGAAGCAAAGAACAGCAGTAAGTAATATGACTCCAACTAGATTTGTGTATTAAAAAATAAGAATACGGTTATTCAAATTATTTAAATATAATAAGTTTTGGTCTCCATAGGAATAAGACTTCGTTTGTCACATATATAACATTCGTAGATTTTTGTCCAAAGTATATTTACTCTTTATGGGGATTTTATAGCCCTGTCAATCATTCTCTGACCTCCGTTCAGACAAGTGATATCTCATTTAATTTTACTTCCACACCCAATGGATGGGAAGTATTGTATGGCGAAATAAATTTTTAAAAATTTTTATTTACTCATTCACTTTAAAATGGTCGAGAACGCAAAAAAAAAACAAAATTTGAGCAAAAAAATTTCTTGTCTGTGTGTCTGTCGTTTTGTTTATGGACACGATAACTTTCGAAAGACTTAATATATGAACTACCCAAAGCGACCTATTGTTTGTGGGGTAAGTAGGGCATCGGGAAGGGGGCGAAATTGGAGGGTAACTACCCTTTTTGCAAATTTTTATTTCTTTATGTTTTTTCGTTTTAGTATGTGATTAGTAGTATAACTGCGAGTATTATTCGCTCGTATAAATATTCGGTGTAGCAGACTGTTTAGAAGATATTAGCAAAAAAGCGTCACTTAAAGAAAACTGTTTTTTTCTAAATACCTCCGAATATATTTAATATATTCAAAAAATGAAAATACCATCAGATATAAAATAAAATTTCTCACAAAAAGTGTCTTAGAAAATTTATCCAAAATTTTGACATTTTCGAAATATTTTCATTTTGGACCCTGCTCGTACGATTTTTTTAAATTTTGATATATAGAAAATCAAATTTCTGATCAGAAAACACTCTTGTAATTTTTTGTTAAGTTCATAATTCTCCAATTATTTTGAAAAAAAAACAATTTTAAGATTTATATATTTTTACTATCACGAGGACTGTTTGTCTTAGTAAAAATGTGTAGAGAAAAAAATGCTCGAAACCTGATTTACTAAGCGTATAGTATGCACTCAACAGTTAGCGTTAAAAAAGAAGGAATTTTAAGCGGCGTTAGAGGTTATATAGTTTAGACTGTGACCAAAATGGAAAATACAGAATATTTATTTTATTTATAAGGAAACGAGCATATATTTTAAATATAAAATTTTGCCCTTACCATAAGCAAATGGATAGGGCGGGGAAAAAGAGCAAGTGCGCTCAAAAAACCCMAACGCAAGACATACCGAGAGAATCTCGCAGGATTGTACCCACAACCGGTTCACCTGCGAAATTTCAAACGGTCGCCCACAACCTAAAGGTCAGGTCAACTGACATACCACAAAGGAACCATGACCGCGCCCACCCAACCACGTGGTGGATGGGCAGCCCCAGCCTGTGTCTTAGCGCGTTGAATTGCGCAAACTGGTACGCTTACTTGTGGCTGTGGCCGAAGCAAAGTTTGCAAGTTATGACGGGATCTAAAAATAACCTTAAGTAACAGGCTTTTGGGAGAAGAAGGGCGCGCGAGCCATCTGTTATCGTAACTGCGTGGTAACGATCAGGGCATCCTTAGATGTAGTGTTTCTTTTCAGTTCTTCGCCACATCTTAACCCACTTTCCTGAAAGTTTCTACCGTGCGTTCTGCTGCTGTTCTGCAATCGTCATAGTGTAGGATCGTTGTCCATGTATTATAAATTATAATTCTGATTATTAATTGTACCTTGAATTATAGAGCCGTCGATTATTTTCAAAATTGGGTGATTACATTTTTCTAGTAACAAAGAAATGCACATATTTTTTAACGCGGTTTCTTAAACTACAGTGAATAGATATTAATTGACCCGTCTTTTTTTTCCATTCAGCCTACTTACATGTTTAAGAAATTGTCGAAATTCGTATGTATACAGTCCTCTTCGTTTGTATCTTTTGTGATCTCTATAGTGAAAAAAATAAAGCGGGACACCTTGTATAGAGCACTATTTTTGCTAGTAGGTAATGTTCCACTAGTAATGTTTCGTAACCTTTCATTGGTAATGTTTTATGAAACGTTACTGAGGTGGGACATTTGTGGTACATAAACATTTTGAAATCGTTAATGGCACAAAAACAGTAATGTTTCACATTGTGTTTGGAATATTTCTGAAATATATAATGTGTACCCTACGTTTGGTTTACTGCGGTTTGAAAAAAAATTTACACCTTGATATACCAATGTGGTAGAAAAGTTAATTAAGTATCTAAAGCCATGTGCATACAAATACACATACAAGTATGAATGTATTTACGGCGAGAATACGCACACACATATTTGTTATGGTATGCTCTTATGTGAACGTGAGTTTTTCTGTAAAATTAAAATAGCAAACGTTACCTCGACCTAACTTACTAGATAGCTATTAAGACATCTGACATACATCATGAAGGTACCATCAATAATGAACGAGTTCTATGTTCGCTTTTAAGTCTCCCTTTCAATTTTTTACCTTGACCCTCAAGTCATTCCTTCGATGAATTACAATACTGTCAACGACTGTTCAATATACCATTAGAGGTCGTAAACGTGAATAATTGCGCACTAAAGTAATGTATTTTATGTAAAATAGAGAAGAACAAATATGGGACTGCCCATTTAATGTCTAATCTATAAGTTTTCATCGAATACTACAAATCCTGTATGAACAGGTTCTGTTGAAGTAATGCTCTTATTAGCAGAGTTGAAATTACGATTAGAAGACAGTTGAAATACTGGAAATACTTAATTTTAAATATCTAATTAATCTGCTACTTTTAATAGTGATACACGCTTTTTACAGTTTTGTTTTACGCTTGTAAACTGCAACTTACATTATCATATATATTTAAAAAGCGTATAAGTTATCTGTATTATCTTAATTAATGCCGAGCGGCTGGGGGCTGTGTCTGTGCGCGAATAACGCAATTTCTGGCGGTTACAGTACGAATTAAAAGTCAAACTTTTACTGGTTTGTTGTGAAGGTGTTGCCTCACGTGAATTTCAAAGTGCAGTGTAATAAACTTTTCCATTAAGTAAAACATTTGATCAAAACTAAGTGAGGTGTTGTTGACCTGCAATTGTCGGTCATAGTATTCATCCTTTTTGCTGCCTTCTTTTTGTGGATMCCAGAGATAATGGAGCAAAAAATTGATAAAGTACTGTCTTCACTACAAGTGCTAAACCAGAAGGTTGACAGAAACAACTTCGAATTAGAAAAACTTAATAAAAGGCTGAATGAGATCGATACGCATAGCAAAGTAATTAAGGAGGACGTCGAGTGCTTAAGAAATAAAATAGAAGCGCTTGAAAACCAAACTAGGCGCAACAATTTAATCTTCTATGGCATTCCCGAAGACCAGAATGAGAGTTATGAAATGTGTGAAAATAAACTGATTTCACTAGTGAAGGATAAACTCAACATTACGTTAACCGGCATGAGTATAGAACGCGCACACAGGTTGGGCAAGCAAGTGAATACCCTTAAGCCTAGACCAGTCATTGCGAAATTTTCCCATTTTAAAACAAAGCAAGAAATTCTTAAAAACGCTGTACAGTTAAAGGGATCTGAGTACAGTATATCTGAAGATTTTTCCAAGGACGTGGTGGCGCAGAGAAAGTTCTTGTACCCGCTAGTTGGTATTGCTAAGAAAATGGGTCATAACTCGTATCTGTCGTTCAATTACTTAATGGTCAACGGGAGGAAATTTTCTAAAGCAGATATTGGAGTCATGCAGGAAGAGGAGAACTGTAGTAGGGAAGAAATAATAAGCAGGATTGCAAGAGAGGGCAGCGGGGGTCTTTCGGGAGGGCCGGCTTCAATAATGGATCAGGGATGGTCAACCACGGGCGGCCGCCAGAGGAAGCTGCGGAGCCAGAAATAGCGAAGAGCGAAACCTGAAACTGACGAACTAATTATAATGCACCAAAATGTTCAGTCTATAAAAAATAAAATTCATGAACTTGAAGTTACCTTGTCAAATCTATCTTTGAAACTTGAATCTGATGTCAATATTATTTGTGTATGTGAACATTGGCTAGGATCACATGAAGTTATTGCATTGAATAACTACTATGTAGCTGCTCGTTATAATCGTGTGGTCCTGGCTCACGGTGGAGTATTAATATTTGTTCATAAAGAATTAAATTTTTCGATGCTGAATGTGGCGGTGGAACCAGTAAAAAAGCATTTTGAATTTGTTGCGATCAGTAGTGAGAATCTTATAGTTGTGACTCTTTACCGTACCCCTGATGGCGATCATGATATTTTCATTGAACTCATGCACACTTTATTAACTATGATAACTAAAAAGAAAAAATATATCGTGCTTTGTGGCGACTTTAATGTAGATTTTCTCGGAAACTCCAAATTTAAAACTGAAATATTGGCACTAATGTCGACTTTCAATTTAAGATGTACCATAACTTCACCTACTAGAATAACAAGCACTTCGAGCACCTCCATCGACAATATTTTTTCAGATATTTCTCCTGATTTTGCTAGTGCCTTCGTGGAGGACCTTTTTGTGTCTGATCATGGTGCTCAGTTGTTCCGAATAACTAATTTTCCTTTATTAACAGGTAACAGTCCGATTATAACTCACTATACGAGAAAATATACCAATAGAAACATGAAAAGGTTTCTGGAGCTGCTGGGCGCCACTGATTGGAGAGATTTATTTGATAGTCATGATGTTGATGGGGTGGTTGATGTCTTCTACAAGAAAATATTGGCCGCCTTTGATGGGGCTTTCCCATTAAGACACCAATATGCGACGAAAGAGAAAAAGGGGTGGATCACGGAGGGTGTAAGGAAGTCTTGCAGGACAAAGCGGGAATTACTAATGTTAAAACGGATGAGCAATGACGTTACCTTGCGGGAGTACGTTAAAAAGTATTGGAGAAAAGCGATAACAGAGTAAAAACAGCGTGGAACATCGTTACACAAGAAACTGGAAAAAATACAAAAAGGAATAACACTAACATTATTATTAATCATGATAACGAGGTCATATCTGACTCTTATCGGGTGTCTGAACTTTTTAATTCGTTTTTTTGCAATATTGCTAATCACTTAACTGACAACTTGCCTGTTTCCGGGAACCCACACATCTATTTGAAAAATGTTTCTAGGAGCTTCTGTTCATCTTTTTTTGTACACCCCACTACTGGGTCTGAGATCGCCCAAGTCGTTCGCGAAATGAAAAATAAAACATCTTGTGGGTGGGATGAAATTCCAATAACCGAAATTAAGCATTCTATCGATTGAATTAAAGAACCACTTGCTCACATATTCAATACTTCGTTTTTGTATGGCATCTTCCCTAGTAAATTTAAACTTGCCTTGGTAAAACCGCTCTATAAGAAAGGGGATAAAACCTTGCTTGCTAATTACAGGCCTATTTCATTACTACCAACGTTTTCCAAAATCTTAGAGAAAATAATGTGCAATAGACTAACTAAATATATTATTACAAATAAAATCATAAATTGTGATCAGCACGGTTTTCAGAGGGATAAGAACACTGTTTCGGCGATCTCGGATTTTTTGGACTCTGTCGTTAGTCCTCTTGATAACGGTGAGGGGGTTCTTGGTATCTTTTGTGACCTGTCCAAAGCCTTTGATTGTGTTGATCACCACTATTTGCTGACTAAGTTGGAAATTTATGGAATTAGGGGAGTAGCACACAGCTGGTTTGCCTCATATCTAGACAAACGTAAACAGATGGTGGAAGTGTGGGGCAGGGGTTACTCATCTTCAACTGAGAAGTTCTGTTCGAGCGTACAAGTGGTGCAGCGTGGGGTTCCCCAAGGCAGTATTCTGGGCCCAATTTTATTTCTGTTGTATACAAACGACATCGTTAGCAGCATTAATCACTGCAAATTTACCCTTTTTGCGGATGACACCAGCATCATTATCAAATCTTCGGATAAAGAAAAGCTCCTTTGCAAGGCATCAGAGGTTTTGTCAGATATTCAACGTTGGTTCTTTGCAAATAAGTTGGTCTTAAATTGTGAAAAAACAAACAGCCTATTATTCCTTGCACCCCGTGGGACCGCGGAAACGTTAACTGTTAGCACGTCGTACGGCGATATCCTGTCCGTGGAGGAGGTTGGGTTCCTTGGATTGAACATCGACTGCCATCTGCAATGGTCATCACATATAGAAAATTGAATAGTAAGTTGTCGTCTGCCGTGTATGTGCTATACGTTTTACGAGATTTGGTTGACATGAAAACTTTGACCACAGTTTATTTTGCATATTTTCAGAGCCTCTTGCAATATGGCATTGAATTTTGGGGTAACAGTGGAGATATTTCTACAATATTTAAAACGCAAAAAAAAGCTGTGCGGGCTATGTTCCGATTGAAGCAAACAGATACCTGCAGGCAAGCCTATAAAAGTCTCAATATCTTCACCGTTACTGACATGTATATTTACAGAGTGAGTCAAATTGTCTTTTCAATGAAATCAGTTTTACCTGTTCACATGGATTTTCATGATTACGCCACCAGGTACAATACGGAATTTCGGTTGCCTAAATTTAACAGGTCGTCATCACAAAATTATTATCAATATATGGGAATTAAAATATTCAATAATCTGCCAGACACCATTAAAACCAATGTACCAACTAAGTTAATATTTAAAAGAAACTTAAAACGTTGGTTGTCTGGAAAAACATTTTATGACTTGAACGAATTTTTTGAATTAACTAAGTAGTTATAAAAAATATTTTTTCTCTTCTCATTTTTACCACCTTTATTCTCGTTCTTGTTTCTCATGATTGCTTCTACTGATTTTTATTTGCTGCGTCAGTATGCACACGTTTGGTATACTGTTTCAGTATTCCGCTTTTTTTTTGTTTTTTTGTTTTTTGTACTCTGTGCTGTGTTTCCGCTGTGCGCGCGCGCGCCTGTGCGGCTTTCGGCTGTTAGGATTGCACCTTAATTTTGATTTGAATTAATCCCATACGCCCACACTGGGCAAGGACCACAGTCATTGTTATTAAGTACTACATTACTGTACGGTACATATGACTGTAAGGTATTTTGTGGGTATAATAATAAATAATAAAATAATAAAATACTTCCACATCCAACGGATGGGAAGTATTGTATCGCGAAATAAATTTTCAAAAATTTTTATTTGCTCATTCACTTTAAAATGGTCGAAAACGCAAAAAAAATGAGTTAAAAAAATTTATTCTCTGTGTGTCTGTGTGTCTGTGATATTGTTTGTGGACACGATAACTTTCGAAAGGCTTAATATATGAACTTGAATTTTGGTACACGTATAAATCTCAACTACCCAAAGCGACCTATTGTTTGTGGGGTAAGTAGGGTATCGGGAAGGGGGCAAAATTGGGGGGTAACTACCCTTTTTGCAAATTTTTATTTTTTTATATTTTTTTTCGCTTTAGTATGCGATTAGTAGTATAACTGCGAGTATTATTAGTTCTTATAAATTTTCGGTACAGCAAACTGTTTAGACGACATTAACAATAAGCGTCACTTAAAGAAAACGGTTTTTCTTAAATATCTCCGAATATATTTAATATATTCAAAATATGAAAATGCCTTCAGGTAGGAAATAAAATTTCTCACAAAAAGTGTTTTAGAAAATTTATCCAAAATTTTAACATTTTCGGAATATTTTTTTAAAATTTTGGTATTATATAGAAAATCAAATTTCTGATTGGAAAGCGCTCTTGTAATTTTTTTGTTAAGTTAATAATTTTCGAGTTATTTGGAAAAACCGATTTTAAAACTGTATATATTTTTGCTAATATCACGAGGACTGTTTGTCTTAGAAAAAATGTGTAGAGAGAAAAAATGCTCAAAACCTAATTACTAATCGTATAGTATAAGAAATAAAAACGTAATTTCATTTTGACAATTGGATGTGGAAGTATTGATTCAATTTGCAGCGTTTTTTTTTATCTGTAATGTAATTAATCCCGTTTATTTAGCCTTTGGATTGAAAGTCGGTTAAATGGAAAAAAGTAGTGCGAATTTATGTGCTCAAGGACAATTGATCGAGGAAATAAATAATTATTTATATTTACTATTTATATTTTATTGAAAAAATTCAAATCGCCCAAATTAAAAATCTGCTATAATTATTAACTATTAACTCCGATTTTTAAATAATGTCATTTTTGAGAAAATATTTCAAATTTGTTTTTTTCTTATGTCACGTTGGATTTTTACATATTAATTTGTAATATTACTTGTCATGTTAATTTAAATATTACGTTGTTTATCTTACAAAACAAGTTTTGGTAGTAAGTTATGTTTGTCGTTTTTTATACTGTAATGCAATTTTCAGTTTTTATATTAAAGCAGTGACATTGTGTTTTTTTATTTGATAAATATATATCTATATATAGATATTAGCATCGATGATATTTTAAATAGATATAAAATAGATGTAAAATACACCGGTATGGGATTATTCGATCTTTAATAAAACTACAAATGTAAAGCTTGCAAAAAATTCAAGCAACTTTTAAATCAAAAAATCTGGAACTAAGGTGTTTTTGTTGTTATAAATTGTCATGAAATTATTTAAACGTTAAATGTCGCATTTAACTTGATTTTGGCAATATAATTCTACAAATACTTCCTATCATTTGATGTAGCATCGCTAATAGTTTGAGTTGAGTTGAGTTATTAAAAAAATTTCAATCTGAACTAAATTAGTGAAGCATCGTTGCTAAAAAAAATGACTAAAATATCGATATTTTGCAAAGTCGATACTTTTTCTTCCCAGTATTGATACCGAACTATACCATGTCAAAAATATTGAACGGAATATCGGGATTTCGATACTAATGCATCTATTTTAATAGGTTTACCGTAGGCTTAATATACTATTCTCCTGTTTTTATTTATTTACAACTTACAAATGTATAAAAATCCTATCAAAACTAATGGATTACTTCAAATCCTTTTTTCTCTATTAACCGATATCACCAAAACTTGGATATAAGAATTTAGGATGGCAATGCCATCTGTCAGCATTACACTGACATGATGACAAAGCCACCTACCTGCCTTAACGGGTACTACTTCTTAAAGGAAGTGACCTGTAGCCTAAATTGGCAAGCAACTGCATACTTCAATTTGACAGCAGGCCCCTATGGCACTTTTTGCTAGCGGGCAAGAACCAACATGCACTAAAATGCATGTCTATGCTGTGCTGTCTACACCTCAACCAACTGCAGATAGATCTATTTCGCTGTTATTACAGTTGGTTGAGGTGCAGRTAGCACAGCATAGACATGCATTTTAAAACTTGAATATATTTTTGTTTTGTTGTTTATTATTTTCCATCCCATTCTATTGGCAACACTGAACGCGAAACTACCGGAATTTTCCGGTTTCTTTCTTCATCATTTGGATAAATACAAGTTTTAACGACATAATTGATTAGGTGCATTATAAATTTCAAAATATACGGACAACAAAAGTGCAACATAGATACGAGGCTTAAGCTGTCGGTACCTACTGCTTTTGACTTAATGCCAGATAAGGTGTTTATGACATCCTCCTCACTAGCCATCGTGAAGCAAAAATAACCAATGCCATCGCGCACTGCCTGTGATAAGTTGTTAATTATAGTATTACACGGTAGTAGATAGAGGTATACGCACGACCGTATGGTAACTGTATGCAATTGCGGCCCAGATTCCAAGTCAGTGTGGAAGAGAGAGGTCTAGTAAGACACACAATATAAAATATATATAAATATAAAAAAGCGCTCGCCAGTGGCATGCATAACCATGCATGCGATGTGGTATTTGTGTGAAGTTTTTTGAAATAACAAACATTTGAAAGTATTGCGTGGTGCCGAACTGTAAGAGTAATTCTTCCGATAGAGCTTATATGCAAAAAAATTTTTAAATCGTTGAAATGCTCCACATGCAGGGATAATCTTTATCGAACAAATGTCTCTGATACAGCTGGTCCTTCATCTACATTTACTATTTTAAAATCCAGAAGACGATCCAAATCAGATCATTTCACATTTTAAAAAAATATTTTAACCAAACATATTTACAGTGTTGTTTTTGACAATGTAGTGGATGAATTGTTTTCAAACACATATTCTATTTCGTTTCCTTGTAAAGAACATGAAGCAGAAATACTTTCAAAATTTTGTTTATTATTAAATTATAATGAGAATTAAATAGTACTATAAGCACAATGACAGAGATACTTATTAATCAAGTGCAAGAAAGAAGAAGGAATCTAAGTTAGTTTTTTTAGATCTCCTTGTATGTGTATTTTTAAAACATGATGACTGCAGAAGCACCACTTTTTATTTCCTGACACTCTTATTTGATATACTTCTGAAGTTCAGTGTGAAATAAGTATTACTCTCATAATATAAGAAATATATAGAATAGTCGTATTTCTGTACTTAATTTTATTTCCACATCCAACGGATGGGAAGTATTGTAGCGCGACAGAAATTTTCAAAATTTTTTATTTGCTCAATCGCTTTAAAATGCTCTAAAACGTCCAAAAACAAAATTTGAACAAAAATTTCGTGTTTGTATGTCTGTCCTTGTGTAGACGCGATAACTTTCGAAAGACAACATATGAACTTGAAAATACATACAGATATACATATAGAGTAGGGTATAGGGCCCCTTCCCTAAAATTGTGGGGTAACTACCCTTTTTGCAAACTTTTATTTTTTGCCTTTTAGTATCTGATTAGTAGTATAATTGCGAATATTATTAGTCCCTATAAATTTTCGGTGCAGCAAACTGTTTAGAAGAAAAAAACGGTCATTTAAAAAACCTGTGTTTCCCAAAAATCTCAGAAAATACTTAATATATTCTCACTTATAATACCACAAGAGCTTCAAAATTATCGGGTATTTCCCGATAGGTTCGTTGCAAACAAATGAAGGAGTCAAGTTTTTCAGGTTAAAAAATCAAGAGCGCGAAGCGCGAGTGATTTTTCCTGAAAAACTTGACGACTTTATTTGTTTGCAGGGAACCTTGAGGGAAATGCCAGATAATTTTGAAGCTCGTGTGGTATTCGGGGGATTATTTTTCCGACCCAAATGTCGGCCAATAGAATTGCACCATGAGATGAAATGAACAGTAAAGCCTTACGCTTGGCATCACGAGCTCCTCGAGCGGTTTTGAATGCAGCATCCGAAAATGGGTTGATTTTGATGTCGAAATCGTTCAAATACTTTTCTTGAAGTAATTTGGCAGTCTGATTCCACATTGTTTTTATTGTACCTTCCTTATAGTCTTCTCCATCCATTTTCTTCATATTGTAAGCGTAATCTTTCATAATGTTTGCCAATTGCGCTTCACTCGTTTCAGCACTCAATGTGTATTTCCTCTCAGTACAAAAAGTAGTAAATTGGTTCCAAACTGTTTTTTTTGCCTTCTCCGTATTAATGGGAACATTTCCTTTGACTTTTTTATCGATGGTGGACAGAGAACAAACTCCAAATCGACTCATTTTCATGCAAAATCTCCAATTTTCACAATTGAATTCAACCTGTCAGTTTGACGTGTGGTTAATTTGACTGGATCATGTTTTGTTTTTTATATATAGCAACTACCAGAGAAAATAATCAAAAAATTATCAGTATAATACCATGTAGGTTGTACCACGTGACGTCGAATGGTGCAATTCTATTGGTCGATATTTGGGTCGGAAAAATAATCATATTAAAATAGCATCCGATAAAAAATAAAATTTCTCACAAAAAATGTTTAAAAATGTTTCCAAAAATTTAATATTTTCTAAATATTTCAGAAAAAAAGAATTTTGGACCCTGTCCACACAACTTTTTTTGCCGTAAAAAAATGTCTAGAGATAAAAAATGCTCAAAACCTCATTATTGATGATATGATATATGAAATAAAAGCGTAAATTTCATTTTGACAACTTGATCAGGAAGTATTGATTCAATTTGCAGCGGATTTTCATTATCTGACGCAAATCTTTTCTAAAATTGTTGCACAAGTAACAACAGCGTGCTCTGTAAAGTAGCCTTATGCAAAGCGGGGCGATTCCCACTAAGCTCTATCTCTCTCTAAGGCGACTGGCTACGTAATCGGGCCGCTCCACACGGCATCGTGCGTATGCAATAACTCCTATAATACCAAAGACGAAGTGCTCCAATGAAAACTGATGTTGACGTCACGCTCCGTCGTCCTAGCGGTTATAACCTAACATTTCTTAACAATATGGCGAACTGCACGTCACGGTACATAGGCGGCCTTTCATGGAGCGTTATTGCCAAAATGTGACATAAATAAGGTTTCATATTCAGATGAAACCCACCACTGCCTAAAATGATTTCTACAAATCTTGATACTGTCAGTTATTTTAATATAATATTAAAATAAAACCTCAGAAATATTTTATAATCTAAAATGTTCTCTCGGAGACCATTCGGTGCATTAATTATTATTTAAAATATAGGATTGTGGTCCTTAGCGCACTTTTCGTCCGTGACATTAGGCAAATTTGTTACATATGGATCAAAAATTGACGCGTTGGTTTCTGTTGGGTAAATGAATTTGCTCGATTTTACAGATTATTCACGTTTGTTTAATGCGTGTATTATACTTTTAACAATCTTTAATAGTGTGATGACTATAGTGTTTTATATGTTGTGCCATAATGCCTCATAAGTGTTGTGTTCCCGGTTGTAAAGGAAACTACGCGAGCGCGAGCGGTACAAAAGTGCGGGTGTTTCGGTTTCCCAAAGACGAAAAATATCCCCGTAAAAATTTTGTGCCAAATAATCGAGTGTGTGAGTGCCACTTTGAAAAGGAGGATTTTATCTATAAAATTTCTCAACAGGATACAAAAACCGGTGAGATTGTTTCAGTTTCTTTAACTTTGCCACGATTAAAAGAAACAAGCGTACCAAGTAAATTTCCGAACTGTCCCAAATATTTATTGAAAAAAATGATATACCGGAAAAGCAAAGACGAAAAATTTAAAGAATTAGATGAAATTCGTTTTCAACAAGCAATTGTAGAAAGCAAACAAGAATATTTGACACATAAGACACTTACAAGTTATACAACTTTTGAGGAACTTAAACAATTATTTCGGTCTTTTAATTTGAATAAAACTTGGTTTTTTATTTTTGACGAATATGGCTTAACCATATTCAAAGTAGAAAACACGCCAGGGCCTACAATTACTTGGGCTGTTGCAAATAACCTAGAGGTAAATACATATTTATATGGTCAATTATTAACTATGGAAGTAAGTAATGTAAATAATCTTTTTTTCACCAGATTTCCATAATTAATCATCATTTAATATTTGTTTATATTCTCTACTAGCGTGTTTCGAACAGTTAAGTGCATACTCGTATATTATTTATTACCTACCTACCTCGCTATCTACGTAACTACCATTTAAATTGTTTGTTAATTTTTGTATATTCGTGTCCTTATTGTATGTTTAGTTTTATTATTATATTAATCGCTAAAACCACATTAAATCATTTAAAACATAAATAACTACACAAAACCCCTTATAACGTACGCGTTTCGTCACGCTGCAGCACTTTGTCTTTATTTCTAGGAGTTGTTGGCGTATACCGTATACCGTATACCTCTCTATCTACTACCGTGTATTATTATCAGGAGTATATGTGGATTGCGCAGAGAATACAAAAAATGATTGATATTAGATCAAGTAAATGTTCTGGAAGTTGGGTTACTTTACTTCTATTATATATGTTTAGATTTTGCAATTCACGGCATAAAGTTTTTATTGACATGCTTATTGTAATTTTGTAATTTAAATAGGCGTTTTTTCTCCCGTTTTATAACTGTAGCTCGTTAAATTGCGAAACGCTTTGTAGTAATTCCAGTGAGATACATGTTTAGTTCGTTTATACCTCTAAAGCGCTTTATTTCTTAAGTTAATCATTAGCCATGGGTTATTCTTCTTAGCTTTACATCGTATTTTTTTGCTTGGAGCATGTTTATCAAAAAGTTTCAAAAGGAGAGTAGTAAAATATTATTTAGCTTTAGGTTTACATCATGACAATATATCATATCCATGATCGGCATGGTATACAAATCATAATAAAATGTGTCCCTATCAATGTCTGGAAGATTTCTAAAGTCAATAATTCGTTCCTCTGTAAGGCAAGTTTCAAAATTTAATGTTAAATCTACCAAGTAATGGTTAGTTAGTAAGCTAGACGTATCTATAATATTGCAGCTAAGAATTAGATCTGTATTGCTACAAAGAAATAAGTCCAGAAGCGAGGAGGATGACTGCGCAACTCTTGCTGGACCATCCATAACTTGCGAAAGACCTAGAGCGTCGAGTAAATTAAAAAACTGAATATACGTTTTAGAACGTTGTAATAAATCTATGTTAAAGTCACCACAACACACAACCTCATCTGTTAGAGTAACAACTGTGCTTGAACAATTTTCAAACATATTAATAAAATCAGAAAATTACATAATGAAATATTGGGTGGGCGATAAACAACTTCAAAAGCCAGATAAACACTGCCTAATTTACACTGCTTAATTTACAGTGTGGCGAGTGTGGATGACACCATGCCATCTAGTGGCAATACGGCGTCATCCACTCGTCTCCGTGGAAAACTAATCTGAACCGCAGCTCACTATGTTATGGGCGTTCAAAAGCCGGCAGACGTTCCCCAACGACGATTTCTGCAAAGAATGCAGTTGCAAGCATAATAATTACGTCTATGCCATGTCGCCTGCGTCAAAACAATCTGTGGACAGCTGTTTCGGCTTATAAAGCCTCGTCAAAGTGTTATTGGAATTCCATAGTTTTTAGTATATGTACGTTTTTGACGTCGCTTTTTGCGATACTGAAATCAGATATTCAAAACTTAAAATGGCAGATTTAATATGGCGGACAAATTATGGTAAAAGTTATACAATATTTTTCAAACTCGGTATTTGAGAGCTTTTTAGGTTGCTGGTTACAGTCAATAAATAACAGCAAACAAGATTAAATTAGCGTTTTCAACGAAAGCGACTTCTTCCTTGTATCGTTGAGATGTATTCAATTTCATTTTTAATTACACTTCTTATAGAAACAAAAAAGTACATTTTGATCATAATCCGGGCAAGGCCTGTCCAACAGTGATGTTAAAATTATTTCACAATGTGTGATTAATCAAAATTACAATTACATATACACGCTTCGATTTAATTTTAAATTATTAATTAAACTACTCTTTGCATAGGATCAGGTAGAAAGTTGGAAAAAAAATGTAAAATATTTTTTTACTCGTAATCTCGCTCACTTCTAGTTGTTTTGATAATAAAACATTATAATTTTTATTACATAAAACAAACTCAAAAAACTTACCTACATTTAATCGAGTCAGGACTAATTATCCTAATTATTTTTATGTGCAAACTTATACAACCTTTTAACTAGTAACTAATAATCTAATTTATATTGCTTATTAATTTTATTAATGAAGATTACAAACCACCGGTATATCTTAAAAACAACAGTTTTTCAAATTCTTATTATTCTTGTTTCGCCTAGATTCAAAGTTTTAACACCAGAACTAAACATTCGCTCAACGGGAGCGGTTTTGAAAATCTTATATATTGCAGGATTCTATATGTGATGCATTTTCGCTCACAACATATAGCTCTGGAATATCCAAATAATCAAAAATTTGACCATATATCGCAAGGACTTTAGTTATTACCACTTGAAGACAAAAAGTGTTCTTGGACTTCACCCATGACGAGTTCTCTAACTGCGACATAATTTCCTTTATCTTTGTCAAAATTAATCCACTTAAGTTTATACTGTGATAAGGAACAACTTGCCTAAATGTATGGTCTGCTGAATAACTGAGTGAAATGTAAAATATGTGAAAAGCGTTTTTAATATTTGTTATAATAGAATCTCAGAGCTCGGCAAAAAATTTCAAATTTGCAATTTTTTGGTCACTACCTTTGGATTAATAAAAAAAAATAGTTGGCAAAACGTATCCCAAATATAACGGACTTTTTCCTGAAGAGTATGGATAGCTGTAGCCTATTCAACTATAAAATATTCTTGCAAAAGATCTAATTTAACCCATTCGAATTTAAGTGTTTCTTTTAAGTGAGGATAGATGAAACAGTCAAAATGTAAATTCCATCTTGCATTTTATGTTAAATAGTTTTGCTTGTAGTAACGGTATTTTCAATATCTACCTGCCTACTCGTTAGCAATCAGATTTAAACGTTTCACAGATTGAAAATATTAAAAATAGCTCTGTCGAATGTAATTGAAGGGCTTGGACGTAAAACATGGTATGTGTCAAAAATAAGAATTTGAGAAAACACAAGATGAAACTTTGAAAAAATACTGTAGCACTACGTTACACTATATTTTACTGTTGTTAGATTATACTAGCGCGCTTCTATTATATTAACGATTGGTACAATCGCTTTTGCTTAAATAATTTTTCTTTGTTTGAAAAAATTTTTTTTTTCAAAAATGACATACACTTACCATGTTTTACACTAGACTATTTGCACTTACAACTCCAACAGTGTTTGCATATACCATTGAATACAAAACAAACATTTTTTAGCTATTCAAAATTAAAGCAATATCTATATAAAATTGAATAAATTTATTAAAGACTGATATAAATAAAAAACTAAATTCTGTAAACTTGAATAACAAAGAACTAAACCAAAAATCACAAAGTATTCGAGTAAAAAAATAAAAGTTATTTCTATAAACACAGCTACAAAAATATTTTCATAGTTTACAAAAGAATATCGAAACTTCTCGTACAAGTAACAAAATCTTTGGTTAGTAAGAGGTACAAAATAAAAATCAATTTCTGGGACGAAACACAGCAGAATAAGAAATTATCAACTCAGTCTTCCTTTGGTTTAAAATTTGTATAGAAGGAATGGTATGTGGGAGGAATCCACTGTAGACAAGATAATACATGATCAAGTTTTGATTTTTCAATTTGAAGAGGCGATTTGTATTTCACCGATAAATCCTCCCTAAATGGGGCTTCGAAAGAAGTGGGTCGGCCTCGCTTTTTTAATGAAACTGGTGTTGGTTCACCACTGTACGTTTCAGAAGCATGCAGTGTCGATAAATTGTCTGCAGATAATTCCAGTCTTATTGAATTCCTAATGTTAAATGTGGCTGATGTTGGCTGCTGAAAATATTCACGCATTTTTTACACAAGTTTGAAATCTTGCTGTATCATTCTGTATACTTTAAACGGAGTTTTTTTTTCTGGGCTTCCTTTAACACCTCTTCCCAGTCCTTAGGATCGTAAACAAATTGGCAGTGTGCGCGCACGTACTTTTCCACCATGGCAAAGTCTCTGTCGGACGGTAGCATTGTATGCCCTACTATGGGAAAAATATGAATTACTCGTTTAAAACAACCCATTGCTATTAATCTTAGCCAGACAGCTTGAAGAGACCAATTTTTGTTTTGGCCTCCACAGTTATCAGATATGGCAATAAGTTTGTCAACTTTTATGTTATTATATCATTCCTGGAATAGTGACTTTCGTACTTTGGCAATTTTTCAATGAATGATCGAACTGAGTCTAACTGTTCTTCTTTATATTTTCTTTTGTGATTTTTATGACAACCCCTTTTGTCCATGAGTGGTGTACTACAACCTTTTGTTATATTCACGACTACATTTTCAATCCTGCCACGGTTGCTCTGCAAGCCATGGATGTTCAGAAACGCTTTTTTGCAAATTTTTTTTCTTTCTCCTGAAATCACCACTGAATATTCCACAGTGAAGTTTCTTCTTGAGGGAAGATCTTTTTTTGTTTTTCGTTTCACTTTTGTGCATTTGATGCAACCAAATAAATATGAATTTTGCAAGTTATGGCTTTCCATCTCCCAAAACGTTTTAAAAATATTTGATCGTTGTTCTGTAGAGGTGATTTCAAAGCATTTTTGTTTACAGTTGCAGTCAGGCCCTTGCTTTTTTTTCAGGAATCTCTCGTCCCTTACCTCTGTAAGATCTATACGCTTGACCGTGGTTTCTAAGTTTTTTATTTTTTAGTTGCGTATTCAATCCTCTCATGCGTTTCCGTCCCCGCTTTTTTGTAATAGGACTTTCCTGGATTAAAATATAGAGATCAATGAAAGAACTCCAACAGTGTAAATAATGGTATTTGTATGCAGATACCGCTATTTACCTCTCAGACACATAAAATATATTAAAATAACAGTGTAGTGTAAAAAATGATATCTACAGCAGTTGCCACTGTTTACTCCACATAACCTCAAAATAATATTAATAGCGTTTTTACCTCATTTTCTTCGCTGTCTTCGCTTGGAATATAATCCGTGTCATCGTAAGAAAAATAAGGGTCCTGATTAGAGTTATTTTCGGTATTTTCAGACTCACTAGAACTAAGAAAATGCGGTTCTAACGGTTCACATGTAGCACGAGAGGAGGCCATTTTTAACATATACCACGTTTTTCATTTTAAAAGAATCACATACCCCCTTTTACTTCACTCAGAAAGCGCCATCTATCAGCGTTTTTGTGAAAATTGAAGTGAAATCTACTTTAGCACAGTATTTACCATAGTTTACATGCTGTAACTCAATTTTGACAAAAATGTGGGTTACCATGTTTTACGTCCGAGCCCTTCAATTGGGTATTTTCACATTTTTTAGAAATCATGCCATGTGTATATTTGGAGCACCCTGGTTACGTCCTAAAAATTTCAAAATTTTTTTAGCACCAGTTTTCGAAAGAAAAACCCTTCTGAAAATCTAATATAAAAATTGACCACACAAACGCAGTGTCCCGGGATGGAGACGGTGTAACGTAGCACCCCATGTAAACAAAGAATATAGGTTATGTTACCTACGTGCCTTTGATTGTGCCGAGTGAAACGAGTTGTTTTCTTGCTTTTAACGGACTCCTCCTAACAACTGGGAGAATGTTTTAAGCATGTACAAACCAGAAGCTAACAGCAGATGGTGCTTTGTGCCAGTGTTCAAATTTCAAAAACATCCGTCAATAGTCTCAACAAAATATTCGTAAGTGTACCCGTAGACTACGAACGCAAACGGAGATGGTTTAAAGCAGCCAGAAGGGGTATGACCAAGACAAAATCTACATTTTACTATTGTGAGACTTGGAGTAACTGCATAATTTTKTGCACGAACTTTGTGTTCCGGGCATATCTTGGACTGCAGTATACATATAGGACCCTCTCGCTTCACCTGAAAATAACCTATAGCTGCATCTCCGTGTTGCTCACGACTTGCACTAGACAAAAGATGCATTTCGTTCAAAATATCAATGATCCACAATGTATTAAATTGCAGATTAAGCTGCTTTATTAATTACTTACACTGCTGCTTTAGCGCCTTTGATTTCGGCAGCATTAAAACGTGGGTCGCTCTTGACAAATTCGGTGACTATAAACATATCTACAGGCGGCAAATTGTTCGAAGTCGCTTTAACAAAGCATTCCGACGACATATTGTTGAATTCATAAAAAAAAACAAACGAGAACACTCTCAAACATAACCAATAACGCAAACGAAATACGGAAAGTAGCGGACTAGCGGACGCTATCTTGTTTACATGGGGTGATACGTCACAGCCCTAGTCAATCTGAGCGTGTCTTAAAACTGCGTTGTTGCCACGTTGCGCACTGAGAAGTTGTATGGATACAGATACACACTTAATTAATTAAGTACTCTTTTTTAATGTATAAAAGTTTATATTTTATAACTAGTGAACACACCCAATTGTGAAAATGTAATTGTAATTATAAGAAAATGAGTAATTCAATTACAAATCAATTAAAATTGTAGAGCAAGTGCTGTTTCAGTTACAATGAAAGTAATTCAATTACTTTTTGAAGCAACTGTGTTTAATTATTTAACAACACTGTTGTTTAACTAGCCGGATCCGTTGAGACGTTTTCAAGATATTTAAAAAAATGAATTCGGGGCCGAAAGGACGCAGGACCATGTTGATCATCGTTAGGCCATGAGCTATGCTATGAGTTTATGAATGTGGCAGATAACAGACGGACAAAGTGCGAAAAACATAAATGATGTGGAAAATGCGATAAAAATAAAATTAGTGTATTTCAAATAAATAGGTTTAATGTTTGCTTTTTTCTTAAATGTAACTTAATATAAATTATACAGGGTCGCTACAAAGTATGGAACCAGTAGGATATTTCAGGTTCTTTCGACCAATTTTTCTGAAATTGGGTAATTAAATGCATATTCTGGAATCTTTTCAACTCTCGTTTCCGACATATGGACGCTAGTTGCATTTTTTGAAATGGGAAGGGGATAAAAGGCACATCATTGAAAATTATATTTTTTCCTGATTTCAAAAATGTATCATACTTGTACAATGTATTGCTTCTGAGTAGAGAAAAGTGTGATAACAAACTTGGGTCTTGCAAAAAACTTATTCGTTATCGTTATCTCCACGTAAGAACAAAAACCCCAGCTGTTTCCACTTTGTTATTTGCAATCGCAATGCCTTAGTTAATATGATCGCATCGAAATTTTGATGATGATTGGTTATGGAGATAGAAGGCGAAGTTATTCGGAAGTAGTTGCACTCTACAATGCAATACATGAAGATCGTCGGTGTTAAAAATCGTAGAAAACCAGGACGTCCAAAGGTTGCTACGAGTAAGGAAAGTAGGTTTAATGTCCTTTTAGATGTGCAAGGGATTCCCAAGTGTCACTCACCATATTAGCAGAAGATTAGTTCAGAAAATTTTGAAAAAAAAGTTTCATCCATACAAAATTCACTTATTACAAGTACTGCGAAGATAATTTCGATCGTAGGACAGAATTTTGCCAAACTGCTGTGAACATGATAGATGAAGATAGAAACATTTTGAAGTGAATTATTTTTTCTGGTGAAGCGACTTTTTGCTTCAATGGTAATGTGAATAGACATAATTGTAGATAGTGATCGAACACAAATCCACATTGGATAAAATAAGTCCACACACAACACCCTCAAAAAATGAATGTCAGGTGTAGTACTATCGGTGAGCACATTATTGGGCCTTTTTCATTGATGGAAATTTCAATGCGGTCAAGTATTTACAGCGCTTGCGCGAATACATTATACCAAAATTCATTCGCCTGTTCGCGACGAATCAGAGCAGGTCAGAACTTACCTGCAAATATGCGATAAAGAACATTATAAAACTTTTGTTTAAGGCTGCATTACTGCCAGGAATTAAATGGGGAACATTTTGAGCATCTTCTGTAATGTAAATCTGAAAAATACTGCATTTTGCACGGAATCATGTTTTTCTTTTTTACTTTTATGGTATATAGGTATCCGATTCGCAATAAATTGATCAAACTAGACGAAAATTATCACCAGATCACCAGAAAAATAGTAATACCTGGCTTTTTAGAGATAAAAAAAATGTTTTCATTCTTTTCGTTATTTATTATTGTATTTACACTTTTCTCAGCTCAGAAGCAATAAATTGTAAAAGTGTGATACATTTTTGAAATCAGGAAAAAAATTGGCGTCGCCAGGGGGGGGGGGGCAGAGGGGMGCAGTTGCCCCCTTTGGAAAGTGGACAAGAAAAGAAAAGCCAAAATAAAAACACACTTTTAGTGGCGAAGCAAACATAGGTTTGTGTTGTATTGACTATAATTTTTATACTGATTTAGTATATTTAATTTATTTATTACTGCAAAATGCAGCAATCAACGCAAGAGCGTTCGCCAGCTCGGCACCAAATAATCTCAACAAATTTTGTGGCTATTTACAATAGGCCAACTAAACAGTAACGTAAATCCGTTTACCTCTCGAAATACATACAAGTTATAACACCCTTGATAATTTTAGCTCACCACCAAATACCGATAACTATAGCTGCTACAGATTTATAAGGTTTTCTCTTCAGTTTTGCATTACTTACATTCTTATTCAGGAAAAAAACGAACATTTATTATTAAATTAAGAACATGTAGGCAAAAAATACAAGCGTTATTCATATACTTTCAGTCTATTAAAACTTATTTCAGTACGTCTTTGTACTTAAAATTTAAAAAAATATAATTGGGCTGACGAACGAAACTCTTTCTTGCAATAATCTTGGGTAATAAACTTATTGAAAATTAAGAGTGGTTCCGAGTTCAACTGTATTCTCAATTTATTAAAATATTACAAATTTGTATATTAATTTGAAATAATACTAAGACTCACAGAACTAAACGTGGTAGGATGACAAAAAGATATGTATCTGATAAAATAGAATGTTATAATAACAAAACTGTGAGTGAATATGAGTTTGCAAGGGTGTCTTATAGGTATAAATATAATTAACGGCAGTTAAGTGTTTATTTAAAATGTACGTGTATATATGTACTACATAGTTTATCTTGTTTTAAGTAAAGTTAGTAGTACATCTTTGGATTAAGAATGCAAGCATGATTAGTTTATAAAATATATGTTTGCTAGACCTGTTTATGCCAAAATAATATCCAAATAAATAACAAATACAGCATCAACATCTTTACCATACGGATATAAATTTATAGTTAAAGCAAAGTTTAAAGTAGTATATAAAACCCTCTATTTATTTTCATATCTTTATGTTTCATTTAAAATTAAACTTTTTCCTTTAGAGATCAAAATAATATATCGGCAATAATATATCGCTACAAAAAGTATGTCCATACATTTCTTTTTAAATATTGATCTATTTATATCGATGTTTCGTTGAGATGTACATATCATGTATCGATTAATGTACCTATATATAAAATTCGTGCATTATCATGTTTTCATTTTTACAATCTCAAAAGCAGGTTTTATCTCCACGTTGTTTTTTTTGCTTGCCCCCCCCTGGCTTGCGACCTGGCGACGCTCCTGGTAAAAATATCGTTTGCAATGATATACCTTTTGACCCTCCTTCCCATTTAAAATATGCAACTTGCGCACATGCACAATTTTAGAAGAATCGGTCGAACAGAACTTGAAATATCCTGCTGGTTACATACTTTGTAGCGACCCTGTATATCGTCGATATATAGGGTTAAAAGTAAACCTTACTTTCTTACCATTATAGGTTTAGATAGGTTCATTCTACTATAATAATATGCTATTCAGCATTATGTTACAACAAAGTATTTTGTCGCCCAGTGTTATTTATGCTTGTTTAGTACAGTGACTGCATTGATAATTTCCTCTTATCGAACCCCATGACTTAACCCCCATCCCCTTGCACACCTAATCAGTTTTAAAGCTTCCCAAGATATCGCTAGTCCCCGAATCGATACATGGCAGTAAACAGCTTGTTTGGTCGAACGAAAACCTTATTATCGAGCCTACGGCTATGCAACACGGCGATCGGTAGCGGCCGACGATTCGTATTTCAGAAACAAAACACGTCGCCCGTCGTTCATTTGTCACAGAGAGCGCGGAAGCACCGCCGTGGCGATTTCCTGTGTCGCGCCGAGTGTGTGGTGACGTGTGCCGCGTTTTTGGCGGATTTTTGGCGGCCCCGCACAACGCCGCCGAGATTCAAATCGGCGGCGCGCATGCGACGGACCCATATGTCACCCGTTGTCAAACTAGGTAAACACGCGAAATGACATTGAATTAAAGATGGCCGTGCTCGTGTTATCAGTGATAATAACTAACAGGTGAGTGTTCTCTTATTTTTACGTGGTTTGGGGCTGGTAATTGGCTTAATCGCGTTGGCAGTCACTCGTCAGGGCCTGCCTTGTAGTTTTTTAATTGAATTTCCCGCGATGACCTACAAAATTAGGCTGTTATATCGATTTATCGCCAATGTTTTCCTACCTGTGTGCTTACCTGGCAGAGTGACGTGCACTACGCGCTTGAATTGTCGCTGTTCTGTCGATAATAAAACGACGTTGCTACTGTCGATCTTTGTGACCCGCGGACTATTCAATTATTCAGGAGGAACAATCCAGTCGATGGCCTATTTCGATGCGTTATCGCGCCGAACAAATTCAGTTTACCTGGCTGGTCGCGATGGCCAGACGGATTTTAAAGAGTATGCATAACTGTCCTTGTTTGTCCACGCGTTTAGCGACCACCGACTCTAATTGCGGCTCAAATCGCATTCGCCAACATCAGTACCGTTCCAGAGACTATCGGGAACAAATAGCCGACGTTGGGCATTATCGCGGGTTTGTTCTTTTAATTTTTTTCAGACCGAGATAGCGGGCCACAGGCCGAGATAGCGTATCACTCGGCTGGCTCGTAATAATGTGTGCAGTTATTTTTTTCCGTGCATGGAATATGTTTTTAACGTCGGTTCTTCCGTGGCCAACTAGTATGACGAACGCGTACCAACATCTACCGTAATTTGTCAGACGCGCAAAGAACTTCAAAAGGTTGAAGGATTTAATGCATCTATATAGTATTTTTCAAAATATTTTATTTTAGGGTATATTATATTAATCCTAGAAGAGGAAATGGAACAACTGAGCAAAGAAATGTTTTCTTGATATAAAATATGATTATTCATATTTCTGTTTCAAATCAGTGATTACTGGTATAGAAAAACAGAAACAGCTATCTTTTTAAATTTGTATCATAGCAAAATGCATAGAACGAACTACAAATACTTACAGGCAAATAAAGTGTCGACGCGTGCACATTTATTTTGTGTGTACTGCAAAATTGTAGAAACGAAAAACTGAGGGATAACTCATTCCCACAATATTACAACAGAATAATTCGAAAATGCCCAAAATAATTTTTTATTCAGCCGTTAATTCCAAAATATGTATACTCAAAAACAAGCACGTAGTTCTGATGCTGAACACTGGGATATACAAATTAAGATGCAACGACAAAATATTTCGGTATCCTAGAGATAAATAATAATCGCAAATCCATTAATTTGATGATACTTCTAATGCTCGTAATACATCAAATTAAGTGTTCAAACCGAAGACCTCCTACAGCTTGGCAGTAACCTAGTCTATCACAAAATTGCGCAACGAACTTTGCACCAGTTGAGCGGTATTTCCGGATTTTCGTGTTTAACTCTGGCGTCCAGCTCTTGCAGATTTGTTGTTTTTTTTTGTTTGTTGCTAGACGACCTAGCAAGCCCTTCAATAATTCCCCAGGAGATGCCATCCAGACTCAGGCGAACGTTAACTTCAAAATGTGGCGGAGCGCCGACGTGTTGAAACCAAGCATTGTGGTTTGGTAATCATCGTGGATCTTCATCTGAAAATAATAATAATAATTAGAGGTACTTTAATATCACGCAGTAGGTGTTTTTCCATTTATGAAGTAGGGTCCAATAATACCAACTCACACATTTAGACTAAGGATACTATGTATACTGTTCCATCGTTCGGTGGCAAACAGCAGCTTCGTCAGAAAATCTTCATTTAACTCATGCATGAATATTCGAACAATCGATTGACTAATATTGTCCAAAGCAAAGTGCGTGCTGGGTCTAGATGAGTTATCTATAAAGCTAATACATTGAAAACTTAATCATTTGCGAGAATTAGAATGAGGATAACACCATGCCATCTAGTGACAATTCAACGGTATTATCCACTCGTCTCTGCGGGGAACCAATCTGAACGGTAGCCCACTTTGCTGTGGGCGTTTAAAAAACCCGACAGAGGTCCCCACTTTCTAAAGAGCGCAGTTCTCAAGTATAATAACAAAATTACGTATATGCCATGTCGCCTGCGTCAAAACAATCTGTCGACAATTTTGTTTAGTGCTTCGGTCTCGGTCTCGGAAATTCATGGTTTCTTTGGTCTCGGGCTACTTAGTCTCGGTCTCGTGACGAGAGTCTCGGGTTTTCTGATAAGTGGTTGTAATCCTAATATTTTTGAAATCCCGATATGTTCCTTTAACAAGAATGTCATCAAAGGCGATATTAGATATATTTACAACTAAAGTGCATCGTAAATATCTTGATATATATCTTCTACAGGTGGTGGTTACGGGTGATTAAGCTTGGTATTTCGGTGTTTGTCCTCTGTAACTTTTTCTTTTAAAATAACAGTGCAGCACACCAAATACATTTGTAAGCCGTATTAAAATTATATGCGATAAATATATTTGTGTTGGCATAAATATGTCAAAATGACCATTATTTATCAGATTCTTATAATATTTTTACATGCAGTGATTTAAAAAGTATATACTTTTGTATATATTAATTAATTTGAGATTTTTTTTATAAATAACAGTATCAAGTTGATCATGCAAGTAACTAAATTTTGCTATCCGCTCCATCACACTTGGTCATAATTGATAACAAAATGCATACAAATTAATGTATTGTGCTATAGCCTTCATAGTATTTATGTACCCGCGCAAGATGGCTTGTTGATTTCGTAGTAATTATAGTAGTTGATTTGACTGTATTATTGTATTTTATTAATTATTTGTCAAGCCAAAATATTAGATTGAATCTAACAATGCTCTTTGTGCAATTAAAACCAAGTGCGCTGTAGCTGAAATCAAAATTTAGTTACCTACTTCCATCATACAATTATAATTATTTAGAAGAATTAATTAAAGTATTAAGTATTAAAATACTTTCTTACGTCGCCGAATATGTTTTATAAGAATCGTAGAACAATATGTTTTAAAAAATGTTGTCTAGCACTACACAAACATGATTATTTTATCACGTCTTCGCATACAACTTTTACTTACTACGATTTACAAACGTATAGGTTAGTTAAATGTACTTTTTTAATAAAGTTATAGGGGTTAATACTAAATTCATCATGTACGCTGTATTGCCATTGACCATTGGTTATCAAAACTACTAATTACAAATTACAATACACTATGATACAGTGATGCTATCTGCCACGCAACTGTGCACTATGGAACGCCGATATAGCATTTATTAACAAATCTTTTCATGAAATATTTCAAAAACTATTTTAAACATTCATTTAATGCTTCTTACATCAAACAATCTTTTGTTCGTTCTGCAAACTAAACCGAATAAAAATGTTTAATGAATTATTTTGTTAGTTTGATAAAAGCGTTGTGCTTACATTTCGAAACAAACATATAATTATTTTTATCATTTTTTATTCAAGTAACATTTTTATTCACCAAACATAAATCAAAGGTTTTTAAACTGAAGGCATCTCCTTTCCTGCAAATTATTACGTTTGTTGATTCTTATCCTTGCAAAGGCTTTTAGTGTTGCGTGAATTTTGGCACAATATTTAGTTATACGGTAAATATTTTCGCTGTTTTTGAGGATATTGCATAGACGTGCAGGTAATATTTTTTAATATGCTTTTAAGCCATTTATGAAAATTTGGTTTTTCTATAGCCCTAGTACTTGTACTTGACTAGTAGTTTACTGTTCCTGTAAACATGTAATATCTTTCAGATAAAAACTCACTATATAAACTGCAGAGCTTTACCGCATACTATTTTATTACTACTTGAATTAAAACACTACTAAAATTATGTAAGTAATAGAAATATAATATATAATATATATATATATATATATATATATATATATATATATAATATAATATAATATAAATATAATAATATAATATAATAATATAATAGAAATATATTGTGCTAATTTAGTTAACTAAAAAACGAGACTCTCGAAGTCTCGTATGTTCAGTCTCGGTCTCGTATGGGTCTCGGGTACTTTAATCTCGGTCTTGGTCTCGTTAGAAGCACTAATTTTGTTATTACGCTTCATCATTTGTAGCTAATTTCGGCCGTTTGGACCTTGAGGTATATTTTTTACGTCCAGTTTCTTTAAATATTTAACTAACTTGGACGTTGCATATTGAACAGTAGTATTTCTCTCTCAGGAAAAACGTTATTAAACAGATCACAATCATGTTGGTATTAACGTTGTTGATCGCCATCGTTAACCATTATTAAGTTTTCAGTTCGTTCAATTTATTCAATTTTACCAACTGCTTTTATTAAGTTTTATTAATCTTAACTTACTTCAATATGGCACAAAATAAGGAAAAATCCAGTATTGATACGTGCAAAACATGCTTTGATAAGGTTTTTTTGTCGTTAATCGCTTGGTTGCCATAAAAACCACCAAAAATTACCTGACAGGTTTTGACATAGGTATAAAAACAAAAAGTAGGCTAAGAAACGAAAAATAATGAAAAAACTTTTATTAAGTTTATTATCTATAAATATATATCATAAAAGCCTAGCCATATCATGAAATACTAACATAAAGAACAGAAGCCGAATGGGCTACTTGCATTAATTTTATTTTTGGATAAATCTGGCAAAATTCAATGGTCATTATTAAGTTTATTTCACACACGAAAAGTTAGCACTTGCAAAAAATTGCAAATTCATAAAATTATTAATTAAAAATTGCATTTGGCCCTTTATATTTCACGTGACATCAAAACGATGTCCACGTCACTATTATCAAGTATGTTATGCGCATACTCGGCGCTCGTAAAAGGTAAACAAACATATAAAATGACCGTGGCCGCGCGCCGTCCCCTTAGCTTGTTTATTTGGATAGTTCTGACGTCACAGCGGTTTAGTGTCGTTTTGGCGCGAATAATGGCTTCGAATTTTAACATAAAATAAATGGCGTATTAACAAAGACAATTCAAAAATACTTTGCACACGTAATTATATGACCTTAATGATTAAATTAAGCACATAGAATATTTTAATAAATACCCATACATTAGAAAACAATAAAATGAGAAAATGAATTTTATAAATTGTTAGCAAGTGACCATTTTAACAATTTACCTATATATACATATTACTAAGTGTTAGTTGGACGAGGAAAGAAATAAAATCGTTTGTATTTATTTTTTAATTTTTATTAAAATCATTTTTAATATAATGAAGGTTTCAGAGCGTAAAAGAAATTCAAATATCAAATAAGAATATCAGTTGGAATATTCAATTAATAATTCACCCATATATTTGTATTTTAAATACCAGAAAGAATTATTTATTATTTATGCGTAAAAATTGATGAAGTTCGTGGTTTAAAATTTGAGGTAATAATTTTTAGTTCTTTTATATTATTATATTGATTATATTAATACATCTTATGTTTGTGAGTTAGTACAAATTATATGAATACAAATGAGATAAAAACCATAACCCGCCGGATTTACGAGTTTTTGCGAACTGACTATTTCTAAAAGACAAATCGTATACTATTGTAGACATTGGTAGCTAAATCACAATCTGACAATATGTACTTGCAATACATTTCATGATATGCACTATAATAAGATTACGACGAATATAAATTATATTTTGCTACCCATGTTTTACTTAGAATTTGCTACATTTGTATAATAATTAATAGTCTGATTAAAGTTATATTCACGTTACTGCTTAAAAAAGGCTGTAAGACAAGCCTGCTCTTAAAAACGCATCAAATTAGCGCGTTTTACATTTATTTCACTCATCTAACTCATTTCGTCGGACAATGCGTTAAACGTCATATCTTATAAAAATCACGGGACTACAGTGGAACCAATTGTAGTGAAGTAAATACTTTTGCTGGCTAAGCCTTTTGGAGTATTTCTAATGAGGGGAAATTGGATTATTTTTTTTCATTTCAGTTTATACTTTTGAAGCTGTCCTGACTGAAGGCTGTAAGTAATGATACGAGGGGTGTTAGTACGAGTCTCACGCCAAACTGCTAACTAAATAAAAAAAAGCTTTATGTTGATAAATAAGGTATTGAAATCTGATATGGAATATCAAAATTTTCAATACTCGCATCAAAAATCGAGTTAAAACAATGACCCCAACAATCTTATCCTAAAGCGTTATAACTTTTGTGTTTGTTGCTCTTCTAAATTCCTTTCGATTAGCTCATATGCGAGTAGGTCGGTATGTCTTCTTAGAATACATTTTTGCTTATGTTTATATATATTATATTTATCATTTTGTCTTACTTTTACCTCAATGTTTTCTTATTTTGATCGTGGCTGGTACATTATGCGAGTAATTATTCCTTGTTTGGCGAATTTAAACCGCCTTGTTCATTACAGTCGGAGCAAATGATTGAGTGGCGCAATGCAGCACAGCCGAATTGTTTCCCACACCTCATTTTGAAACTACAAAATATGAGCCGCGATTTTTCTCAACCTCAGTATTGAACATAGATAGTAGAACAGTTTGATGTAATTTGCCTACTAATTCATTGAAATCTTGCAGGTTCCAAAATTTATCGCTTTTCGGAGGCATGTATAAATCAAGTATATATCGTTGTCAAGTATTTGCGATTTCTTCGTTACCTAAGGATCGTTAGATACAGAAATAATTCTTGCAAATTTTTTATATTGTTTAATTTCACATAGACAATTACTAAATTAGAGTTTGAAGGAATCAAACATATTAACAGGCACTCGCATTAAAATGTATATTGTTTGTATTTACACCACACGACAGTTATGGAGAACAGACTCTTTCTTAAAACGTTAATCTATTGTTACACGTCACAGTTTTATTGAAAAAATTGGTAGCTGATGAATTATGAATTGGTTGGGGATTTCATTAGACTTATCAATATTTAATTTTTGTAGCGGTCACTGAACGTACCCGATCTTTTGTCCCAAAGTAACGCGTCTATATATTCTGTACTAAATGTTTAAAGCTAGACAWCATAAAAAACCGCTGCAAATTGAATCAATACTTCCACATCCTGTTCTCGTAACATTAGCAAGAAAACAATACATTTTTAAAATTGTTTATTTAGACATGAGTAGGAAAGCCATATATTTATGTCGATCGCATTAATATGCTTAAAGGTTGATTAAAATACCAACAATATTTTTCGATTTCTCTTTGTTCATTGGTGATAAACATAAAATATAAAGGATATTTATCTTAAACACAATATCCAAGTTCTACCAGTGCGTTTCTGTTTTTTCGTAAATGCAGTTTTTCAACGCAAATTTTTTCTAATAGTGTTGAAGAATTAGTCTAATTAGTCACTTTTCAAACCATTAACGTCTATATTCAGCATGAACTTGTTATTTTAAAAGCATTAGGATATACTTCTAGTTATTCTTATCCTAGGTCATGCGTTTATCTACTACATGAAAGCAGTTCAAGAACAAGGAGGTCGAAATAGAAATAGCTGCATTGTTGTTTTTTCTCTTGTACCTTAGTTTTTATTTACTTTTTCTCAGAAGTAATACTTATTCATAATAAATTCTGTAACATATTTATAATTGTGAAGTTAAAAGTAGACCATCGTCTGGAAATAGAATTTGTAGTAAAGTAATACAAAATTGATAAGCGTTAACTCGATGGGTAATTACCTAAAACAAGTAATATCAAATGATCTACAACAACTAAACAAGAAATTAAGGAGAAGCAATTTTAATGTGTCCAAACAGACAATTAACATTTTATATCAAACGGAATACCATATATCTATACTATTGCATATTGAATTCCTTGCTGAAACAGACGGGCACTTTAGTAAGCGTACATTTTGACTAAAATAGACCATTTCATCATTATTTGATACATTTGTTTAATTTATATTTACAGGATACTCATATAATAAGGAATACGTCGAAAAGTAAGAAAGATAGCGATATTCGTTATTGTGGAGCCATAGATTCTATCAACTATCAAAAGGTACATTTTTGAACTGCCCATTTTATGCGCGGTAATTTGCTAATTTGGAAAATTTAACCATGAATAACTTGATATTTTTATAATAGAATTTACTATTTTTATAGACGAGTAACGCAGAGAACTGCTTATTTAGGATTCAATTTAATACTAGTGACTATTTTTAACAAAATGCGTTAAAATTTCAATATTTTGAAGAAGACTATTAAATACTTAAATAAATAATAAAACGCTTGTCTTTAGTCTTACTCCTAAATTTATTTTTGACTTCGCTAGGACTAAAACAAGCATTTTATTATTAGTTATCTCGTTTATAAACAACTAGCATAAGATCGTTATATTAACAGCTAAATCTTTATTCTGTATGGCTTTTTTATATTTAATAATTCTTTTTGTATATAATCGACTTTCACTTATATTATTTTTCATTTAATATATATTATATATAATTTTAGTAGCAATTGCAATATATCTCACGAATCGGAGGTAACGTAATCATAATTGTGTCTCATCTTCATTTCACTTGTTTAAATAAAATCTAGTACAGGTACGTTTTATTTTATTCTAGAAATGGTTTCTGTTTTCTTTTTGAAATTATCTGCTCTTCTGATAATGGGAGTACATCTTTGAATCGCATATTTTATTAAATCTATTTTTAATTTCTGAAAATGTTCCAGTAGCATGTGAATGTGTTGCACACATTTTTTGTAACAGTCTTCCGACTTGAAAAGATGTGTTAACATTTCTTGGTTGCTCAAAGTTTATTTCTTAAATGCTGTCATTCTTGTTTCTTTTATTATGTATAGTTCTTAAAACTGAAAATGAGAAAACGGCTTATAAGTAAATGAGTGCTACAAAGGACACATGCTGCGAGGGGTAAGCCGTTTATGGAATCTTATTTGGGATTTTAAACAGGCAAATACACACGATACACATTGATCCGGTCAGACAGGTATTGAAATGTTATTATTCCTAAAGTGCAAAGTGCTGGTACAAAACTTTTCCATTGTATATTTTATTTTGGACCTATTTCCACGGGTAAAAATCTAATTTTTAGTTTATTAGTCCATGTTCTTTGTTGGGGACGTATCCCCTTATGATGCCCGCATAACCTTTGGAAATAAAGCCCAATGCTTGCAAACTGAATATATTTCTCAATAATACACTTAAACTTGTACATAACATGTGAACATCATGAACCTGTTGCTACAATAATGTCCACCTGCAAAACGGCTGACTGGCGCTATGGTTACGGTTACGCCCAGAGTTGCCAACACTGATTTGCAACGAAATGAATTAGGAACTAAACAATACTGAACAGTCCATCTTTTTTTTATTTTCCGCAATACATCCTTCAAACA
Organism: Rhyzopertha dominica; assembly: GCA_025024175.1. Taxonomy (NCBI): domain Eukaryota; kingdom Metazoa; phylum Arthropoda; class Insecta; order Coleoptera; family Bostrichidae; genus Rhyzopertha; species Rhyzopertha dominica. The sequence continues at coordinate 4,314,640 of QCXZ01000045.1, read as the reverse complement.
TTAAGTTTAATATTTGAAATGTATGAACATTCGGATGTCTTCTCGTTGCTCGTTAGATATATTTCTTTGCGTAAATGATGAGCGCTAACGGAATATTTTCTTCACTATATTCAGTATAGTAATACCTTGCTGATCCTCTCCTCTTCCAGAAGTTTGGCAGAAAAGTGAAATAACAAATAATATAGCAACTGTAGAGAAATGCCACCAATTCTGGGTCTCGCTTTATTGATATCCCAATTCTATATTTGCTGTATCCTCATTTGCCTATATCATAATTAGGGCGATTACAAATCCGATTTATAATATTAGCAAATGAAGAGCTGGCCTTGTTTTGTAGGAACCACCTGTTTTTGGAATATTATTTCGTGCGTACAGTTTCGTGATTACCATATTACAGTATTAATTAAAGTATTGTATTCTCACGGTTCCATTGGCTCATACTTTTCGTACAATTTATTGTAAACAACTCCAAATATTTAAAAATGGGAGGGGCAGAAGGAAATACACATATTAAACTTGCTGAGCTGTTTTATCGACAGTGTTGAAGTATAATCTCACAGGTAAAAATATTTCAGCGCAGCCTAGAATCCGATTTCGTGTCAGTGCAAACCACAAAGACATAGTAAAATAGTGCAGGCTCAACATTACTTGTAAACCACTCTCTGCAGTTGGTTCAGATTACGTTGCAATTCACAGACTTCCCAGAGTTCGTTCAAGCGATAATAATAGTGCATTTGTATATATTTGTTGAGCTTGCCAAGACGGCTTATTATCGACAAACGTTGATAAGAAAATTATGGCCGGTTGTAAATACAGATGCAGTTGTTGATATTGGTAATTCAATTGTCTCCTTTGTTTTCAATTTGTATAGAGATTATTCCCTTATCTCATTTTTTCTATGGGTATGAAATACACGTAGATTACATGAAAAATTTACATACAAGACTAAAGACAAACAGCAAAAACGAATGTTCACAAATAATTTACGTAAAGGGTAATTAAGTATTTTTGTGACCTACTGATTTGCATTATAGTAAATATATAATACGAACGTAAATGATCATATTTGATACAAAATAATGAAATGCAGTTCTCTCTGTGGCGTCCAAAATAGAGATCGACATTCGTTAAAATACTTATTTTTGTCAGGCTAAGTTTTAGGTTGCATATAAAATTATTAATGAACATTGATAAAATTTTAGATTGAAAATGTTATAAATTTGAAGATCTTTTAGTAATTTTTAGTATTTTTTTCGCCTAACCACCAAAATAAATACGTAACTACATATTATGTGAAATGAATTGTATAGTTCATGAAAGTATTCAACGAAGACAAACAGTCTAAAATCATTATGTTTTCAATGATATTCTAATACCACGCAGTGTATTTATTAATAATATTAGGATGTTGGACTTAGACTTAGACAGAAAGAAAATAAAGCCTTAAAATGTTTGGAAGAAATACACCGACAACGTTTGTCAGGTGATAGAAATTGCGACTTAAATAGTTACTCCTAAACTAAGTATAAAAGATATCGACTTCAAATTTGGTGAGAATCATAATAGCATAGTAAAATAAAAACAAACAAAGTAATAGTGGCGTGCGCTGGGGTAAAGCAAACCCCGTTTTTTAGTAGGTACATACCTATGTGGATTATTCGACAAAAATAACAGATTCATAATCTATAATCAATTTTAAAGAAAACATTTACTATAAAACGACTTCTTTTATTGAAACACACGGACTTGACAGGTGATAGATGAGATTTTGAAAACCTTTTTAAAAAAAAAAATCAAAAACGTTTTGTTTTACTTCCAAATCTAACGGATGGGAAGTACCGTATCGCGAAAAATATTTCAAAATTTTTATTTACTCAATCGCTTTAAAATGATCGAAAAGATAAAAAACAAAGTTTGAGCAAAAAAATTTCTTGTTTGTGTGTCTGTCGATCTGTGTGTGGACGCTATAACTTTCGAAAGACAACATATGAACTTGCAATTGGACGTACATATAAATCTCAACTACCCAAAGCGACGTATTGTTTTTGGGGTAAGTAGGGTATAGGGATGAAATTTGGGGGTAACTACCCTTTTAGCAAGTTTTTTCCTTATAGTATGTGGTTAGTAGTTTAATTTCGAGTATTTTTCGTCCCTAAAAGAATTTCGGTGGAGTAAACGGTTTAGAACAAATTAGCAAAAACCGTCACTTACAGTATCTCCGAAAATACTTAATAAATTCAAAATATCAAAAACAAAGCATTTTTGATTTTTATAAAAAGTCTTGAAAGCGCATTTAATATCATATGTCAAGTGTTGTCAGTGGCAATGACACTGTTATGATTTCATGAAATCATCACCAATCCCGTGTTTTTCAATAAAAACCTTATATTTTAAGGACTAGGAAATCGTTTTACGGCAAACATTAAAGAGACATGTTTTCTTCAGATTTGACTGAAGATTGCAAAACTGTTTTAGTTTTGTCTAAAAATTCATATGCCTAAAAGTTCTATTTAAAAACGGGGGTCTGGATTACCACAGCGCACGCCACTGGCAAACTGGCACTTGAAAAATCTCAGGCCACTTTTTTTATTTTACCTTATGCCATTGTCAGTCCCACCAAATTTGAAGCCGATATCTTTTATAGTTATAGGAATAATGTGGAAAAATTATTTTTTAAATTTAACTCTTAATACCCTGTATATCAAAAGCAAAACATTTTTGAAATCTATATATTCGAAGTTTTTTTCGAAAATCGCATTTTCTATWAGTTGTCAAWCGTTGTCGGTGTATTTCGAGWACACCCTGTATCTATGCAACAATTTGTTTCTGTAAAGAAAAGGGAAAAATACCAACTTTACCACAGTGCATCAAAGCCGATGCTTATTGAATTATTTTTGCTTGCGTCGAACTTAAACTACTAGCAGACAAAAACATGTATGCTTTAAGTGAACCTCAACAAAAAATCGAAGACAAGCTTAATAAACCCATTTACTCGCTACTTTAAAAACAACTGTGTAAGTTGATTGAGTCGAAGGTAAAAGAATACTAGAATAAAAAATCTATGACTACGTTTGACGTATATGCAAATAAGTGGGTTCAAAATATTTTTCGTCGTGGAGTAAACAGTTTATTAAAGCAGCTGCATCAGTGCATTACTTTACAAATTGCTAGGTTTGAAATGGAAAACAACTGATATTGAGAAAATATAAATGCTACACACTCAATTGCAAACATGATGGTCTTTTAATAATTAATTTTATAACCTGTGGTCTATAGAAATACTGCCAGTGGGTATTATGACTACTAGTTGCTCTAGAGGTTACTACTTTTTGTGTTTATTTGTGTACTACTTACTTACATAACTGAATGAGTAATTATAAACAACTTCACTTATACTACTTAAGAGCTAGACCATTCGACTTAAAACTATTATTAAAAAACAGCAAAACTATCTTCCTTTAACGAAGTTACCCTTGTTAAACCAGTACATTATTATAGCTGCGTTTGTCACTATAAATCTTCATCACAAAATTAGCGTGTTTAAGACTGAGAACAAACCTTAGCATATTATAGACGTGTAGTTTAGTGTAGTGTAGAGTCAAACTCAAACCAGAATTTATTAAATTTAAATTATTTAAAACATTTTTATTTCGTCCTAAGTTATATTCTTAACCAAAGAAATAGGTATAGTAACTAAAAATAAATAAATTTGATATTAAATTATTAAACGGCATATGTGTTAGGTTCMTACTTCATACTGCATGTTCTTTCCAACGATTCCGTTATTTGAAAACATCTGGATAAGCTTTGCTTTCTCTTTTATTTTTTGCACACTACAAACTATGCTATTATAACAATGAGCGTAACAAAACCTGAAAACAGCGGTGTCTACGGTAAAAAAAACTTTCATTTTATAGCCAATACAATATCTTCTTTTATCTTTGGTCATAAATTTCTATTAAAAAATTGGGTGTAGTTATACATTTATTTAAAAGACTTGTAGTTTATATGTGGTTAGAATTATATAATAAAATTACCTTTATTTTTTATATATTGGTATTGCCTTTGTTTGCTTATTCTTGTACTCATCAACTTTTTCGTATTTTATCAGTACATATAATATCTGTAAATAAAGCTCATAAATTTATTTTATTGCGCAAATCATCAATTCCGTATGTACTATAATGCATGTTAAAATCATACCTCAATTTTTTTTCTCAACTAGAACGTGTTTTAGACAGACTATACCCATTTAGCATTTTCTATTTATGGATAACGAGCAGAAAGGTCGAGTCGCCTTTTAAACTGGACACTTACTAAAACAGGTGACCTTTCATATTGCGTATTATTAAAAGAAAAAAAATAAGATGTACTCATCAAGGCACAGTAATAAGCTCCATGGTTGCTTTGGTAACATATTACTGATGTGGAATCGCAGTTTAGAACAAAGGGGTAACAAATCCTTTTAAGAACAGATATCGAATAGAAGTACAAAGTTATGCACATATTTTCGTTCTACGAAGAAGAATAAAGAGGTAAGGATATTCCACATACAAAATAGGACCCAACATATATTCTTGCGGCGTGCACTGCTCTGTCATAAAACTTCCGTGCAGCTTTCTGGAGTTCTCCGCGGCTGCATCAAATGAATTACTCAGTAGTTAAATAACACGAGTAATGGGTCATATAGAGATATCTGACTAAAAATAGGACGATAGGTCCTAATAACGTATGTACCATAAGTTTTGGCACAAAATTTGGGCAGAAAATGTTTCATCTCCTGATATTTTTAACCAAACTTTTATTTTACGTTATTATTCACACTACTTTCATCTATCTTATAAGCTAATTATAACACGTCGCCGGGTGTCATCCATAAGGTTCTGGACAACTCCAAAGTCAATGGTGCGCAGCTTCTGTTGGTGTCTACACCTAAGCTGATCCTCGTTTTCGGCTTCCCATCCTCCATCATACACGTTTCGTGAAAGAATTGCTCAGAAATCCTCAATAGGTGGTGCCTGTAGAAGGTTTGGTAGATTATCATTATTGGGGACAAACCGAATGTTGTGCTCATGGAGCCATTGCCATGTTCGTCGGGTGTAATGATAGTCTGGCCAGAACGGTCATTTAATTTCGTAATGTTCTTTTTTCTAAGCTCTTCTATTAACAGTCTTTTAGGTGATTAAAGTTTCACTGACGATGCATTTTTCCAAATATATTTTTGTTGTCATTTTGCTTACATTGATACGTAATGCTAAAACGCTAATTCGGCGGTTTAATTCAAAATAAGTTTATCCGATTGCTGCAGCCGGTTCTGCATCGAAAATATCTTCACCTTGGTTTCTTGCGCCTGAATGTGGCCTTCTTTTACCTGTCAGGTATCAGTATACTAGTTGAACTGAGGGCGTGAGTGAACGCTGAAAAGCGGGGACGTAGTAAAATAAATTTCGGTAAAATTCCAACTGCATAAAGCAGGATTTAATATTTTACTACAAATTGTTGTCGTCGACATTTTGGTATTTGATTTCGTGGGTGACATTTAGTAATATTTCAAGACCCTTAGTCTTCGTCGATAATAACAATCAGCTGACGCTGGATTCGCCTAATTCACTACAGCAGCCATATTTCCTGACTTAACAATCTTCAGTTTAATAAATCTGAGTGTGAAAAGCCCGCCTCCATATAGGGCTTTTTTCTACTTACCTGGCAAAGAAAACCAAACAGAAACCAGAGCGAGTTCAGCTGGACTTACGCAACGCATTGTGGAAAATTCAGTGTTTTCCGGGATTGGTCTGGTATCCAATCTGAGACGAAGCAGCGGCGATAGATCTTAGTCTGGCTCGACTTACGTAACCATCCAGAGTACATTGAGCTCTGTCCTGAAGGATGTAGTATCTGTCTCTATCTTGGACTTAGGCTGAGTACAAAATTTTCGTTGTGTCATCTTACTTACCTCACATCGTTCATTTGAAGTGATCGCCAAGACTTTTGTGTGTATTGCTATTTTGTATTGACTGCCATAGTGGAGACCACGCCGAATCGAGAAATTCATTTCGTGTTTTGTAGCATTGCGTACTTACATTTTAAGATAATACGTACTTTTCAGTTACCGGTCAAGTTACTTGTAAAAGAATACCTGATTATTTTGTATTTTCTCATTATCCCTTGTAACGTAGTTTTCTTGTATAGTTTATATTGCATTAGATATATATTTTTGTGGCGTTTGTACTAATTGATAACACTTAAACTTTATTTCGAAGCCTTGTGCTATTGGTTTTCCAACGATTGTAAATATGAATGCGCACTCATATGTTTGGAAATTGCAGTAAACACTGGGATTCACTTGATTTAGTACATCCGGCTTTATATCTAATAAATTTAAGTTCTAAAAATTCATTAAAGTTTAATTTCAATCAAGGTGTGTCACTAATTTTGCTTCTGTAATAAACGCTTAGTAATAGTTTTTTTTTGTTATTTCCGCAAACCTACTGTCACTGTTATTTTGATAATTTTTTGTCAGTGATTTATCGGATAACTTTGTTGGGCTTAAAACTATCTGGCGCCTTGGCTCTCTTTTTACTTCCACATCCAACGGACGGGAAGTATTGTATCGCAAAAAAAATTTTCAAAAATTTTTATTTGCTCATTCGCTTTAAAATGGTCGAAAACGCAAAAAACCAAAATTTGAGCAAAAACAAATTTCTTGTCTGCGTGTCTGTGGTTTTTGTATACACGATAACTTTCGAAAGACTTAATATATGAACTTGAAATTTTGGCAAACGTATAAATCTCAACTACCCAAAGCGACCTATTGTTTGTGGGGTAAATAGGATATCGGGAAGGGGGCGAAATTGGGGGGTAAATACCCTTTTTGCAAATTTTTATTTTCTTATATTTTTTTCGTTTTAATATGTGATTAGTAGTATAACTACGAGTATTATTGGATCTTATAAATTTTCGGTGCAGCAAACTGGTTAGAAGATATTAGCAAAAAAGCGTCACTTAAAGAAAACGGTTTTTCCTAGATATCTCCAAATATACTTAATATATTCAAAAAATGAAAATACCATCAGATAGAAAATAAAATTTCTCACAAAAAGGGTCTTAGAAAATTTATCCAAAGTTTTGACATTTTCGAAATATTTCCAAAAAAACCTATTTTAGTCTCTGCTCGTACGATTTTTTTTAAACTTTGGTATTATATAGAAAATCAAATTTTTGATCAGAAAGCACTCTTGTAATTTTTTGTTAAGTTAATAATTTTAGGGTTATTTGAAAATAACCTATTTTAAAATTTATATATTTTTTTGCTAATATCACGAGGACTTTGTCTGTTGACAGAAAAAATGCTCAAAATCTGATTACTATTCGTATAGTATAAGAAATAAAAACGTAAATGTCATTTTGACGATTGGATGTGGAAGTATTGATTCAATTTGCAGCGGTTTTAATTTTGAAATTAGCTGTGTGAAGTTTGAACCCAGCCCACTCCTACAGCTAGTCGTGGTATTTGCCCACTGCGTGAGCGGTATACACCTGTATAATTCTTTTGCAGTTCAATAATAATTTTTGTTTCCTTTTCGGTTTTTATAATACTTACGTTTTTGTAATACGTGATAATTCCATCATCATGAGCATGATGTTCGTGAATGAAATCCCTCAGTTTCGATAAGCAATAGCGAATATATCCTTGACCACCCAGCGCTTCTCCCCGAACCCAACCAATGTGAGCGCGAGAGATTCCTGCGGTAGAAATGGCTCACCAGACCAGAATTTTGTCAGCAAGCTATGTCTTCGTTTTTTATCTTACATCATTTGGAACCTTTGCTAGGTTGTCGGTATAGAAACCATCGTCTCCCTTGATTTCTGAATTGCTCAGAGTGAAATATTTCTCGTCGTCCATCACAATGATTCTGTTGTCAGCAAAATGGTATCGTCGCAATTTATGACAACGTCTTGGTATTCTAGCCAGTTGGTTTACCGTATATTTTGGATATTTCTGTTTTTATGGTATTTCTGACCATTTCTAGGCAACACCCTGCTGACAGTGTTCTTGTAAACATGATATCTTCGTCCCCATTTTCATACAGATGTTCCGACTGTGGTCTTCGCTCTTGCTACCAGTTACTGCTCCCTGCGTGCAGTAAGAACTTTTGGCCGACCGCTTTTTGGCAAGTTCAGACATGGGATACATTGCTCACATTCAGCGATTGTACGATAAATCGTTCTACGGGATATATTTTGATGTTTTGACAGGCGAACTATTTCCACTTTGGGCATTTGTCCAACTAAGTTATAGATACTTTTGCTGAGCTCTAATTTGTATGACATATCGACGCTTTCAATATGCAAACTGACACTGTCAGTTTGTTGACAGATCACTAAGGAGCTTTTGTTTCCAAACCACACTCGAAATTACATCTCATATTTCGTGTGTCAGCATCAAGATTTGTGCCAAAACTTATGGGACATACGTTATTTAGTCAATTTATCAATTTGGTATATTAGGGTTATTTTGGCACTTTACAATTTTTAACAGCAAATTAGTCTAATGCAATTTTGCGAAACTAGTGTTTACTCTTTAGCTCCTTAGCTTTAGTGATGCAGCCAGGAGATGGTCTTTTTAATCTTACATTTTTATTTGGCATTTGTCGATGTATATAAAACTTGATGATGAAATATGGTTTGTTGACTTATCTAACGATTTCTTCAGGCCTATAATAAATTTTTGTAATGATGATTCATCAGTCTTGGATGGTGATTATGTAAAACAGTTTTGCACAGTTGAAAAGATTGTCGATTATTACATATCATATCAGAATTTTGTCGTTTGAGAATCTTTGTATGATAGAAAAAACTATTGAAAAAAATTAATTAATATTAGATGGATTTAAAATAGTATTGCCACGATTATAATATGTGGCATAAGGTATGTAAAAGTTTGAACTATCCCTAAACATAAAAATGCTATAGGTTTATTACGAATGTTAGGGATATTGACGTATAATGGCGTAGAGTTTATCCAGATATATACCGTGTCTACGACCTTTTACAGTTTTAATTTTAGTTGCTCCCCATCATAAAATTATAACCACCATCGCCCTCGACACATTTGAAGCTGGACAGGAATGGATCGTTAGAGTCGTTTGCCACTATACTTATTTAAGTACTGAAATAAGTTCTTAAAATTATTATACTGAAAATTAGATGCGCGCGCCGTTTCAATGCAAGAAATAAGCGTAGGGCTTTGTTTTCAATTTGTAATTACAATTTCTTTTCAGTAAGTATTTCAATACGTGCGCGTGCGCCCTTTTGTAGTTCTAATAGTGATTTTCTCAACGTAAAGCTAATCTAACCGTAATCTATTAAATTCTGTCTTTATACAATAGCAAATGCAATGTAAAAGGTCTATTCTACTGCTAGAGAAAAGTGGACCTTAGATGTAACCCACTCATTAACAATTACTTTTACTGTTTTTTGTATTTGTGGTCACCCTGAATTACCACAATTTGTAGTTAAAAGTAAAAAATGCCTGTCGACTGAAAAAAATTATCAGCGGTGATACTAACAATATGATATTGCAAGGAGAATGAATATTCATGGCTTCTTAAATGTGCCGAAAGAAGAGCTGCTAATAGAAGATCCAGCAGCATATAAAAATTTTCTACAAATGAGCAATGCTTCATTAGAAAAATTGTTTGAACTTGTCCATAACAAAATAGGGAAACAAGGTACACAATTCCGTGAAAGCATTCCTTCCGTTTCATTTACAAAAGCATGACAACACATCACGTTCCCGGGGTTGTCAAAAGTTTACTCACACCAATATACATATTTTAAGAGTTCTAAAACTGCATTTCATGTTGATGTATTAATTAGCTGGTAGTAGGTAGTCAGCCCAAAATAACAGATAGCCCCTATTCAAAAGTTTATTTCACCGATATCAGTACAAAAGCTACCTAATCTTACAACCCTGCTTATTGCGTAGGTTCGAAAAGTAGGTTCTATGAACGTTTTGTTCATAAACGGTAAAACAGGTTAGTGCGCATCTATCTGCGCAGTTTTAATACGAAGTATGGAAATTCAGAACAAGAAAATAAAACGTGGGCTAATTTCTTGTACTGAAACGGCGCGCGCATCCAGTTTCCGTATAATAATTTTAAGAACTTATTTCAGTACTTAAATAAGTATAGTGGCAAACGAAAATATGTCAGCAGACTTATTTGAACCTTGATTTCCCGGAAAATTGCATCCTAACGTGCAAATTATAGCCTAATCGTGCTGGATAATGCAAGCATAAACAGAAATAATTCTAAAGCGTTCATCCAAAAAGAACAATGAATGAATGCAAGTAGCTTCTTCTTTTTAAAAACCTACACAATAAAAAACAGTTGTTGGTAGTTCTGAAAACAAAAACCTTTTGCAAAGGAATATTTTATCGACAAGATGACTAAGGATCGAGGATTAAAGTTGTTCGGCTTCCCTCTTATCATAGCAATTTTAATCCGATCGAGTTGATATGGGGGAATTGAAACCAGGTCTGCGGCGAAGGAATAACGCCTTTTCGAAATTTAGTAGTGTTACAGTTTAATTAAATTAGGAAGCACCTTTTATTTTAACTGCTGTTTCGAAGGCTTGCGGACACATTTGCCAACTCCTTGGCCACCCGAGGTCTATATACTATATACTCTTATTAGGGACAGTTCTTACGACAAATCCATGTTTCTCGCCTTGGAATATCGTCGAAGTTTCGCATAAAACTCATCTTTTTTGTCGTATTCCATTGTTTGCCACAGAATCAGTAACAGTTCATGACAGGACAGACGTCGTGTATAGTACATGATCTGGACATTCAATGACGTTATTACTTGTAACAACAGATTGACAATTCGTATGTCCAGATGCTGTAAATTTGTAGTTTCAGTATCGGTTTCCATTTCGTGAAGCGGTCCATATATTAAAAATTGCAGCAAGTGGAGGCGCTTTCTGAAATGGACATCCATTTCGTGAAATGTTCAGGGTGTCCCATTTTCGTTGTAATTGTAGGGTATCTCGGTAATTATTAATGCTACAGTGTTGCGGTTTCGACATTACGGTATGCCTTTTTTGTTCTGAGTTTAGCTGTACAGGGTGTCCCGTTTTCGTTGTAATTGTAGGGTATCTCCGTAACTATTAATGCTAGAGGATTGCGGTTTTGACATTACTGTATTAGTTTTTTATTCTGAGTTCAGCTGTACCGTCGCCATTTTTGTATCGTCTTTTGATTTAAAGCCATAGCCAACTTTTGCAAAATGTAACATTTCTGTAGCTCTCAATTTCTCTCTTGGGTATGTAGATACAGAAAACTATAAATACATTTTTATAGATATTTTTATTTTGCATCCAGTAGCGTACCCTGTAATTTTTTAGGAGGTCACATTTTTGAAATATAACACAAACTTGTATATTTTTAAATGGAAACGATAGTTGGCTTTGCTATGGTCGAAAAAGCCTATTTTTTTCTGATTAAAAATGTGTACATTGTTAGGTTTATTTTTACTAATTTTGGAATTATTCAAATTTTTAAAATGATTTAATCTTATTCTACGTTTACATCCAGGAAGCAATGGAATAAGAAAACACACGATATAATTTATATTATTAAGTAAAAAATTTAATCCTTTAAAAATAATATGTGCATATTTGAATACATACAGAAGACTCCTAAGAGCGCTCATGCATTTTTTATCGATAATCTAGGAGGCCATGTAACTAATGAAAAAGATTGTTTATTTGGAGATAAGTACCTATGCATTTTTATCATCAAGTAAAGATGAACCTAACAATGTATACATTTTCTTAATCAAAAAAAGTAGTTCTTTTTAACCATAGCAAAGCCAACTATGGTTTCCGTTAAGAAAATGCAAGTTTGTGTTATATCTAAAAAATGTGACCCAAAAAAAATTCTGAGTACGCCACTGAATTCAGAATAAACATATCTATAAAAAATGTCTACAGTTTTTTTTGTGTCTACATAGCCAATCGAGATATTGAAAACTGAAGAAATGTTACATTTTTCAAAAGTTGGCTATGGCTTTAAAACAAAAGACGATACAAAAATGCGATTTGACATAATATATTATAGATAAAACTACACTTCCATGCGAAAACCATTGCATACACGAGAATCGACATGATATATGCTGGTACTAAATGAATGTAACTCGCCACCATAAAAGCCTTTATTTTTATATAATTGTTTTAAGTTTGAAGACTCAGACTTTATTACTTTCTTGATGTGAGATATAAATTTTGAATCACTATCGAGATTTCATCCTAAGTTTCTCCATACACATATAGAATAGATTTATCGTTATGTATAATATATAGTCTTATTTTACTTTGAGTACGACCAAAGGCGATCACTTATTGAGTACATAGTTAAACACTAAGTATTCCTTAGAGAATTCAACCAGAGCCTTGAGATCCTAATAATTCATCGATACATTTGCGTGTTCTAAGTTTGTCTCTGGAAATGATTAATAATACAACTGGATGTCGTCTGCATTGAATAGTTGAATGGCTTCCTGAATATTGTTCTTCAGTTGCTCTACAGTGTTTAGTTTGTTGGCATAAACCTTGTTCTTTAGAAATACCTGTAAAAAGAAATCTGGAGCCGTCAAATCTGGTGACTTTGGGGGCAGACGATATCACTAAATCGACAGATTAAACACTCCGGAGTTATTGTTCGCAAAGATTTCTTTTTTCCCTATTTGTATGACAATTGCCTCGGTCCTGCTGAAACTACATGTTTTGCAGATTACGTTGTTCAATTTGAGGAGCCAGAAAGTTTGTATCATGCTGCGGGAGCGCTCGCCACCGACAGCAAGAGAATTAGCTGCAGCATAAAAAAGACCGCTGCAAATTGAATCTATACTCCACATCCAGTTGTCAAAATGACATTTACGTTTTTATTTCTATACGATTAATAATCAGGTTATGAGCATTTTTTCTCTCTACACATTTTTTCTAAGACAAACAGTCCTCGTGATATTAGCAAAAATATATACATTTTAAATTTTTTTCCAAATAACTCGAAAATTATTAACTTAACAAAAAATTACAAGAGTGCTTTCTGATCAGAAATTTGATTTTCTATATAATACTCAAAAAAATCGTACGAGCAGGGTTCAAAATAGGTTTTTTGGAAATATTTCGAAAATGTCAGAATTTTGGATAAATTTTTGTGAGAAATTTTATTTCCTATCTGATGGTATTTTACTTTTTTGAATATATTAAATATATTCGGAGATATTTAGGAAAAACCGTTTTCTTTAAGTGACGCTTTTTTGCTAATGTCTTCTAAACAGTTTGCTGCACCGAAAATTTATAAAAGCGAACAAAACTCGCAGTTATACTACTAATCACATACTAAAACGAAAAAAATATAAAAAAATTAAAATTTGCAAAAAGGGTAGTTACCCCCCAATTTCGCCCCCTTCCCGATACCCTACGTACCCCACAAACAATAGGTCGCTTTGGGTAGTTGAGATTTATACGTTTGCCAAGTTCATATATTAAGTCTTTCGAAAGTTATCGTGTCCATAAACAAAACCACAGAGACATAGACAGATAAGAAAATTTTTTTTCTCAAATTTTGTTTTTCTGCGTTTTCGACCATTTTAAAGCGAATGAGCAAATAAAAATTTTTGAAAATTCTTTTCGCGATACAATACTTCCCATCCGTCGGATGTGGAAGTAAAAGTAAGGTCCGATCACACCCCCACAACAAACACCGCACTAAACTGCGACTCGATGTTGATTAAGTTATAGATGACGTGAAGGTTTCCTGATGTCCAGATATGACAATTATGCTGTTAATATATCGGTTCATATCGAAGTCAGCTTCATCACTCATTATGATTTTTTTTACAAAAATCGTTTATTTGGTTGTTAAACCTGCGGCGCCGACTGAGGCCCAGTTCTTGAGAACTAGGGCGACGGCGACGTCTGGTAGAGCACTCAGGGAGCTTCACTATACTTTCATGAACCATCTCAACATTTTCTGGGGTAGATACGAACAGTTCGAACACTATCCGATCTTGGCAAGTATTTAATTTCACCGCTTTGTTCAAATTTCCGCAATAATTGACGAATGGCGATATTGAGCACTAGTTCGACCGAAATCTTTTCGCAGCTTCCGTATATCTGCAGTCATAGATTTATTGTTTAAATAAAATGTTTTAACAATTCGGACGCGATGTAGAGTCAAATATCGTTCCATGAATTTTACACAGCATATGCTTTAAATAATTACGAGGGAAGATCATTGTTTACGGTCCCTGATATAGTAGGCGTTAACTGACAGTGAAATTCTTTGACATATTAAAAGTTTCTGTATTTGTTATGACACTTGTTCAATACCAGGATTGTCATTCATTGTTTGTTAAAATAATTTAGAATTTACGCGAAGGTGTTTGAATAATTTTCAACAATGGAAAAATCTGAGATACGCGCAGTTATAAAAAATTTGCAAAAGAAATTAATGAAGATATGGTGGGTGTATTAGGTGAGAGTGCTCCTTATTACCAAATGGTAAAAAATTTATCTCGAGAGTTTAAATTGGGAAGACAAACGTGTGAATATGCAAAGGGTGAAGGGCCACCAGAATCTGTCACTATTCAGGAAAGTGTTAACTGTGTACATGACATGGTAATAGTCGAATGACCATTCGTCGGATAGCTGAAATTGCAGATCTTCATATGGCACAATAGAAAAAATATAACAGATATTTTATGTCTTAAAAATTTATCTGCACGCTGGGTCCCCAGAATGTTGACGGCTGATCAGAAACGTTCGAGAGTCCTGCATTCTGATGCCGCCAATCTGGCAAAGTTTTCAGCAGACCCGAATCAGTTTCTGTCTCGATTTGTAACCGTTGATGAAACATGGGTCCGCCACTTTGACCCAAAGTCAAAACAACAGAGTGCGGAGTGGCACCACAAAGGTTTTCCTCCACCACGCAAATTTCGAGTTGTGCCTGGTGCTGGTAAAATTATGGCCATAATTTTTTGGGGTGCGGACTGAATTTTAGTGGTTGATTTTTGGTAAAATTATGGCCATAATTTTTTGGGGTGCGGACTGAATTTTAGTGGTTGATTTTTGGAACGTGGACACACTATAATAGGTTTTTACATGCCAACTTAATTTCAAAATTGCACGAGTGCATCAAAGAAAAAGACGGGAAAAATTGAGGAAAGGGATTTTGTTCCATCAGGACAACGCTCCTATACACAATGAATGCTATTCACGATGCAGGATTTGAATTGCACGAACAACTTGCTATTCACCAGACCTAGCTCCCAGCGATTACTTCTTATTTCCGAAATTGAAAAAATATCTACGTGGGACCAGATATGACGATGATTATCAAGTGACGACAGCAGTAAACGAGTGGTTAGAGGACCAACTACAACAATTCTTTTCTAGAGGAATCGAAGCATTGGAACATCGTTGGACCAAATGCATCGAAGTTCAAGGAGACTATGTCGAAAAATAAACATAATTATTTTAATGTCTTTCTATGTCAGGGACTCTAATTAATGATGTTCCTTTGTGCTAGAGCGCCACCTACGGAAATGCGTGTGTCAAAAATGCCGCTCAATTTAAAATCAGTAAGTTATTTATTGGTCACTTTTCAGTTTAGATGCGAAATTAAGTTTCCTTGAATTGTTTAATACGAATTGACATTTTCAAGATATTAAGAAAATATAGGTTTTTACATTTTTCTTTCGTTTAATCATAGTAGGGTCTCGTTGACTATTTTTTGTTCCCTAGCGAGACCCATTATTTTGAACCTGTTTTCCAGATTTTGCTATGTCTTTAGATGAGGTTAATCTCCTGCCAATGGAATATCCAATTGTAATTTCAACAAGATGGAGCTCAGCCACGTATATAGCTGGGCGGCTGATGAGTCATAAATTAGAGTATCTCAAATGTGTGCATCGGTGGTAGTGATATGTTAGCTTACTTCCAAACTCGAAGAAACTGGACTTTTTCTGGAGCCAATATTTAATATATCTCCAGCTACATCTAAAGACGTGAGAAATCTAACCCAGATTGAGTTCGAGCAGGTTGGTCCAGAATTGTTTCAGAAGTTTGTGGGATTTGTTTAGAATGAATTTGGTCATATCTTCAGAATAACTATAGTCATATTAAACAGCCTCATTAGAAACAATTTCTTTGGACGCTGTTTTCTGTTTCCTTTTTGTAATAATGCCTCATTTATATGTTCTTATCAACAAATGTCCATCCATCATCATTGGGGGGAAGGGGGCAGTTGGACTCTATAGTTTCGTAAAGCCTCTCTTAATGACAGCTAAATACAACAAAATTGTGACAAAAAGAGAGCTCTCTTAATATGATTTCTTGTAAACTGTAAGAATGGGATACCTATTTATTTTAAATAACTCGAAACTGTTCAGTTCTATCAACAATCGAATAACTCCATACTGATATATTTTACGATTAATGTATGGTGCATAAAGTGGCATTAAAGTTTCATGAAAGCAATAATATAATTAAAAAAACAAGGTGTGGAAGTGGGCTACCCTTAAACATAATTTCAGGTTATAGTATTCAAGTACCTTTGAATAAAACAGTTTCCCATATTTACATCGATTATGAAGGCCCATCCTGTATAAAAAGAAAGATAGGGGCGCCAATATGGAGCCCTGCAGCACCCTAGCTGCAACTAACAATGATTGTGACATATCTTGTTGCATTTTACTATTTGTAGCCTAACACCTAGATAACCTTTAAAGAATGTCTAAGTTGCTGCGTCTTATTCCAAGAAAATTCCATATTACTCAACAGCAGTTAATGTTCGTGATTGTTACGATCAAAACCTTAGAAAAATCCAAGAGCACTAATGTAGTTTTTCTATGCCAGACACAATATTATCAGTAACTGCCAATAGCGTTGTTGCACAACTATGCAGACCCGGACTAGATATGACGTAGGATATTGTTATTATTTATACAAGAAATATGAATACTATATTCTGCAGTAATTTTGAAATAGTGGTTACATACCAATTGGTTTAAGCTCTTCAAATTTTGTATCTTTAGTTACTTTATTCATTATGGGCCTCAACCACTTGGGAAATTCATCAAGTGAACAATGCTAATGCAAATGCCAAGAAATCATTCCAATACATAATTCTACCTTTGATGTATGCTGCCTTATAGTTTACGAAAATTTTCTGCGTCTTTGTAATATTGGCTGCGGCGTTTCCCAATTTCAAATGACACATGTTTCCTATTTGCTACTAGGGATGTGAAATTTAAAATAGGCCGGCATTTAATGTTGGACATAATGCCATAAAATTATGACCATTGAAAATCATTCCATTAATTATATTAGATATTACCTTGACCTCCACATTTTTCATAAGTCGGTATTATTTCTCTAGACTAAAATTAGAAGTCTAAAAATTCTTTTATTTGCTTTGTGTAACAGTCAGAATAGGGAAGACTTTTTTACCTGATTTGCAGAGTACAAAGTGTAGGTACATATTTATTTTTATAAACGCAGCCTTGAAATTGCCTTACAGTTAAACAATAAAGACGCTAATTTAAAAACACACCTAATCCCCTTAATAACGAGATCTTTTTATGCTGGAGTATAGCATTCTGAGTGTTCTAAGAAGCAAACTCACCATACAATTAAGAACAAAATTTTTCTCCATGTACTCCTTAAATCTGACCTTGCGCAATCGTATCTATGTTATTACCAATTTTAGTACACCATGTTTACGCGGTAAACACGTACACTGCAAAAAAGCCTGCAGATTTTAAAAATCGTGATCACCGCAGTGTTTTCGACGAATTCCGGTTGTCCGACATTAATGTCTTGTCCAGCACACCATGAAATTATTGCAATAAATATAATTCATGTGGTCATAAACAACGATGTAATTAACTCACGGAACCATTTCTCATTTTGGCGCTTATCTAAATTACGTGTTGCCCGTCAGATGATGACTGCTGTGGATCGGAATATTTTCTGTTTCGTTGCGGGACATTTAATTTAGAAGTTTTTGATATTGCTCGCGTTCATTCCGACAATTGAAATTCGCTTGATAAGCGCTCACGCATGAAAGCTTGTTAGAACCATAGGATTGTGTGTTTGAAGCTGGAAGAAATGGAAAGTTAACGGAACAGTTGGTGCAGTGATTTTTGTAGCCATTTTACCGGAACAGGTCAAGAGAACTCATGTTAGGTTGAAATCCATGGTCGTCATATCAAAAAATATTGAATTAAAAATCTGTCATCGTCTAGTAATTGGTTGAAATGTGTTTTTGTTACTAGCCGGAAATTTGTTGTAGATATAAAGTTATGTAGGAAATATACACTCTCTTAAAACTATTACGTCAATTTACTTATATTAAAGGAGGTACCTCATAGTACGGTAATTATTTTACGAAAAAAGAGATGTTAGTTGCCCATATTTAGCCAGCCTGGGTACAGGCTGTAATTTTTAAAAGATCTTCAATAAATAACATACCAAAACAAGTTTTCTACTATATAAAATTACTTTGTATTATACAAAGTGTCCGATGTTTTCTAAATGATACTAATTATATTACATAGGGTTAAATGGGAAAATATTTGCAATTTTGTGAATCTAATTTTGATACAATTTTTGGATTTAAAAAAATGTAACTGCTTACTAGTTATTAAACTAGAACAATTTTTAGCGATATCTTCATATTTCCCCAATGTCGCTATTTCTAATTTTATATAATAAGTGTCAATACAAAAGTTACAAAAATATATCATCGAAGCCAAGCTTAATAGAGATCCCCTAGGTGACACGAAAGCCAGATTATCTGAACACTTGTTTAAAATCAACTTATTTCTTATGGAACGATAATTTTTATGAACAAAAATCAGATTGTGCAATGGCTTCACCCCTAAGTCCTGTAATGGCCAATTTGTTTATGGACAATTTTGAAGAGGTAGCGATCAACAGTTTTCAGTTTATGCCAAAATGTTGGTATAGGTATGTAGATGACACTTTTGTTATTTGGCCCCATGAAATTAGAAAGTAATGGTAGTTTACCTTTCTTGGATGTCTAAATTTACAGAATAAGCATTGGACAGTTAGGACACAAGGTTTACAGAAGACCAGCACACTTTATTTGTTAGAGCACAAAGAATCTCAGACGAAAGTTCTTTACAAAAAGAAATACATCTTAAATCAGCACTAGTGAGAAATGGTTATAGCAATAAGAATATTTGGTCAGTTTTTAATAAAAGTGCTCATCCAAATCAAGAAAATTCTCAGCCAGGACAAAGTAAATTAAAGTTGAGTTTGCCTTATGAACAAGGCCTTTCGGAAAAATTAAAGAGGATGCTTAGAAAACATGATATTTTAGTTGTTGATAGTACGTATAATAATTTAGATAAAACAAAAATTTTACATAGAGAAAAATATTATCACAAACGTCTAATAAAAGAAGCTATAGAAATTTGTAGGAATACTAATAATTTTAGTAGGGATTGTGGAAATTATGAGTTAGGTGACATTTGGCTATTTTGTAGTTATCTTTTATCAAGTAGTTCGTGTATATCTAGTAGGTAGGTAGTACCTTCTTCGTCGTTAGGTTCATATTTTATCAGGTTGGCACGTTGTTTCTATGACGTCTCGCTTCCTTGGCGATTTGTTTATTTACTTTCAAAATTTTGTTTGATCTTGTGTCAGACGAATTTTGTGGTTCTTCGTCTTTGACAAAGATTACAGGTGTAATCGAAACGTCAGACCAATAACATTCTGTCGGTGTTTTAAAACGACAGCGATCTTTCCGATTCGTATTCTAATATTTGTCCGAGCTTAGTTATGAACTAGAGTGATTGTTAAAATCATTTATAAGCTTGACCTGTCATGATAAATATGAAAATATTTATTATTATGTATCACGCAAAGGAAGCATACGATGCACTGAAACTTATTTTGTGCCAATTATTGCCGGAAATTAAAACTAATAATCGTAATAAATATTACCTGTCTCGCTGTTCAGTGCAGACTTTGTGCTTCTTTCCTGGATACTACATTCAGAAAGTAATACAATACTATGCACGAAAAAATTCAGTGGTGTATTTGATATCACGTGAGTGGTTTTTTATAGCGACTATGTATGATACACAGTATTGACAAAATGAGAATAAGCAAACATGAAGATGACCTGGTATAAAAATAAAACTAATACTTTTGTTTTTATATTATCATCATTATTATTATATATCATGCTGTTAAATGTCATTAGGAAAAATTGGCAAATATGTAAAAAAATTATTATACGCTATAAAACTCGCTCGAAGATAAATCATTTTGCAGTAATAATGGTCAAGTAAACTACCTGAAATCAAAGATATAAAATTCCTGGAAAGAACTTCATGCCTGATGTGTCATCGCAGATGTTTTTGTAGACGATTATATAACGTTCAAAAATTTAACTGTCAATTTCTACGTGTAATGACGGGACCTATTATACTCTTGCGTTGGGTAGTTGTCAATTTCGACAATAGTGTTTTCATTGTTAATAGTCCTAAGGGTTCCAAACACATCGTAAAATAAATACAAAAGGCGCAGTCTGGTCCTAAACCAAAAAAGGTAAGGTTTAGTAACTGTCAAAAATGATGGACTATATGCGTTTGTGTATCACATTAGTTGTGGTATACATTTACTTCCCCACGAAGATGGACGAGGAATGCCATACCGCAATATCTGATTGTGTGTAGAATTATTCTGGGTGCACATTATGGTTTTATCTTTACTATTAGAATACATAAATATACATTTCTGAACGCGTAAATACGTGAATTGGACTTAGACATTCCAGGTTTGTATGTTGAGGCTTATAAGATAGATAACGTGATATCAGATTCACTACGTAGTGCAGAAAAGTCGTACCTGATAATTACATTAAATAAAATAAAAATACAGTATAAAGGTTCCACTTAAAACCTCCAAATGTCTAAAGTCTAAAACAGGTTTCTTACGTCTCGCGGATGTTATTGGACCCTCGCTGATCTTTGACCTTTAGTTTAGGCCTCGTTCACACATTAAATTAGGAATCGAATTTGAATTCGTACGATGCAACTACATGTCATCAGTTACTCCTACTATATAACACAATCGAAGATACGTAGTTTATGTTCTTGCTGTACAGTAAGAACATGAAAAAATTTAAATATAGACGTTGTGGTTGATTATAGTTATTGTTTGACCTTGAACCTCCACAGTCGTCATTTTCAGTTTTTACTCCATGATGTTACAGCGAGTCGTTTAGGTATTAAACAATTGAAAATAATTATTGTGCTTCCGCTCAATACTGAATTATGATTTTTTCGTACCGATGAACACACGCAGTTGCTCTGATTTATTTTTACAAATGAAAAATATACCAACTAGATCGTTGCAACGCACGTGGTTGGAAACAAAAGAGCGTGTAACTTTTTACACGTTTTACTTCGAAATTTTACGATTTATTATGCATTATGACTTTACGACCACATAATTCTTTATTACTCTATGCACAATAACGTAAATAATTAAAAACGTATATCACTAATATGTCGTATATATACTAACGTAGTGTTGAAATTATATGTTACCTACAAAATACTCTGTAGAATTTAAACTTTTCTGTAAATCACTTGACAGGTTAACATGCTTAAATAAATTCATCTTTGTTGGTACAGAGATTGTCTGTAGGTAACTCCCAAATCTAATCAAAACTTGCTAGTTTTAACGAGCTCTGTAGTTTTTATTATCAATCAAATAAGCTTGGAAACAATTCTGCTTTGCTTCGAGCTAACGGTCATTTTCAGAGAGCACCAAACTATACTGTTGATGGTGTTTGAAAATAATCATTATTTTGAAACGATCCTTGGGGGTATCTGATTAAAAAAAGTAAAGCCAAGCGCAATCAAAAGGTCATTTTGTTTCTACTGAGTGCACCATCTAAAGTATTCAACCCCATTATAATTTTCATACAATTCTGGGGAAACTRTTACACATTTATCTCTTTTATTTTGTCAAAGTTGTCTGAAAAACTTAATTCCTTAATTTTATAGAGCTTTGCATGTTTTTAGATGTCAACTTTAAGCATTATTTTTACCTACTTTTGAATTTATTAGCGCCTACATAGCTCCTATACATGAATTAAGTTGAGTAGCGGTTTGCAATCTAAAAAAGATATAAAGACTTGTAGTCAATGTCTTTGTCATATTTCTAAACTTTTAAAACCAATATTATAACTTAAAGGCAATTTCACCAGCTTAAAATAAAACTTTAAGATGCTATAATCAACTACAGTTCCGTCCGAATTTGAGATTTGACAGATCAGTGAACACTGCCATAAATGCCACAAAAATGTTATTACACGTTCTTTTTAATTTTGAACTTAACATTATTGTGTAGGTAACAACTTTGGGGTCATTGACCGCGCGGTTGAACTATGAAAGAAATGACTTTTTTCAGCAACGAATCTGTCATAAATTCATATTATGCTGCAAACATTAAAAATATACCAAAGATAAAACACTTCTACTTTGCATTTCCAAGTCAATAAAACTATAAATATATCTCTGCACAAATGGAAAAGAGTTGTTGTTGGCAGTACTTATGATTCATAAAGATTATTATATTATATTATATTATGAAAAAAAGCCCACCGATAATACCACACCAGACACTTTATGAGGGTGTTGTGTGTGGACTTGTCCATCCAATGTGGATTTGTGTACGTCCAATATCTGCAATTATGTCTATTCGCATTACCATTGAGACAAAAACTCTCTTCATTAGAAAACATAATCCAATTTTAAATGTTTCTATTTTCATCTGTCATGTTTATTCGCAAAATTTTATCGTACGATCAAAATTATCTTGGCTCAGTTCTTGTAATAGGTGAATTTTGTATGGATGAATTTTCTCTTTTTTCAAAATTTTCTGAACAGATCTTCTGCTAATATGGTGAGTAAGAGCACGCTGTTGTACGGAACACTTGGACTTCTATTGCACATCTAAAAGGACATTCAAGCTACTTTCCTCACTCGTAGCAACCTTCGGACGTCCTGGTTTTTGACGATTTTTAACACCGCCGGTTTCGTCAAAAATTGTAGAGTGCAATTACTTCTGAATAACTTCGCCTTCTATCTCCATTAATAATCATCATCAAAATTTCAATGCGATCATGTTCAGTTAACTGAGGCATTGCGATTGCAAATAACAAAGTGAATGAAAATTATCACCAGTCACGAAGACAATGGAGACACCTGGAGTTTTTGTTCTTACTTAGCGATAATGAATATGGTTTTTATCCCTAAGTTTGCAATACCCAAGTTTGATATCACACTATTCTCAACTCAGAAGCAATAAATAAGTGTGATACATTTTTGAAATCAGGAAAAAATATCATTTCCAATGATGATGTGCCTTTTGACCCCTCATCCCATTAAAAAAATGCAACTTGCGCCCATAAAGCGGAAATGGGAGCTGACACGGAGTTGAAGAAGTTCTAAAAACGGCATTTTAATTACCCATAGGCCCATGCACAATTTCAGAAAAATCGGTCGAACAGAACCTGAAATATTCTGCTCGTTCCTTTGTAGCCAACCTGTATGTTCCTTTGGCTTACGTAAGAGACATGTATTTTCAATACGACGGAGCCCCTACTCGCGATAGACAACTAGTAACAACAGATTTTTTCAATAATGGACCTGACTTAACACCCATCAACTTCTTTATGTTTCTGTATTGAACATATTATATTGTGTACAGGAGCCACCTACTACGGCGGAAGATATGAGAAATAGAGTATAAGGAAAGCGTTCTCGTAATACCCACACCCGAGATTTTAATTATAGTGACGGCATCATTTCGCAACAGAGTTGAAATGTGTTTGCACGGCAACGGTCGTTACTTTGAACATCTGATGTGGGTTTTTGTGCTATTATATTCTTTGTTTCGTAGTTTTCACACACTTTTTTCACTTTTGTTTTATTATGTTAGGCACGTGCCATGGAAATTGAACGACTCATGTCTTGATTCGTTTGGTTCATTCATACCCTGTGACGAAACTTTCGTGATCCATAAGAAAAAATACCTTATAATAGAAATGTACGGGGAACATGTTATCTCTGCAATGTAACTGAAGTAAAGCAAACATTTCCATGAGTGCGAGAGAGAAAGAAGATGATTTTCTATCTTTGTATCCCGCTTTTACAGAATGCGCATGGCAAACTAGGAGAGAGACACAGATGGACAGCTGCCGCCTGGCGACAACCGGCAAATGCTTTTTGGACTAGGAGACGCTTGAAGCCAATCAGATTCATTCTTGCTTTTCGAGTCTGCGCACTTTTAGTCGTCGGATTACAAGGATGAGACATATGCCTATTCTTTTCTACGTTTGCTTCAAGGGATATGCCTTGTTCCCCGTATATGTTTTATTATAATGTATTTGCATAAGACCCTAAATCAGTTTAGAGCAACCTACCTGTGCCGTTTAAGAATTGTACTACAGTAAGCTTTGTTTACTTACCCTTGTTCTGCGAGAATGGTTCTGTTTTGAATAATTGCGATTAGTAACGAGTATTAAAGCTATACTCGCAAGTAAGTTAAACGACTGTTGGCATCACGTCAGGACACTGGTTGACTCGTTGCATCGTTGCAACTGTCTATGGAAGTCTCGATATGCTCGATAACTCGTTCTGGATTCTTCTTGAACGATTTGAATGATCTCATTCTATCGATTGATTAAACGATTTGGATCGAATCGAATGTCCCGGCTGTAGTGACTGACGGTGACGTTAGTATTAAGTAATAGGGTTCCTATGACAGCGCGTTAGATGTGCATTGGTTTTGTGTATGCCCTTTGACCGCTACTTCGAACGCACAACTACACACGCATTTATCAATAAATTTTTAAGTTTTACGTACTCCAAGGAAACTTACAAAATTAATTAATTAACTTGTTTTACTTTTGTTTTGACGATTATCAAAGGTAACTTAGATTTTATAAGCTCTAAAAATTACTTAATATTCAAAAAGATTAAATCGTTTTTTTCTCGAAAAGGTTGGAAGCTATTCGTAAAACATTGATTTTAGGCGCCATCTTGAAAGGGTTATAGCTTCCTTCAGGAAGCGGTTTTGTATATAGGATATTTACATTAAATCGGCTTAAAATTGTCGGCACAACATGAACTTTTCGTTTGTCAAAAAAAAACTGAACACTCTTTATTAGTTAGTTGGATAGTGACACTTTTTGATGTGAATGGTTTCCTACGCAAAGAAAAACTTTATGATCCTACTTGGTGGATGTTTATTTGGTAGGAAGGTCGAAATGATGTGAAAACGAATTAGAATTCTTGCATTTTTGGTGTCACGAAACGTACAAATTAAAAATATTTAGTTCAATAGTTGTACATCGTGTTTTTGCACGTTAGAGGACCTCTTTGTACACCATAAAAACGACTAACCGCAAGCAACCTTATAGCCTTCAGATGCCCTATTTAGGGTAGGCCGCTACGGCAGCTCGAATTTCGGCGGCAAATGGGCGGGGTTTTGAGATCTTGTATTTATTTAAATTTTGATCAATAGAATATTTGAAACCAGCAAAATTATTATTAAAAAAGGGCGCCACCAGCTTTCACTTTATAATTAAATTTTGAAAAAAGGCCAAAAACTGGAAATGCCTAGTTTTTAATAAAACTACGATTGGAGGGAAAGTAGCTCTATTTAAAATTACGCAATTGGAATTTCATCCAGTACAATATACAGTGAATCTTAAGTTTTAAAATGTAAATGAAGTTAAGTTTAAAGCAATCGAATTTGAACAGTTGAAATAGTGAGGCCTTTCCGCACAGCTTTGCTTCAGTTCACAAAATGTTTCAAAATGGGTATAGAATTTATATATGAAATTTATGTGTAAATGTTTAAAATGCAGTCTTTGAAAAATCCCAAAACAGTGATTAAAATGGTACACTTAGCTGTCCACGCCAGCGGCCAAGGATGGTCCGTGCTCTTTCAGGCTACTTCGGTGTGTCGCGCCATATTAGTTGAAGTTATCACGGTCCCCTTCAAAAGGTTGTAACGGCTTTCCCCTTTCAGGTAGGTACACATTAGCTGGTTCGAAATTTGACTGCTTACACGAATTGAATTCAGCTATTTGACGGTAGTATGTCTGAAGCTCCCACCTTAGAACCCTAACGTATTTATAAAATCGGCGTTAGTTAATAAAAGATATAAACAAAATTTAGACAATACCTCGTTCTTATTGAGGGTTACTTCTGTTTCGGCTTCAAGACAAGACTGGTATGCACAGAACTCAAATGTACCGCTGAATTTAAATTAAAAGGTAAGTATTGCACGAAGCTAGCGCACTCGTCAAGCGATTCTTCCAGAATGCCTTCCTACGCGATGGAGTACTAAGTTTTATCGGGCAATAAAAACTGCTGAAGGATTTTACTCGCAATACCTAATTATACTTAATGTTGTGCGTTTGATTAAGTTTTTAGGAATATTTAATAAGAATACTACCGTTTCGATTTATGGTATTTTAAGAGAGAAAATACACGTTACAACCTCTGATCCGTTTCCGTTATATCTGGAGGTGCATGAATTTTAATCTTATAACTCTTAGTCTATACCCGCCCTTTAAACTTTTTTATTACTTCAAAATATGACATGTGAAATTTCGCTTGTGTATGAAACATCCAATCGTTTTTATTGACGTGGGCACGTGATAAACCGTCATTTTATGAAAATCGGTAATAAATAATTTATAGAGGTATTGCGTTATCTACCGGTGCCTTTAGAAACTACAACGTAAGTTGGCACGGTCTGTAAGTACAGATACCTAATGAGATACAGCCATGGCGGATTTTCTACATATACTTTTTTAATTTTCTTTTATACTCTGCTTACTAATTGAAATGCGTGGAAATGGTTAAGCCTCCTTGTATTGCAATATCTAAACTTATGCAAAATGTAGCAAACTTGAATTTTCCTCTAGGGCTTCTAGAATTAACGCTATAATTTGCTATCCAGAGGAGACATCAAATGCACCAAGCTGGAATTTCTCTTGCCTTTGCCACTTTATCGACACTATTAATTGTGTGACAGCAAAAACTTATCTCTTGCCATTAATAACCAGCATGTTTGTATCGCCAGGTTGCCATAACCGCCCATTCCAGCGTTTGTCAAAGTGGGCAAGATAAAAAAAATTGTTCGTCTTGACCCATCGTATTTGTCAACTTAATCGAAAACACGTTGCATTTAGAAATGAGTTAGGCCAAGCGATTGCCAATCAAGTGTATGGACAGTATAGCTCATTCTAATACCGGAAAGGGAATCGATATAACCGGACCTGCTATTGTTCATGTTGTCCAGGGTACCAGTTCAATAGGAATACGCGCCCCCACGAGACTTCAAACAGACGCTTCAGTTGCGATGTTCGTGCATTCCGATCGGTCTGATGTATCCATTCACGATAAAGGTGGGTGTTTTTTGGTGTTCTGTTAGTTGAAATTGTATGGCGAGTGATTTTGGCGCGAAAATACGTTTGCCTTTGGTTGGTTAGTTGGTTGAAACGGAGTGACACGTTGACCTATTAATTCTGATTGATAGCGGTGTAGGACTTATCATTACTTTCTTTTAACTGCTACGCTTCGCGTAGTTGTATTTGTTTTCTTAAGTAAAATTATTGGAAATCCTAAACGGAACTTTTAGATTTTCTCGTTTAACATCGAACTTAGTTTGGTAGGCGCCCACGTTCCAAACAATGACAAGTAACATCTAAATCTGCTATTACGAAGTACATGCGAAGATACTGGTATTATGCTACAGGATAAATATTATTATAAGCGCGTAATAATATAATTCACACAATTTGCAGTAGTTACTCTAATTTTACTTTTGTATTTAAAACTGCTGCATTGTTTCCAAATTAGTAGCGTTCGCTAGCCGCAAATATCAACTAAGCAACTTTACACAAGGCAAATATATCTTGGATCGTATCACTTATGTAAATGTATGGGGATTGAAATGTATAAATAAGTGTTGTCACTTACATCAGTGTCTGTGCTGAAATAACTAGGGAATGACATAAATTTACAGGGTGATTTAGGAAAACAGCACAAATTATTTTAATTGTTCATTTATTGTCTAAATTAATATAAAAAAAATATTTATTTTTAATCGCAAGAAAAGAGTAAACAAATCTATAGGAATCCATGACCTTACAACAGATTATCACCATCTCTTTTCTTACAGTAGTACACAAAGTTTTCTTACACATTATTTGGAATGTCACATGAAATACTCCTGCACTCGTTAATAATTCTTTGTCATAAATCTTCCAGACTTGTAAATCGTGTTTTGTAAACCACAGATTTTAGATAACTCCACTGCAAGAAATCAAATTCAAGCAATTTCTCACATGCTGCATCTTCTTGACAAAAAATTGGTATTCGTCCAACATTTGATTTCCTGCAACGTTACGTTGATTTTCTTCTAACTTCTTTGATTAGACGATCAATCACAACCATTTGTAAATATATATCACCATTCAACGTCCCGTTAATGAAAAATGGACCTATTATTGTGTCCCACAGTGGACTAGAAGTCAAAATTCCTGGTCAAAACAAAAAAAAAAGTGTATATTTGTTTCTCAAATTTCATACATGGGCGTTTTTTAGTTTGCTGATTATGAAAATGAAACTAAAAAACCGCTGCAAATTGAATCAGTACTTACACATCCGATTGTAAAAAAGACATTTACGTGTTTATTTCTTATACTATACGATCAGTAATCAGGTTTTGAGCATTTTTTTCTCTCTACACATTTTTTTCTAACACCAACGGTTTTGATATTAGCAAAAATACATACATTTTTAAAATCGTTTTTTTTTCAAATAACTCGAAAATTATTAACTTAATAAGAAATTGCAAGAGTGCTTTCCGTTCAGTAATTTGATTTTCTATATAATACTAAAATTTTAAAAACATCGTATAGACAGGGTCCAAAATACGTTTTCTGGAAATATTTCGATGTCAAAATTCTGGATTTTTTTTTAAAAAACCGGGAGAAATTTCATTTCTTGTCTGATGGTATTATCATTTTTTAATATATTAAGTATTTTTGGAGATATTTAGGAAAAAAGGTTTTTTTTTAAGTGACGCTTTTTTGCTAATATCTTCTAAACATTTTGCTGCACCGAAAATTTATAGGAACGAATAATACTCGCAATTATGTCTTTCGAAAGTTATCGCGTCCACACACAAAACCACAGACATGCAAGAAATTTTTTGCTCATTTTTTTTACATTTCGACTATTTTAAAGCGTTTGAGCAAATATTTTTTTTCCCATCCCTTGGATGTGAAAGTAAAATATCAGAATTCAAAATGGCGGACTTTTTCAGAATGAAATTAATATTTTTCGCCCTGCTCTCATACATGCAAGGGAATTTTTGAGATCGCTTTTATGAAAATGAAACGGAAATGTGATTGTTTGTTATATATTTTTTCACGCAATATATCAGTTACAGTTAGTTTTACCACTAATAATATCATCATCGCTCCCATCCACACTACTACTTTACCTATTGGTTGAATTGTTATTAATAATTGTTTAGTGTGTTTAGAAATTTTATTATAAAAAAGAGACATTGCAATAAAATATTAGTCGAATAATATTACTGACGGAAGTACTTTTATCTGGTACTCAACCAGGGCTCATTTTTTTTAGAAATCGTTTTTCCAAATAGTAGACCACTTTCCATACCAATTTCAAGGTGCTCTAAATTTTTGGAGCTTCTCACGAAGCTTATTATATAACAGAAGAATCCGCCTTTTTCCTAATGAAACTTTTTTTGAGGGATAGATTTGATTAGTCAGCTATATTTTGTCAAATAATTCACGTCGAGTTCGACTTCAGTACCCCAATGGGCCTGATTCACAATTTTTTTTATAAAAAAATGAAAATATGGGTTCATCCTCGGGTTAAATTAGTATGTTTATTATTAAAATATGTCAATTTTATTGCAATTCCAGGTACGTTACATGCTTACAATGACGCGTAAACGTCAACGCATACGTTACATCATTTGCAACAATGAAATTTTAATTGCAAAATTCTTAAGAATGTGTAGGAATTGCACTAAATTACTTAACCCTCGTACCTGCGTTCTTCACCACTACAGATGAACTCTGCATAAAAATACAATTATTGTTGAAATGTGAAGCAGGACCATTAACAGAAAACAAAAACCCAATTTCAAGCTATGCCGGATCTCGCCAAATCAAAAATTAATCGTTGCATGTTTCCATGTATTGCATATAAACACCAAAATCCTGCGCAGTTACATTTGAACAGTCTTGAAATCGATTTAGAATATCAAATGACCATTGAACTCAAAATATAAATACCGCCAGAATCATCCTCCATTTCATAGAATTAAGTAAAAAAAAATCGAGTTGGCTTGGGTGTGTCGAATAGTTGACTTTCAAGCGTCACCTGTCATCTAGTATTTGTATTAATTCGTCTGCTGTTTTAGAATTGAGTACACTAACATCACCTATCACCTATGCATGCATTTGTTGCATTTTACTGTGAATGATAACATTCGATTTTGGGAATTGTGTCCAGATATTTTCAATCAAAGTATTTTAGCACACACATTCTTTTCCTGAGGAACATGCGTGAGATCTCGATGAGTACAAGGATTTTCTTCATTGCAGTAGCGCACATTACGCTTGTTCACCTGGTCATTCAAAAAGAACGAACAGTCATCGCTGAAGCAAATATTTCCGTCATAATTTCGTAGAATTAAAGGCTTCTGTAGAAGTCATGTTCGCCGAATTCCTGCAGAGTTTTCGTCTTATATGCAGACGAATAAAAGGTCCAATGGTTGTGCAAACAGCACGCAAGGAGCTAGTTGTATCCATCGTAAAGTAATCAAATACATACCTCAAGTTGATCATCACTTACCCTATTTATTGCAAATTTAGTGTCCCACCCACATTTTCATTAGGGTGCCCTTCGCTGAATACCCTTGCTGTTGCACGAGCACAATTATGCTGAGCACCCTAAATAGAAATTACTTTACCCCTTTTGCGCAGTAGAATAAAGCATAACACTGTGGCTATGACTAGACGTTCTTATTTAAAAAACTAAAGTGATTACTAAACAGGTATGTGGACAATAATCTGCCTATAAAGTTAAAAAAATTTTGAAAGCAAAGCAGATAACTAGCCAATTCCCTAGAAATTTTCTAGCCGCAACTCTAATAATAATAACACGTGTAGTACAAATTTTTATTTATATTTGTTATTTTATTTTGTTAAAAAAATCCAAAGTAATCAATTTAATGAACAACCAGCCCAGTAAATGAATAAAAATTATGTGGCAAAAAACGTTGTGAACTTTAGCTGTCTAATGATGTATCACTAAGCTTATCTCAAAAGTTGTCCCGTTTGAAGCATTACTTGTACTCGTCAGTTGGAAGGTTCGGATAAAATGCTGGTACGATCACCAGTTTCTTTTACAGATGATATATTTTATTAGAACTCAAGATGGCGTAACAATCGCTACCAACTCAAAAATTTTTAATAGCAAAAGGAGTCATGTTATACTTAATTTGAAAGCTACTTTCATTGGCTCGATTAACTTGACCTCTCTTCCACATTGCTCGATATTCATCTAAATACGGGGATTGCACACAGCTAGCACACGACTCAATACAGCTAGCACATATTCCGTTTTCTTTATATGTTTTTAATATTTGAGGGGGGCTATGTTAATGTTACCCCTTATCCGGCCCTTCTCTTTTAATTATTTATCCATGTTGTATAAGCACCTTTTGCACAGTCTAGCACATCAGTCAGAAAACCTAGCACACTCTCTGCCTCTTAGATACATGACTTCAAATATGTGGAACATGTTAAAAAAATCCTCGTCTTCAACTCGGATTTTTAAAATAACTGGTGCTCATGCTATTTAATTGCTAAACAAATACCATAGAAACTAGTTTATCGGAATTTTCCGAAAAAATTTGATGACCTAGGGATATTACCTGCGAATATCTCAGTAGGCGGGCGTTATTTAAAAAAAGTTATTCTGTAAAATATACTGTATAAATTATACTAATATACTGTATATATGTTAATAAATGATAGAGGTAAACATAAATTGTCCACACAATTCGTACCGGATGAAATTATCCACTGTAGGATAGGCGGCTTAACTTAAATATTTTTTACTATAATTGTTAATTATATATATGGTCCAAGTTAGCCAAATAAAACAAAGCATCAGGGAATCGTGAATCGTTTTTTTTTAGACAGACACCAGCATGGCTTTTGTGAACACTTTCTTATAAATTTACAATTTTATTTTCAAAATTTATTCTACTTATTTTAGATACCTGTTGAATACCTAATTAGAAAGTACACGATGTCTAAGATTTTTTGCAGAAGTCAACCAGCTTGCCCTGGTTGAAGATGGTTACTTATTTTAATAGTATGGTGGGTCTTAGAAAGGTGCAACTAGAATCAACTGTTTCACCTGTTAGCAACCATCACGGAAGTAGATAGAGAGGTATTCGCACGACCGTATGGTAACTGTATGCAACTGCGGCCCGGATTCGTAGTCAGTGTGGGAGAGAGAGGTCTAGTAAGAGATGCAATATAGTAGTAAAAGCGCTCGCCAGTGGCATGCATAACCATACATTCGATGTCGTATTTGTGTGAAGTTTTTTGAAATAACAAACATTTGAAAGTATTTCGTGGTGCCGAACTGTAACAGTAATTCTTTCGATAGAGCTTAATATGCAAAAAAGAATATTAAATCGTTGAAATGCTTCACATGTAAGGATCATTTTTATCGAACAAATGTTTCTGATACAGCTAGTCCTTCATCTACACTTACTATTTTAAAATCCAGAAGACGACTAAATCATCCAAATCAGATCATTTCACAGTTTAAAAAAATATTTTAACCAAACATATTTACAATGTTGTTTTTGACAATGTAGTCGATCAATTGTTTTCAAACACATATTCTATTTCGATTCCTTGTAAAGAACACTAAGCAGAAATACTTTCAAAATTTTGTTTATTATTATATTATAATGAGAATTAAATAGTACTATAAGTACAATGACAGAGATACTGATTAATCAAGTGCAAGAAAGAAGAAGGAAACTAAGTTTTTTTTTATTTTTAGATCTCCTTGTATGTGTATTTTTAATACATGATGACTGCAGAAGCACCACTTTTTATTTCCTAACACTCTTATTTGATATACTTCCGAAGTTTAGTGTGAAATAAGTATTACCCTCATAATATAAGAAATATATAGAGTAGTCATATTTCTGTACTTAATTTTATTTCCACATCCAACGGATGGGAGATATTGTAGCGCGACAGAAATTTTCAAAATTTTTTTATTTGCTCAATCGCTTTAAAATGCTCGAAAACGTCCAGAAACAAAATTTGAGCAAAAATTTCGTGTTTGTATGTCTGTCTGTTTGTGGACGCCATAACTTTCGAAAGACTTAACATATGAACTTGAAATTTGGCATACATATAATTCTCAACTACCCAAAGCAACATGTTGTTTTTGGGGTGAGTAGGGTATAGGGCCCCCTTCCCTAAAATTATGGGGTAGCTACTTTTTTTTGCAAACTTTTATTTTTTCCTTTTAGTATGTGACTAGTAGTATAATTGCGAATATTATATATAAATTTTCGGTGCAGCAAACTGTTTAGAAGAAAAAAACGGTCATTTAGAAAAATATCTCAGAAAATACTATATATATTCAGTATATTCACATATGAAAATACCATCCGATAGGAAATAAAATTTCTCACAAAAAGTGTTTAAAAATGTTTCCAAAATTTTGACATTTTCTAAATATTTCAAAAAAAATTAATTTTGGACCCTGTCCACACAACTTTTTTTTAAATTTTGGTATTATATAGAAAATTAACAATTGTTTTGTTTAGTTAGTAATATTCAAATTATTTAGAAAAAAAAACGATTTTCCTTATTTATGGATGTTAGCTAATATCACGAGAACCGTTTGTCGTAAAAAAATGTCTAGAGATAAAATATGCTCAAAACCTCATTATTGATGGTATAATATAAGAAATAAAAGCGTAAACTTCATTTTGACAACTTGATCAGGAAATATTGATTCAATTTGCAGCGGATTTTCATTATCTGACGCAAATCTGTTCTAAAATTGTTGCACAAGTAACAATAGAATCTTATTATTTCCACACTTTTTAAAAGATAAATGAACCATCGGTATTCGCTTAGGTAATTTTGGGAAACAAAATGATATTATCAACACAGCGTGCGCTGTAAAGTAGCCTTATGCAAAGCGGAGCGATTCCCACTATGTTCTATCTCTCTCTAACGTGACTGGCTATGGAATCGGCCCGTTCCACACGGCGTCGTGGCAACCATCAAACCAGGTATTTGGTAGAAAATTGCGATTTAGTTGGTGAACTTGATTTCTTGATAAATTATATTTTTAGTGGTGTTGAGTACGCATCTCACTGGACACAGACTTGGTGGTAAAACTTTAAATGAATTGATAAGATTGCCGCTGTTACTGATAAGAATGTCGATTATAGATAGATTGTGATTAATTCTGTACTTGGTATGTTTAGATCTGTTGCATAATACTGTGCGAGTCTGTAACTTAAATTCGCTACATCACCTGCACTTTTACGGAATAGTCAAATTCAAAACTAGTTCTCCCTACTCTTTTTACCCAATAAGAACAGTTTGTCGGTTTACCTCACCATTTGATATAAATCTTGATCCAAACAGGATGTATTTTGTTGCCTAACCGTTCGCAAACAGCAGATCTCATATTTGCTTGCAAAACTGGCGTATTCTATCGGAATCTTATCTTATCTTAGCTACTACTGTGTGTCTTTAAGATGAGGTTCAAACCTGAGCCCGATGGTAATCAAGCACAGTACATTCGTATTTGTCTTCAGTAATAGCATGTGCCTCTCACCAGGATTCCTATCACGATCTCTCATTCCTATGGCGTAGTAATAGCACGTCTGGGCGTATACTTATAGGCCTGGGTTCGAATCCCGACGAGAACAAAGATTTGTCATTTGTACCCACAAAAACATATCATTGTATTATTACTGAAAGTTGGCTAATTTGGTATTCGCTTGCTACTTGCCTGGTGGAAATTGAACAGCCAACAGTATATTAAAATGCATGTCTATGCTGTGCTGTCTACACTTCAACCAACTGCAGATAGATCTATTTCGCTGTCATTACAGCTCATCAGTGCAGTTTAGGTCTTCTATGCCGTGCTGTCTACACTAGACCTAAACTGCACTGATGAGCTGTAATGACAGCGAAAGAGAACTATCTGCTGTTGGTTGAAGTATAGACAGCACAGCATAGACATGCATTTTAATGTATGTCGGTTCTTGCCCGCTTTCTTTAGGAAGTAGAACCCGTTAAGGCAGCTAGGTGGCTTTGTCATCATGTCAGTGTAATGCTGACAGATGGCATTGCCATCCTAAATTCTTACTTAGCCAACAGTATAGATCAAGCTTGACCTCTTCGAAGAATGCATTCTGTCGGTGAATACCTATGTTTCTTCGTGCCCATTTTCTCAAAATCGTTTTCCAGTCTTGCATACAGTTATCTCTGAATAAATGAATAACATCATTTTCTGTTCTTAACAGAGCAATCTGTGGTTACTCAGCCGAAACTGGAAAAGCAGTAGTTCTGAAGTAAGTTCCTAAAGAGGGATTAGGTATTTTCTAAAATCCTCTATAACTTTGAGCAATCCTACTTTGTAGATTTTTGATGGAGTATCAATTTAAAGTATTAAGGTAGAAACTTGTTTTTGCAAATACGCACCTGCCCTTAAATATTAACTACCAGTAATAGTGTAACAGGGCTATACCAGAATTTAATTAATTAGCAGGGCTCCACTGATAAATTCCATCCCATTGCAAACACTGAAAGTTACAACATACGACAGTTTTTACAAGAAAAGCAATAGGTAGCATCGTCTGTAAACCACAGTTTTTCTACATTGTCTCTAGGCTACTAAGAGTGATCTTTAACCGTATGATATTTGGAAYGTAGATTTACGCACCGATAAAAAGGTGATGATAATAATGTATAAACCAAATTGTTTACCTTATAGCAAACTGCGTATTTATATTTCCACTCACCTGGACTTCATTCCAGTGTTGAAATCTAAAACCGTCGCTGAAGTTTCGATTTTGCAAGTAAACTCATTTTCCTGTTTGATCGAAGACCTAGACATGACTGCTCGATTATTAATGTAAATCTGCATAAGTCGCAGGGTCTTTCTTTGAATGTTAATTAACCGTCTGTTTTATATTAGTGCTGTCGATTGTATTTCATTTTCACTGCGTACAGTACATAGTTTAAAGGCGTCATTCAAGCATTCCAGTTACTTTATTATTTATTCTTAGATGTGGTAATTGTATAGAAGTAGTTTTATAAGTATACATATTATCTTCCTTCTTACTTATGATTAAATAAAATTACCATAGACTGCTTGCACGCAACAGTAATTGTGAAACTAATAAAAATGAAACTGAAAAGGTGGTAGTAAACGGAACATCTGGAATCGAATGTAAGTCGCGGTTTCAATACTTAATAGAAACTATTTCAGTTATTTGGACGGAAAAGAGGGGACTTCTGAATATTTTGGATGGATGGTCCTTGCAATTAGTGGATGTTTTTTTCCTTATACTAGGCTCGCCTTATTCTCTTAACCGACGGTGGATTGATGAAAATGTTKTTTCAGCAATGCTCGGCTTCTTTTACAAGTTCTACAATTTAGAAGCAAAATTCCATTGTGAACGAATGAAATGTGAAACACTGACGTAGATACATTATAGATTAAATTTTACTTCTACCAACATTGTGTGCAGGAAATTCATTGCTGAACACTTTCAAAATAAATACTTTTTCAATTTTTTCGAATTTTCTTTAAAAATTAAAGTCTTTGTTGCAAACAAGACGCCTAACATTGTGTTTTTTGAAAAAATTATTCTAAAGGCAAAACGGATTAATACGCAAAAAACATTCTACCGCAATGTCCCCATAACCTTCACTAACACCCGTTATAATGGTCACTTTTTATTAATATTCCGATGGAAGAAACACTGCAGACCATCAGGGAGCTATGAGAACTGCCAGAGAATTTAATGGATCTGGCAATATGTTATCTGACCGCGACATACCTCCTACGAAACGGAGAATCCTACCAGCAGAATGATAAAGCAAATATGGGGTCTCCACTGAGTCTAGAAGTCGCCAACATCTTCATGGCTGTTGACCTATATGGAGCCATCCAGTTAGCAAACAAGATGGCGATATGCTAGTGCCGCTGCATGGACGATACTTTTAAGGACTTCAACGATTATCTGAACCAATAGCGCATAAAAAGCCCGGTCAAATTTTAATGCGTACAGAAAATCTTGCAATTTAATTGATATAGATACCACAAAAAATGTTCACACTTTTATTTTTTAAGATAGCGCCGAAATGGGAGAATTAGAATCCCAGGTGTTATGCTAAAAACCAACCGTTTAACAGATTCAGATAAATAAAATTGCACCCTTATCGCCTTTAAAAAGTGCAGGCACTAGGTCCACAGAAAATATGGATGTTTAGCATCGTCGATACTGTCAATATCGCTAAGATATAAATAAATATCGATACAGTTAATATTCACATTCCATTACTGCTTGTATTAGGTCTTTTTTTATAACTTGGCTAAATCTGAATTAATATTGATAAAAATTACTATTATCATTATTGTAAATCTAAGGCTAATTAACTAGTCTAACTGGTTGCGTGCATATCGTTTAATACGGACCAAAGAAATACGAACAAACCCGGTCGAATATCCAATAGCGATACAACGCTTTCTGTTGTAATATCACAAGTAACATCTAGCAATCACTATCGATACAAAATATCGACATTTGGGCTCAGAATATCGATATTTAGATAGTATCGCAGTATCTTTAATGCCTAACAGAATATAAGCAGGGGTTGCAACGTGTTGCAGAATTTTTTGGTTCGATTATTTTATTTGCATATGATTTTTTTATCAAAACCTCAAAAGTTACAATATTCACGTACTGAATGATCACAATCCTCATGCCGAATGGATCAGAGCAAATCAGAAACAATTTTCTGTTAACAAGAGTTGCTTCCACCTTTGCTGTTAGCATCTACCTAATTTTTCTACAAGATGTTCTTCTTAATCTACTGTAAAATGCGAGCGTATCTATAGACATACATAGGGGCCCTTACACATTTTGCAAACCAACAATTTTCTGGACGATGTACCGGAAGAAGACCTATCAGTTGCCCGCAGCGAAGTCCTGAGTTAGCCCCGTTGGATTTTATTCTTTGGGGTTCCATCAAGTGCTTAGTTTATGAAATACATGCAACTATATACACAAGAGAAACTGTTAGTGAGAGTAATGGCAGCCTATCTTCTCGTACAGGACGATTTACTTATGTTACAAGGGGTATGCGATTCCATGTATACCTTTGTAACGTACATAATCGTTCCAGTTATGTAAAGTTTGAATTATAATAACCCTCGCTATTTTTTTTTCAAGTATGGTAGACTTTTCTTTTCTTATTAAGCATGAGAGGTTGTCTTGGGGGTTTTTGGTAGTGATCTAATCCAACACGTTCTTAGTATTTTGATGTTCTCGTTGTTTCGAACTTATTTCTGGATTTAGTAGCTTACTCTGTCATGATTTCAGCAGCTACCTTTAGTGTCTTAACTGGATAATTGAAAACTGGAATATACAAAATCGGATGTGCAGTTTGCTTTTGATAATGATAATAAACAGTTCATAATCTTGAAAGTAAATTGTAATAATCTGCTGCTTGTCGTAAATACATTTGTGCACAAAAAACGAACTATTAGCTTTTTAAGGTCCATAGATTGGAATTTTCCAAGCTTTTGTTTTGTTATTTCCGTAAGTTTTTCCATTGTTTTAGCTTCCCAACCACCTTCATAAACCTTTTGTTTTAACTTCCACTACAACCTTTCAATAGGTTTTAACTAAATACAGGTTTTTGCGGCATCTTCTGCCCGTTGAATGTTGTACTTATCATAGACTCCTACAAACAAAAACTTGCTCTCTTGAACAATATTCCGAGTAACAAAATTAACTAGTCCAGACTTTAGAAATAAAGGTTTGCACACAATAACTAAAATACTAAAAACAATTACTCCACTAAACTAATATACA
The DNA here is from genome assembly GCA_025024175.1 of Rhyzopertha dominica. NCBI lineage: Eukaryota > Metazoa > Arthropoda > Insecta > Coleoptera > Bostrichidae > Rhyzopertha > Rhyzopertha dominica. The sequence goes on along the minus strand of QCXZ01000045.1, from coordinate 4,275,283 downwards.
ACTCCATAAAACAACAAACAGAAAAATTGTATAATAGCATGCAATATGAAAAACACGTAAAAACCACAAACATAACGTACTTAACGCTACCTCTTACAAAAAAATAAAAAACATACTAAAACCATATAATATAGAAATTACATATAAACTATAATAAACACAATTAAATAATTCTACACACCATTAAAAACAAAAACACCACACGATACATACACTATATACAGTATACAATGTAAAGAGTGCAACAAACAATATATAGGACAAACGGGACAATACCTAAAAAACAGAATACAACAACATAAAAATCATAGCAACTACTTGAAAAAACATCAAGACCTAACTAATCATACTTTCGATTTCGATTACATCAAAATTATTGCTACAGAACCACATAAATATAAAAGACAATATTTGGAGGTGATTCGTATACAAAAAAAACATAAACACATGTGTAAATGACAGAACAGACATACAAGGACTGGGTAACACCTACAACATCATCATTTAAACACACAAACACTATAATCATGATCATAAACACTCACACTTTAAGATTTGCTGTTCAAATAATTGTAGCATTGGAACTAACTCCAAGGTACATTTTATATTAACATCAAAATTGTAAATGTCAAATTAATTTATTGTCATTTTTGTCAGTTTTAATATAATAACTGTATTCGAAAAAGATCGTAATAAAAGATCGAAACGTTATACTAACACAAAGCTTTTTTAATTTTACATGATTAGGAGCGTAAACCGAAAGCAGAAATTGTTATCTCTCAGCTGTCCTTAAAAATGGAAAGACTTTTGCTAATCAATTCTTCTGAATACATTTCTTGAGCGACATTTAATTCAGAGGGGCCAATAAAACGAGCAGACCGTCTTTTGATGCATATCGAAAACAAAACCAAATCTTCAGATGTTTTTTAATTACATCAGGTTTCACTTCACCACCTTGTTTATAGAAGTAACTGTTATTTCCACCAACATCAGTGCCATCTAAGGTAATGTAATAATAAATGATTTCAAAGTTTCAAATAACCTTCACGCAACTTCTGCAGTAAGCTTTATGGCTTCTTAGTTGCTTTCCACTGTACTTTGGAACAAAATTTATCTGTGAATTTTATGACTCGCATTAAATTTGCTTCCTAATTTTGGATATGATTGTCTATTATCCCCAAATGCTTCAAGTTGATTACCTTATTTTGACATTTTCTTAATAACTCTTCCACATCCCATATTTCAATAATATTTTACAGTGTTTTTCATAAAACTCATCAATTATGATTTTGCACGTGTTTTCTTTTAACCTTGCCGTGATGTTACAAAAAATGTTAACTGTACACTATCATGTGTTTTACATCAATAACCTAAACGTAAACAATAACAGCAATTGTTTTTAAAAGTTACTGCACAAGTAATCAATAATCATTTTGCAGAATATGGTTATACTTTTTACATTAGTGGAGAAAAAACAAGTTTAAATATGAGTTTAGAAACTGAATAAGTATGAAGTTCAAAATGAAGAATAAAAAAAAACAATTGTTGTAATACATGTTTTCGATGCCTCATTTGCTAATCGTGCGTATTCTTGTCTTACATTACCTTTACAAATCGTTTCCCAGTGATCGACGTCGCCACATATTTACATAGGGTCCACAAAGCCATTTTTCCAAATTGAATGAAACTTATATTCTCCATTCATCTGCGTGTTATTGCCTAACACTGCGTCCAAGCAGAGCCTATTCTTGGTGTACCCACGCACATTAGGAACGACTATTGTGCACGAAACACTGGAAGCAAAGCCCAAGGTAAATACGGGACACATCGGAAAAGTAAGTACGCACGTGGTGCTAATGACAGAGTAACGCTGTGCTTTTAACGGTTTCCAGTAAATGAGGATGAGGTAAACTGTTAGAGTGATTGCGGATGTTTTCTCACGGTTTGGTGATGCTGGATTAGCTGGAGTTTAGGAACAGGCGTGTATTTCTGTTTAAAAAGTTACGTTTGAAATTGTTGGTACTGATGGCCGAGCAGATAATAGAACACTTGATCCTTAAATAGCTTGGTTTATAAAAGTTCATAAAAAGCGCGAAGGCAAGAAACTTAACATAACCTAAGCGTATCGAACACCATCTGTTTTTTCCCTAAACATATGAAGCTGTCTCTCTGTTAGCAGTAATACCACCTTACAAAACTACGAAATTCAAATTAACTTTACGAATATTTTTTGAACTCTGGCCCATGTGGTTTTAACAATTTGGATACCTGATAACGTTTCAAGTTTTGTTTGGTATTATGTTTCAGCTTAGTTGGCCTTTCAAAAAGAGTTTGCAAACGAACATTTGTTTGTATGGAATCAGGGAATAAAAACAAATAAGAAAGGAAGAAAGAAGGATGGACACAATAGAAACAGAATGCACTGAACAGATGAGAAGTTGCTTAACCCAGAAATTGTTATAAATGGTGCAGAAAACAGAGACGCGAATGTTCAAGAGGAATACGAGAACGTTGTAAATAAAAAAGGTGAAAGCGGCGGGTCACCGTAATTGCACCAGAAATGTTAAAAAAGAAGTATGGAACCAGAAGGGATAAAAGTGTTAAAMAAAAATATTTAATACTGCATGGCATATAAGAATTGMACAGGACGATTTAAACTACGGAAACTACATACAAAGGAATTAGACTGTGGAGCAGTAAAATCGCATGTAAAATTTCTGTGGAAGCAACATTAAAAGAAAATCTGTAAACAAAATTAAATGAAGCGGAAAGTAATACAAGGAACTGAGAACGGAAAAAACAGATAAATATACATCAAGAACAAGTAAAATTGAATCGACGGATTAACAAAAACAATGGTGATAGGAAAAGAGAACAAAAATATAGACAACAATAATAAATGCAAAGTAAATAGAACTAAAGTTGTAAGGTTTAGGTAAATGCCTAGGATACGATGTCAACTTCAAACATTGACAAGAATATTAAACTGACGCTCCATTTCGATTACTCCTGCAATCTTAATCAAAGATAGAAACTTTAAAAAGATGTATTACACAAAGTTCAAACTACAATAGTAATTTTAGATGTTACGAAACTAAAATTAGTGAAGTACTGGATGACAAAACGTACAAACAGTAATCCGAAAGCCTGCATGGGATAGTTTCAAAAGATTAATAGTATCGCGAAAAAAATTTTTACAAATTTTTATTTGCTCATTCGCTTTAAAATGGTCGAAAACGCAGAAAAAAAATTGAGCAAAAAAAATTTCTTGTCTGTGTGTCTGTGGTATTGTTTGTGGACACGATAACTTTCGAAAGACTTAATATATGAACTTGAAATTTGGCAAACGTATAAATCTCAACTACCTAAAGCGACCTATTGTTTGTGGGGTAAGTAGGGTATCGTGAAGAGGGCGAAATTGGGGGGTAACTACCCTTTTTGCACATTTTTTTTCGTTTTAGTATGTGATTAACAGTATAACTGCGAGTATTATTCGCTCTTATAAATTTTCGTTGCAGCAAACTGTTTAGCAAAAAAGCGACACTTAAAGAAAACGGTTTTTCCTAAATATCTCCGAATATATTTAATATATTCAAAAAATGACAATAGCATCAGATAGGACATAAAATTTCTCACAAAAAGTGTCTTTGAAAATTTATTCAAAATTTTGGCATTTTCGAAATATTTCCAATAAACCCACTTTGGACCCTGCTCGTACGATTTTTTTTAATTTTGGTATTATGTAGAAAATAAAATTTCTGTACAGAGAGCATTCTTGTAATTTGTTTGTTAAAAAACGATTTTAAAATTTATATATTTTTGCTAATATCACGAGGACTGTTTGTCTTAGAAAAAATGTGTAGAGAGAAAAAATGCTCAAAACATGATTACTAATTTTGACAATTGGATGTGGAAGTATTGATTCAATTTGTAGCGGTTTTTAAAAATGCTCATCCAAATCAAGTTATCATCACTAAGTAAACCAAAGTTATGTTTTTCATTATGCACAAGGCCTTTCAGAAAAATTGAAAATATTATTTACGAAACACGATATTTTATTTGTGATAATACACATACATAATAACTCGCAGAAAACTCTTTGTTGTACTAAAATAAACTACATTTAGAAAGTGAAGGAATTTACAATATTTGAAAATGATGAGGTATATGGTAGATCAGACCAATATAAAAGTAGGGTACCTAACTTGCTACTAAGCTACGACAAATGGATAAATCTCCCGCAACTGAAGATTTATATTATTTAACTAAACGCATGATTGATTTTTAGCTAACAGAAATTCTACGTTTAATAAAAAAATTACTAAAATTATATAATTTTAATGCCGTAATAGGTATTAATAAATAAGTGATATTTCGAAGACTATTTTGTAGAGTAGGTAGGGCTTTTCAAGCGATCGCTTTAGATTTTACAGGTTAACCTATTGACGCCGGTCTCGGTGGTCCAATGGATAGCTATTTACGTAATGAACATAATGAGGAACTTTACCGGGCAAGTTGTGCTTATAGCCGAGGCTGATAAAAAAGACGAGCCCGATGAAATTATATGACGTACGAATTGCATACAAAGCTTAATGTGTGACTTGAAAAAAATTGATATTGCTCATTATTAGCTTAAAGTGTTTAAATATGCAGAATATTTTTAACTTCTGACAACGTTTTATGGCTTCTGTTTCTAACGTTTGACAGATGATGACAATCCCGTAAAGTCAGTGAACTACGCGCTGTAGGCTACCCTAAGGTGAAAATTTGTTCTGCAAATTTGACGTTCAATCATAGTTTCCAGCCCTGGTGCTTTTTAGGTTTTGGAATTGTAACAACAAACGCAAAAGATTTCTTAACTTATAATTTCTTAATAACTGTTTTATGTTCTTTTTACACTCTACTCTGGATACAAGATATCCCTTTTTTAAATTACTACCGTTCTCTAATTATACCTTTATATCTGCGTCATGGCGTTTATCTCTTTATTGATGGTTTTATTCAATAGTTGTTGCATTCTTTCCAAGGTAATTCTGTGAAAGTCATTCTCTAGTTATTGTAACAATTTCAAGTTGTACACCTGTCGTTACTCCTGCATTTCTTATTTAAAGGACTGCTGCTGATTCATCTACTACGCAGTCTATGGTATAGTAATTTGAGTATTCGATAGTGTCTGGGCAATTCTAAGTTTATAAATGCATGCATAATTAATCCGAAAGCGTTTTGAGCGGAGGATAAATTACATCCGATAGCTTATAAAACGTATTTCTCTTACTGCGAAAATAAATTTTACAGAGGCCATGATTGTGGAGTAGAAAGTAATTTCTCTTTCATTTTTGTTTTTACTTTTATAACGTCTGATAAACAGTTATTGAAGCAAAGGCGAAATCCATAAGAAATTTTTTTAAACAATAAAAGATAAAATGATCCGAAGCCTTTCTTAATTTCTGGATCCTGTATTATATACGGGCCATTCGTTCAGAAAATTTACCACTATTTCTGCGGATAGTGGAACTAATCTTACAGAAGTAAAATAATATGGACGATAGAAATCAAGCGCAAAATAAAAATAAAATTGCTCACGTGCCATCAAATCTTTTTTCTGAGCCAAATTTGGCATGCGTGCCACGTATTTGCCATCTATGGATTTAAAGATGACTGAATTTAAATTCGCACTATGGGTTAACTGACTTTATTTTAATTCTACTTTCTATTTGATATTTTTTTAGTTTCTTGAGTTTAAAGACACACTGTTTATGAATTAGAATATGAACCTCACTGTAGATATCGTTTCTATATCACCTTACTATTTTTCTCGATCTTTGTAGTGAAAACTCATAACACTTACACGCAGTGAATCCCACTACTGATGTGAAATTTAAATGTATATTGCAAATACTTTTAATTCGGTGTCGTATATTTGGGCCAGTCTACCAGGCTAACCCTTCTCTGACTGGTGGATCAACTAATCCTGCAGTATAGTTGGGCCAAAAAGTTGCTTTAAAAGCACAACGGGTGATTGATCATTAGTTAGGAAAGGCCCTAACTTACTATGAATGTGATTGCTGCGTTTTTTTTAGCAAACACGCTTAAAGGAATAAAGTAAAACAATTTTCAAGTTTTAATACAAATTTATATTTATACGTAATAACACTATAATGACATGTATGTATTGTACAATAAGGTATAAAAAATATTTATTAATTTACAAAGATACGCACCTATGTTTATACGTAATAACACAATTTTAACATAGGTAAAAAAATATTTACAAATTTGGCGCATATTTAAATGAAACACTTTTTACAAATGTCAGCCTATCTATGAGATTTTGTTTGTTGTTGCTAATTTTGACTTCAAGATAATCTTGCTTTAATTTGAACTTTTTGGAATTTGTTGGATGTGTTTATTTTAACATAAACTTCATCAAAAATATTTGGATGAGGCGAATAAAAACTGTTACTAAATCTTGAATGAAATGACTCACACGCATTGGTTGTTCTGCAAGAGGAAGCAAATGAACTTGCCCAAATATCTGGAGCAAATTTGGCATTTTCGCTAATATTTAATATATATATATATATATATATATATATATATATATATATATATATATATATATATATATATATAAATAGTCGCAAAATTCTTGAACTTTCGAATGTTTTGGCATGATTGGAATTAAATCGTATGCGAATGCGTCACCCACTTCATCACAATCAAGAAACTGAAGTCCAAAACAATATTCTAACATTTTGCCAACTTCCGTCTGATTTTTATAATCTTGTGACAGTGCAAGCGAGTAAATTTTTCGAGACCATGCCTGTGAAAGATGGAATCGTCATCCAGTTACTCTAGCTTCCTCCCACGTATTCATGACAGCATTGTGGATTGCAGTTTCAAAATCAATCACAACACTTTTAGGATAAAATTCTAAGTCATTTAAACTGCACTTTTGACACAACATATTAAAACATGTTTTATATGTAAGTAGCAAAAAAAATACTAATGGAACGTAATGCTCATTCTTGTATCCATGGATTGTAAAAAGTCGTGTAAAAAATTTCTGACAAAAACCAAATGTGCCGTCTATATACACAGTTCCAGTAGAACATAAAAAGTAAAAATTGTTATAAGTATCAAAAATGATAACCCCTTGGTAAGGACAAATAAATCTTCTTTGTCATGGTTGCCAGTTTTTACAGCTTCAAAACTTTTTGCGTTTTGAGCAGATTTGGAGTCCTCCTGCACATCCATATATTGTGCCTTACCAGTTCCATATGGTAAGTCGTTATGTTACTGTTTATGCCAAGGCTGGACCGAAGCTCCGTATGCACTAATTTGGCAAGTTTTTCGTGTACATTTTCTAGAGCTTACCTTTTCACAATCTTACTGACAATCTGCCTGTGCAGATTTATCTCTTCTTTGTGATTGTGAGATAATTCGAAGTCCAAGATTTCATTTCCAGTCGACGTGTAGGACATTTCGATTTGTACACCTCCAACGCAGAGTTCCGTTTCTCAGCACGTTTGCGATGCAAAACTTGTGGTTATTCACCGCCAACGGTGTTTTGCCTTTTATATATTATTTATTTGCCATATATTTATATTTTATTAAATTGCATATATTAATAGGTAGCATCTAATCCACAAAACAGCTGTGACAGCTTATAAATTCGAAAAAATGGATCGTATTTTTAATATTAAAAATGTGAATATTTAAAGGGACCGCCAAAACGCGAACATACTGGGCGTGACGTCAGGTGTCTTGTAAATGGCCGCTTGTTTACATCTGGGGTCAGCGCGTCACGCCTCAGACCGTCAATTTATCAGTTTGTTGTTTGCGTTCATTTTGTGACAAGCGAATTAGAATACGCCAAGAAAAAGTGAAATACTTATGAGTTATGGCTTCTGAAGGCATGTTCATTGTTATGGAATTTGTGTACAGCGACGAGCTGTTCAACGCGGCGGAGATGAGGAACGTAAAAGCAAAATTAACAGCGTAAGTGAACTTTTTATCAAATTAACGTAGCATTGATAATTTGGTCACAGTGGCTTGTTGGAAACATACTATTTGTAAACATAAAAATGCAACAATCAAAAATGTACCCTAAACTTGACATTTATTTTAGAGGTCAGAATAAATATAAATTGCCATTTATTTTCAGAGCTCTTGCGGCTCGTTTCCGGTCTGGCTAACAGTCGAATATATGGGGAACAACGTCGTTCTTTATTATAACATTTCCCTCTATCAACCTAAAACGCATACAATTTTTCATATCCTCTTCAAGCTAACAAAATGGAAACTGAATGGTAAACACTTATAACCCCAAAAAGAATAATAAAACTTACAGTAAGAAGTAAGATGATCTTCACAACAGAAAAACAAACTTTGCATATCGGCATATCACGTCTAACAACGTCTTCATACGTTGATAATCTCGAGGAACGGTTGTAAAAATTTTGTTAGCTGTACTGATTGAGTTACTTTTATAACTATGTATAAAACAATACCTGTTTTGTTTTCCATACATAATAGATGCTTGTGAAACTACACATATCACTTTTTGGTGCGACCTCTTACACCGTCCTTTCAATAAACACCACACAAAAGCTTTTCCAATACAAGAATGATACTACACCATTAAACAGCACGCTCCTCGGTAATGTTTACGTGACGCTTGACGTCACGAGTTGAATAACCTTGGATAGAAGCGTTTTGGCGGTGACTCCTAAGATTCGAATTTCAGACCTGAAATTCTCCACCTACAAATATATTTTTTTAACATGGCGTACGATATATATGCCCTTCAAGATTCATTTTACGTAATTTTCAAAAAAAGTAATAATACCCAATTATAATGGCAGATTAAGGGGCGAGAAAGATTCTGGCCCAACTCTAATGCGCCCTTTTAATTAATAAACGGTGCTGTAGATGAAAAGTAAATCACAATCTAGACCGAACAACTGTTTATTGCAACTGACCTTTGGCAGTACGAAATACGGAATATCTGTCAAAAACTCACATGTGCACACAAGTACAAAACAAAAGTAGACCTCCCTCGTTAGGACCATGGCTTATGGTTGTAGTTTCAAATTTCTTCCTCAAAGGGACGCTCTGATGTTTTACTGTTCCGAAGGATGTCCTTTAACCCCGCGTTGACAAATTTGCACGCAAATACTTTACAGGAGTTTATATTGAATAAATAGAATTTTGTTTAGAAATATTGTGGTATTTTATACGATATAGCGTAAACGTATGTATGAGAAGTGAAAAATTAAAAAAAAAACAATGAAATATCTGTACCACGGATGTGCCAACAGCCAGCTTCCTCCAAATCACAAGCACAAATACTCCTTCGCTCTTAAACAAAATAAACGGACTAACGGATCGCATATCCGTCATTATCTTATGTTATCGGAGATGATTTTCTGTTACACCAATATTTGACGTTTGTTTTAGTGCCTGATGCAGCATGCTGGTCACCAGTATGGCCAAGGAGCTGTGCCCTCCTCTGCAACTAGCCAACGGCCGGCATATGAAGCGTCGGAACAACCATCGGTAAGCTTCACCTGGACAATAATCGCGGTAATGTGCCTAATCTGATAGGTAAACACGGCGGTCAAGAAGTTTACCGAATATGTAGCAGTACTATGGTGATAGTCGAAGAGTTACGGTGTGTCGTCATTTCTGTGCGAATTTTCTGTGGAGTGTTTGAATTTTGTGAGTACTGCTATGGTTTGTCATCCAATTAACGTGAAGCTTCACTAAAAACAGTTTAGGTTTACATTTAAAACATTGACGTAGAACGATTATTTATAAAACAGTGTGTATTTGCTTCGTGCAACTACAGTTTTCTAGTGTTTATGCATGGTTTATCAATTTGTTCTGCCCGTTAAGAGTTGTAGCGGCTACAAGGTCATAAGAATGCTAAACTAGAAGATTGCKCTACATACAACATAAGTATTTGTAGCTGCGTCGAAAAATTTTGTTTCAACCGAATGCCTCTATTTGTGTTACAACTTTTGGAATCACATTGTTAAATTAATGAACCTTTTGGGAAATGTACCGGGTGTTTCATAAAAATACCGATAAACTTTCAGCTTATAAAAAAACAATATTTAGAGTAACTAAAGTTAGGTCCGAAATCGCTTTCTTTTCAAGGGTTTTCAATTTCTTATTTTTTTAATACTTAAAAACTGTTTAGGATACTATGAATTTTGTTAAGTAGGCAAAATATTTGCACTTACACTAGTGGCATCCGCGCGGCCATTTATCGGATGTTTTTTCATACCAATATATTTTTTAAATACTCCATCAATTCTTAGCAAAATATTCTTATTAGTATTTTGTTGCTCAAGTAGCTATTTTCAAGATTAACAAGTATGTCTCTTCCTGGTTTCAAAGTTCGATTTTTTTAAAATTCTTTATTAGAAATTAATTTAATTTAAATGCTGCACCATAGTCAAGCCACTTATTGTTTTGTCATTGTCATGGAAACCCAATGTGATTTTGTTTTAAATAATAAAGCAGTTCTTTACACATTAAGTTTATTCATAAATAACCGTACATGAACTTACTGATGAAGAATCAAACAACGATCTATGAGACTGACTTATGGAGAGGGTTTTACAGCTTGATGGTCAGCCGTCGTAAATAATTGTATTGTAAATGAGGGTTTTTACAACCTTATGGTCGGCCGTCCTAAACTATTGGGATTAGTGGACCGCTTGAAAGTTCCTAAATTGGCCGTATTCAAAAAAATCTTGTTGGCTAAAATTTTAACTTTTCCACTATAAGTTTTTGAAATTTGTCTGTTGTGATAATTTAGCAATCAATAAAACATAGAAGCTTTTATAACAAATTTTATTTAATGCAGACCTGATGCTAACTTGCGCGACCCGCGATCTATTTTTGTGTGATACTTTATTGGGTGTGAGTTTTCCGATGTATAAAATAAAAGCTTTTGCATGTCATAACGATACTGTACAAATTTAATGTAAAAACATACAAATTAGTAAGTAGAAAATTATATACATTTGTTAGAAAAAATTTACAATACACTAAAAAAAATTACTCACTATCACTTTCACTGCTAAAATCACGATTAACTTCTATAATTAATGCTTGTACATGAGTCGCTCTGTATCGATTTTCAATGTCCAGTACATGCCGCACTGAATTTCTCCATGCATCCACACTTGTTATTTCAGCTTAGTGTCTAATTTTTAGCAGCATTTCATTGCTAAATTTTCCACCGGTGTTCCCTCGTCGAATTCTTTGTTTCAAATGCCCCCATATCATTTCAATGGGGTTGAAAATGCAATGATCTGGGGGTAATCGTAGAATGGTGTGTCCAAATTCAGAAGCGAAAATGTCAGTGTTAAATTTCTTCGAATTTTTTTTGTACGAAGCACTTCCAACAATTGTTTTTTTGTGTAGTCCTCTTCAAAATATAAATCTTCTTTTCTTAATAACTCTTGAATGGTTGCCTTATTAGTTGTATTTGGAATTTTATCCAGTTGCTCCGAATGGTAACTAGCGTTGTCCATTACTATGACGCTGTTTGATGGCAACTTGAGCAATAAAATAAAAAAAGCAAATTTTAACCTGTGAAGAAACAGGGCAGAGGACGACTGCACGCCGCGATCAAAGATTAGAAAGTATGGGCTGCTGCATTGAAATTGGAATGTTTACCATTCATGGTTATAAAAATAGATACCACTCATTAAATTAGGAAAGAATACATTATACATTAAAATCTATTAGATGAGAAATATTTGTAGTTCAAATATAATACCAAATAATACTCATTGCTTTATGTGTATGGAAAAGAAATTCTAAAAAAACCTAAACACAATTTTTGGATACGGTCCATTCCGCTGCAAAACAGTGGAACGCGCCGAACCCGTCTGTTATTTACGACAGCTTCAGGTAATACGTGTAAACCATTGTGAACGGTAATCGGCAGTTCGTATAATGCGTATCATAGATTGTTGCTTGCAAGTATACGTACCTAACTTACGGTGCAGTAAATTGCAATGAAAGGGAGGCTGCGCGTACATGCGCAAAGGTATCGTAGTCGGAGTCAACCACATTACACTTTGCCTTTAATCATCATCGTCTGGGAAATTTTTGAACATTGAAGAATTCTGGAGAAGCTGGAAGGCCATAAACAACTTGTGGTGGGCAATTTAAGGAAGAGGTTCTACGCCTTGTGGACGAAGAACAAACTGAGGGTGTCCTTCAAATCGGATGTTCCACGGCAACAACTTTGCATGTACTCCATGAACAACATCTATACTCTTGCGATGTACGAACATTACAGGCTTTAAACCTCGATTGTTATTCCAATCGATTGCAATTTTGCCAATGGTTTTTGCCTTAGAATTTAAAGGAACCACACTTTGGAAGAAGACGTATTATTCTGCGATGAGATATGTCCCACACGTGATGGCTATTTTAGGAGTCACATCGGACATTATGTAAAACTTCATGCAGTGGTTTCGAGAGGTTTTTTTTTTATTCGCTGGCCTATTAGTTTATATGCTTCCCTCTCGTTCAAACGCCGACAATTATAATTTTCTGTGAGAATTTCTTCCCGAATTATTAGATAATGTTCCTTTTTATATTAAAAGAAACGTGATTTCAACACGATGTGGCCCTTCCCATTTTGGTTTAAACGTACGTCAGTATTTACATCAGATATTTCCCAACCCGGGAAAGGAGGTCATCTTCCTACCCTCCTCGTTCTCCAGACCTCAGTCCACTTGATTTCTTTTTGTGGGGATATATTAAATCGTTAGTTTATAACTGACCATTTCGTAAGAAAAAAGAATTTTTTGCAATGATAATGGTAGCATTTGCACTCGTAGAAACTAGACCTGCTATGTTTCATAGCGTTCATCAATCCATAAATCGACGACAAATTCTTGTTTCGTGGAGTATTGGAAAATTTGTTTTTTAATTTGTCTACATTTAGATAAAACACTGGATTAGTACTCTTTGTTGTCATATGAGTCTCGTTTCTTCTAATCAATTTGCTGACATTTTATATATTTATTTCATGCAAAAAAAGAATTCATTTAAAAATTTTTAAAAATGCATTTGAAGTTCAAAAGAAAAAACATATTGGTATGAAAGAAGTCAGTGGCATGTCTGCACAGACGCCATTGGTATAGGTGAAAATAGTCTGCTTACTCTAGAGCATGCACATTTATCCCGCCAAAATATGAAAAAAAATATTAAAACACCATCTGTTTTGAAAACAAAACGATTTCGGACCTAGGTGTATTCGATCTAAGTATTTGTTTTTATGAGTTCTACATACCCTTAATATGTGTCAGTATGTTAATGAAACACCTTGTACATCAAGTTGAATTATTTTTCAGCACAACGAGGCATGGCATAATCGACGAGTGCCATTTATTTTCTAGCATAAAATTCATTAATGAGTAACCAACAATTAGCAGTATCATTTTAGCCATAGATATCTGAAGTAAAAATTAATTAACCTATTTTCAATCAATTTTATAAATTATCTTCACCTAATTATTCTTGAAACGTAAGCAGATGTTTGAAAACCCACCATACATGGTTAGTATTTTTTGTGTATCAACACATTTTCCATGCCTGCGTATATTTGTGTTTTTAAATGGCAACCATGCGATTCTTTGCTTATTTCTTTTGCTGTTTTCATTCTTAAAATGACCTAGTCCCAGTTGTGATTTTTATGGTTTGATGACACAGCTTTTGTAAAAAAATCGTATGTTTAAATAAACTGCAATAAGCTGGAGGTGTCAATGCGGGGTTTTTATTAATTTGATGATAATTCTAATGCTCGTAATACTTTATACACTTAAAACATCAGATTAAGGCTCAAACTAAAGACCTACTGCAGCTTGTCTGTAACAACGGATTTTGCACCCAGTTAGGCAGTATTACTTCCAAATCTTGCAAATATCGTGGTTTTTTACGCTTGATTTTTCAAAATAAACGGACATTGCAGTTTGGCATTTCTCGTCAATATTAATGGAGAAATTCGTGTACAGTATAACATTTTATGTATCACGCAATAGGTTCAGGTAGGTTGCTGTTACATTTCCATTTATAAAGTATGGATACATGATGTGTTGGTTTCTGAAAATACTGTATATGTCGTTCCATTATCCAGTGAGAATAGTAGCGACAGTCAGTTATGTCTGTTTACAAATCCATTTAGGCAAAAAGTGGTTTCGACAGAAAATAAAATGTTTGGATTATCATTCGTCATGTCAATCATCATTACACAAAACTGCATTCTTCTGGCAAGATCATCGTCATTTAACTCATGGAGAAGGTGTAGTTTGTAGAATTTGTATTTGTTATTTTGTAGTATTCGAACAACCGACGCGAAGATTGACAAATATTACTGTCTAAAGCTGAGTAGTACATGAATTATCCATAACGCTAACTAGCACATGATGAGCATAGCGATTGATTTTACATATAGGTAAAGTTTCTTTAAAAAATATAACTTACTTTGATGCTGTGGATTAAATAGAATTTCGCTCCGAATAAACGTTATTAAATGACCTTTATCCTTTATGATTTCAGTTAGTTCAGTTTCAATGAAATTTACCATTATTGCAAATTAAAATGAGACTGCTGTTGTTTAATTAACCATTTAACTTATTGAAAGATAAAATGCATGTCTATGCTGTGCTGTCTGCACTGCAACCAACTGCAGATAGATTTATTTCGCTATCATTATAGCTCATCAGTGCAGTTTAGGTCTAGTGCAGATAGCACGGCATAGAGCTGGTTTTGCCTATATACCAAAGCAATGGTATGATGTAAGTAAGAATTTAGACGGCATTGCAGTGCAGACAGCACAGCATAGACATGCATTTTAATGTATGTCGGTTCTTGACCGCTTGTAAAAAGTGCCGTGGGGCCTGCTGTCAAATAGAAGTATGCAGGTGCGTGCCAATTTGTCAGGCTACAGGTCACTTCCTTTAGGAAGTAGTACCCGTTAAGGCAGCTGGGTGGCTTTGTCATCATGTCACTGTAATGCTGACAGATGACTTTGCCATCTAAATTCTTACTTATTGAAAGGTACTTCAAACTGACATGAAAAAAAAAGGAAAAAATCAGAGGCCAAGGTGTAGAATTAACACCAAAATAATAAAAGACGGTTTTGACACGTGCAGAACCTGTTTTGTTTAACCCTCTTTGTAATGTATTTGAAAACATGATTTTTCACATAAATTTTGGTATCAAATCAAAATAAGCACCATAAAAAGCATATAGAAATTCACAAAAATGTTTGGTAGGCATAAAAAATATCCTGCCATGAATATGTGTTTACATACAAAAAACAAAAACTGGGCTGAGAAAACATGTTTGTTCATACTTACTGAAATAAACTTGTTATTTTTGACTAACTCTACGTATGCTTCGTTGTAGTTTTATAAAAGAAAAGTTAGAAGGGGACGAATACGAAACTGAAACATTTAATAATACTGACCGATATAGAAATACTGGCATAAATTGTGGTACACATATTTAAGACTTTCTGTCAGTTTTTCAGCATTTTCGAGATAGTGATTATCGCGTTGCCTGCGGAGCTTTCTTAATTTGTCAAAATGGGCGAAAATTACACTTAACGGGCTACCTGCAGTGATATTTCTAATAGCTTCTTTATATGTCAAGTGTGTCCGAAAATGATCAAATTAACGAGTTTGGCAGAGGGCGAATATTTGGTTTGCGAGAGATATTGCTACTAAAAGAAACATGAGTTTAAATGGTGTTAACTTAAAATTTCCGTCTTACCCTCTCACTCAATCATTTCTTCTTAATAAACTGTATTTTTTATAACTCTAAAAATCCATTGGGGAACGTGTATCGAAAGGGTAAGGTTCATTGTTTACCATTTATAATGTACCCATCGGTGTTCACATTTTTCTCTTAGATATGCAGACAGAATGTCATCATTTAAATTGCTCAATAAACATAATATTAGCCAAAAACACCCTGTTGTATTTCTAATCTAATAGACTCGAAAAATTTACGGCCTTGTAAAAGGTGTATGGGTTTAAAGCCTTGTACTTGCTGGTTAAAAACTGGTTGTTTTGATAATATTCAAATTTAGTGCTGACGTAGCCATGCTGTGGGATAAGCCCCATAGTAGTCCAGTACCATTGTTAGGTCCATTCATTATTTTCCATTGGCGAGAATTCATTTTATTAGTTGTGTAGCACAACAACACTGTAATATGTCTGGTAACCGTAGGCAGATATCGCCATTTTGATGAGACATATACAGTAGTGCGTTAATTGCATGTTTCGACAACTTTTGACAAAATATCATCTTTCCTGTCAAGTAGTTGCGCACTTGAATACTGGGCGCAGTTCCGTTTCAAAGCTTACGAACGACTGTTTTTCTGCTGTGTGATCACGTTGAATTTAAAAGCTCCCATGGATATATCAATTATCAAACCACTGATCTCTAAATAATTGGATGTCGTATAAGTCATTCAAAACTGTGATAAGTAGAAACTCGTGCGCTACCATGCCGCTGGTACTCGTACTATCAATTATTTAACGGCGCGTTCAAATTTTAGGTTAGATCCTTAACTATATAGGTAATATGGTTATGAGTAAACGTAACGTCCAGTTTGTACGGTACATGTTTTTCACTCAAACACTACAACGATCATATTTTGGAAATCTGCAGACAAGTGATGAGTTGTATTGACTGCACACAATTACTATAAAGATAAGAAACACTTACAAGTGGTGCTTCGATGTAGTAGATCTTTTTTTACAAAATTCGCAGTGCACCATACTTAAGTTATATAACCGCCGTAGGTGCCAAATATGCCATCCAGTAACACCACTGGCTTTACTACTTACTGAGAAAGGTGTATAATGTATAATGTAATGTTAATGCGGACTTTTAATACAGGTTCACGATTTTAACCGTCAATCATTAAGAGGGGCGTTTACCTAGAGCGAAGCGGGTCATTTTAAGCACCTACCGTTTTACATTTTACGGAGTTATTCGAAAATTTTTCGAAGTGAAATTTCGACATGGCAGTGACAAAAGACGTAGCTACAACGTAGAGTTCGAGTTTTTTCTGAAATTGATACGATAATGTAAATATTTGTTGTTATATTTTGCTTAAAAATGCGTATTTTTGGCGAGCTATTTCTCGAAAACTAAGGCACATAAACGAAAAATTCGAACTCCACGTTGTAGCTACATATTTCTTTGTACACTACCAAAAACATGAGCACGATAAATGAGTAAAAACATTCAAAATATCTAAACCGTAAACCCTTTCGCACGAGTCCGTCACGAGCGCGGAATGCGAATGCCCATCCCCACCAGGTCCGTCGCGTGGTATCCAGTGAAGAGGGAGACTAAGATACAAACCTGTCAGGAATAATCGAGTGGTATACGATCTATTCCGATATGACTGGATTTCTAAGATTGTATGTCTAAATACACGTGACAAGTTTAATGTTAAAAGCTCTTTCACATCAATTTGCTGTCTGCCGAAGCAATGGGGAAGCGGAAGGAAAATTATTATAAAAGTTCCTCCAGAAATCATAGTCGACATACAGTTAGAATGAAATATTATGTAGTTCATATTTACAGAAATAAATGGGTTATTCCATATTTTGAATAACCTGGTATAATATCATAGTAAGTTACTAATAGCATGCTTACTTTTTTATGCACAAACTAGTCAGCAATTTTCCGAATATTAGTTTAGCCCGTCTGTTGCTCGTACGATCTTTGCGTGACTTCAACCTATCGGCTACCCTCTTACGTTCCATGTCCCGCTGGTAATACGGGTTGCATAGTTTACATTTCTGCCCAATCGCTCCAAGTAAATACCCCTCTTAACATCATATTTATGGCAGAAGCGAACCTTTGTCAAAATTTTAGTACAAGGACCAGCGGCTAGAAGCGCTAAGGTGGCTTAAATCTATCACAATTAATTTACATGCATTTTATTATGTAAGCGACATCCAGTTATTTAGAGATCACTGTATAAAACGCTCGAATGACAGCAACGAGCGTTGGTTTCCTACTCCATCTTGTTCTTCATCAGAATTTGAACCGTTGCCTTCTTCGGTTTGGACCTCGATACCATGTATATTAGCCTCTTTTTAGAACGGTTTTATCATCCAAACCAAATATATTTTTGTAGTTCAGAAATTACGTATTGAAGATCTCCAAACCACGCTGAGCGAAAAGCCAGAGAAATGTCGCGATTTTGTTGAATTCACTTTCACTGACACACGCAGATAAATCGGGATATTTTTCCAATCGCGCCATTCTTTTGCCAAATTCGCACAATCCAATGGTTCGGGCAAACGAACAAGACTTACCTTAGATTTAATTTTTTTAACTTTCGACTTAAACTGCCCGAAGTTCTGACAGCCTTCTAATAATATCAATTGTTGATCCTGGTCTCTCAAGATATTTCGCTCCAAATGTCTCACAGATTATTCTACCTAATCTGTCACGTTCGCCATAAATGATGGAACCGTTTTGACAGCTATAAGAATTTTATTAAAACAATTATTGTCATCGCTTCTATGACACTTGAAGGTTACTGGACTTTTAAGTAATCTATGCAGATGAAATTTTTGCAATCAAGATATCTCTGGAGTAGTTAGTTTTAGATATAGATGACCTGGAACAAACTCATTCTTAAATTAATTGTAGAATCCAAAAATATCAAAGAAAATACAAGGTGTTTCATTTAAAATAAAAGTATACCTGAAAGTTGTAGCAGATTGTGATAAACTTCTCTATATATAAATGAACACACTTATTATAGTTTTAGAGAAGTGATATATTAACACACAATATAAAGCAGACATTATTATCTGATATTTTACACACTGCTTACTTGATTGTTTTAACCCCATATAACAAATCTTAAAACTAAAATATTGCCAACAGTTTGAGCATATTTTAGTTCAAATGGCACTCTTTAAATTAGTTGGTGTGCCAGCTTTCAAAATTTTCCAACCTTTATTTTCCTGTTTCTAACTAAACGTTTTCATAGGACATCCTATATTATCAATGTAAACAATCAAAGGCAATACTGACCTGATGATTACTGATGCAATACGTAACAAAATGTGATGAGTATCAGCAAAACTATTACAAAGAATTGATTTTTCACAATGATGTAATAAAATTGGCACAATTTAAAAAAAGGGTCTTTTCAAAATCAGTAACATGTACAGTCCCATTTTCGTTATAATTGTAGGGTATCTCGGTAACTATTAATGCTAGAGGGTTGCGGTTCCGACATTACTATATTACTTTTTTGTTCTGAGTTCAGCTGTAACGTCGCCATTTTTGTATCGTCTTTTTTTAAAGCCATAGCCAACTTTTGAAAAATGTAACATTTCTCTAACTCTCAACTTCTCGCTTGGGTATGCTGATACAGAAAAACTGTAAAGACATTTTTATAGATATTTTTATTTTGCATCCAGTGACGTACCCCACATTTTTGAGATATAACACAAACTTGCATATTTTTAAATGAAAACCCTAGTTGGCTTTGCTATGGTTGAAAAGGCCTTTTTTCTGATTAAAAATGTATACATTGTTAGGTTTATTTTTAATTTAATCATATTTTACGTTTACATCCAGGAGGCAATGGAATAAGAAAACACACGTTATAATTTATATTATTAAGTAAAAATTTTAATCCTTTAAAAATAAATATGCATATTTGAATACATACATGACTCCTAAGAGCGCTCATGCATTTTTTTTATCAATAATCTAGGAGGCCATGTAACTAATGAAAATGATTGTTTATTTGAAGATAAGTACCTATGAATTGTTTATCATCAAGTATTTACATCTATTTTGACGCATAACGTAAGATCTCATTAAATTATTACAAAAATTGAAATAATACCAAAATTAGTAAAGATACACCTAACAATTTATACATTTTCTTAATCAGAAAAAATAGTTCTTTTCAACCATAACAAAGCCAACCATTTAAAAAATGCAAGTTTGTGTTATATATCTGAAATGTGAGCCCCTAAAAGAATTCTGAGTACGCCACTGGATTCAGAATAAAAATATCTATAAAAAATGTCGCAACAGTTTTTTGTATCTAAATAGCCAGAGATATTGAGAACTGAAGAAATGTTACATTTTTCAAAAGTTGGCGTTGGCTTTAAAACAAAAGACGATACAAAAATGGCGATGGTACAGCTCAACTCACAACAATAAAGTAATGTCGAAACCGCAACGCTCTAGCATTAATAGTTACCGAGATACCCTACAATTACAACGAAAATGGGACACCCTATAGATAAACTACAACCTCGTCGTTATATTTTTTAGCCTGGAAGCTCGTCCATTACAAGCTCCCTTAGACAGTGGCGTAAAAAGGACGCCATCGACCGGCAACAGCAGAACCAGCAACAATCAGCACCCGCAGAACRGCAACCTCCTTCGTCAGCACCATCAGTGCCATCGGTCGTGGAGAACCCCACACATGTCGCCAGGGTCGCACCGCAGACCCATTACTCTCGTAACCCGGGCGATATCTATAGATATCCCCCGCACTACCCCGACTATGGGTAAGTGAACTGAGGAAAAATAATGTAGTTAAATAGTTTCACATTATTGTTACACAATACGCTATATTAGTGCTGACGTAGTGACGGCCATTTATCTGCGGTACGTCAAAGCCCTGGATCCTGACAAACCGAGTTGTCATAACATGCGTACCGGACCTCGGTTTTGGGTGCAATTTTGTGACTTTAAAGAATATTTAGAAGTGTTACTGTGCTTATTTGAGTATCTTACACTCATTCGTTTTGCTTCACAAGTATTACAAACCGAAATTGCATTTAGTTTAGATCCCAGATCAAAACAAACCAAGTTGTCATTACGTGCATAAGGGAGTTCGGTGTTTGGTGCAATTTTTTTAGTGTTAAAAGAATATTTTAAAGTGTTACTGTGTATGTTTGACTAGCTGACACTCCTTCGCTTTACTTAGCAAGTATTACAAACGTAAATTACATTTAGTTACAATGTAAGTATTGCTGGAAAGCTTAACCTGCAATAAGTGCGTGTGTAAAGCATTAGGCTTTTTAAGATTACATCATCCAATATGGCGTCCAGGGGGCAAAAAGCGCACGCATGGGACGCACCTGCGAAACCCTGGAAACGGACGCGTGGCTGATAGAGTTGGGTCCTTCATGACCAAGTCGTTCAAATTGAATGACTCATGCCTTGATTTGGCTCACAGCTGAGGAATCAGCGTCGTTCGTGCGTCGTACATGGTTAACGGCTGATGACAGCACACAACGAGAACACAGCATGACAGCACATTTATATGCTGTGGCGAGACAGGAGGCACCGCTGTCACTTTCAATTCACGGTCAATATGAACGACTTGAATGATCCGAATCTACGCGATTGATTGAACGATTTGAATTGAATCGAATGCCCCAGCTCTAGTGACTGACGTTGGCATTAAGCAATGGGGTTCCTATGACACCGCGCTACAAGCTGCATGTCAAAGTCACGTGTTCTAAAAAGCCTAATTTCAATTTACATGTTGCACCAGAAGATGGTAACGTGCTAGGTCCCTGGATCTCCTTGTTATAATGAGAGAGAAACGTATAAACTGTAAGCACTTATTTTAAAGTGTCTTTCAACAACAGATTGCAACTGTAATTTCGGTTTTGTAATACTTAATGAATGATACAAAGGTATGTAAACCACTCAAACGTAMACAGTAACACTTCAAAATATTGTATTATACTATAATTTTGCTCTGAATATTGAGTGTTACTGTGTATTTTTAGTGGTTTACGTTCCTTCGTATAATTTAGTATTACAAACCAAAATTACATTTAGTTGCAATCTATTGGTAGTAAACAATCTAAAATACGTGCTTAAAGTTTATACGTTTCTCTCTCATTATAACCAGAACATCCAGGTACCTAGCACGTTACCATCTTCTGGTACAACATGTAAATTGTAATGCTGCACACAGGTACTTAGTGTATGTTTAGCTTTTCAACCATACAATGTATCTAAACGTAATTTCGGTTTGTAATACTTGCTAAGTATAGCGAAGTAATGTAAGCTACTCAAACATACACAGTAACACTTTAAAATACTCTTTAACACTAAGAAATTACACCAAACGCTGAACTCCCTTATACGCACATTATGACAACTAGGTTGGTTTGGATCCGGGATCTTGACGTATCGCAGCAAAATGGCCGATCTACGTCACACTAATATAGCGTATACTGAAATGCATAAATCCAAACACAACTAGTTTAAAACATTACTATTATAACACCACTGATTCAAAACCACTATTCAGAACACTACACTGCGTTCACTAGCACTTAGAACACCTTGTTTACTTTCATCGCTTGCTTCACCGCTTTTCAAATGAGAGAACATTCGACCTATCGATAATGCTCGAAGGTCAGAATATAACCTTAGGCAACCATGCGAACGTCGGTCGCTCAATTAAATGAGCTGGCCCATGACCACCTGTGCAACTCAACGACGGTGACACAGTCACTTACACGAGACATGACCAAAACAGAATTGAAATTGACCACATTATTACAACACTTTCTAGATCAAAATAGAAATAACAAAAAAAACGTTATATGAACACTAAAAACAGCAAAGTACAAAATTATCAGAACTTTTTTGTCACCCGTTAGGCCGCCCTAACTCGCAAAGTTTCGCTTAGATGGCGCTGAGGGCCACCTCTCTTACACAATCCTCCAGTAACTTACTGAAGACGGTCCTGTAGTTTTTCGAGCAAATGATGAATCTACTGAAAGCATACGTTCTGACCACGGAAAAATCTTATCTGACTATCGTATTTATGTTAAACGACGTATTTGTCATTATTGGACAAAGAAGAATAAAGCAAGACCTCAATCAACGTTCAGAAAACTCTGCTTGGGCAAAGATGATCGATGATCAGATATTGTGACCAATATTGTTTGATGAAAATTTCTATGGAGCACAATTTTTTGAATTTTTTAAAGAAGAACTAGTTCGGAATTTGGGTATTCTCCCTTTCCTTATTTTGTAGAAGTTAGTCTCGAACAGAAACATCTGGGTTTCAACAATTTACCGATTTTGTCTGACCTTTCTATGAATCTCTGGATGGGGTATTTCTAGGCAGATAGATTGATAGAAGGGCATATTTTGATTCACCCAAGGCTCCAGAACCTTACACTTTTAGACTAATTGCTTTTTCCTTGATGACAATTAGTGACGTTTTATTTTCTTGGTTCATTTACACTCATTGATTATCAAAATTTTCTATTTTTGGTCAGGAACAATCAAGAAAAGAATACTAGCGTTTAGCCTATACCTAAAAGAACAGATGGTCATATGGGGTTCAAAAATTTATTTCCACACCAATTATACTTCTTTTAAATCCTTTACAAGCCTTTTAAAGCCGAATTAATAAATTTCTTCCACGAGTGGACATATGATACAACAGTAAACTAATAACCATAATTAAAATTTGCGTTACAAAACGGAGTGTTTCTGACCTCTTTTAGAAAGAACATTAATGGCTAATTTTCGATGCGATGGTTCAAATATTAATATGATCTGACGATATTAAACAGTAATTAATCAATATTTTATTTAAGATTATCGGTTTTACAAGAATAGGATTGTATATTTGTATTTACGTGACACAAAAATTCTGACATGCAATAACCTCATTTACAGTTATTAAAAATGCGTTGCTTTGATTAATACAACAGACAGCTGCATTACAAAAACTGTCTGACAGTAATTTATGTAGAAGGTTTAGAATAATGGTTAGGGATCGTATTGATTAGCTTTTTCCCCTTCTATCTCCATTTATCTTTAAACAATGCCGTACTAGGAAACCTTAGCAGTTGTGTTCAGCACTTCACTTTTTTGTCCAATTCCAAGAGAATCATCCCCATTCAACATAGACGCTTAGTAATTTACTCGTTATATGTTATCGTGGAGAAATTTTAAAACTAATCGTTGTAAAATGATTTTGTTATCATAATTTTGCTTCACAGGTATCTACCACTTCGTATTAATATTTCTCCTTATTTACCTTGTTCCAGTGGAACTGCTAAACAATCCGGATCGGCAAAAAATGAACTTTGTGAATAAATGATCACTTATCTATCGAAAACATATTAGTTAGCCTTATAAAGAACCTCTTTTTACTTTCACATAGTGAAAGCTTGATAAAAATTGTATGTAAGCGCCTATTGAAGTGAAAAACTATTTTATAAATCCTTTTAATTATTAATAAGCCTCACGAATACACATTTTAATGTTTTTAGGTACAACTCCATGTTTTACCTGATGATGAATCCCAATCTATTACCCTCCCATTGAAGATTTGTGCCAAACATGTGTAGTGATAAATATTCTAGAGGACACCATGTTTATAATTAGTACTTCTTCAAGAAAATTGAATTACCCTAAGAAGCGTTCCATTTCTGTTTTTTTTATCAAGTTAACTTTGAATTTATTTTACAAGAACAAACGGTATTACTCTTTAGTATGGAAATACAGGAAATGCGCTCTCAAATAGCAAATTAATAGGAAACATTTCTGTTAATTGTAAGCAAACATTTTTCTTTTCTAATCAAAACAAATTAATTTTTTGCTTGATGTAATGACATATACGATTTATATACTTTCTGACAAAAATTGTTTACAGGATACGTTACTCAGATAGACGATAACCGACAAAATATGCAATTAAAAACTCATGCGGCACCTTGACCAAACCTGTAAGGTTAGCTACCAAAAAATCATCTAATGAAAAATAGTACAATCGAAGACAATTAATTATGTGTTCTTATAATACAAGAAAATCACCACATAAGTTCAGCTTAGCAGAAAGACTTATGAATAAGTAAGATTTTAATTTAAGATTAAGTTTTGTGTGTGGTCGCGCAGCAAAGGATTGTAGAAATTAGGGATTTTGTATTATATATATAATTGGTCGTTGTACACGGAATTCTCATTATTACTCCTCCTCAGCTAATTCGCACGGACTGCCAAGTTATATGGTATTTGAGTGTATAGGATGCCGTTGTGAAAAATAATGTAATACGGAAACTGTTAGAAGATAATATTTTCTCGTAAAGATCGCTGTTGTTTTAAAACACGGACAAAAAGTTATTGGTCTGGCGTTTAGATTACACCTGTAATCTTTGTCAAGGACGAAGAACCTCAAAATTTGTCTGACACAAGATCAA
Source organism: Rhyzopertha dominica (assembly GCA_025024175.1). NCBI lineage: Eukaryota > Metazoa > Arthropoda > Insecta > Coleoptera > Bostrichidae > Rhyzopertha > Rhyzopertha dominica. The sequence continues at coordinate 4,249,988 of QCXZ01000045.1, read as the reverse complement.
ACAAAATTTTGAAAGTAAATAAACAAATCACCCAGGAAGCGAGACGTCCTAGAAACAACGTGTCAACCTGATAAAATATGAACCTAACGACGAAAAAGGAAATACCTACCTACTAGATATACACGAACTACTTGATAAAAGATAACTACAAAATAGCCTTCCAAATCTCACCTAACTCATAATTTCCACAATCCCTATTAAAATTATTAGTATTCCTACAAATTTGTATAGCTTCTTTTATTAGACGTTTGTGATATTATTTTTCTCTATGTAAAATTTTTGTTTTATCAAAGTCATTCATGTGTTTAGCCAAATATGAGTGTTCAGCTACGGAAGATTATCTATCTGTTGCAACCTAGTAGCACGTATGCGTTCTTTCAAATGCGTACCTACTTTTCTTTTAGTTTGACCTATGTAACACTTGTCGCAAGAACAAGTAATTTTGTAAACACCTTCACTCTCTAAATGTACTTTATCTTTAGTAGAACTTAAAATTCTATCTAAATTATTATACGTACTATCAACGACTAAAATATCATGTTTTTTAAGCATCCTCTTTAATTTTTCCGAAAGGCCTTATACATAAGCAGGCAAACTCAACTTTAACTTACTTTGTCCTGGCTAAGAATTTACTTGATTTGGATGCGCACATTTATTAAAAACTGACCAAATATTCTTATTGCTATAACGATTTCTCACTTGCGCTGATTTAAGATGATATATTTCTTTTTGTAAAGAACTTTCGTCTTAGATCCTTTATGCTCTAACAAATAACGTTCTTATAATACTATTCTTTTGAGAGGGAGGGTGGTGAAATGTGGCATGTAAATATATGTCTGTGTGTGTTGGTTTTCTGTAAACCTTGTGTCCAGTGTTTATTCTGTAAATTGGACATCCAAGAAAGGTAAACTACCATTACTTTTTAATTCCATAGTAAATTTTATGTCGGGATTTTGACTGTTGAGATGATTTAGAAACCTACCTAACTTTTCTATACCAAGGGGCCAAATAACACAAGTGTCATCTACTGAAAACTGTTGATCGCTACCTCTTCAAAAAAATTTATATAAATTGGCCACTACAGGACTTAAAGGTGAACCCATTGCACAACCTGATTTTTGTTTATAAAAATTATCGTTCCATAAGAAATAAGTTCATTTTAAACAATGTTCAGATAATCTGAATCTATCTATCTATCGTTTCAGGTGTGGGTACTTTCGTAAATAAAGAAACCACGTCAAAACTAACTAAAATATCACCTTGTGAAATACTTAAACCTTTTATAATGTCAATGAAGTCTGAAGAGTTTTTGATGCGACTACTGGTTTTTCCTACATAAGGTTTTAAATAGTTAGCACAACATTTAGCCAATCTGTAACAAGGACTGGCAATCGTATTGACTATAGGTCTTAACGGGACATTGGTTTTATGGATTTTGAGCAAACCATACAATTTAGGTACCTTGCAATACGTAACAGTTAAAAAAGGCTTCTGCTCATTGGGAAGATTTGAACTTTTGATAAGATCATTAGTAATTTTGGAAATTTTTGAGGTAAGATCTCGGGATAATTTTTGATATGTTTCCTCATCTAACAGTTCTCTAACTTTATTCTCATAATCTGTTCTATCTAAAATTACTGTGGCTGAGCCTTTATCTGCTATAGTAACTATAATGGACTTACCTGTATTCAAGTCCTTAAGAGCCTTCATTTCCTCAGATGTCACATTAGGTTTAGGCGTACGTGCATTTCTAATTTCCATACTAATCTTATCCGCTTGATCTTTCGGAAGCAGTCTTATACAAGATTCGACAGCGATCTTTCCGAAAAAATATTATCTTATATTATGGACGCTGAAAGCATTCACCGTCGTATATGGAAACTCTTTTACGAAAACGTGCTAAATCGGTATAGATATTTGGATTTTTTTAGAAAATCGCATACATGAACTACTTGCCTCTGCTTACCATGACAGGAGGATTCGTAACTACTATCGCATTTCCACAAAGATGGATAAGAAAGGGTGAACCAATTAATTACCCACCTTGGTCTCCAGTTTGACAAAAATTGACTTTTTTTCTACTGCGTTATGTAAAGATAAAATATAGGCCGACTATACATATATTATGACATGAAAAATTGAACAAAATTTCCTTTTAATAAAATTAGTAACAAAGCGTTAAGCAGCTTAACAAAGTCATTTCAGGAGACACTAAAGTTGTGTATCAATAGAGGATGAAATCATTTTGAACATTTACTTTAGTGTTTTTTTGATAAAATGAATAAAAGTGTTAGTATAAGATCCTGCATAGGTAGATCCTTTAAACTTTAAACGAGTGTGGACATCAGGAAATAGATCATCTAAATTGGCTCGATGACCAGACGCGTTATGGTTTATGCAGCATCATGGATTCTCCGGCCATTATGATTTTTGTAGGTTCTTTCTCTCATAGTCTGCGATCCTGTCCGGTTTTTTTGTGGTTTACTTTCTGTACCCCAATAAAACATTATACATTAAAGTTTATTCAAAAATACATACTCGTATTACTGGACATTCAAAAGCTGGAAATGGTCGTCCACCCTATTTTTATTAATTCGAAATATGATACTGCATAATATATAAAGAGAGAGCATTTTTCAGTTCCTCTATGCAATTTATATTAAGGCAAAAAAAGTTACGAAAAATTAGGAATTGCTATGTGCCATCAGCTTCCATAGTCCCCCACCCCCGCCCTATTAATGTAAAATCCACCACTCACTAAGGTAAAATCTCAGAGGTATCGATATCGATATTTGGGTATGGTTTCGGATATTAGGGTAAGGGTTAATCTTTGGTAGGTGTAATAGATTCCACCAAAGTAAACACCGGTCAGGTCTGGCCATCCCTCAAGTCTAGTCAGTTTATCGGTCAGGTCTTCCCATCTACCAAGTCCAGTCAGTCCATCGGTCAAGTCTGATTACCCTCTAAGTCTAGTCAGTTTATAGGTCAGGATTGATTAAGCCTAAATCTAGAGGAGAGACGTTGTGGAATCCAAATTTCAGAAACTTTACCGATATTTGATACTGATTGGACATAATAAATCCAATGCGGGAGGCTTTAATGAAAATCGGGAGTTTTGCGACTTAGTTTAGCAGGCGGGAAGATCGATAAGAAATCGGGAGGCTCCTGCCTAAATCGGGATGTCTGGCAGCCCTAACTGGACCATTGACATATTATTAGATGGACACGACATCTCATTCATAAATACGGTTGGAACTGACGCCAAGACCAATGATGGTGAGGGGAGCGCGGGTACGAGGGGGAGATACAGTTTTCCTCCAAGTACATTGCCGTACTGTTATAAAAGGGTCAACAGTGAGATAATTTAGCTTCCAACTAAAAACAAAAGCGGAGCGTACGTCAATAATATTTCGAACAATCTTTCAGTTAAAACAAAGAAACGTCTTTTTGTACGACGAACACTAATTTAATTTCGTTACAAGCAGGAAAGAGTTTTGGCCGAATGAAAGCATCAACAGAGTTCTAGCATTAGTAATCATTAATCAACACTTAACGATAAACATTTGACATTCTTTACATAGAAATATAAGGAAAAAAATTCAAAAACTGCGAAAATGAAATTTATTGTCGAACAAAAAGAAATACATAAAATCAAAATCCGCATCAGGCATCACTGAAGTACTTACTCCGAACACATGGGCTCTCTTCTACCTACAAATATTTATTTTTAAAACGTCTACCACTAACGGTAATCATTTTCCATATGTATTAATCCTTCACTTCATTACATTTTATAAAAGTATTTCTCATCTCCCCCTCTCTCATTGCCTGTATTAATTTTTCATAAGCTTTGTGCTTACACAGCTCGCAATAAGCTCTTTTTAACCAAAAATTTACACCACACTACTCAACAATACAGAACACCATTAGTGCAGTGGACAATCTAATGCGCGTGAAGACGGGCAATCGCACGATGCATTGAATATTGCTCTGGTCAACTGTACGTTTCTGTTTTCCTTCAATTCCACCTTAGATGTGACTTATGTTGGCTTCGCTTGAAAATGTAAACAACCTACTCCAGTCACCACGATGAACTAGACGTTCTTATTATCAGTCATGTTATAATACAATCGCTCCAAACTCGTACCTCTATCAAAAGGCTAAAGATGAATATGACGATAATTCTGTTTTCCCTCTAATCACAATAATGAATGTACTAGTTTCACAAATATAGACTACACTGTGTATCATGTGACTATTCCATAATCTAACTTAGGGGGGAATTCGCGTCCTGATTTGTAGAGGTTTGCGCAAATACATCTCACGGATCCAATTTTGCACATACTTCATCGAACTAAATTGTGTTATGTAGATAAAAGGTTGCTCTAGCGGGGTACGTAGCCGTTTTTGGAAAATAGTGTTTAATAATTTTTTTATAATTGGCCAAATATAGTCCAATTTCGACAGCTTAGTTCTAGTAAATGAAAAGCTAAAAGTTAAATACGGCTACGTACCCCCATAGACAGAACCTTTTAGATTACACAGCTGCTTCGAAACACGAATTATGACGAATAGTAAAAAAATGACGTGTCATAAAACAAACGCATGTTTTGCCGAAATTTAGCATACAATTGCCTATATTGCAGGCGTTCGCTTTAAATTTCTTTTGACCCTGTCATGGGCCTCAAGCGCCGACTCAAGATACACTGTAAAAACTTTAATCACTTGCTTATATTTATTTATTTTAACTTTTGTTGGCGTTAGCGCGATTCTTACTATAAACTAGACAACACAACAGGGAACGTATTACTCGTTTAGATATACAATAAGAGCTGGAGGAAATAAAACTAAATTTATATTAACATGTATTTTAGCCACATGAATGATAATTTGTAACAAAACGGATACTAATAACACTCGTTACACAACAATAAATACACAGTAACTGCGCTTAGTTATATGTAGCTGACCCTGTACCTGAAAAAAGTAATTGTGGTTTTTTTTTTAGTTTTACGTTTCCACTCCCATCTATAAATGCAAATGTAATTTTGTTGTTATTTATAGCGTCTTTGGGGCTAAAATTTGCAGCAGAGCTTGGGCACTTAATCTCTACAATGCCCTCATCACCAATTAATCCGTCAGGTGTTGCTGCCAGATAATTCTGTTCTCCATCTATAAACAGACCACACTCTTCAATTTTGACGCTGTTTTTTTCTTCAAATTCCTCTTTTGCTATTCTCTCGTGTTCCTTTCCCCAAGATGTAGCAAAATTTCCTGTAAATGTACTATACAGCATAGTTTTCACGAGACTGGAGCAATGTGTGCTTTTTTTCATCTTGCATATCCGTCCGAAAAATGAAGCTGTTAATCGAATTCTTCGTTCTTCTCTCCACAACACGGAATCAGACTGTCCTACAGTACTTCTCTCCAATTCGTCAATTTGTTCCTGTGTTTTGGTGACAGTCTGAAGGAACAACGCTTTTTCTCTTTCGAATTCTTCGGTATTCATTTCAATAGATGGCAGGCCGTAGTCTTCATCAGCTGGTGATGGTGATGGCTGAGAATAGTCTACAGTTTGTTGCATGCAGGATGTTGAGGGCTCCGAATCCCCCAAGTCAGCTCTACATACAATAAGTATATTTTCAGTTTTGCAATATTCTTACATTTTTATCTCATACCTTTCGTGTGGTAATTCCATATCTTCTGAGGTTCTGATTTTTGCCTTACGCCTAAAAATGTTACGTAACTATAAAATGCTGGCTATATCTAAGCACTTAATGCGCAATTAAAGAATTAATTATTCTTATTATAGGATACTACAACCTGATAGACTGATATCCTAAATAAGAGAAAAATTGCATATATGATATAGTCAATTTCTAATTTGGAAACAAAATATAATTTGTCATTTTGAAGCAGAAACAAAATGTGCCTAAGTTACACGTTTAGTACCTATTATTAAATATTGGAACTCCTTAGGTGAGATCTGTTACTTACTATGACACAACATAAATGACGTGAAATGCAATATTCTAGAACTCTATTGTTGTTATTAGGTAAGCCATATTTTTACTTTCCACAGCAGTAGAGCTGCGGGCATTTTATTAAAGTTTATAGCAGCTCACAATGTGTACTTTGAAATAAAAATATTATTTGTTTTTTTTGTAACATTAATATACAATATATACTTACCTCTTGGTTTCAATCATGCGATTTATTCGATTTTTTACACTTAAACGGCGTTCAGTAAGTCCTTTCTTACGCGGATACTTCGGCATGTTGACAGTAAAAATAAAAACAATTTGAGTCACAAGCACAAACTTCCCGAACGAGAGCAAAGATTACACTGAAGAATTAGTAGTTTTTGTCATGCAAAAAACTCCCAATCCAGAGAAACACCCCTAGAGCGGGCGGTGCACCTTGTTATTGTTTCTTACTTATCACAGACAATCCCGAAAAGTAGTAAACGGTTGCACAACGCAGTAGAAAAGAATGGAACTACTATGATTATATCTGAGCTCAAATCCGAATGATTGTTTACAGAAATGAACCACTCCAGTGTTTATGGATGTTGTTATTTCTTTTTGCCGAAATATTTACAACCCCTAAAGAGCCATCTGGTGTTTACTGAACAACTGTATTTCTAAACAGTGTAGCAACGCTGAAACCTAATCGTCACCTTTCGGTTTAAAAGCTGATAAAGAAACAGATTTAGGGGTTCGAATATAACAGATAAATACTCTGCAGCGTGGCGACTAAATTTGTTTTGCAAACATATATAAAAGAATGATGGACAATTTTAAGAGGAACTCTACCATACTAAATTAATAGTTTTGTTTTTTAAAAAATTACTAAGTTACTTATATTGTAATATTTTTATTTTATTTACGTGCGTGTAATTTACATCAAAAATCTCTACATTTTATTCCCTTATTCATTTTACTATGCAGAGCTTGCCTATATGTTTCGTATTATGCAATCAATTTTATTTCTATTGATACCTAACTATCAGTATTCAAAGTGTTTGTTAACCGGTTAAATGTGACATCTAGAATTTGAAATAAAAWTATAACATAATGGAGACAGGTGTGCAGGACGCGCGTCATTTTAAATTATTTCTCTTATTTTAATAAAAGATGCTAAAACGTTTTCGGCTTTATTTTCTTATTTTCAGCGCCATACGATACTATTTCACTTAAAGAATTTTAACTTTATACCTAAAAAAATATTAGAGTTATAGTGGTGATTATACAAAAACAAATCGAGAATGTAATAGCACGGGTGTTATTTGTTGTTTGCACTAATTGTTTAGTTATTTTTTATACATTATTTTTAGGCTACGTTTTTTCCAGATATACCTACGTAGTATAAATATAAGATAATATTTTGTCGGATAGATCGCTGTCTCTTGAAAACACTGACAAAAAATTAATAGTCTGACGTTTCGATTACACCTGTAATCTTTGTCAAAGACGAAGAACCTCAAAATTTGCCTGACACAAGTTCAAACAAAATTTTGTTTACAGGTGTAATCGAAACGTCAGACTATTAACTTTTTGTCAGTGTTTTCAAGAGAAAGCGATCTATCCGACAAAATATTATCTTATATTTATGGACGCTGAAAGTATTCACCCTCGTATACGTAGTATAAATCTTAGGAATCATTTGAAGTCTAAGAAACGAATATGGAAATTATTGGATCAGTTTTTAAGACATAATACAGTACGGTGTAAATACTAATAAATTGCATACGTTTAGCCCGCAATTTTGATTTGTTTTTTGGGGATTATGAGAACACATTAAGTTCCAATTGCTTGTAAATACCTATCTATTGTGAATATAAAAACGTTTTCCAAAATCAAGGTTTAGTGCCTGCGTAACTACATTTCGTCAGTTTTATTAGACACGTATTAGCAAAAATAGATTAAAAAATATTAATTAAAAATTGTAGACTAGATGATGAAAATACCCCTGTGCAAAACGGGCTCTTTTATATTTATTTATACAAAAAATATTTAACAATAAGTTAATTTGAGCATAATGTTCCTTTCTTGAGCAGGTGTGTATCAATCGCGGTGCCCTTTCTCTGGCGTTCCGCATAACAGTGTAAAAGCAATAAATCGCTCCTCGTTCGCTATCCCAATGACAGTTATAGTGCGGTTTTATTATAGACACGTCAACATATTTGGGTACACGTCCTCTTAAAGAATCGCATTTAGCATCCTATTCAGAACTTTGCGGGTTTCACCAACAATAATTTTTAAGTTTGCGAAACCCCCGCCTTAAGTAAAAACAAATTACACACGCTTCATATTACAAACAGTAAACACCATACCTATCATTACAGTTATGCGTGTTGTCACGACCGCGACTAAGTTCGGTTGCTATTATCGCCCGCATTCGTAGAATAATAAGAATTACGCAATGTATGTTGGTAAAAAAACGTTTTTCCTTCTTTTGCAGCTTAGCATACAAGGATCCTCAAAATCCAGTCAGATACTCAGAAATAGTGGAAGGCGCCGGCAACCACAACATATCGTCCGTCATCCAGGACCAGAAGGAGAAGGAATACATGAAGATGTGCAGCATACAGCAGCCTCACATCAAACAATTCCCTGACCACCTGAAGCAGCCGTATGCCGACCCAATGAAGCAAACTTACGACTCCAGTCTGCCGCAGTACACCCAGTTGCCCCCATTCGTGCAAAAAGAATCTCAGATGCAGCAAGCATACCTATCGAGAGACAACCAGTATCAGTACTGCTCAAAATTCAGCAACCCATGCCCTCGAAATTTTCCCGCCGAAAACAATTACCTCGCGACGCTCAACAAAATCAACCCCAGAATTGCTCAGTCTATTATGAACGATCCCCATTTTCAATTTCAAGACGGTCAACAGAACAGTAATTATCTTCCCACAGCGCAAAGGATGTACCACAACCAGCAGCAAGTGCATGCTACTCCTAGTTACACATCTCCGAGGAATATGCCTCAGCCTCCTTACGGTTATCTGCAGCAGTACGGTTACAAACCACCAGAACATTTCAGTCGCCTTCCTCAGTATCCAGTAGCACAAGCAAACCACAAGATGGGTTTGAACATTGAACAACCGTCAGGGCCTATATCGCCAAGAAGATCTTATGATACCATGCCCATGAACTATGCTGCCATTCCACAAAAAATTTCTCCCACATTCCCTCAGTGTTCCCAGTTGGAGTATTCCAGGCATTATCAACACCGAAGAATGCAGATGCCACCCGAGTACCTTCCTCCACAGACATACAAACCTCCGTTCATACAAAATCATCAGCATTCTCCAGAGACTTCAGATGAGGTCCCATCAAACAGCATCAAACAGTTCTTGGAGAACTGGGTAGAGGAGGATATAGCAACTAATGGAAGTATTACAGATATCACTGTGCAAAAAAATCCCGGTATTGAGGCTGAAAGAGTTCCAACTGTTAAAGGTCCAAGGCAAGACGAAACGCATGAACAGTATTACGTAGTGGAAGCATCGGAATTTTCCCAAAGTAACTTGCCACAATATGTTCAAGTACAATCTCTAGATAAACTGCCAGAAAATGTGAGAGGCTACTACGAAAACAGCTTATCAGATTCGTCACGGATTTTGATAAAAAATACTGGTGTTCAAAACATGGTTTCGAGTGCAGAAGTCATCCCAAATCCATCACAAGTGAACATAATTGACAGCAGGACAATTGCACCCCCTAACAGTGAGCAAGTGGTCAATCTTCATATTGTGGAAGCCGGTAACACAGATGGTGCACAGTTAGGCCAAGAAATATTTGTAGAAGGGACTGCTCAAATCTCTTCTGATGAGAGGTGCTGGATTTTGAAGAACAGTGTGGTTGTCGGGGAAAAAGGGGAAGAACACAGCAGTTCTAAAAGTATGCCGGTTTTAAGTGAATTTGATCCATTACCACAACAGAATGCAGCATTGCAACAAGTGGATCAGCGTGAACCGCCTGCCATTAATGAGGAAGGACAGAAAGCAGAACAAATAGCTACTACAGAAGAGAAGTTGGAAAAATTCGAATCAGGCCCTTCCCCTACCAACGGAAGTGTCCAATCGCCCATAAACGAATCAGCTTTGTTGTGCAGTAAAAAGAAAGACGATGCTACAAACCAAAAGATGACAGAGGCTGTTGAGGAAAAAGTTACAGATCACCCAGAAAGCCCTCAAGCAACCATGAATTCAGAGAGTTCAGAGGAAGAGACAGTTATAGAAGAAAGTACAAGCAATGATACCAAAGAAATTAATCCTTCTTCAAAGACTGATATACCTAATGAAATACATGTTGTAGCTGCAGCGAAGGATGTGGAACATAATCACGAAGTTTGTGCCTCTAGTGTGATAATTAGTAACATTCCAAAACCACATGTTATTAACGCTGTTAATGCTAATGAAGAAACTGTCATTGTTAAAGAAACTGAACCAGACCTGCAAGCACAAGATCCCATTACTAAAAAAGATATGAGCAACTGTGATAACGAAAGTAATGAACAAGAACCAGAAAGTAGTGAACAAGAAAATCAGTCGGTTGTGGAAGATGATTTTCAAGTTAGGGCTGATTCTGTATATGGCGAAGAAAAGCATGTGCCTGAGGACTCACAGGAGGACAACAATCAGACTGCTGTTGGTCAGTTATGTGAGAACACTACCAATCATACTTCAGTCATTAAAGCTAATATGTCCACGATTGTGCAACAGACTGAATCTGTGCAATCTGTGGTTTCTGTTGAAGAAGAGTCTGCACCGACCAATGAAGAAGCAAGTGAAAATGTAGCTGCAGAGGAAAAATCTGAAATTCTAACTGAAGTTGTGGCAGATCGCAGCGAAGACAGCCCCCCTTGTCATGCAGACATAGAAGCACCACAAGAAGACAGTAAGGAAGATTGTCAGTCTCAAGAATTTCAGTATCGCAGTGCTTTAAAAGTTGACAATAACAACGTGCTCTTGCAAATTGATGGTGCCTTAGTTGAAATACGTGTCACCAATGTCAATGGCAAAAAAGTTATTTCAGTTGTGCCTTTGAGTAATGCTGAATTGGTCAATCTTGAAAATGTTGAAGAAGAAGGAGAGAAGGATGAATGTAGTATAACACCAACAGATGAGCACATCGACTTACCAAAGGAGGTGAACGATAGTGAAAAATGCATAAATGAAGATACATCTAACATTCAAGAACCAGTTAGTGAACTTCCTACAATAGAAAAAGATTTTTGTAGTATTTTGGAAGAAAATTTAGATACAGATGAGTTGGCAATTCTGCCACCAGATAATGTTGATGTTGGTTGTGAAATTAAAGTAGAAATGGATGATGCCTACGAAGACTGTAATCCTCCTTTGCTAGAAAAATTTGAAGGTGTTATATCAATCCCAGACGACAGCTCTGAAAACGAAACTGATGAACCACCTGTGTTACAGTGTTCTGTGAATGGAAGTGAAAATGTGCAAATGGCTTTGGAAGAAGATGAAGCAGCATTTGTTGAAGAAACTCCAAAACAAGATATAATACAGAATGTAGAGGAGGACAAGCAAGAGGAAACTGAAAAAGAAAAAGAAGAAATCCAAAAGAGTGAAATTATTAGTGAGTGCATTAAAGACAGAGCCTCAAAAGAAGTACCACCGTTGAAAACCATGCTGACAAAGGCTTCAAGAAAATTATATGATGAGCTCCCAGTCAAAAAAAGTAAGGGTAATAGTGAAAAGTCTAGAAAGAAAGATGTAATTAAGAATTCTTCGAAGCTAAGCATTGTGAAAGAACCAAAAGTGTCTTTGAAAACAATAGATATTGTTTCTAACCTGTCAACTGAAAAACTTCAAGAAAAGAATCATACCATTGGCACAGACACAAGAAATAAGCAAAACAATGTTTTAGAAAAACCATCTATCCTTAAACCATCCATTAAAAGGACACAAAAATTGAATAAAGAGGGTAAAGAGGAAAAAGAAACCACAAAGAAAAGAGTCCAATTTAAGACAGACTTGCCTGCAAAACTGGAGCATAATGGTGTGAAACACAATGGTGCAGTGCAAAAGAAGGAAATTAAGAAAGACTTGGTAGTAAATGGAGTGATCAAAGAAGTAATCGGAAATATCAACATTAACAGGACGAAGGAAGTTCCTAAGAGTTCTGAATATGCTGTAGAGTCAAACACTGCCAGGAGAAAAGAAGGAATGCCCAAGATATCAGAAAGGGTGGTGGAGTCTGGTATCGGCAGCAAAAAAGAAGAACCCCCAAAGATTTCAGAAAGAGGAGCAGAGGTTTCCACCACAAAGACTGAAAGTACTGAAAACAAAGCTACAGAAATAGTTAGTGAACCAGTCAAGCCGACGAATGAGTTAGTTGAAAAACCAAAAACTCCAGAAAATAACATTTCATTTTTCCCTCCAAAAAGACCATCAGAGCCAAAAACTTATGAAAAAGTCAGTAAACGTCGCTTGAGCTTACAGGAGTATAACAATCGCAAAAGAAAAACATTTGAACAAAGTGCCTCAACTAAGCCAGTGCCTTCAGAATCTCAAGAACTTTCAAAGAAACCATCCCAGCCTAATTTAGATAACAGAATTAGTTGCCTAAAATCTCATACCACACAAACAGTTATTGATGCAAATGAGTTTGATATTGCTTCAAAGACAGAGGAAGATGTGCTGGAATTAAAGACAATGCGCTCATATAGTTGCCCGTCAGGAACTGATGACATAAAATCTTACAAAGAAGAAGTCGACATAAAGCTTAATTCATTAGAGTTACAAATACCAAAAAGGTCTGTTTCTCCCATTAAACAATCAATTGTAAGTAGAACTGTTCAAGAAAACGACTTGCTTATGCGGCGATTCCTTAACAGGGAAGTGCTCACGCCAGAAGAAGTTCAAAAAGTTAAGGAAATCATAAAGTGCAAGAGAGTTCTGGAAGAAATCAACAAGGCGAAGCTTCTAAAGCAAGCGAGTAAAGACAACACAGAGAGCAGAAAACCCAACCTCACTTCGGAAAGTAGTGACGAGAAAGCGAAGCGCGGTGTATATGAAGTGAAAAGTGATCGACTAAATGTTGAAACTGTAGATGCCAACTGTAATTTAAAGCTGCACTTAAAGAAAGTTCCAGAAGCAGACAAACGAGTGAAGAAGCGAAAGCGTTTCCGCAACTTATACACGGAACAGTCGTCCGATTCAGGAGATGAGTGCAGCAAGTTGAATCGTTGGTCAAACGTCGAGGACGCAATTGACAATGATTACCATGCTTACCAGACTAATGTAAATAACGGTGTGCCTAAAATCATAATCAAGCGCCTCATGCAACCTTACGTTAAGTTAGAGCGATCTCCTCAGGTTGAGTTGCTGGCAAAAAAACGCAAAGTGTGTTAAAATGCAGTGATCTTCGGGACCAAAGTGTTATTAAGTTAAGAGACTTTTGGTTTTTGTTTTCGAGTTGTTTACTTTAAAGACTGTTGAAGGCTTAATATATTTATTGGTGATCCCGATTTTGTACGCTGTAGAATTGAGAGAACAAAATTTTTATCAGCTAATTGGCTAGTTCCTACATTCCTCTAAAAATACTTCTGAAGAAGGGTGAAATAAAGAAGTCGTAGCATTTTTTTAAAATTAGTTGTATAATTTGCAAATTTGGCTAATTCTGTTTTGAAAGTACAAACATTTAGGCCAGTATACATATAACTGGTGTAATTAATAAAAATAACAATAAACGAATGAATTTAAAAGTACCATGTTTTTGTCAAAGAATGATTCAAATTCTTAATATTTTCAATGCAAATTTAGATCTAACTACTGAACTGAAAGACATAAATTTTGCAGTTAACAAATGTTGACAGACAAATTTACTGAACTTGACGAAATTTAATAATACCATGTTTTAAAATTAAAATTCTAAACCACCCAAGTATCATTAAATGTCAAAAATATTTGTTGTTGAAATAGCCAAACTTTTTCTTTGAAGTACACACATGTGTACTGAAAACCAACAATCCAAATTTAATAAGCAACAAAATGTTGCATATCTGATATTAGTGAACTTTTTTTAGGTTAAAATCTGAAAAACACAATATTTAAGAGCAAAAAAGTTTCCTTTGATATCCTTTAATATCTCAATGTGTTAAGATAACGTACATATATATATTGCCAAAAGATAAAAAGTAATGTCTGATTCTTCTGTAGAAAATTTTATAATTACAAGTTCACAAACAAATAAAACCATATTTCTATTTCACACCATAATTCAGTTGCTTAAATTCATTTAAATCTACACTGCAAACTCAGCTTAAAATTTAGATTACAATATCCAAGACTGATACCTTAATCTGCAGCCATAATACAAGATTGAAGTTAATTTACAAATTGAAAAGGTCAGGTAGCATTAAAATTTTCATTATGTGCATTACATTCAAAAGGTCAGTTGTTCTTAGGAAGAAGTGTTAATGCATTCTTCAATTCTAGTGCATATACCCGTTCATTCAGACACACCTTGATTCAGTTTATCATTTTTCTGTCATTACAAGATTTTAATAGAAATAGCAAGAAATAGAGAGCAGCACTAAAATTTCAACTGACTCACATACAAAAAAGGAAAACTAAATTAAGGTGTATGATTTATCCAAAGATTATTGTACATAATAGTTTTAAGTTACTCAATGGATTTTGTTTGTCTTCCACAGTTTTTTGCCTGAGCCAAAAAGTTTAATCCGATAAATTTTATATGCCGTTAAAGATTTATTGTATTTTAGCTCATGTTGCAGTATTAATAAGGATGTCTCATATTTGTCGATTACCTGCCTACTTATTTGTAATACTTTCGTTTAGTTATAATCTTAAATAGGTAGCTAATTGACATATTTTTGTAAAAATGTGAAAACTAGGGAATTGTACACTATATCGTAATGGTAGGTTAACACTTTTAGATACTTGTATTTTGGGCATTTCTGTATTGTATTTTAGGACTAGATAGGTGTTTTTCTGTACGGGACAGTTACCAATGCACCAATCATATAATAATCTGATTTTTATTTTTGTCACACCTACAAGAATGTCAATTTTGAGATTTGTACATATTTTTAAATGGTTTTTTTGGAGTGCCTTCACGCATTTGAATCATTGTTATACCTTAACTGGTATTTCATATGTTTAGCACATGTGTTAATAAAAATGAGAAAATAACTATTGTCTTTTATTTAAATTTATTGATTAACAAAAATAAATTTTATACATTGCATAAAACACACTTATTATAATATCTTGGTCATAAGTATAAGCAAGTTGGAATTTTATTTTGCTAAATGTTCAAAAGTCTGCACTTTGCATTTAGTAATTTTTACCTTTCTTATTATACCATTTTTAATTAACTGTCGCAGGTCCAACACAGTGGGTAAAACAGATAACTGCTAACTCTAAAAAATCTTTTCAAATATTGTTACATTATTACATCAGTGATGTGGTATAATAAACACAGTTGTTTTTTATTAAGAATGCAGAGAAAGACTGAAATAATACGTTTAAAAAATTCCATTATAGATCATTACATACCAATTTCGTTTTCACTATAAAAAATCATTACTCCTGTATTTAAGTCATTGAACAAAGCATAACACTGCAAGCTTCTTCCATACTTAAATCTCTACAAAAAGACGTTATCTATATAATTTATCGATATCATGTTCTTTTGCTAAATATACATAAGCTGTTGATAGCTGTTCGAGAAGTACTTGATTTCAGAATGTTTTACAATGATATCAGCTTCTAAAAACTTTTTTTAACAGAAATGACAACGTGTACAGTGAATAAAATGCATATTGCAACTCGTAAGTTAATTGTACTTTTTTTTTATTAAAAGTAGAGCCACTACAAACAATTTATCATTTAATTCTGCTGCTCAGATAAATTTCAAGGCACTAGAATAATATCCAAATATTTGCAATGTGGTATTATATTAAGGTTAAGGAGATACTCCTAATTGGTTAGTTGTAACTGCATGCAGGTGTCCCATTCTCGGTAACTATTAATGCTAGAGAGTTGTGGTTTGACATTACTACATTACTTTTTTGTTGTCAGTTGAGCTGCATCATTGCCAGTTTTATAACGCCTTTTGTTTTAAAAGTTGCAGCCAACTTTTGAATAACCTTACATTTCTTCAATCTTCAATATCTTGCTTAGGAATGTAGATACAAAAAATATGCCGACATTTTTGTTAGATATTTTTATTTTCTTCCAGTAGTGTACTCAGATTTTTTTTAGGTGTCACATTATTGAGATATAACACAAACTTGCATTTTTTCTAATGCAAGCCATAATTGGCTTTGCTTTAGTAAAAAGACCTATTTCTAATTAAGAAAATGTTACATTGTCAGGTTTATTTTCAGTATTTATGGTATTTATTTTTTTTAATTTTCACATTTAATGTTTATATCCAGGAGGCTATGGAACAAGAAAAAATGGACAATATTAATTTATATTATTAAATAAAAATCTTAATCCATTAAAAAGAAAAAAGAACCTATTTGAATACATACAAGACATGTAAAGGCGCTCATGCACTTCTTTTGTCAGTAATCAAGGATGCCATGTAACTAGTGAAAATCATTGTTTACACACATTATTTACATCAATTTTG
This sequence comes from Rhyzopertha dominica, assembly GCA_025024175.1. NCBI lineage: Eukaryota > Metazoa > Arthropoda > Insecta > Coleoptera > Bostrichidae > Rhyzopertha > Rhyzopertha dominica. The sequence continues at coordinate 4,233,345 of QCXZ01000045.1, read as the reverse complement.
ACAAAAAATGTAAAATCCCCTTAAATTACTACACCAAAAATTAGTAAAAACAAACCTAATCATGTATATATTTTCTTAACCAGAAAAATAGGTTTTCTCAGCCATAGTGAGGCCGACTAAAAAAATCTGATTACGCCACTGGAATTAAAGTACAAATGTCTTCACACCTTTTTGTATCTACTCACCCGTGTGAAATATCGAGAGCTGAAGAAATGTTACATTATTCAAAAGTTGGCTATACCTTTAATACAAAAGTAAAAGATAATATAAAAATGGCAATGGTACAGTTCAACACACAATAATAAAAGTAAGACAGTATCATGCAAACCACAACTCTAGTATTAATAGTTACCAAGATACCCTATGGGGCACCCTGTACATAATGTTTTTTATGTCTGAGTTTCCGTTTCCTCAAAACTATAGTCACTAATGAGGAAGCCATTGGTTCCAAAATGACAGGCTCATTAAAAGAATTGTCTGATTACTTGCCTCTTATGTGATTATTTGGCTCTTACTAAACATTTTAACCTGTGCAAATTGATGCATTTTATCCATTTGATGTTATATGGATCGATTACATAACAGGCATTGATCTAAACTGTGGAAGTATGCAAGTACTTGTGCTTGTGTGTTGTAATTGCACTTTTTCATTCTTGTTTTTCACAAGCAGCAGGAAATAGCACTGCATTTTGGTGAAGTATTTACTGCCATCGAAATTGCTGCCTTAAGTGGTTGCCCAGATTTCTCACCCCCAAAGTGAGTTCTGATCCTTAAAGGTAATGAGATATGGAGCATTAAATGTTTTGGATGTTTATTATAATTAATTATATATGTATAATTCTATTAGTTATCTCATATGGATAATTATATTTTTTGCTCCTGTTACGCATTTTGGATCATCAATACCTAAACACTTTTTTAATAACTCGTATAATACTCCCTATACAAACATGAGTGAACAACCGAAAATTTTCTCGAAGTATAATGCTAATTGACCAAATGTACATATTTTCTTTTGCAAAATGCGATTTATAAAAACCAATGGCGACTAGATTTTAAAATATAATTAGTTTGCAATAAAGTTTCAGAAAAAATAATTTTTGGAAGTAAATTAGTTGACACTATTGTAAGCAGATCGACTTTGAGTAAGGTAATTTACTGTTCTGAATAAAATTAATTGCATACATTATTAAGTTTAGAAAAAAAACTAATTTATTATTAGAGCTGATTAAGACACACAACTAAATCTTTTTTTTTGGTTGGTTTTTAAAAATGACTTAATAAGTAATGATAACAATTATACCACCTTTTCCAATTGGAATGTTAGTAGAAATCTTCTTCGCTTCCTAATGATAACCACTGCCACCTTATGCTCGAATAGATAAATTCAATTGTTATACCGTGAACTTGATCTATATTGCCCATGCCCCAAAATATGGGGAAATGCATCCTACTGCATTCTAGCTTTCTTTAATGGGAGGTGTGGCCTACTTTTAATTTGTTTTCGTTTCAGACAGAGCAGTACATGAATGCTCTGCAAAAATACCAGATTTTTTTGCAGGGAAAACATATTCTGTCTTGCGCATCGCCTTTTAATTTTACATTTATTTTAATAGCAACATCCGGCGGCGCACCGGTCGATATCAGACCAACAAAACGAACGAAGTAGGTGCAGTTACGTAAAATTTCAGTTACGTCAGTCAAATGGTCGACGATAGTGGGTTCTGTGTTTGGTCCCGAGTTGTTTCAAAATTGAACAAGAAAAACGAAGAAGGGAGAGTGGAAGATGTTATCCGTGTGTAAACAAACCATATCCTCAAGCTTACAAAGGTCAGTGATTGCCAGTTGTTCGTCTGAGATAAATGTTATCGTTAAGAACATATTTATTGTGTTACGGTTCAAGTACTTTGTATGTTTCATTTATCGTGAGTAATTAGGAAGAAGTCTCGTGTTCCGTGTTTCAGTGTGCGTTAAAAACACGCGCTTGATGATGCAGTGATTTAATATCACACTTGTTTTCGTTTAAACTCTGCGGGTTGACAGTGGAAAGTTCCGTTCATGAAAATCAATACGTATACGTAACGCCTTGTAATAAGTTGTTTAGAGTAAAATACCGACACTAATGCATAAAAAATTAAGTGAATGTAATGGACTTTCATATCCTACACGTGCGTTAATCAATCCATGTCTAAAAATAAGCGTGTTTCTAACGAATCAGCTGTTGAAACACCGGCAGCTAACATTCCAAAATTCGAAGTGCATTTTGAATGCTTTCCAAGTGTCCGATCCACTATATTTTGACTGCCTGAACTTTGATACTGTTTGTCAAAGCAAAATTAGAACGGGAATTTTTCCCTTCCTGTACAAGGACATTAGTCCATTTAAACATCTGATTGACACGGGATTATTTAGTCGCCTCAGGCAGTGCTCTGATCAATGACTTGTGATAATAGTCGTATTTTTAGTACAACTCATGTCTCAGATAAATGAAATGTACAAATATCGTTCAAAATAGAAAATCTGCAACTATATTTACTAAAATCATTCAAACATCGCCGTTATCATACAGTTATTTACACTGGCTATAACGATTACTCATCCTTATATTTCCAAAACACAAGTGCACTTTCATTTCTTTATGCATTTGAATTACATAGCGGCAAAGCGCGTKCGGTAGTCCATCTAGCTGCCTACCATTTGGCCTACTTTCGGTCAGTTTACCTACTCATCGTTATCTAACGGTAACATGTTTATTTTAGGGTTGGAGCAAGATGCCTCAGCTCTGTAGTTCCAGAAGTGAAAGTCAAAGATTTCCCACTACTGAATGAACCCGTTCTGACGTATTTGAAGGGTTCGAAAGAACGAGCAGAACTCGAAGCTGCACTGAAGGCAACTGCAGCCACCACACACGATGTTCCCATCATTATTGGCGACAAGGAATACAGAACTAACGATGTGCGATACCAGGTTATGCCCCACAACCACAAGAAGAAGTTGGCGAAGTTCTATTATGCAAATGCGGACCTACTCAAGAAGGCCATAGAGAATGCAGTGGAAACACAGAAGAAATGGGATAAGGTGCCCATCGAAAAAAGGTAGGTTATTTTCAAAGAGCGCTGGTCTATTTGTATTATATAACTAGCTCAGCTTTTGGTTTCATTGAAATCAGTTATGGAAGAAATGTTTGTTGATGCAGTATTTAGAAGCCTCGCTGAACATAGTCACAATTTATTTTTCTGTGGAAATGCATCGTTTTTATTTTCTCGATTTTAGAATAACTGAAACCAGCTACATGAAGATATATTTCCGTTTTGCATTCTATACATTTTTGCATAAATATACCATTTTTGTGTATCAATAACATATTGGCTTGGCAACTAGATTCCGTAAACAATCGTGGACAAAAACGTTCGACAGGTGTTTATATGTTGTTAAGATAGGAGCTCTGCTTTAATACATATATATATCAAGAGATGGTTATACTTCTTTTATTTCAATGCAGATATATTGCCGAAAATTGGAAGACCACAAATCATAATATAGATTTGCCATTTTGTTTGTTTTCTATTGAGTTGAAGCAATATTAAGCTGATAAGAATAGATAATTATCTATTCTATATCTGTGTTAAAGGTCGGGAAGAGAAGTGAATTCAATTTTTGTGTTGTTAATATTATTTTTTCAATCAGGTGTTTACCAAAATCAATTTATTTATTACTTGAAGTATTTAATTTTGGTTAGCTTGGGATGTGTTTTCACAAACTTATCTTTGTTTATGTAGGTGTATTTAGAATGGTATTGAGAATATAAAGTGAATTAAAATTTCTGCACAACTAATTTCAGTTCTAAAGTTTACAATATTTTATCAAAGAATGAAAATGATATATTTCCGCAATAAGTTTTTTTGTGGGTTTATGTTTAGAACAGTGTCTAGAATGTAAAAGATAAACATGTTTTCATGTAACTAGTTTCAATTTTTCTAAAGTCGGCAAAACGAAAATGATGTTTTTCCGCAGAAAAAGTTTTGTGTCCGCCACCTAAAACTCCCCAGGCTCGTATGTTCTTTATTTTTTTACGTATAGTCTTAAGTTATATGTCAAATTGTAAGTCTTTTTGACGTGTCAACGCTGATGCATATAATAATTTTTTTCAGTCAACACATTTTTTTACTTTTAAATACAAATTGTGGTAATTCAGGGTGACCACAAACACAAACAACAGTAAAAGTAATTGTTTATGAGTGGGTTACATCTAAGGTCTACTTTTCTGTAGCAGTAGAATAGACCTTACGTTGCATTTGCTATTGTACAAAGACAGAATTTAATAGATTACGGTTATATTAGCTTTAGGTTGAGAAAATCACGATTAGAACTACAAAAGGGCGCACACGTACGTATTGAAATACATACTGAAAAGAATTTGTAATTACAAATTGAGAACAAAACCCTACGCTTATTTCTTGTATTGAAACGGCACGCGCATCTAATTTTCAGTATGATAATTTTAAGAACTTATTTCAGTACTTAAATAAGTATAGTGGCAAACGGCTCTTATGTTCAGAGAATCAAAAATTTTGTGAATCGCTGCACTTTAAGAACCAACTTTTGAATCTGCAATTACCATTTGCTCTTTTTTTGCTTTTAGGTTGGACATCTGGGAAAGGGCAGCAAACCTGATGGCCAATGAGTACAGGCAAAAGTTGAACGCCGCAACCATGTTGGGACAGGCCAAAGTTCCCATTCAAGCGGAGATTGATTCTGCAGCAGAGTTAATCGACTTTTTCAGGTTGGTTTCCTGCAGGCATTTCCAACATATCTTGCTATTCCTTCCCTTATTCCCTCTTGTTACTTTTCCGTTTATGGGCTTTCTTTAAAGTGGCAGTGAATAATTTCCGAATGTCTTTGTAGAATTAACGCCTACTTTCTTAAAGAAGGTTTGAAGTATCAGCCCGTCTCGCCGACACCCAAGGTCACCAGGAACTCGATGAGGTATAGAGGAGTTGATGGTTTCATCGCTGCCGTTTCGCCGTTCAATTTTACTGCCATCGGGGGAAATTTAGCCTACACACCGGCCCTAATAGTATGTATGTCATAAAAATTTCATTTTGTTGGCAAATTTTAATAAAAAAGTGAAATAAGCTCAGTAATGATTATTTTCCACATTGATATTTAATTGCTTCTTGCATGTCTATTATGATTTTTGTGTAAACTGAAATATATTTTCTCGTCCTATAAAAAGATTGTTTTTCAGTTGTTATCACTGAGCTATGTAAATATCGTGTGTAACAAATATTTACTGATGCTACCATTACTGTTAAATGTATATGTACTTTTTGTGTGATAAACAAATTTCAATATTTATGGCTTGGAAAAAAAACAGAGTTGGTAAAGTCTGGTTAAATTTTCAGACATTGTTTTCTGTTCCGTTATATATGTCTTAATAATTAATTTTTTTAATTAGGGAAATGCCGTTTTATGGAAACCCAGTGACACAGCATTGTTGTCGAATTACGTAATTTTCCAAATCTGCCGAGAAGCTGGTGTACCTCCAGGTGTAGTCAATTTCGTACCTGCTGATGGTCCAGTTTTTGGAGATACGATCACTGCCTCCAAATATTTGGCGGGTATTAATTTTACTGGAAGTGTTCCGTAAGTAAATCTATGATTATTATTAAGATTTCTTGAAGAATCAATAAACTCTTTTTTCTGGTTTCTTATGTCATGCAGGCTTTTTTAATAGAAACAAATTTTGGTATAGGTGAATGTTGATGTCAAAAAAGAAAGTATCTAATACAACGGTTGTATGAGCCCAGGCTCATAATAGTTCGGCCGGCTGGCATTTTCAGTTACATGCTTTAAAAAATTCTGATACCAACACGGACTGTGACAAATTACTGTGAAACTGTTTATACTACATTAAAACACAGACCTTGAACTTACAAAAGCAAACAATTTTAGTTCATTTACGTGAACGGCAATAATTACAGAACGAAAAATGTAATTCAACTAACAGGTCATAATAGTTCGGCCACATCAACTGACGGGTCATAAGAGTTCGGCCAACATTTAATACTGTGTAACACCACCTTTGTTAGCAATAACGGCTTTAATTCTGCTAGGCATTGTAGCCACGAGCCTTGCATATTCCTCTGGTAGCGTTTTGTCCCATATAGCCTGCAAGGTGGCTTTTAATTCCTTGACGGTACGCGCTGGAGTTTTACGAAGCTGTTTCTTCATATTATGCCACAAGGTCTCATTTGGAGATAAATCCGGACTGGAAGAGGTCCATTTTAATACCGGTATTTTATGTTCTTGCAACCATGTTTGAACTATTTTTGCCGTATGACACGGAGCCCCATCTTGCTGGAACATAAATTCGCCTTCGGCCGTTTGATAATTCGGGATGGAGGGTAAAAAATTTTCTTCGAGAATGTCTCTGTATTTCTGCGCGTTAACAGTGCCATCAATAATACACAGACTACCCACACCACTAGCAGACATACAACCCCAAACCATCACAGACCCTGGGAACTTACAGTCATTGTGGTATGCTTCTGAAGATGTGCGTAAAATTCTTTTTCGCATGTCACCCACACATACCTCAAATTTCGACTCATCACTCCAAATGGTACTATTCCATTGCATTTGTGTCCAGTTTTTGTGTTCCCGCGTCCATTTTAGTCTGTTCTTCATCTGTAGTTTGGTCAAAAGGGGTTTTTCTTTTGCCTAGTAGAAAAATGAAATTAAATTATAAGTGTTTGTACTCCAAAAGAAAAAGTAATAATACCTTATAAAATTTGTAACCTATTTTATTGATACATCTCTTTGTTGTGGATAATGAAACGTCCTTTAAAATGCGAACCCTCCATAGTACTGTTAGTTCTTTAGCATTGCACCATCGGTTTATTCTGATAATTTTACGCAAAGTTTTCTTATCTGCTCCGGTAATTTGACTTGGTCGGCCAGGTTTGTTTTTTTGATGGACCCCGCCAGTTCTTTTGTATAAATTGATAATGTCTTGCAGTGTAGAGCGCGGAACTGAGTGCAAAGCAGATATTTTACGCCCCGAAATGCCCTAGTCGTGGGCTTTACACATAGAAATATGCAAATCTTCACTAACAGGCATGCCACGAGGCATTTTACTTGAAAACTGTTGCAAAATAAAGTATAAGCTACGCTTGACAGATAGTTGTTGATTTATTCCGTATATCTTTTGTTATGGCAGGCCGCCTCGTGTTTCCATGGCTAATGGGATACATGGCCGAACTCTTATGACCCGTCAGTTGACGTGGCCGAACTATTATGACCCGTTAGTTGAATTACATTTTTGGTTCTGTAATTATTGCCGTTCACTTAAATGAAATAAAGTTGTTTGCTTTTGTACGTTCAAGGTATGTGTTTTAATGTAGTATAAACAGTTTTGCAGCAATTTGTCACAGTTTGAGTTGGTATCAGAACTTTTTAAAGCATGTAACTGAACATGCGAGGCGGCCGAACTATTACTAGCCTGGGCTCGTAGATAATGAAAAAATCAATAACTTTTGCCTGGTGACTTTTTAATATAATTTACGAAAAAAATGTGAAATATTGACTTTTCACAAAAACAATCCAATTTTAGTGAAGCTTTGTGAAAGTACACGGTTCTGTGCCTGAAATAACCACAATTTTCTGGATTTAAAAAAACACTATGTTTCCGAGTTATTCATTTTCTCATTTTGACATAAAATAAAATAAATCTGTAGTCACAGTTTAAAAAATATAAATTTCTTAACATTTATATACTTTATATATACAGCTTAATTTTAGGCCAGTCTTGGTCTCTGGTAAGCTCTGGATTTAATTTTCATCATGCAAACATTTATCATCCACAATTATTGAAGAATTTGTTGTTCCAACAGTTATTTTTTTTCTTCTGCATTTTCGGGCGTATTTTTAAATTACGACTATAGAATTTTTATTTTATCAAAAAGTGATATCAAAATGGAAAATGATCGAACTCTGTACCATAATTTTTTCGAGTAGTATTTGTCTGAAAAAAAAGTTTTTTGTACTGGAAACATGAATATTAAAAACTTCTTGATTTAATCCCAAAAAAATKGTGGTAATTTCAGGCACAGAAGTTTCATTAAAATTGGATTATCTTATTTAGAAATGAAAAATGTAAAAGAGAAAACTAGAAAACTGTCGATTTTTTGCATATTTTCCAATATTTTAGTTTTTTGAAAAAGTTACTAAACAAACATTCTTCATTTTCTCATAATCTACAAATTTTGTATCGGATACTCTCTGTTTTGATGTCAACTTCCATTGAAAACAGCAAGAATGTCATTTTTGATTTTTTTTACCCTCTACACTCCTTGCTTATGTTTTTTTTGTTTTTTTTTTTTTAAATTATATTTATATGTCCCTTACATCTCTACATTTTTGTCATAAATAATTTTGTAATTTGCTTGTTAAAGACAATTTTAAAGTATTGACCATTTCATTAATTTTGGAACTGGATGTACCTATTATATTACTTAGAAGTTAACATAGTAGACGATAATAGTAGTCAATATTTTAATTTATAATTATACCCATTATCTTCATCTTTCAGAATATATCTCATCTCCAAATTTTAAAACTTCACCAAAGGTCTATCAGTGATCTTTCTCTTTTTTCTTTAGAAATATATTTATGTTTGCCATGCCAACTATCAGGCCAAATGTTTAAAATGCATTTTACTGAAATTATGAAAAAATGCGACTTATTATTAGTTTTTTTTCTTTCTAACAGGACTTTCCAGAGATTATGGACACAAGTAGGTAAAAATTTGCCCAATTACATTAACTTCCCCAGACTGATTGGAGAATGCGGTGGCAAGAACTATCATTTTGTTCATCCTTCGGCTGACGTACCAACTGTTGTCTCATGCACAATCAGGAGTTCATTCGAATTCTGCGGGCAGAAGTGCAGTGCATGTTCCAGGATGTATGTTCCTGAATCGTTATGGGGAAAGGTATGTTTGAAATTGACGGTAATATTAGAGAGTCGTCGATTGTTTCAAATGATAAACCTTCAGTATAACTTGAGAATATTTGAAATAAATGTATTACTGTTGAAAACAATATATGGGTTCATGGGCTTTCCTATCTCCTGGTAAGCTTGCCATGGAATGCAAGTGTGCTCTTGCTAAAGCTTGCCACGGAAGGGTAGAGACTAGATGTTGATATTTACTGAATTCATGATTAGCTTGCCATGGAAAAGAAGAAACTTGTTATTAAAATTAATTGAACTCTTAAGGAAGAMCCTGGTAAGAATGGGTTGAAGTGCAATGATATTAGTGTGGAAAATTTCTTTACTTAGAATATTTCGGTAGTGGGTGTAGGATTGTCTATGAAGAACTGGAGCTTTATTGGTCAACAAAACAAAAACAATTTTCGAAAAGAAGGTAAGGTAAATGAAACTCAATTTCCAATTCCACTGAATTTAAATGGGGAATGTATTTCTTGGTCTAATAAGAAAGACCATTATCAGTGCTACGTCTTACAACTTAGTTTTTAAAAACCTCAGTGGTTGTATAAGTAGTTATAGAGAAATAATGATATTTGAAGATTAATTTGCATTATGAAGTGAATAAAATGAATTTGCGGGAGTTAGAACATTAATTCTTTGTTCTAACTTTGAGGTGGGTGTCATGTGCCTATTTCCGTAAATTAAATTTATTCACCTTTCCATAATGTAAATTAATCTTCAAATACCATTATTTCTCTATAACTATTTATACAACCACTGAAGTTTTTAAAAACTGAGATGTAAGACGTAGCATTAGTAATGGTCTTACTTATTAGACTGAAAGAGCTCTGCTAGACACCTCCCCAATTAAATTCAATGGAATTGGTCTTCGAGTTTCATTTACCTTACCTTTTATAGGATATGGACACATTCAAGTAAAAATTGATCAGTTTAACTTCAAAAACATTATTGTCATAAAATCTGCAATGTGATCAGTACATTATGTTTGAGTTGTTAATGTATGTCTTACCGTATCCTGAGACACATCCCATGTGATAGTTCTACACATACCTGCGAGTTTAAATAGATCTTTCATTTAGAGCTTTGAGCTCAAGTAACAGCTCAAACAGCCCGTTTCTGATTTTAGTTAAGTGCAAACACAACAGTGCTAATGAGCTACACATACAGTCATTCAACAGAGGTTTTTTTTTAAATTGCCCTGTCTGTTGTTGTATTTTACCAGCTCATTAGGTTATTTTATTATGCTGGTAAAAATTTATTTATAGTGGCATAAACAAACATCTATGCCTTTGGCGGAATCTTTGAATAAGTATAGCTATAAATAATCAACGGTGGAATTCAAACCCCACAAGCTTGAGATTTTTTACTTGTCAATTTCTAGCATTATACATCAAATATTTTGTACTCTAGCGACAGTATTATTTTAAAATTCTTTTAAAATCAATATATTTAGTTCATTATGCTTGCTTTTTCCGAGTGTGACTGTTTCTGATGATACATTTTTGAAAGTTGTGTATAAGTAATTAAAATTCGTTTACATTTTATCTTATTTTTCTCACAGATAAAGCTATAAAATCGAAGCCCCAAAAAACAGGTGCAATTATGTACATAATTGGTGGAATCCAATTAAGGTAAAAAGTGCCACCTTGAGAAAAAAAAGTGGATTAAACTTTAAAATCTGGAGCTGGATTCGATGCCACTATTGAGTTTATTTTTTTACAAAATTTTCCATCTTGGACAATTAACTATGGCTTGTTTGGAAGCTTACAGTTAAAAACAGACGTTCTGAAGGATCTTGTCCTCAAAAAAGAGCTGTGATGGAGACAATTTATCTGAAATGCTTAACACGTTAACTGCAATAAGAGATCGATAAATATTTATTTTGGAATGAAACCTTTTCCTAGACCCTTGAAATTGGTACTTACATATCAACGGCGAATGATCTATAGATGGCGATTTGTGCCTCAGTTTCTACCAGAAAAAGTGTGGTCTTGTGAATTTGTAAAACAAATCATGTTAAATTTTAAACTTTGCTGACAAATTCATTTTCTGACGATGAGAGATGAAAATCAGACTCTCTTGTACACATGTAAAAAGCCCATCTTTCTAATCTTTTTATTGCTTGACGATCCGTTACACACTTCCATTTCTGACCCATTATTTTGACATTCAGTCACAAAAAGGCAAGAGGGAGAACAATGAGCATAGTGTTGCCATTTTTTTAGAGCAAGAGAAAGAAATCAGAAATTATAATAGAAGTAGATGGAACCAATTGAGATAATGCTATGAATGGGCATAAGCAAATTTAAATTTGGAATTGATCTCAATTTTTTACACACAAAAACATTTTCTTGCTATTTACATTACCAGCAACATAAAAAGCTGTCAAATACTTTGTTTTAAATATATTGTACGACTTTTATCAAAATTCGTCCCTTTAAATCAGAGTCGGAACCGGCGCTAAATTCATACTTCCGTATTACAGCTGACCGAAACCCATCGACTGCACCTTTCATTTTGCAAAGCAGTCCTATTCACAGCTTCATTATTTATGGATAACTTTAATTAAACAACTTTTGTATCTAAATTTAATAGTGCTTATACTCATAGGTGCTTTATCTTTTGACTTGTAAATAACGTTATAAATGTCAACTAAGTAATTATTATTACCTTTACATTTGTATAAGTTGCTATAAAAAAATTAAAATCTATATTTAGAGTGATGGGACATAATTATTAATTATATATTTTTGTTTATAAAAAATGTTTTACAAACACTTGGTATATGTGGAATTGATATCAGTTTTACTGTATGGTGTTTGAAGAAAATTTTAAAATAAGAAAAAAATTGTAACTCTAATTGATCCATTAAAACTACTCTTTAAAATGTAACTGGCTAACATAAATAGAAACGCATTATGGATAATAAATCTATTTATTTTAATACAGAACAACGAACCCTGGCAGTTCTTGTAACTGCAAGTACTGCCTTTTCCAAATTCCGTCATTTCAAACGTTAATAAACACAAACAAGCAAACTGAAATTACTGTTATAGTTTATTTTATTGTTGACAATGCGATTTATCCACCAGAATGCCGCAGATACCAACAACACATCATTCGGCGTTTTATTTCCGTGCAGTCTTTCCTCCATCTTGGTTGTAATAAGGCGGATTGACCTTAATCGAGTAAATCGACCGTTGTTATGATTGACACAGATAAAAGCACTTAAAATTCAGCCATACTCTGAAAAGTATCGATTTAACAATGGATTAAGTTAATCCACCTTTCTGCAGCCGGGTGTTTGTCAACAGTATTAACTTGCAACGAATCATTTATAATTCAGCAATAAGCTAATAAATAAGATAAGATATTCTGAGTTTCAAAATATAAATATACACACTTCCACTGATAGAATCCATTTTCTTGCTCTGCATGTTGCCTCTAGTTTACTGAAGGTTTCTTCTTTGGAATAATTAGGTATTTGGCAGAATCAGTTTGAAACAAAAGCAGACAAGAATAAATTTGGTGTTATAAACTATCCATTTTAGGTTATCTTTGTTTTAAAATGCACCCCTATTAAATGATCCTTCATAAAATTTAGAACCTATCAATATGAAAGGGTCTACTGAGCCCATTGAAAAGTGGACATATTACGACTTTATGAATACATTTTTTATTATTAGAAAGGTATTAGTATTGTAAATACAATGGTCTTAACCGTGTTACAAAAATCATGTGGGCCAGTATAATTAGCCAGATTGTTATTATTAATATATATTTCCTATTTGCAGATAAAAGAAGGCCTATTAGCCGAACGAGCAAAACTAAAGATTGGTGATCCCACGGACTACACCAGCTTCACATCAGCAGTAATTGATGACAAAGCATTCAAGAGGATCAGCGGGTACATCGATCACGCGAAGAATTCTAAAAATCTAGAAATCATCGGTGGAGGAAAGTATGATGACAGGTATGAGAGGTAAATTTTCTGTCTCATTTTTTTAAATAATTTCTTTGTTTTTAGCCAGGGGTACTTCATTGAGCCTACGATCGTCGTTACGAAAGATCCTCGTGATAAAATCATGACTGAGGAAATCTTCGGGCCCGTTTTAACTATTTATGTTTACAAGGATAATGATCTGGATCAGGCGTTGGACTTGGTGGGTTCGACTACGCCATTTGCGCTGACAGGAGCTGTTTTTGCGCAAGACGAGTAAGTACATTTGCAACTTGTTCCTATCAACTTATTATTTGTATTTTCATGCAATCGTGCATTATGCCAAAGGTTTTCTCAACACTGATAATTTTTTTGCATGTGCCCTGTAAGTTAAAGTTTTAGTTATTTATGTACCAAGGTAGTAAAGTGGCACTTTATCGAACGAGTTTTGAGATTGAGAGACGAGGCGAAGACGAGGCCAGCAACCAGATGAGTTTGATAAAGACACTACTGGCGTGGTGCATACAATGTTTTTTCGGCTACTTCTATTACTACTACTACTACTACTATTTCCATTTGAACTGTTTAGAAGTTCTGGACTCACACTTTAGAGAGTACATGACGTTTGAGGTTTAGTTGTAGCATTTGACATTGTTTCCTTGACATTTAGGAGCGTTGGCTTAGTTACCACTCAGGTAAAGTATTTTACTGCCTAGGCAGGTAAAGAGCCACCTTCTCGCCTCATTAGAGTAGGATAAAGTTGTACTTTCGAATGTAGTAGCCAAAAAAATAATTTATATTACATTTCTTTTGATTTTTATGGAAACTAGTTAATTTTTTAAGATTTTAAAAACTTTCTAGTACAAACTCTAATAAACATTCAATAATGTTTTTCGAATTCTGCACAGTAAATGTTTTGAGTATGTTTCTCCTTATGTTTGCAGAAAATTCTTGAGACGGGCAATAGAAGAGCTGAAAATGACTGCAGGTAACTTCTATGTAAATGACAAGTCGACAGGAAGTGTCGTTGGGCAGCAACCATTTGGTGGTGCCAGAATGTCAGGTATGTTGAGTTTTATGTAGCAATTGTCAGTTGTTGGAAGCATGAAATGTTCAAAGGAGAAAATGTGCCATTTATATAATTTTATACAGGGTGTAACAAATGCGACGCTTACCATTGAGATCTTGAAAATAGTAAGAAATACCCTTGTGTATACATATTATAGTGTGCTCACCTACATTGCGAAAAAACGGACAGATTTTGGGGGCGAAATGCGAGTGTTTCTGGGGGCAGATGTTTGATGGCGCTGTAACGAATTTGTAAAATAGAAGTAATTGACGTTACCGGCATTTTGAGTACCCCTCATGTCCCCTACTTCAAAACCGTTCCTTTGCTGATGTTGCCAAGGGATGCTATAGTTATGCGAATGCAGAATACGAGTTCCAATCTTAGACAGTATATCCATATAAATTTGTATTATAATACGTATTAAAAGCAAAATCTTATGTCTTATGCAGCCATACTGTCTTACAAATCATTTTTTAGTTCGTATAATGAACGTGTAATCTCCGTAAATGTTCGTGTATTTATATGCAAAATATAAACTGCCAACATAGCTTTCTAAAAGTAACGCCTACGCCTATCGCAGGATATCCCATTAAAAGATGAACTCGGTTTTTTATAAATGCTTGGGTTGTTATTCCTCGTACGATTTATTGGCTACCTATTTATAAGTACTTTGTCTACATGCAAAAGAGATCAGATCATTCAATATTACGTTTAGTGTCCCGCAGCAGTACAAATATGCTTTATTATAACCAGACGGTCCGTGCGATAATACTTCGAAAAAACAATCGAACAAGCCTTGACAAACGAGACTCCCGAAGATAGGTCGTGTGAGGGTAGGTCAGGCTACAATGTTTGTTATTTCATCGACTATGTAGTAAATGAGATACGGTTTCGAACACCTAATGTAACATAATAAGAGATGTGCTGTGATAACTTTAATAGGAACAATAGGAACTTATGTTCAAAAACTTGAAGATAATTAGGTAAAGAGACAAACAATAAGAATAAATGGATCTGTTGTTAATGTTTTATAACCAAATACGTCTTTAAATTCTATTTCCAAATTAAATTTTCGCAAAATCAATAATACATAGGTAAATGCCAGACTTTCAACCTCTCCGCTGAACTCTTCAGTGGCTTAACAACTATAACTAATCAAAACAATAAAAGCCAGTCAAACATATGGGGAAGAATTTGTTTATATTACATATTCGGCTATTCTCTTGTGTTAAGTGGGTTATTTCGAGGCGTAAAAGATCTGTGTTTGGTAGGTGGTTTAATATGCGTTTCATATAGATAAATAGCCTCTAAGGGGATCAAGTTGGACACGTGTTAACAGTTTTATATTTTTGACGATGGTTATGATAAATCCGGGATCTGCTGCTTCCATATTATGCAGTTCTAGCGGAGACTTTTTTCTGTCTCCATTGTTTACGTGATGCATATTATGGCCTTTGAATCTAAAGCTGGGTTCACATTATTAACAATCTGTGTTGTGTGCCGTTCGTAAGCGCTCGGCTCGTGCGTCAAAAAAGCAGCACCTTCAGAGATTTGCAGCTGATGTTAGACTTCAGGAAATACTGCCATCCCAATTGCTTGCTTTTCTGTGATACAGTGGTTTGTTCTAGAAGTCTTAATCTTTTTTTGTTTTTCTGGTTATTTTGTTTTGATATCAAATTATGCAGGACAATGAACGTCGCACATCTTCTTTGGACCAGTTACACTAACAGTAATTCAAAGAATTCAAACATCTGACATGAAGACCTGATGCCCTGATGTCAACAGCAAGAAAATATCCATTGTGCTTAGT
The DNA here is from genome assembly GCA_025024175.1 of Rhyzopertha dominica. Lineage (NCBI taxonomy): Eukaryota > Metazoa > Arthropoda > Insecta > Coleoptera > Bostrichidae > Rhyzopertha > Rhyzopertha dominica. The sequence goes on along the minus strand of QCXZ01000045.1, from coordinate 4,217,514 downwards.
ATGTGTTTTGCAGCAAATCTTGTTTTCATTTTTGAAGCGTCTACATAGCGTTTATGTTTTAGCGCAAATTCCTTTTGATGTTAGTCAAAAAAACCACCAACCGACGGATAGCCTGTATCGTGCGCGACAGATATTTTTACGTTGATTTTTATGCGCCGCACACGTATGCACTACATTATTAAAATACATTTTTACGGCGCATAGGTACTGCACAACGCAAATTTTTACTAATGTGGACCCGGCTTAATACTTAGGCACCTATATCGTGTTTAGCCTGTGTACCTACTTTTTTCATATGGGGAGCATTTAATTTCATAAATTCCTTATTAGTTTAACTTTTAACACGTCTTCTTTATCCAAAATGTTACCTAATAGGATTGTTAATATACAGATAGATAGTAATCTTCAATACATTCAATAAAAATTAAAGTTAAAAGATCCCTTAATATTAAAAAGCTATGCTTTACCAAAAATTCATAAACTACGAAATAAATATCAAAGTAGGTACAGTCGCAAATGTAAACGTTCCTACCTAATTAGTCATATTAACAAAATTCGTCTATAAATTGCCAGCGATCTTTGTATGAAACAGTTTTTTAACATACAGATTTTATTAATGGCCATTGCGTATCGGAACTTTGCAATTTGCATGCCATGATGTGCGGAATCGCGAAAGTCGAAAATGCTCATTTTTCAATGGCTCGTGCAGGTGCACGTATATCGTATATCAATCACGCTGTTATTAGAAGTTGTTTGATCCCCGCGTTCCCTCACCCGCGCTCCATGGTCCTGATCGTGTAATGCAGACGTTTGATGGAAGGGGTACAGTCTGATATTCCCCTTTAACGAAATTCAAAGCTCCGATTTACCGCATTTAATACCATGTAGCAGTTCCGATATTTACCGCTACGTACCGCCACCATACAGAGATAAATTAGCAAAATAGGTGTCCGCGATAAATCCCATAAGGTGAGCACACTATAATATGTATACACAAGGGAAATACCAACTCAGTTAAATGGGAGCAAAATTGTGTATTTTGATGGTCTTTAATAATCCGACAAAATGATAAACTTATCATCAGTGGTTTGCTTAAAAATAAAAAAAGTGAAAAGCGGTGATTGTTTTTTGTTTTTATTTTTTCAATGGCCAATTTAATTTTTTTTAATGGGTCCCATACTAAATTTTTAAATAGGCAAGTAGAGCTTGTTCAAAAAATTTCATAAATGTGTTACCTATTTAATACTGCAATTTATAAAAGTCTTTTAAAAAATAAATTATTTTGATGTGGATCAGATTGGCTTAAAAAACTAAATCAAGCTGGCTAAAACATTCAATTAAATGTTTATTTATTAACTCGGACCACCCATGCGTTTCGGTCTGTTCAAATTGTGGCCAATGTTACATTCCTAAGGTCTGACTTCTTTCCTGGTGCACACTATGAAAATCCAATATGGTCTTCATAAGAAAAAAATAATTTACATATCACTAACGAAATATATTAGATTTTATTTCTGATCTACAAGCAGTCATATAATACCGAGGCCTAGATTGTACAACTATAAAAACTTAATAGCAAACATAAGGTTGTTTAAACTAAAGTTATTAATTTCTTATATATCAATAAAATTTGCTGTATAACTAAAACATAAACACAGCAAAAATATATTGGTGCATTTCACAATAAATAATATACTACTCGTGTGCAACATACATCAAGAGGTCACAAAAATGTTCACTATTTTAACTGTTATATCCATAAAATTGAATTTAATTTTTTTTTAAAACTCTTTTGACTTTTACATTTTGTATGCTAGTAGCACATTTGTTGTAAACTTGAATAGCTTGATAAATTGGGGACTTCTGTGTTTTCATTGTTTTACGAAATTCCAGTCAAATATTTCCAGCAGATCCTACATTATAGTTATGTATTTCTTTAACTATTTCAGTATTAGTGTTGCATTTGAAATTTGCATATGTTATATTATAAATAAGCTTACATTGTTCTACAACTTTCATGTTACTTATATTCAATAGCTTTTTGTCTTCATATTATACTGCTGTTGCATTATTTTTTCGATTGTTGTAGACCGTCAAAGTGCGCAACTTTGCCCCACTTAACTGTCTTTGTATCTCTTGCCATTTTCAAAATCTCAATATTAAGCATTGAATTTATTACTCACTATATTCAGAACATTCTAAAAGCCAAATTTTTGTATCTCCAAGGATGATATATTTGTTTTGCACAAATGTTTTTTTCTTTCGTTAAAAAACAAGCATAAAACATTATTGCATAATATATATGATTTGCCTAAAAAGTCCAATAAACCTAAATATACATTTTGCATTTGTGACACGAATGGGGCCAAATAAGGGGTTCTTGGGCATTATTATTCCATTTGAGGCTAAAAGGTCACCCATAACAAGGATTTTTGTGTGAGCTCCTGAATAGTATCATATTCAATTAATTTCAATAATAATTGAAAAATGTTGAATGGTACTATCAGATTATCATTCATTTAAAAATATTCATGATAGTATTAATAATTTGACTATGTGGATCTTCAATAATTTTGTATTTACTTTGGTTTTAAAGTTATTTTTACATCCGTCTATCACCCAGATCACCCCTTCAAAAAAATTAAATAACAAGAGGGAACATTCTACACATTTTGAAGCTGCTTTAATTTGCGTATATAACCATTTTGTTTTCAAATTTGAATGATCCTTTTTTGAGAACATGGCCCAAGTACTGTGAGATGAAACAAAAGTGTTTGTGAAGCCACAATTCAATTTAGAAAATGAAACTGCTCAAATTGCCCATCTCTAAAGTCCATATAATAGTACAATCAATTTTCAAAAGATTGTCTCACATTTTGCAACATTTTTGCCACGGTCAAACGGCACTCTGCAATGGTTCTTCTGCATTTACTATTAATTATACCACATATTTGCTTGTCATCCTAAATTATGGTTCTGTTAATGTAGAAAGTAACTAGAATGAATTGCTTAAGTAAGCTGCTCGAAATTTTTTATGTTTTGTGATAACTCAACTAAAAGTAAAGGTAAAAGTGTAGCTTTTTTATAATAATAATAATAATAATAATAATGTTTATTAGCAATTTGTGCTGTACATTTGTATAGTATAAGTAACAAGTATATTATACCAGAACAGATCTGCACAAACATGCTAATGATGTGAAGTTCGGTTCTTTCAAATTAGAAGCCCCGTTCTTCCACTCCACATCAAGCTTACAAGACGCTTTTTCAGTAAATAATAAATTTATATCATTCCACTTTAATTTTTTTTAGTAATTTGCAAAATATAAGATATCTGAGAATTACGCCCTCTTAACAGAAAAGCTGTATGGTAAAACACATATTCTCGTAATACATTTTTTAAGTCAACATTGCTCTACACAAAGAAACAAGCCCGACTAAAATGCAAACTGAAATAGTAGTATTATGAAAGATAATAATTGCCTGAATTCATTTATAAATGAGCATACATAATCTTTTTTAATAGTAGTAATTTCTTTGCATCAATTTACACTTTTTTTGAGGAATTCAGTACAAAAAATTAAATTTTCCCTTACTTAAATTTTTTGGCATAAAATTAAATTTTGCTATTGATAATTTCAAAGTGCCCCCTCTAAGACAGAACAATTTGAAGATACAGCCGCTTACCGTCCTTATCGTGACACCCTGTATAGTGTATATTAAGGGCAAACAAAACACCTATGCCCTAGGTTGGGACATGAACCCGTAACTTCAGGGTAAAGTGGTAGATACACTACCCACTGGACGATCGATGCTGTCTAAGATGTTATGCTGATAGTCAGTGACATCAGATTTTAAAATAAATAATGGCATTAACTAAAAAACACTTCAGAAGTAGTTTCATCTCCTTTTTATGAACAAAGAGAATTTTTGCTTGTGAACTTTTTTGGAAACAATACTATGTAATATAAGAAAATGTTTCTTCATATTAGTAGTGTAGCGGAATATATCAAAAATAATAAATTTCTCATCTCAGGAACAAACGATAAGGCTGGAGGTCCGATCTACGTCTTACGATGGGGCAACCCGCAGGCCATCAAGGAAACATTTGTTCCACAAACCGATATCACCTATCCCTATATGAGTGATTAAGTCAAGTGTTGTACCCATTTCTGTTCTAATTTCATCGTTTTACAGTTATGTGATAGTTTTTGTATTGAGTTCCGATGCGAGTCATCACACACGACAATATTGATTGGTTTTTTCTCGAAAGTATTATGTTCAGTATTCATCTAAATGGAAACTAAATTCTTGCTGGGAGTGAAACTTTAAGTTTTGCTTTGCGGCTTGTTTTGGTTATCGTTTATCATTTCTGATCTGTTGTATATTTCAGTATGTATAAAATAGAAATAATGTTACGACAATATTAAATGATAACGACTAATGTTAAAAAAGATTTTAGATTCCCGAGATATACCCTTTAATAGTTGTAAAGTAAGAGATGTTAATGAATGTGATTATTTTCAGTCGTACTTTTCAGGTTTTCAGTTGTATATTGATGTTTTGTTTATCTACAAAAGAAACATGGATGTTACTGGCAATAAAATGCTTTGATTTTAATATAAAATTTTATTAATCCTTCCCTTATTTTTAGCACACTTTATTTATAAAAATTGTCCGCACTTTGTCCATCTGCCTGATGTCTGTAACACATAGTTCGATAGGGATTGAGCTTGTTGATGGCTTGTTAGATAGGTCCTTGATCAATATAAATTTGTTATATTATTTTTTGTTGTTTCCTGCAAGGAATGCATCTTCTGTACTTAAAATGAAATTAAATATATTTCAACTGTACAAGAAAAAAGTGCTAGTGTTTTTCCCCGAGAAGGCTTATATACTTGCCAAATGTAGTACTTACAGTTTTTCCATAATACATTGTATCGTTTAGTCAAGTCATCATTCTAAATTTAGACAGTAGGTACTGTTTTATAGAGTGATCATAAAGTTAAGAACAAAATTTCTCATTTAGTTATGTACTATTGAACTATGACATCATTAATTTGTTTTATCCAACTTTCTTTCACTTTTCAATATACCTTTCAATTCACTGTTAATAGTAATAAAAAAGTGATACCTTGCATATTTTTCTGGACATAATTAATTGTACTATAAAAAGATAAAATTTTTGTGTATTAAAGAAAACAGAATAACAATAAATTTAGTGAGTTAACAAGAAAAAATGATAAACTGATAACATTTAACGCAACTGTCCCAGATCGTATAAACATTGAACACTTTGTTCTAGCACTTCAGGACTAATCTGCACCATTTAAATTATTTGGTCCATTAAATAACCCCACAAAAAATCTAGGTGGAAATAAGTCAGGAGAACGTGGTGGGCACTGTACATCTAAAGTTCCAATCAAATGATTGTATCTCATGAGGAAGATCATTTTTGTTATTTGAGACTAATTTTTCTGGTATGCCAAATGTCGAAAGCATTATTCTAAGCCAGTCAATAATTAATTTAGAAGATGTTACGGCAAGATGCTTTATCTCTGCCCATTTTGAATAGTTATTAATAAAGCTAAGAAAATGGTCCTTGTTTTTCATTGCTACAAGTTCCAATAATTTAGTACTTTCAGGCTCCATCAGTTCACAATGATAATCTATACCAGGCAATACATCAACTAAATTACCCTTATGTTGAAACACTTGGTCAGTCTAACAGATCRACATCAACCATTTTCTCATTGTACCTCGGCATCTCTTTATGCAAGGTAGTTCCGAAATGATCAGTGTGGGGTTATATTCACCACAAGGCAACACACCCCTACTCTCCCTCATCAGCAGTTAGGTTCGACAGTTAAAACGACCATTTGGTAATGCGTTTGGCCAATTTAACTTGACATCTCATGCCTGGCGAAACATTTGGTCAGTTTAGCATACATCGAACATTTTGTCATTGTAATTCAGCAACCCTTTACGCACGTTGGTTCCAACACTGCTATCAGTCTGCGACTCTGCAGATGTATTCTCCACAAGGCAAGACCCACTTACCTATCTTCCTCTGTACTTACGTTCATCAAATAAATCGACCATTTACTTATGCCTTCCTCATTACCCACTCTCCTCAGAACTTAAGTTGCTCAGATAGATCAACCGTTTGTGATACGTTTGGCTAATGTAACTTGGCATCTCCTTATGCCTGACAGGTCTGGTGCAGACACCATGATAAACTATACAAGGCAGTGTACACCTATATTGCCAGTCTTCTCTGAGTTCGTCAGATAAAACGACCATTCTATGATGGTCATTGTAAATCGACATCCTTTTATGCAAGATGGTTGCAACAATATCAATTTGCGGATATACTCTCCACAAGGAAACATACACCCCGCCCACCTACTTTGCCCGGCACTTACATTCGTTAGGTGATACAATGATTTTTTTTACAAAATGTGTTCTAACATCTATATTAGTGAATAGGTACTTTCGAAGATGCACTCATTGTGAAATACCCTGAATCAATTCAATAGCTTACAAACAAGCTAATGGTTTGAACTGCTTTATTTCACAATTTTTTACAGATAGCTTCGACAGTAGTATCGAACTTTACGGTCAGCAAAACAATCTATCAGAGCCATCTGATAAAAAAGAAATGCCAAACAAAGTAGGTTTAACCAATCAGCTTCTTTTCAAGCTATTTAATTCAACTAGATTATTAACAATAATTGCTGGTGATTCTATATTCCGCGATGCGACCCCGCAAATCGGCGGGGTGCTGCACTTGGACCTTTCGATCCATTGTGCTTGCAACGAAGATAAAAGGCCTGCCTTCTTAAAGAATGGCAGTATCTCTTTCCAAGGTAACCTACAAATCTTTTGCCTCCAAGCGGTTTGCAGTTGGTGAATCGCTTCTGAGCAGGCCCTACAGGCGCTACTTTTTGCTACGCCCATATTATGTAGGTATTCATTGAGCCGGCAGTGTCGCGTAAAGACACCCATCATTAATCGCAATTGAGAACGAATCAGTCTTAAAAGCCATTTGCGTTCCTGAGAAGGCGTAGGTCCAGTGATGAAGGCCCTTGATTGCCTCAGTTCCGGCGCGTCTTCCCTTTACAAGCAAAACTGACGACCGAGCCACACTGTGAAACTGTGATCTCAGCACTCAGTCTGCTTTCTGGGATAGCAATGGAAGGTTGTGGCCCGAGATAAGGTGCTGACGCCGCCCTGTCGGCCTTTTCAATGCCTGTTCAATGCTCAGCAGGGCCAACCAGATAAATATGATATATGATATGTAAACCGGAGTACCTTCTACTGAGGTTCTCATGAGCACATGCCAGGATTGCAAAAATTACCGCACGAATGTGCTAGTGTACTCTCTCAGTGGCAATCTAAGTTGTACCCTCGGAGATGTACCACATACTCCCGCGTTAGTGCCGGTCTGTTTTAGACCCATATCCGTGTACCAGACGAGTCCTTGTGGTACAAGCATGTTTTCACTAGTCCTTCTCCTTATCGGGGATATTGATTCTGTACGGTGTATCAAAACATATAGTCGTGTTAATCCTACATCTCTCGTCATTGAGAGAATAGCTTGATCTCCATGTGGTACAGAGAGCTACATACGGTGCCCTGTTCCAGTCCCAGAAGCATCTCTATAGATGCAATAGGTGTCGTTTTCATACCACCGGCCGCTTAATTTGTTCTAAAGCTGTCCTGATACTGAGTTCCTCAGTGGAGCGAGACCATACCAGGGCGACGTATGTGATAAGAGGTTGGCGAGACCTCTTATTGTTATGTACAGCCAGTACGCGACCTGTGCTTTAAGTCCCCAACTGTGTTGTACAGTGTACACGTCTTTTGACTGATTTCGTTAACATGATCCGTCCATTTTGTAACCCAGGGTTACACTTAGATACCTCACCGTCAGTACAGGCTTCAATGTTACGTTTTGCAAAGAAGACCATCGAATAGGCTAAGAATTCCATCTTTGCCGGATTAACCGACAAGCCTCTGTTCACACCACTTGCTGGTACTGTTTAGATGGATTTGCATCAGCTCTGAAAGGGCCCCAGAAATTTACCTGAAATAAAAATGCATTTTTGTTAAGGTCAACAAGGAGAGTGTCCACAAGGAGAAACTACAAGAGGGGAAATAATACTCCTCCTTGCGGACAGCCTTGTACAACAGACGCCTTCACTCGACGCTCCAAACGACGGTAACAGAGCATCGGCTCGATCCATTTTACAATGGCTCGATTAGCGCCTCTGCTTGTCTGCTTGCCACTGCAGAACAAAGAGCATCAAATAAAGGATTGTTGAAGGCTCTTTCAATATCCACAAAGGCATCTAGAGACCATTCCTTTCTGGATAGATCATCCTCAGCTCGGTAGCCGAGCTGATGGAGTGCTGTTTTCGTAGATATGCCTGATCTGTAGGCATGCTGATTTGGGTGTAGAAGTGTGTCAACCAATACCCAATCCCCAACCAACCTTTCACTTGCCTTCAACAAAAACGAGGCCACATTGATCGGCCGAATATCCTTAGGCTGGTCATAGTGAACTCGACCAGCTTTTGGTACAAACAACGCGACACCGCCTTCAGGAATCGGTATGTGTCCCAAAGCTACTGACGCTTCTATTATGTGACAAAGCGCTTCTACGATGATATCACCCGCCTCCCTGAGAAGAGCGGGAATGCCATTTGGCCCCGTCGACTTAAATAGATCAAAGGAATTGATTGCTATCTTAGTTTGTGTCAAAAGTCACAACATCCAAAGCCACGTGCCACGTGACTTGTATCGAATCCCGGAAAGTAGAGATGTGTAACTCGGGAGTGAGCTGCATCGAAGAGCCGACTCTTTCAAAAGAGCTGTTGAAGCAGCTCACTTATTTCAGTAAATACAGCTCTCCGGCTCAGCGCCGAACTGAACTGAATTGCCGAGTTGGCTGACAACGTGGCAACTGAACGCAGCTATCGTACATTGATACGAATCCGGCGAGCTGCTCTATCCGCTCTTTTTCCCAACATGTTACGTAGGTACACTAGGTACTTAAGTAGGTACAAAATCTATGTAAACGACATGAGCCAGGTAATTAATAACTGAAAGTCGACGTTTTAATAAATGTAAATATATGGGTTTGCAACAAAAGTAGTATGTAACAAAAAATAAAACATCATTATGCAAACAACAACAAAAACACAACTCTACAATTCACAAAAATATATCAAATTAAAAATATTATTTCTTCCCCTTTGTTGCTAGACAGACGAAGGAGTTATCAAGTTTACTTCCGATTTTAATTTTAAATTTTATAATTTGGCTTGTCCAACAAAAACAAATACGTAAATCCAGACCTTAAGTACGTCTCGGATACGAGAGATCTAGATCAAATAGCTGAGACTGATAGAGAGCCTGTGACGATATTCATATGACCGCCACTCGTAGGGATCTTGCAGCTCTTTTGAGTCGACTCACTGAGTCAGCTCAGTTTAAAGAAGCAGATGCAGTGAACTGACTCACCGAAAAGAATCGAAATGCCCACCTCTACCGGAAAGTAGAGGTGTTACGTTGGAACTGGACCTGTTACAGTGGAATAGGTATGAGCTGGCAGTTCCGCGTACCTGTTCCGGACAAGCTGATGTACCTCTTACGAGTCCACAGTCTCGCATCGGGCGTTTTCGATTGGAATAAGTGCGTAACTGGAGCTATTACTGTTGCGTTGGAACTGGACCTTTTACTCTCAATGCACGCATAAAGCAATATAGTTATTCTAATTTCCAGTAACGTTACGATTACTTATTTGACAGTATTTTGCTATTTTGTGGCAAGTACAAAGAGCGGCTTTTGCTATACCAATGTTTATTTTTGGTAAATATTCCAGTTAGAATTTTTAGCTATTCATACTTTATTAATATGTATAAAGGTAATAATAACAGTTGCTCATTTTATGAGTAATGTACAGAAATGTGAATCAAAACAAAATGAAACCACTTTTGACAAAAGTAGAATACAATATTTTTGGTACAACCTCCCTATTTTGATAAAACAATGATACATTCAATTCATATTAAGTTTGCTACTTGCTACAAATAGGAAAAACTTTAATTGAAAATGACTTTTTATGTATTGTTGATTACCTATTTAAAATGCTGGTCCATAACAGAATTATTAACAGAATGCCCCGATTCTAAAAGTTGCCCTGTCGCCACTCGATATAGTTTACCGCAGAGGTATTGCGTCGGAACAGGACCTATTACACTGGAATAGATAGGAACTGCCAGTTCCGCGCACCTGTTTCCGAGACGACGGAGTATCATCATGAACAAGACCGGAACAGCTTGGAACTGGAACAGGTATTTGGAATAGGTACGTAACTGGAACTGGAACAGGTCGTACTAGGTACATGGAAAAGCTATTCCGTAACACCTCTACCGGAAAGAGAGTCTGCAGCATACAATCTAGTACTAGGTGTTGGCGATGAGTTTCATAACTTTAAACGTAAACGGTTACTTAATAAGAAATGTAAGTACAGGAGGCATTTATCAAATTGGTGAAATAGCACAATCTGTAATCTTTTGAAATAGTGAAACTGCAACTTTGACACCGATGGAAATATTAAAACCGATACACTGATACCATAGAGAATCGAAATTTTGGTTCCCTATGGCTAACATCAAACTAATATCAAGCTAACATCAAGCTAATATCAAGCTCATCCTGAAACTTTTAAAGCAACATTGTCGCACGATATTCAACATTCCTAGTGTCATTGTTTATTTATTAACTTTTAAACTAAACAGATAGTAATTAATTACCTACTTACAAAATATTGTATTTATCAAAACTGTTATCTCATCGTAGCTATATTATAGCAAGGAAACTGCAATATATCTTGTAGAATGATAGTACAGGTAATTCATTATAAGCTGAAAATCTTTATATGACTTCATTTTGGAGAACCAATACCTTGAAGTTGTGACTTAGAAACCAATACGCCGGAACTGTTTAATGGATTTCTAAATAGTTAAGGTTTATATTAATCTGTAGGTATAATAACTGGAAAGCAGTGGTAGTCAACCTTCAATAAGCAATAATAATAATCTTTAGAGTAAACTCAACTATTTATAATAGTTAATACAGTAAAAAAATAGAATCAATAATAAACAAAATAGAGCACAAATTCAAAAGCGAGTCCGAACGAGTTAAGAGAGTCATGGTTATAATGAAATCTGAAGATCGAAAAAGAACTGTCCTAGTTTAAATTTAAATTTGTTAATATTTAGTTTTTTAAACTCGCTCGGAAGGGAATTATATAGCCTTACAGCGTTGTATGTGAAGCAACGAACGAACATAGCAGAGCGATGGTGAGACAACAAATATTTAGCTTTATTTCGTGTATCACTTAAGCGCGTAGATAAATGAGGGACAAACTTAGACCTCAAATTTTGACAAGCATGAGGAAAATTTAGTAAAGCATGGACGAAACAACTTAAGCGATAATTCCAGCGGGAATCCATTCGTAGCCATTTCAATTTTCATCCTGTGAGATATATGGTCCCCGCGTTGCAAGCCAAAAACCAAGCGACAGCATGCATTCTGAGCCTTCTGAACCCTGTTTCTATCAACAAAATCCAAACAGGGGCCATAAAAAATGCAATAATTAAAGTGTTTGAGAACGAGTGCATCACAATTGCTTTTTCAAATTAACGGTTAAAAATGTCTACAAGCATACAAAAGCTTAAGGTTAGAAAATGTTTTTTGTATTGACTTATTTACATGTACTTAAATCGTAACTAAGTGTCCATAATAAGACCCAAATTTCTACTATGATCAACAAAATTTAACCTTGTGCCATCTATATAAGGACTGATTAAGAAGTGTTGTACTACTTTTATTACCAAATGCCATTAGCTGCGACTTATACGAATTCAATTCAAGGCCGTGCTCAGCAGGCAATTTTTTTGTTTTCAAGTTCTTTATTCAGAATACAACTGTGTATCGTCGGCGTAAGCTATAAGTCCTCAATTAAGAACAGAGTTCACTATAAATACGTATATATTATGAAAAGCATAATAAGTCCTAATAATTCAGAGGAGACACTATCTTTATATTTTACTACTAGAGTTCTATCGCTCAAATAAGTTATAATGATCTACCGACAGTAGTCGTAAGACTAGTTTGGCGCATAACAGATGAACGCTTTTAAAAAATTGAGCAAAACCAAAACACTGACTAAAGCTTTATCATAAGCTGAAATGAGATCATCCATGACTGAAGCTAGTGCAGTAGGAGTGCTCCGATCGCGTCTGAATCCGCACTGAGCATCAGGAATGATTTTTCTAGAAGACAGATATTTGTTCATAGATTAGAGATTCAAACAGTTTTGAAGTTGCAGGTAAGATGCTAATCAAACCGTAAATCCGACAAGTTTTCAGGGTTAGACTTTTCAGGCAGAGGTATTGCGTTGGCTTTCTTCCACATTATGGGGAAATAAGCTTTTTCGATACAACAATTGAAGATGTGTAATAGGTATAAATCAAGAATGGGACTACATAAGCGTAAAATTTTCAACGAGATATTGTCTATGCCACAGTTAGCTTTTTTGCGTTAAAGAATGCGGTGTGTACCTCTTCCAAAATAACCATTCTCAAGGAAAATTCTTCTAGGGATGGGAATCGAACATTATCATAATATTGAATTCTATGATTAGAGATGATATTATTTGATTGATTTACGGTTAAGTTGTAAAGCAGCATGCTGATTTATCAGTAATGCTGAACTTCGCCGTTTGACATTTTTGTTTTTAGAATCTCACATTAATGTGTCTATTTCTGTTTATTCGTTGTCAATAAAGTCTATTATTATTATTATTATTACTGTACCCTGCATCCCAAAGCGAATGCAGCTTAAAACTGCACAAAATGGCCCCGTATACTAGTATATAGATAATATTATATTGATAAACAGAGCCATTACATGGAAGCCCTACCTTCCTGACATATAATAACAATGCTGTACCCCGCATGCCAAAGTGAATGCAGCTTAAAAATGCACAAAATGGTCTCATATACTATTATATTGATAATCAGAGCAATTAGATGGAAGCCCTACCTTCCTGACTCATATAATAACCACCCTGTACCCAGCAAGCCAAAGTAAATGGGTACTGCTTAGAACTGCACAAAATCGTCCCGTATATTATTATATTGATAAACTTAGCAATTAGACGGAAGCCCTACCTTCCTGACATATAATAACAATGCTTGTACCCTGCACGCCTAAGTGAATGCTGCCTAAAACTGCACAAAATATACCCATATACTATTATATTGATAAACTGAGCAATTAAATGGAAGCCCTACCTTCCTGACATATAATAACAATGCTGTACCTTGCATCCCAAAGCGAATGCAGCTTAAAACTGCACAAAATGGACCCATAATCTATATTGATAAACAGAGCAATTAGGTGGAAGCCCTACCTTCCTGACTCATATAATAACCACGCTGTACCGAGCAAGCCAAAGTGAATACTGCTTAGAACTGCACAAAATGGTCTCATATAGTATTATATTGATAAACTGAGCAATTAAATGGAAGCCCCACCTTCCTGACATATAATAACGATGCTGTACCTCGCATCCAAAAGTGAATGCAGCTTAAAACTGCACAAGTTATCCCGTATACTATTATATTGATAAACAGAGCAATTAGATGGAAGCCCTACTTTCCTGACTCATATAATAACAATGCTGTACCTTCCATGCCTAAGTGAATGCTGCTTAGAACTGCACAAAATGGTCCAGTATAGTATTATATTGATAAACAGAGTAATTAAATAGAAGCCCTACCTTCCTGACATACAATAACAATGCTCTACCCAGCATCCCAAAGCGAAAGCAGCTCAAAACTACACAAAATGGTCCCATATTGTATTATATTGATAAACAGAGCAATTAATTACCTTACCCTACCTTCCTAACTTATATAATAACCACACTGTACCCTGCATGCCAAAGTGAATGCAGCTTAAAACTGCACAAAATGGTCCCATTTTCTATTATATTGATAAACAGAGCAATTAGATGGAAGCCCTACCCTCCTGACTTATATAATAACCACGCTGTACCTTGCATGCCTAAGTGAATGCTGCCCAGAACTGCACAAAATGGTCCAGTATAGTATTATATTGATAAACTGAGCAATTAAATGGAAGCCCTACCTTCCTGACATATAATAACAATGCTGTACCCTGTATCCCAAACTGAATGCAGCTTAAAACTGCATAAAATCGTCCCGTATACTATTATATTGATAAACAGAGCAATTAGATGGAAGCCCTACCTTCCTGACATATAATAACAATGCTGTACATTGCATGCCTAAGTGAATGCTGCTTAGAACTGCACAAAATGGTCCCATATAGTATTATATTGATAAACTTAGCAATTAGATGGAAGCCCTAACTTCCTGCCTTATATAATAACCACGCTGTACCCAGCAAGCCAAAGTGAATACTGCCTAGAACTGCACAAAATGGTCCCGTATAGTATTATATTGATAAACTTAGCAATTAGATGGAAGCCCTACCTTCCTGACATATAATAACAATGCTGTACCTTGCATGCCTAAGTGAATGCTGCTTAGAACTGCACAAAATGGTCCCATATAGTATTATATGGATAAGCTGAGCAATTAAATGGAAGCCCTACCCTCCTGACATATAATAACAATGCTGTACCCTGCATCCCAAACTGAATGCAGCTTAAAACTGCACTAAATGGTCCCGTATACTATTATATTGATAAACAGAGCAATCAGATGGAAGCCCTACCCTCCAGACTTATATAATAACCACGCTGTACCTTGCATGCCTAAGTGAATGCTGATTAGAACTGCACAAAATGGTCCAGTATAGTATTATATTGATAAACTGAGCAACTAAATGGAAGCCCTACCCTCCTGACATATAATAACAATGCTGTACCCTGCATCCCAAACTGAATGCAGCTTAAAACTGCACAAAATAGTCTCGTATACTATTATATTGATAAACAGAACAATTAGATGGAAGCCCTACTTTCCTGACTTATATAATAACCACGCTGTAACCAGCAAGCAAAAGTAAATACAGCTTAGAACTGCACATAATGGTCCATATAGTATTATATCGATAAACTTAGCAATTAGATGGAAGCTCTACCTTCCTGGCATGCTGTACCCTGCATCCCAAACTGAATGCAGCTTAAAACGGCAGAAAATTGTCCCATATTCTATTATATTGATAAACAGATCAATTAGATGGAAGCCTTACCTTCCTGACATATAATAACAATGCTGTACCTTGCATGCCTAAGTGAATGCTGCTTAGAACTGCACAAAATGGTCCCATATAGGATTATATTGATAAACTTAGCAATTTGATGGAAGCTCTACCTTCCTGMCATGCTGTACCCTGCATCCCAAACTGAATGGAGCTTAAAACTGCACAAAATGGTCCCGTATACTATTATATTGATAAACAGAACAATTAGATGGAAGACCTACCTTCCTGACATATAATAACAATGCTGTACCTTGCATGCCTAAGTGAATGCTGCTTAGAACTGCACATAATGGTCCATATAGTATTATATTGATAAACTTAGCAATTAGATGGAAGCTCTACCTTCCTGACATGCTGTACCCTGCATCCCAAACTGAATGCAGCTTAAAACGGCACAAAATGGTCCCGTATACTATTATATTGATAAACAGAGCAATTAGATGGAAGCCCTACCTTCCTGATATATAATAACAATGCTGTACATTGCATGCCTAAGTKAATGCTGCTTAGAACTGCACATAATGGTCCATATAGTATTATATTGATAAACTTAGCAATTAGATGGAAGCTCTACCTTCCTGACATGCTGTACCGTGCATCCCAAACTGAATGCAGCTTAAAACTGCACAAAATGGTCCCGTATACTATTATATTGATAAACAGAACAATTAGATGGAAGCCCTACCTTCCTGACATATAATAACAATGCTGTACCTTGCATGCCTAAGTGAATGCTGCTTAGAACTGCACAAAATGGTCCCATATAGTATTATATTGATAAACTGAACAATTAAATGGAAGCCCTACCTTCCTGACATATATTAACGATGCTGTACCCTGCGTCCCAAACTGAATGCAGCTTAAAACTTCACAAAATAGTCTCGTATGACATTATATTGATAAACAGAACAATTAGATGGAAGCCCTACTTTCCTGACTTATATAATAACCACGCTGTAACCAGCAAGCCAAAGTAAATACTGCTTAGAGCTGCACCTAATGGTCCATATAGTATTATATTGATAAACTTAGCAATTAGAAGGAAGCTCTACCTTCCTGACATGCTGTACCCTGCATCCCAAACTGAATGCAGCTTAAAACGGCACAAAATGGCCCCGTATACTATTATATTGATAAACAGAGCAATTAGATGGAAGCCCTACCTTCCTGATATATAATAACAATGCTTGCTGTACATTGCATGCCTAAGTGAATGCTGCTTAGAACTGCACATAACGGTCCATATAGTATTATATTGATAAACTTAGCAATTAGATGGAAGCTCTACCTTCCTGACATGCTGTACCCTGCATCCCAAACTGAATGCAGCTTAAAACGGCACAACATGGTCCCGTATACTATTATATTGATAAACAGAGCAATTAGATGGAAGCCCTACCTTCCTGACATATAATAACAACGCTGTACATTGCATGCCTAAGTGAATGCTGCTTAGAACTGCACAAAATGGTCCCATATAGTATTATATTGACAAACTTAGCAATTAGATGGAAGCCCTAACTTCCTGCCTTATATAATAACCACGCCGTGTCCAGCAAGCCAAAGTGAATACTGCTTAGAACTGCACAAAATGGTCCCATAGAGTATTATATTGATAAACTTAGCAATTAGATGGAAGCCCTAACTTCCTGACTTATATAATAACCACGCTGTACCCAGCAAGCCAAAGTGAATACTGCTTAGAACTACACAAAATGGTCTTATATTCTATTATATTGATAAACAGAGCAATCAGATGGAAGCCCTACCTTCCTAACTTATATAATAACCACACTGTACCCTGCATCCCAAAGTGAATGCAGCTTAAGAGGGGCGTTTACCTAGAGCGAATCGGGTCATTTTAAGCACCTACCGATTTACATTTTACCGAGTTATTCGAAACTTTTTCGAAGTGAAATTTCGACATGGCAATGACAAAAGATGTAGCTACAACGTGGAGTTCGAGTTTTTTCCGAATTTGATACAGTAATGTAAATATTTGTTGTTATATTTTGCTTAAAAATGCGTATTTTTGGCGAGCTATTTCTCGAAAACTAAGGCACATAAACGAAAAATTCGAACTCCACGTTGTAGCTATATATTTCTTTGTACACTACCAAAAACCTGAGCACGATAAATGAGTAAAAACATTCAAAAAATCTAAAACCGCAAACCCTTTCGCACGAGTCCGTCACGAGAGCAGAATGCGAATGCCCATCCCCACGAGGTCCGTCGCGTGGTATCCACTGAACAGTGAGGCTAAGATACAATCGTGTCGGGAATTATCGAGCGGTATACGATCTATTCCGATATGACTGGATTTCTAAGATTGTATGTCTAATTAGTAATTACACGGGACAAGTTTAATGTTAAAAGATCTTTCGCATTAATTTGTTGTCTGCCGAAGCAATGGGGAGGCGGAAAGAAAATTATTATAAAAGTTCCTCCAGAAATCATAGTCGACATGCAGTTAGAATGAAATGTTATATAGTTCATATTTACAGAAATAAATGGGTTATTCCATATTTTGAATAACCTGGTATAATATCATAGTAAGTTACTAATATCATGCTTGGTTTTTTATACACACCCTACAGTCAGCAATTTTCCGAATATTAGTTTAGCCCGTCTGTTGCTCGTACGATCTTTGCGCGATGTGAAGCTATCGGCTACCCTCTTACGTCCCATGTCCCGCTAGTAATATGGGTTGCATATTTTACATTTCTGCCCGATCGCTCCAAGTAAATGCCCCTCTTAAAACTGCACAAAATGTTCCCGTATACTATTATATTGATAAACAGAGCAATTAGATGCAAGCCCTACCCTCCTGACTTATATAATAACCACGCTGTACTTGCATGCCTAAGCGAATGCTGCTTAAAACTGCACAAAATGGTTCCGTATTATTATATTGATAAACAGAGCAATTACATGGAAGCCCTACCTTCCTGACATATAATAACAATGCTGTACATTGCATGACTAAGTGAATGCTGCTTAGAACTGCACAAACTGGTCCCATATAGTATTATATTGACAAACTTAGCAATTAGATGGAAGCCCTAACTTCCTGCCTTATATAATAACCACGCCGTACCCAGCAAGCCAAAATGAATACTGCTTAGAACTGCACAAAATGGTCTTATATTCTATTATATTGATAAACAGAGCAATCAAATGGAAGCCCTACCTTCCTAACTTATATAATAACCACACTGTACTTGCATGCCTAAGCGAATGCTGCTTAAAACTGCACAAAATGGTCCCATATAGTATTATATTGACAAACTTAGCAATTAGATGGAAGCCCTAACTTCCTGCCTTATATAATAACCACGCTGTACCCAGCAAGCCAAAATGAATACTGCTTAGAACTGCACAAAATGGTCTTATATTCTATTATATTAATAAACAGAGCAATTAGATGGAAGCCCTACCTTCCTAACTTATATAATAACCACACTGTACTTGCATGCCTAAGCGAATGCTGCTTAGAACTGCACAAACTGGTCCCATATAGTATTATATTGACAAACTTAGCAATTAGATGGAAGCCCTAACTTCCTGCCTTATATAATAACCACGCCGTACCCAGCAAGCCAAAATGAATACTGCTTAGAACTGCACAAAATGGTCTTATATTCTATTATATTGATAAACAGAGCAATCAAATGGAAGCCCTACCTTCCTAACTTATATAATAACCACACTGTACTTGCATGCCTAAGCGAATGCTGCTTAGAACTGCACAAACTGGTCCCATATAGTATTATATTGACAAACTTAGCAATTAGATGGAAGCCCTAACTTCCTGCCTTATATAATAACCACGCCGTACCCAGCAAGCCAAAATGAATACTGCTTAGAACTGCACAAAATGGTCTTATATTCTATTATATTGATAAACAGAGCAATCAAATGGAAGCCCTACCTTCCTAACTTATATAATAACCACACTGTACTTGCATGCCTAAGCGAATGCTGCTTAAAACTGCACAAAATGGTCCCATATAGTATTATATTGACAAACTTAGCAATTAGATGGAAGCCCTAACTTCCTGCCTTATATAATAACCACGCTGTACCCAGCAAGCCAAAATGAATACTGCTTAGAACTGCACAAAATGGTCTTATATTCTATTATATTAATAAACAGAGCAATTAGATGGAAGCCCTACCTTCCTAACTTATATAATAACCACACTGTACTTGCATGCCTAAGCGAATGCTGCTTAGAACTGCACAAACTGGTCCCATATAGTATTATATTGACAAACTTAGCAATTAGATGGAAGCCCTAACTTCCTGCCTTATATAATAACCACGCCGTACCCAGCAAGCCAAAATGAATACTGCTTAGAACTGCACAAAATGGTCTTATATTCTATTATATTGATAAACAGAGCAATCAAATGGAAGCCCTACCTTCCTAACTTATATAATAACCACACTGTACTTGCATGCCTAAGCGAATGCTGCTTAGAACTGCACAAACTGGTCCCATATAGTATTATATTGACAAACTTAGCAATTAGATGGAAGCCCTAACTTCCTGCCTTATATAATAACCACGCCGTACCCAGCAAGCCAAAATGAATACTGCTTAGAACTGCACAAAATGGTCTTATATTCTATTATATTGATAAACAGAGCAATCAAATGGAAGCCCTACCTTCCTAACTTATATAATAACCACACTGTACTTGCATGCCTAAGCGAATGCTGCTTAAAACTGCACAAAATGGTCCCATATAGTATTATATTGACAAACTTAGCAATTAGATGGAAGCCCTAACTTCCTGCCTTATATAATAACCACGCCGTACCCAGCAAGCCAAAGTGAATACTGCTTAGAACTGCACAAAATGGTCCCATAGAGTATTATATTGATAAACTTAGCAATTAGATGGAAGCCCTAACTTCCTGACTTATATAATAACCACGCTGTACCCAGCAAGCCAAAATGAATACTGCTTAGAACTGCACAAAATGGTCTTATATTCTATTATATTAATAAACAGAGCAATTAGATGGAAGCCCTACCTTCCTAACTTATATAATAACCACACTGTACCCTGCATGCCAAAGTGAATGCAGCTTAAACCTGCACAATTGGTCCCATATTCTATTATATTGATAAACAGATCAATTAGATGAAAGCCTTACCTTCCTGACATAATAACGATGCTGTACCCTGCATCCCAAAGTAAATGCAGCTTAAAACTGCACAAAATGGTCCCGTATACTATTATATTGATAAACAGAGCAATTAGATGGAAGCCCTACCTTCCTGACATATAATAACAATGCTGTACATTGCATGCCTAAGTGAATGCTGCTTAGAACTGCACAAAATGGTCCCATATGGTATTATATTATAAACTTAGCAATTAGATGGAAGCCCTAACTTCCTGACTTATATAATAACCACGCTGTACCCTGCAAGCCAAAGTGAATACTGCTTAGAACTGCACAAAATGGTCCCGTATAGTATTATTTTGATAAACATAGCAATTAGATGGAAGCCCTACCTTCCTGACATATAATAACAATGCTGTATCTTGCATGCCTAAGTGAATGCTGCTTAGAACTGCACAAAATGGTCCCATATAGTATTATATGGATAAGCTGAGCAATTAAATGGAAGCCCTACCGTCCTGACATATAATAACAATGCTGTACCCTGCATCCCAAACTGAATGCGGCTTAAAACTGCACAAAATAGTCTCGTATACTATTATATTGATAAACAGAACAATTAGATGTAAGCCCTACCTTCCTGACTTATATAATAACCACGCTGTACCCAGCAAGCCAAAGTAAATACTGCTTAGAACTGCACATAATGGTCCATATAGTATTATATTGATAAGCTTAGCAATTAGATGGAAGCTCTACCTTCCTAACATGCATGCCCAAGTGAATGCAGCTTAAAACTGCACAAAATGGTCCCGTATACTATTATATTGATAAACAGAGCAATTAGATGGAAGCCCTACCATCCTGACATATAATAACAATGCTGTACCCTGCATCCCAAAGTGAATGCTGCTTAAAACTGCACAAAATGGTCCCGTATACTAGTATATTGATAAACAGAGCCATTAGATGGAAGCCCTACCTTCCTGACTTATATAATAACCACGCTGTACTCAGCAAGCCAAAGTAAATACTACTTAGAACTGCACATAATGGTCCATATAGTATTAATTGATAAGCTTAGCAATTAGATGGAAGCTCTACCTTCCTGACATGCTGTACCCTGCATTCCAAACTGAATGCAGCTTAAAACTGCACAAAATGGTCCCGTATACTATTATATTGATAAACAGAACAATTAGATGGAAACCCTACCTTCGTGACATATAATAACAATGCTATACCTTGCATGCCTAAGTGAATGCTGCTTAGAACTGCACATAATGGTCCATATAGTATTATATTGATAAACTTAGCAATTAGATGGAAGCCCTAACTTCCCGACATATAATAACAATGCTGTACCTTGCATGCCTAAGTGAATGCTGCTTAGAACTGCACAAAATGGTCCCATAGAGTATTATATTGATAAACTTAGCAATTAGATGGAAGCCCTAACTTCCTGACTTATATAATAACCACGCTGTACCCAGCAAGCCAAAGTGAATACTGCTTAGAACTACACAAAATGGTCTTATATTCTTATATATTGATAAACAGAGCAATCAGATGGAAGCCCTACCTTCCTAACTTATATAATAACCACACTGTACTTGCATGCCTAAGCGAATGCTGCTTAAAACTGCACAAAATGGTCCCATATGGTATTATATTATAAACTTAGCAATTAGATGGAAGCCCTAACTTCCTGACTTATATAATAACCACGCTGTACCCTGCAAGCCAAAGTGAATACTGCTTAGAACTGCACAAAATGGTCCCGTATAGTATTATTTTGATAAACATAGCAATTAGATGGAAGCCCTACCTTCCTGACATATAATAACAATGCTGTATCTTGCATGTCTAAGTGAATGCTGCTTAGAACTGCACAAAATGGTCCCATATAGTATTATATGGATAAGCTGAGCAATTAAATGGAAGCCCTACCGTCCTGACATATAATAACAATGCTGTACCCTGCATCCCAAACTGAATGCGGCTTAAAACTGCACAAAATAGTCTCGTATACTATTATATTGATAAACAGAACAATTAGATGTAAGCCCTACCTTCCTGACTTATATAATAACCACGCTGTACCCAGCAAGCCAAAGTAAATACTGCCTAGAACTGCACATAATGGTCCATATAGTATTATATTGATAAGCTTAGCAATTAGATGGAAGCTCTACCTTCCTAACATGCATGCCCAAGTGAATGCAGCTTAAAACTGCACAAAATGGTCCCGTATACTATTATATTGATAAACAGAGCAATTAGATGGAAGCCCTACCATCCTGACATATAATAACAATGCTGTACCCTGCATCCCAAAGTGAATGCTGCTTAAAACTGCACAAAATGGTTCCGTATACTAGTATATTGATAAACAGAGCCATTAGATGGAAGCCCTACCTTCCTGACTTATATAATAACCACGCTGTACTCAGCAAGCCAAAGTAAATACTACTTAGAACTGCACATAATGGTCCATATAGTATTATATTGATAAGCTTAGCAATTAGATGGAAGCTCTACCTTCCTGACATGCTGTACCCTGCATCCCAAACTGAATGCAGCTTAAAACGGCACAAATTGGTCCCATATTCTATTATATTGATAAACAGATCAATTAGATGGAAGCCCTAACTTCCCGACTTATATAAAAACAATGCTGTACCTTGCATGCCTAAGTTAATGCTGCTTAAAACTGCACAACATGGTCCCGTATACTATTATATTGATAAACAGAACAATTAGATGGAAGCCCTACTTTCCTGACTTATATAATAACCACGCTGTAACCAGCAAGCCAAAGTAAATACTGCTTAGAACTGCACATAATGGTCCATACAGTATTATATTGATAAACTTAGCAATTAGATGGAAGCTCTACCTTCCTGACATGCTGTACCCTGCATTCCAAACTGAATGCAGCTTAAAACTGCACAAAATGGTCCCGTATACTATTATATTGATAAACAGAACAATTAGATGGAAGCCCTACCTTCGTGACATATAATAACAATGCTATACCTTGCATGCCTAAGTGAATGCTGCTTAGAACTGCACATAATGGTCCATATAGTATTATATTGATAAACTTAGCAATTAGATGGAAGCCCTAACTTCCCGACATATAATAACAATGCTGTACCTTGCATGCCTAAGTGAATGCTGCTTAGAACTGCACAAAATGGTCCCATAGAGTATTATATTGATAAACTTAGCAATTAGATGGAAGCCCTAACTTCCTGACTTATATAATAACCACGCTGTACCCAGCAAGCCAAAATGAATACTGCTTAGAACTGCACAAAATGGTCTTATATTCTATTATATTGATAAACAGAGCAATTAGATGGAAGCCCTACCTTCCTAACTTATATAATAACCACACTGTACCCTGCATGCCAAAGTGAATGCAGCTTAAAACTGCACAATTGGTCCCATATTCTATTATATTGATAAACAGATCAATTAGATGAAAGCCTTACCTTCCTGACATAATAACGATGCTGTACCCTGCATCCCAAAGTGAACGCAGCTTAAAACTGCACAAAATGGTCCCGTATACTATTATATTGATAAACAGAGCAATTAGATGGAAGCCCTACCTTCCTGACATATAACAATGCTGTACATTGCATGCCTAAGTGAATGCTACTTAGAACTGCACAAAATGGTCCCATATAGTATTATATTGATAAACTTAGCAATCAGATGGAAGCCCTAACTTCCCGACTTATATAATAACAATGCTGTACCTAGCATGCCTAAGAGAATGCTGCTTAGAACTGCACAAAATGGTCCAGTGTAGTATTATATAGACAAACAGAGCAATTAGATGGAAGCCCTACCTTCCTGACATATAATAACAATGCTGTACATTGCATGCCTAAGTGAATACTGCTTAGAACTGCACAAAATGGTCTTATATTCTATTATATTGATAAACAGAGCAATTAGATGGAAGCCCTACCTTCCTAACTTATATAATAACCACACTGTACCCTGCATGCCAAAGTGAATGCAGCTTAAAACTGCACAATTGGTCCCATATTCTATTATATTGATAAACAGATCAATTAGATGAAAGCCTTACCTTCCTGACATAATAACGATGCTGTACCCTGCATCCCAAAGTGAACGCAGCTTAAAACTGCACAAAATGGTCCCGTATACTATTATATTGATAAACAGAGCAATTAGATGGAAGCCCTACCTTCCTGACATATAACAATGCTGTACATTGCATGCCTAAGTGAATGCTACTTAGAACTGCACAAAATGGTCCCATATAGTATTATATTGATAAACTTAGCAATCAGATGGAAGCCCTAACTTCCCGACTTATATAATAACAATGCTGTACCTAGCATGCCTAAGTGAATGCTACTTAGAACTGCACAAAATGGTCCCATATAGTATTATATTGATAAACTTAGCAATCAGATGGAAGCCCTAACTTCCCGACTTATATAATAACAATGCTGTACCTAGCATGCCTAAGAGAATGCTGCTTAGAACTGCACAAAATGGTCCCGTATAGTATTATTTTGATAAACATAGCAATTAGATGGAAGCCCTACCTTCCTGACATATAATAACAATGCTGTATCTTGCATGCCTAAGTGAATGCTGCTTAGAACTGCACAAAATGGTCCCATATAGTATTATATGGATAAGCTGAGCAATTAAATGGAAGCCCTACCGTCCTGACATATAATAACAATGCTGTACCCTGCATCCCAAACTGAATGCGGCTTAAAACTGCACAAAATAGTCTCGTAAACTATTATATAGATAAACAGAACAATTAGATGTAAGCCCTACCTTCCTGACTTATATAATAACCACGCTGTACCCAGCAAGCCAAAGTAAATACTGCTTAGAACTGCACATAATGGTCCATATAGTATTATATCGATAAGCTTAGCAATTAGATGGAAGCTCTACCTTCCTAACATGCATGCCCAAGTGAATGCAGCTTAAAACTGCACAAAATGATCCCGTATACTATTATATTGATAAACAGAGCAATTAGATGGAAGCCCTACCTTCCTGACATATAATAACAATGCTGTACCTTGCATGCCTCTAAGTTAATGCTGCTTAAAACTGCACAACATGGTCCCGTATACTATTATATTGATAAACAGAACAATTAGATGGAAGCCCTACTTTCCTGACTTATATAATAACCACGCTGTAACCAGCAAGCCAAAGTAAATACTGCTTAGAACTGCACATAATGGTCCATACAGTATTATATTGATAAACTTAGCAAGTAGATGGAAGCTCTATCTTCCTGACATACTGTACCCTGCATTCCAAACTGAATGCAGCTTAAAACTGCACAAAATGGTCCCGTATACTATTATATTGATAAACAGAGCAATTAGATGGAAGCCCTACCCTCCTGACTTATATAATAACCACGCTGTACTTGCATGCCTAAGCGAATGCTGCTTAAAACTGCACAAAAGGGTTCCGTATTATTATATTGATAAACAGAGCAATTACATAGAAGCCCTACCTTCCTGACATATAATAACAATGCTGTACATTGCATGACCAAGTGAATGCTGCTTAGAACTGCACAAAATGGTCCCATATAGTATTATATTGACAAACTTAGCAATTAGATGGAAGCCCTAACTTCCTGCCYTATATAATAACCACGCCGTACCCAGCAAGCCAAAATGAATACTGCTTAGAACTGCACAAAATGGTCTTATATTCTATTATATTGATAAACAGAGCAATCAGATGGAAGCCCTACCTTCCTAACTTATATAATAACCACACTGTACTTGCATGCCTAAGCGAATGCTGCTTAAAACTGCACAAAATGGTCCCATATAGTATTATATTGACAAACTTAGCAATTAGATGGAAGCCCTAACTTCCTGCCTTATATAATAACCACGCCGTACCCAGCAAGCCAAAGTGAATACTGCTTAGAACTGCACAAGATGGTCCCATAGAGTATTATATTGATAAACTTAGCAATTAGATGGAAGCCCTAACTTCCCGACATATAATAACAATGCTGTACCTTGCATGCCTAAGTGAATGCTGCTTAGAACTGCACAAAATGGTCCCATAGAGTATTATATTGATAAACTTAGCAATTAGATGGAAGCCCTAACTTCCTGCCTTATATAATAACCACGCCGTACCCAGCAAGCCAAAATGAATACTGCTAAGAACTGCACAAAATGGTCCTATATTCTATTATATTGATAAACAGAGCTATTAGATGGAAGCCCTACCTTCCTAACTTATATAATAACCACACTGTACCCTGCATGCCAAAGTGAATGCACCTWAAAACAGCACAATTGGTCCCATATTCTATTATATTGATAAACAGATCAATTAGCTGAAAGCCCTACCTTCCTGACATAATAACGATGCTGTACCCTGCATCCCAAAGTGAATGCAGCTTAAAACTGCACAAAATGGTCCCGTATACTATTATATTGATAAACAGAGCAATTAGATGGAAGCCCCACCTTCCTGATATATAACAATGCTGTACATTGCATGCCTAAGTGAATGCTACTTAGAACTGCACAAAATGGTCCCATATAGTATTATATTGATAAACTTAGCAATCAGATGGAAGCCCTAACTTCCCGACTTATATAATAACAATGCTGTACCTTGCATGCCTAAGTGAATGCTGCTTAGAACTGCACAAAATGGTCCCATATAGTATTATATGGATAAGCTGAGCAATTAAATGGAAGCCCTACCGTCCTGACATATAATAACAATGCTGTACCCTGCATCCCAAACTGAATGCGGCTTAAAACTGCACAAAATAGTCTCGTATACTATTATATTGATAAACAGAACAATTAGATGTAAGCCCTACCTTCCTGACTTATATAATAACCACGCTGTACCCAGCAAGCCAAAGTAAATACTGCTTAGAACTGCACATAATGGTCCATATAGTATTATATTGATAAGCTTAGCAAATAGATGGAAGCTCTACCTTCCTAACATGCATGCCCAAGTGAATGCAGCTWAAAACAGCACAAAATGGTCCCGTATACTATTATATTGATAAACAGAGMAATTAGATGGAAGCCCTACCTTCCTGACATATAATAACAGTGCTGTACCCTGCATCCCAAAGTGAATGCTGCTTAAAACTGCACAAAATGGTCCCGTATACTATTATATTGATAAACAGAGCAATTAGATGGAAGCCCTACCTTCCTGACATATAATAACAATGCTGTACCCTGCATCCCAAACTGAATGCTGCTTAAAACTGCACAAAATAGTCTCGTATACTATTATATTGATAAACAGAACAATTAGATGTAAGCCCTACCTTCCTGACTTATATAATAACCACGCTGTACCCAGCAAGCCAAAGTAAATACTGCTTAGAACTGCACATAATGGTCCATATAGTATTATATTGATAAGCTTAGCAATTAGATGGAAGCTCTACCTTCCTAACATGCATGCCCAAGTGAATGCAGCTTAAAACTGCACAAAATGGTCCCGTATACTATTATATTGATAAACAGAGCAATTAGATGGAAGCCCTACCTTCCTGACATAATAACAATGCTGTACCCTGCATCCCAAAGCGAATGCAGCTTAAAACTGCACAAAATGGTCCCATATACTATTATATTGGTGAACTGAGCAATTAAATGGGAGCCATACCTTCCTGACATATAATAACAAGCTGCTCACCAGTTCTATGTGAACACATTTCGTGACAAAGTAAACGAATACAGCTACGTAACATTTTATAAGAGATGATTTTCGTAAACTGGAAGATTTTAAGAAGAAAGGTCCGCCGTAGTCTATTCCAACCTTTTATTGGAATGGGCGAGTAATCTGCACGCGATTTCTGGGAATATTAGCCATAATCTGTTAAGCCGGCTGGGCTCTGATCCCGTTTATCTGTCTCAAACCATTTAAGGGCCAAAAACGTGGTTCAAGGGGGCAAATACTTGACCAAAAACGTCGCTCAAGGGGGGCAAATGCTTGGAGGATTGACTCAAGAACTGGTGGTCAAAAACCAGGGATATCTCTTTGGGATTACGCTTGATGGTTTTTTTCTTTTTTGAACGAGAGTAGTTTCTTTTTTCATGGTAACTAGGGAAACCTTTAGTTTTGAATAGATACCAAAGGTTGATGCATAAGAAGTAAATATTGTGAAAGGGGTTTTCATAACAAATCCCTAGTAAGTAAAACTGCAGGTGCTGCTGATGAACTTGCTTTTATTAAATAACGAATCATGACATGTAAAACTCTAGAAATAACATAACATTGTTTTCTATTCATAAAAAAGTTATACTACATTTGAAAACAGATGAAACTACACCATCATAAACCTCACTTAGGTGCATACTTAAGTACAAACAATTCCCAATTTGATACAAACGCTCTCTTATCACAGCCGGGAAGAATGAGATATCAGTTTTACAGCAGCACAACCTCGGTTATTTAAAAAGTTAGATAATTCCACAATGGAAAAAAAAAACTATTAGGAAATAATATTAACTCACATGGGATGAAATCTTCTAGCCTATTAAATCCCCGAGAAAGTACTGCATCTGAATATCAATAGAACTATTACACTGTAACATATTAGTGTTCCTGTCGCACACACCACAGTATTGCAGCTAGTAGGAGCAAAGCTGGATGGAGGGTTGATTTGGTGCCTTTCCCACACAGTTTGATATGACTTTCCTGTAAACAAAATAGGTATAAATAAATGCTTTGATTTTGACGGCTTAAAATTTGTAGTACTGGACAAATAAAAATTATATTATATATCTTAATTCTGCATCTTCCTTCAGTAGATAATTCCTATACATCTTTTTTGTAGCATGAAATGTGCCAATTGCGTTTTAAAATATAGAATTTCATGTAATGTAATGTAAACTGTAAGTACCAAGTAAATGTTTACTCGTCAACATTAAGAATGGTGTAAAATGTCAATATTTATCAATAAAAATATTACAATACAATATAGGGTTATTCAGTTTTATGGATATTGGTAGTTAAAATTGAAATGTCTACAGCTAAGACAAGTGACCTATATGTTCCATGGACAAAGTTAGATCTTTGGGTTTAGGGAGTTGATAATAAAACAGAAGAGTAAAAGCAGAAAATAATTATTTTAATATTTTTTTAAAATTTACGTTTTTTAAATGGATTTAAAAAGTATAAAATAATTTCTTCTAGCCCACATACTCATCATAAAATTTTAGAGCTACAAAAATACTTTTTTTTTAATGGAAAATGTTGAGTGCATGCTATAGATAATGTACACTCCTAGAAGTCATTTATTGACTTGGGTGAACTATTCATGCATCAGTTATCTATTTTCATAGCTATTAAAAATTCATAATAAAAAATACTCAGGATAACCTGTACGGTGTTTTATATCGGTATGGGGCAACAAAAAATTAAAGACTGGTCTGATTTAAAAACGTGATAAATTAACAAAAAATATTTAAATAATTATTCTATTCCATTATATTATAAAAAAGATGTTTTCGTATTATTGCTTGATTAGTGAATGTTAGCGTTTTCAAAACGTGAGACAGAAGCAGCATACATTTTAAGAGTATGATAAAAAGAGAGGGTTATTTTTTTCATATAAATTTCAAATTTTTTGGTCACTTACTATATAACTGAAGATGGTAAGAAATGAAAGATTTGAAAATCGTCTTATTTTAACTTCATCTTACCCTAAAAAATATGGCTAAAATGCTTGTAAGTTATTTTGATACATCCTGTATTTACTCAATTTACGAACCTTCAAATGGGATGTAGTTCACAACATGCATGACTGAAGCCATATTATATATACTGTAGGCATGACCAGCACCAAATTTTTCATAAAAATCAGATCAAAGAATTTTTTTAGTTAAATGTCTAGGCTAAAGGAAACCTAAGCAAGTAAAAATCAGCCAACAAACTTTACAATCACTAGACGATAGTGATCATGTAATTATTTTAAAAATTATAAAAGGTGGTGAAACAACGTTCTTTTTTATAATATGCCAACACATATGTATGTTTTTATATTTTTACTTTATTAGTTTGCAGGGCCAACTAAACTAAGTAATTAACTAAAGAATTTAATATTTTATCACATATTACAAAGGTAACTCTAGAAAATTATATAATTTTGAAGACATAAATTTTAAGTACTTTTCAGTTTCCTGCAATCTGAGTTAACGTGCAAAACAAGATGGAGTCAAATTTAATCTTTATTGAAGGCTGAAAAAAGTGACCTACCTTACTTAAACCAATTATTAAAAACTCAATGCGGTATTTCCAAGTATAAATATTTTTTATTACATAATATGGCTATGGTTAAAACTAAAAATCTTACATATTAGATGTAGAATTTTGTAATTTATCAACTGCAGAAAATCAAATTTTTTTTCACATAAGGTTCATGCACAGTTGCATTTTATATGTCCAATAATGAAATCATTTATGCTTCTAAATTATACATGAATACATTTCGTACACCATAATATGAACAATTTTCGTATATCTCACATACTTAGGACGAAATGACAATTGCACACATGTTTGAAGTTACAATTCAAAATTAGGTGTAGATACACAAAAATGAATATTCCGGTGCTTTTTAGAAAAAATAATGCAAATAACATAAATTTTCGTACTTACATTTACGTGCCTGTTGATGCAGGTCATGTAATGTCGTCGTGTGTAATTGTTGTAGAAGACCCTGTAGCATGCCAAACTTTCATTGTAATAAATTTCTACAGGATCGGGCATTTTGATGGGTTCTCTTTCAGAGGGACAAATATTGTTTATGACGACAAGTATCATGTTGCTTCCAGCAACTGGCTGGACAATGTAGGGTCTGAAAAAAAGAAATAAAAATTATCTTACATAAAAAAAATTTTCAGATCCAAAATATTTTTGGTTAGTTAACACAGTCTGTTCTGTTTCAGCAGTAAATTTTAAAGGGCCTAGCGGAACAAGCATTTGAAATCTGCCCTATGCGTATAAGCACTACATTTACATCATTGATTCATATCTATGAGAAATTAAGTTTTACAAACTTGTCCTCTAATTGCTATTAGATCGGAGTTATGAGGAGAGAAAGAAAAAACGAACAAAAATTGTCCTCCTGAAAGGCTCGGAATCTATCAGTAAAGTTTTACATACATAAATTGAACAATAGCAGACTAACTAGATACATAACAAACATAAGAAGACACAACGTAACCTTCAAAATTAAACACAAACTACCTTACCAAAACCTACCCTTGTTCAACGAGCCGGGACTAACGCACTGACCACTGGCGAACTAAGTCCATAGACAGATATCTAGCTGCTTTTTTTAATCACCCTCCCTTTTCTAGTAAAATTCTTCAGTAAATGAAGTAAAGAAGTAAATGAAGCATATGAATTGTGATAAATATACAGAACCTGTACATATACATTCCGAATTAGGCTGTCCAGAACATGTATTTGTCATCCAACCACCATCTTTAAATGCTCTAATAAGAAGAGAAAAACAGTTTGTTTTGGAGAGCCAGTTCGCGCGAACTAGCTCGCTTAAGCGAGCCGTTATTCGTTTCAATAGTTCGTACGCGAACTGAAACAACAGCTGTTCGTTCACGAACGACGAACTTTCAATGTCACGAACCAGTTCGCGCACTTCTCACCCGAGAGCCATTCTTTTTAACAGTTAGTTCGCTACCGACCCACCTCTGCGTAATTTAGGTTATTATTTTTATTTTTTATAATTTTTTGGCCCTGCCTATTTGGCAATTAGCCAGCTCATTAGTTTTTAATATTGTTTATTGATAAATTAAGTACATACATTTTTACATTATAAAGGGACATTCACAACATCCACGCCTTACCCGCAGCCTACCTGGTCATAGGCAGTCGCGCTTCCGCGCTACCCACTAGACCAGCTAGGCCGGCTGTAATTTAGGTTATGTTTGTCATCCAGCCGCCATTTTTGACAGCATTCTGGATAGCCGAATAAAGATAGTTTAGAAAAGGAAAAGGTCCCGAGTTCAAATCTGGGTCAAGGCTGCAAACCCAATAAAATATCACGTATGATCACTTGGTAAGTTGGTTGTATTTTCCATAAATGCGAATCAGTGATACAAATTTAGTTCTGATGTGCGTGGGACACATTTCACATGCTAATTGCGCTAGGCTCTTTACTCACCTGGTACAGTTATCGGTCATGTTACGATTATATCCACTGCTGGAAATATTCCTGTCATTGTAGTGCACGAGTGTGTACAGCCACATTTCCTGATCACACGGTTCTGGCTTGGTTTTCTTGATGAGCAATCTTTGGTCGAATTCCTTTTCATTAGCTCTGGAAGCAGGCTGTCCTTCTTCCCCCTCCTCCTCCTCCTCTTCTTCCTCCTCTCCGGCCTGTTCATTTTGGTGTTGGGGCTCAACTATAGTGCCGATATCAACACCGAGAGCGGAATTGATTAAACACGCAAATGTCCCTATTGCCCATTGCGCAAATTGAGCCGCTTGGGCTATGGGCTGCAAGGTGAGAATTTAATTTTAAAATAAGATTTTAATATCTACGATGCAAATTTATCAAATAAAATGAATGTTGAACACTACACAGTAGAAAATCTATGTGGTCTGGGAATAAATCATTAAATTCGAGGTTATCATAGTAATATATCATAATTTGCCAAATTTTTCAATAAATTATTCTACAAACCGTCTGTTTTAGTATAGTTTTTTCCATGAACTACAGGAAAACTACCTCGTTTCAATTCTTTTAGATACAAATATTTGATAGTTAGTTACCGATGTTATAGTAATGATAAATAGCTCGGCTGCTATCGATCAACAAAAGTGTTCGGTCATTAGGATTTCAAATACTTTGTTTCGTTAACAATAAAAACCCTTTTTAAGATACAGCGCTCTTATTGGTTCTTTCTTACATGAAAAGTTAAAAATTAAAACACAACACCTTGTGTTTGTACTGCAAATTACTTGCGATGGGTATAAGTTATTTTGAAGCCTTCAATATAATTTTTCTTGTTCTTTATAATTTAATTTCTAATGAGAGCAAGTTAGGCTAAATTCTATACACCAACAATTGTAGAATCCATTGACATTTGCCACAAAAGTGCTGAAACTGTATCTCTTCCGAGAATCTACAATAAGATATATTTACGTACGCTTCTCTATTCTACTGTATCGATCTGTGCAGTTTTATGCAACACTTGTATTCACCATTAAAAAGAAAGACTAAATATAGGAAAACTAAAATGCAAAAATTAAATAACGAATATTAAGTTATAATCTTATAACACATTAGACAGCTGCAGTTTGTATTATGCAGTATTGCCGTATACCATGCAGCGTTTTTGCCCTTAGCCAGTAAAAGTAATGCCCACTACTCCGCATTACAATTATCGTTGTTGTTACAATGAAGCTGTAAAACTAAAAATTTACTAGACTTTGAATTGTAATGCAAAAGTACTTTGTACCAATAGATAAAGGCTCTGAAGAAACTACAAACTCTACATTCTATTTACAACACATGGATCCCTTTGTTAGGTATCACTCATAGGCAGTAAGTAGCTTTAAGGGAATTGACTGATGATCCTTGCATGTAGTATAATGGCTTATTGTGAAAATATTGGATGATGTATTTGAGCATTAATGATAATTTTAGAGATGCTCTGTAGTGCGATGTGTGTGTATTGACTGTCCACCTATACATATTTAGTCCTGCTTTGCTTCTTGCTACAGTGTGTAAAACGATAGGACATTGAAGAGATAACAGTATTGAGATCAAGAGCAAAGATATGAATTAAAATCAATTGTTGGATAAGGAGGAAGTTAATGAGATGATAACGTTGAGCTTAAGAATAGAGATCTGAATTAAAAGCTATTGTTAGATAGGGAGCAGGTCACATAGCACTTCTGTGCAGACCGTTTAATCATATGCTACATTGGTGTAGTTGGGCCATATTGCCTGTAGAGGTAGTCGGGTGTATGTGTTCTGCGCAACAGTCAGTTGTATAAAGGGTTAGATAGGGAGGCTTCGGTGCAGACTGTTAAGTCATATGCTACATTGGTGTAGTTGGCCATATTGCCTGCAGAGGAAGTCTGCTACATGCGTTCTGCGCAACAGTTTGATAACTAAACTAATAGAAATGACGAAGTGACGATATTAAGCTATTGTGTTGCTATAGTAATGTAGTAATGTAATGAGGAAGTATTTTTGCCGAGCTTCCTTCTAGTTGTATTATACAGAGTTGAATAATAGAGTATTCAAGCAGCATAAGTAGATGTTGACTTTCKCGTTAACGTATGTATCGAGCAGCTACATGCTATTGAGACGTGTTAACTTGTACACTAACTTTAGTAGCTACAAAACGGAATGAATCTACAACAGTCAAAGAATTGGGTATTTGCCATGTACATATTTATATTTTATTAAATTGCATATTAATAGGTAGTATCTAATCCACAAAACAGCTGTGACAGCTTATAAATTCGAAAAAATGGATCGTAAGGTGTATTTTTAATATTAATAATGTGAATATTTAAAGGGACCGCCAAAACTCGAACATACTGGCCGTGACGTCAGGTGTCTTGTAAATGACCGCTTGTTTACATCTGGGATCAGCGCGTCATTCGTCAGCCTCAGCCCGTCAATTTATCAGTTTGTTGTTTGCGTTCATTTTGTGAAATACTTATGAGTTATGACTTCTGAAGGCATGTTCATTGTTTTGGAATTTGTGTACAACGACGAGCGGTTCAACGCGGCGGAGATGAAAAACGAAAAAGCAAAAGCAACAGTATAAGTGAACTTTTTATCAAATTAACGTAGCTTTGATAATTTGATCACAGCGGTTTGTTGAAACCATTCTGTTTGTAAACATAAAAATGTAAGAATCAAAAGTGTACCCTAAACTTGACATTTATTTTAGAGGTCAGAATAAATACAGATTGCCATTTATTTTCGGGGCTCTTGCAGCTCGTTGCCGGTCTGGCTAACAGTCGAATATATGGGGAACAACGTCGTTCTTTATTATAACATTTCCCTTTATCAACTTAAAACGCATATAATTTTTTATATCCTCTATAGCAAAGTGGAAACTGAATGGTAAACACTTATAATCCCAAAAAGAATAATAAAACTTACAGTAAGAATTAAGATGATCTTCACAACAGTAAAACAAACTGCGAATTCGGCATATCACGTCTAGGGACCTTAAACAACTTTTTCATACGCTGATAATCTCAAGGAACGAATACAAAAATTTTGTTAGCTATACTGACTGAAGTACTTTCATAACCATGTACAAAACAACACCGGTTTTGTTTTCCATACATAATAGATGCTTGTCAAACTACACAAAGCACTTTTTGGTGCGATCTCTTACACTGTCCTTTCAATAAACACCACACAAAGGCTTTTTCAATACAAGAATGATACTACACCATTAAACAGCACGCTCCACGGTAATGTTTACATGACACTTGACGTCACGAGTGGAATAACCTTGGATGGAAGCGTTTTTGCGGTGACTCCTAAGATTCGAATTTCAGACCTGAAATTCTGTACCTACAAATTTTTTGTTTTTTTTACATGGCGTACGATATATATGCACTTCAAGATTCATTTTACGTAATTTAAAAAAAAAGTGATAATACCCAATTAGATTACTAGTTGTACGATCATGTAGGTTGAGTATATGATGGCCTATCTTGTTTATTAGTAGATATTGGTTGTCCTTATTAAGGATAGTTGATACTCGTGCTTGGGTACTCATTCTCTTTTATTTATTTTTTATGTCGATAAGAAGCCAAATCCCTTCTACAGGTCTAGCACTTGACAGCATTGTAAGTGTATATTCATTTACATTATATACATTATATAATATCATTGTCGAGCAAAAAAACCTAGCACTTTAGATAATAGGTTTTATTTAAAAAAAGGTAGGGTGGCATATTATACCATTACACATCTAAGACTGGAAAATATTACGATAACATTGAAATTTCGCAAAAGCAGTTTTGCCGAGTTTTTAAATTATGGCAGATGCCCTATGTGGACAAAAAACTAAAACACTGTGCGGAACTAAGTAAGTATTGAAAATTTAAAATAAGTATCAATCTAGAAATATCTAAGTCTGTTTAAAATTACAAGCGATATTTTGAACTATAATTTCAGTTTATTTTTTTAATGTGAAGAGGAAAACTGAACTGGAAAACTAAAAATCCTCTGAAAAAATACTTAACACGTTATCATCTCTTGTACTTACCGCCAAAAATTTAGAGGCGTAGTTTCCTGTATCCCTAGACTGGAAGCAGGTTGCCTGGTAATCGTACATCCTGTTTGGTTTGTACACACCATCTGCAACCAGCTGGTTCATGATGTCAGGTCGAATTTCCCCAAAGAAACGTCCAGTATCCTCCCTGTCATCACTGACAATTACAAAGCCGTTATCATCCAACATGACACAATACAATTCTTGTGAATCACATGTCCTCTTGCAAGGGATATCACCACACTGAAAACAGCTGCTAGTAAGGTGTGCTTTCTGATTAAAATCGAACGCTTACATTGTTCGTTATCTTGTTGAATAATTTCTGTAGGGCACTATGAAGGAACTGGAAACCAACTACTGCAGCTGKTGCCTTTTTTTGGCCATCTTCACGGAAAATAGCGTGACTGGCTGTTACTAAAGTGGAATTGTCATCACCTAGGGAGAGGGATCTCTGTTTCATTTAAAAGTGAAAAGTAAACTACAATTATTTTAATTTTATATATTAAGGTTCTTTATGAAATACATGTGATAACTATGTCCCAAAACAAAAAATTCTAACCTCTCTAGCTTAGATTTTCATTGCAAATAGTCCTTTACCAAATTAAAAAAAAGTAGCACGTTACTCCATCGTTTTATGTATTTGTCTCTCAAAATTTGATCTAATAGTGTTTTACTAGAAAACTGCGGTCTACTTATCTGGACATACTTTTCCCAAACCGCTGCGAGGGATGAAAGAACGTGCGTGCGGCAATTTTTTTGGATAGGACTAGCGAATCCAGCGAACTCATCATCTACATTCTATATGACATGGCTAACTGACAACTTTATCTTAACTTTATCTCCACATAGGTTTGCTCGATATCGACTCAAATTTTCTGCTATAAGGGTGCACCTTCTGTAATGACCCAAACCACAAAATTTTTTATCTCCCAAGCTTAGTTTTTCGCAGAAATTGTATTATGGTCCTTAACAGAAAGGCTAATACATTTACGTGATGGTTTATAACTATTTAAACAACGTTATTATTTTTTCTGTGGATTACAAGCATAATACAGATTGCATTTGTAAATTCTTGTCTATGTCACTGCTAGAAACTTTTGTTACTGCAAGCGGTTTTTGCAAACTTTTGATTACGGATAACTCCACTAAGGATACCGAACAACCGATTCAGTAGCGTCCTCATATCTGCGAGCGAAGTTCTTGCGGATTTCCGATAGTTGGCGTCGCAGGACAGGTGGATTAATTTTGAACAAGCTAAACGACAGTGTGGTACAATCTCTTGCTTGCTAGGTAAAAATTGGTTTTAATTTCATTTCAAGTATTAAAAATGCAAATACCAATTTAACGTCATAAGTATAAAATTACCGTATAGTAACACTACTTATTGTACTATAACAATTAAGAAACTTATGTACTAGCACATATTTACTTGTAGGAGACTGTAAATTTTGTCATATCGAATGTTAGACTGCGAATTTAGCAAAACTGAATACTGAAATAAATGAAAATGAAACAGTACCTGATTTTAAAAATAGAGCACCTAACCTATTCCATGTCGTTTTTTGCTCAGATTGTATCAAATGCTTCTATAACACGCCCCCTATTCCATGATCATTAAAATGTGTTTCACTGGAAATAAATTGGCAACAAAAAAATAAATAGTCACACATATAACTAGTATTTATATTCTTACACATAAACTGTACCGTTTTTCCTTCATCTGTTTTTATAATCACATAAGTATTAAAGTAATATTGTCACATTTTCAACGCAAAAAGCAAAGTGATGTATTATTAAGTCAATTTTGTCATTAGAGCCAATGTTAAAGTTATACACCTGTAAGCTGCTGCTACCTATAAGTCAAATTTAGAAGTTCTTTCAAAAAGAGACATTTTTGTTGTATGAAAGATGACAAAGACCGTTATCGTACTCCTGATATTAGATAATAAGTTTTTATTTTAGTGCACTTTCATATGAAATACGTTCTTATACACTTGATTTCGGACATGAACTTAAATGTGGTTAAAATATCTTTTCTAGAGATATTCGTAGCAACTTCAACATCCAGAAGCGTTGTTTTTATAAATTATTTTTGTAGGTTCTTCACAGTTAAGAGTTAACACATGTATTTCCTCGACATTCCTTATGAAATCACAGAATTATGTATTTTTTTTTGTTTCTTACCAACTTCAAAAGGAACAGAATATATAAAACTTTTGGGGTTCACATAGTGCTGTTCTATAGCTCTTTTATACCAGACCTCGTCTATTGCGCGATTGTACAATAAGCTAAAATGCCTAGAAAGAAGTATAACGTGAATTAACTGAAAGCGCAATTTATACAACTCCTTACGGCAAATTTTTGGTTTCTGTGTCTTTATCAATGTTCTGTGGAAAATCCTGCCACCTAGTGAGACCACTGTGAGTAGCTAAAAAGGTCACTGTGATTCCGAAACGTTTTATTAACTCGTGTCTGCAAATAAATGTTTCAAAGTTATTTAAAGTTATATAAAATCTGGTCTCATAATGAGGGCATTCTGAAATTATTGAGTTTTGCCATTGTCATTTTAGCAGCAGCAGGAAAGATGGTTAATTATTGGCAATCAAGATCTAAATCGTTGAACAACCTCCTTACTAATCTAATATTGCAATGTGAAATTCGTGTGGGTTGTTTAATTTTGAAAGAATATTGTAGTTTTTATTTTGCCCAAAAATGAGTGCCTGTGGAAAAAATTGGTTTAAAAATATTGTTGTAGAAAAGGCCTTCCTTGATCACTTAGATGATTTTGTATATCTATAAGCTGAAAACAGTTTGGCAGTTTCTCAATAATTTCAGAAATATGTGTACAAATAAGTTTATGCTAAAAATTAATTATGTAGTACAAAAATACATTCCGTAGAAAGTGGTAGACTCGTCATCGCAAGCACCAAATGTGTAACCTGTGGAATAAAATATTATATATAATATCCTTGGTAGCTTGGACAAAATATTAATAATCCTTGCAGCATGTAATAGGTAACACCTACATTAAAACATTGGGTTTCTACCGTTTAAAAAATACTTCAAGAGACAAGTTTTAAAGTGTTTTTTTTTAAGTATTCACATGCATCCAATTGAGATCCAATTTTAAATACCTCTATTTTAACTAGAGCTATAAAAGGGGCTAAATATTTTTTTCTGTTTATAGAATACTATACCTTGGTAATTTAGCCATCAAAATAGCTATTGGCCTTTTACATGAGAGAATAGAAAAACAATATTAGTGCATATTATCATGTTGAGTGCAATAATGCAAAAATTATATAAAAAGAAAGATAACAGTAACAGCGATTTTTAGCGTAACACTTACCCATTTTCTTCCTTAGCAGTGATATTTTGGTTGAACCATAGTGTTATTTTGGCGTCTGCCACTAGGTTGTTAACAAGTTTTCTATCACCTATTAAAACAAGTAAAACAAGTTAATTTATTCGCACAACTTTAACTAATAAATTAGTTCAAAGTTTATATTATATATAAATGATTCATGGAGCCAGGCACTTATGGAAATTATCGATTACAATTCATAAATTAGGTGGCAGTAACGTTAGCTGCCCACACAAGCTTCCACAGTGCAAGGGTGTAGACTGTAGATATTACCATAAGCCTACCCTACCAATAATTATTGTTATTTTGTACCTTTGGAAGGGCAGTCTTTATAAAACCATCAATTTCGTAAGTATAACTTGATCTGCAATCTTCAGGACAGCCATGGGCGTACCCAGCTTTTTGGTCTAGGGAGGGGCAAAGCATGAACGTCCTGTAGAGTATAATTCAACATAAATAGAAATAATAAATGTTTATACGATATAGGTGCTTAAGTAATTAATGAAGTATTTATTCCATGACTAATCTTCGTGGATTTTCTGCAAGGAGACTTAAAACATCTTCTGTGAAGTAGACTTAAATTATTTGTTTTCTATGTACACTGACCACACAAAGCACCTTTATTACTAATTACATTATTGATGAACTCAGGTGAGGCGCATTCAGTTGCATCGCTCTCGCGTTTAACAAAAAATGAGTTGATACATTTTATTTCGGAGAATAAAAGATCCGTGATCCACATAAATGTATAATGATATCATACGAAGTACMAAAGGAACATAAATTTCACCTTAGGAGCACGATTTCAGATTCAGAATTAACACATATCAAAGACTAATGCATTAACCGATGCGCTTTTAGTAGTTTCAACTTCTCACACCAGAAGCTTTAGAAATTTAAGCTGGAAGTTCCTATGTATAGCTGCTAAAAATACAATAGTAGTAATTTTACTCCTCAGAGAAAGAGACTCGATGGATAACTAACATTATTAAAACTCCTTAATACTACTTAATATTTTAACCAAATTAAGCTTCATTTAGATAAACTGAAATATACTTAATTGCATTTTTACAACACACCGGGTTTTACATCGTGCTGATAATGCTTTTACTGGATTCCTAAAACTTATATTAAATAAATTGACTTTCATAAACGTGAGTTCGGAGGGATTTTTTGTTTTTTTTTGTAATAATTGTTAAAATGTAATGTGAATTTAGAAATTTGGTACAAAAGTTAGAGTTATCACCGAATATATGACAGATTCTGATGTGATTCCATATAACAGTAGTCAGTTAAACAATCTTTATAGGAAAAGGTAGAAGAGCTGAACTAAGCAGAAATGACTCATCCTGATCAAGATAGTCTTTTAAAGCTATATCCGCCCTAAGACAACGATTGGTAACAACAAGAATGTTGCAGTTACAGCTTCAAAATGCACACGGCATCGATTAAGCTTGGAAACCATTTGACAACGACTTATTAGAGAAGGTCATTTGCAAGGGTCAAATATGAGTTCTGGATGAAAATTGCGACTTACACTTGACTATAAATTTTACTGTATTTACAATTTTGTAAATAAGACAATTTTTAGGTGTACACACATAATTAACCAGCTAAATGTATGGGAAATTGGAAGGGCCCAGAGTTGGCAACCCAGGTCCAGGGAGGCAGCCCTCCCTTTGGTACGCCCTTGGTCATCGCTAATTTGCCAAAGTTTCGTGTATTGGGATAATTAGGTATTTGCTACGCCCATGAGGATAGCAGTCACAAAATGGTGGCACAAAGATTAAAGAAATCAACGCCGCCTGCGTTGCATAAATCATTTATAGAAACCCTATATGACAAGTCAATACATACATTCTTTAGTCCATTTCCAAGCAGGTCCTTCAATCTTCTTCAAAAAATGTAGCAACTCTTCCTCTGGTGTTTCATAATTGTGAGTGTCATCCAGATAACGACAATAATGCCTAACAAAAACAAGAAAATACAGTAACTTCCACAGGGACTGTTTATTAAAACATACCAGTCAGGATGGATGGTCCAATTGCCAGTGAAGAACTGTGTTAAAGGGTTGACTTTATCATTGAGACGAAGGCGGTGAACATCGTCTTCTACACGATGGTTGACCCTATAGAAACCGTATCTATGTGGAAGGGCAATAACCAAACTAAATGGGGTGCCGTTTAGACCCATGTGGAAGTAATGGCGGGTGCTGAGGATAATGCGGCGCTGCAAAAATCAAATTTTTAGTTTAGATAAAAAATGAAATATTCTAGTGCTAACATGAAAACTGCTGGCTATAATGTCTAAAGTTAATACTTAGCATCCTTGTATAAAAATGACAGCGATGTATTATAATTGCTATTAAACTTGTTTTACTCTGAAACTGTTAGTGATATGGTGCTGAAACTGATCTAAAGCATAAAAGAAGTTTTCAAATGAGATATACATAACATGAAACCAATTGACATCTCTAATTTTTGAAAAAAAAGCATACCACCTGTAATAGAAACAATCTTACTGCGTTTTATCTAAGCTTTTTAAATGCATCTGTTCAAAAATTACCACGGGAGGGGGAGACTATATTTTGAAAAATTTAATAGTGTTTAAAAACAGTTCGGCAGTCACATTACAATACTTGTTACTTTGTGACCATAGAAGAAACACATCGTTTGTGTGGAGATTAGCTTATAAATCACAGATTTAAAAAGTAAACTTTGTTTGTTTGTCTGTAATATTAAAAAATGTATGTCAACAGAATAAAAAATATTAATATATATTATAACTACCATCACAAAAGATTAATTACTCAAAATATACCTAATTAATCTGCCAATTTCTCACAGCAATTTTAAAAACGACTAAAATTTTGGAACAGTTACACATATATTAGATATAAAAAAAACACGTCCAATTTGATACTATGTGTAAAAAAAAAGTGTAAAAAAAAATTCATTTCATTAAGCCAATGAGTATTATTTTATAAATTAAAGGATAATTATATAATTGTAAAATGAACAATGATATCGGCTATTGATATATCATGTCAGTATCATTTTAAATTAGCAACCCAATTGCTGCTCACCATGTCATCCACGTGGGATTTCACTTTCAAAGTAATATTTCCGCTCTCTTGCATAACAACTTTTCTCCTCAACTCCTTTATGGCATCGGAAAAATTACGAGGTTCCGCATCGTCGTCCATTACTTCGACCTCAATCATGTCAACCCTATTGTACGATGGTTTCAAGATACCTTGGAACTAATTGAGAAATAACAGAATTTTCCAGAAAAGTTAAACTAAAACCAAGACTTACCACTGGGCGCAGATCTGGATGGATTAAGATGTAACCGTTATTTGTAACTATAAATGCATAGCCATTGACTCCAAGCTGAAAGAGAAAAAGTGTTAAGTCGCTTTTTGTATGACGATAATATTCCGTAAGTTATAGTTGTGCTTAATATCATTATATGGAAAGGAGATGTAATAATTTGTAGTAGATGGATAATTATAAAATATACTTAGGAATTTTTTGAATTAAAAATAAAACTATTAAACAAATATATCCACTAATACTTTAACACAAGAAGTTACAGAGAAATATTTTTTTTTAATAAAAGTTATAGTTTGACATAAAACTACAAAATTTAACATGTAGGTATCAGTAAAGGGATAAGCTTTCAGGACATCACTCTAATAAACACAGTGGCAGCACAACAAATTCTCGTTTACTAAATTTAGTAGTCTTTTTGAGGATAGCAATAGAGCAAAATAATCGTCCTACAAACCGGATTAAAAGCATATGAAAATTAAAAAAAAAACTGTTTATTATTGTACATTAAAAAATCATAGTCTTAGGGCTGACCGTAAATGTTGAGGCTGAGTTTTGATGGGTGTTATTAGTTACTTGTTTATGGTGCAACAGAAAATGATACTGCTGCCCTATCTAACTAGGGACCATCTTAAAAATTAAAAAAAAATGTGGCACGATAAGCGATTTTTACAATCCACTATTTAAGTATCATCGAACTTTGCAAAATATCAAAGGTTAGGCAAGAAATAAAACATTCCTGTGTGAGAAAAGCGATTG
This sequence comes from Rhyzopertha dominica, assembly GCA_025024175.1. Classification (NCBI taxonomy): domain Eukaryota; kingdom Metazoa; phylum Arthropoda; class Insecta; order Coleoptera; family Bostrichidae; genus Rhyzopertha; species Rhyzopertha dominica. Next base: position 4,173,265 of record QCXZ01000045.1, on the reverse strand, counting down.
TTGCCTTTTCATAACAGTAGCAGCATTTGAAGCATGCATTCATTAAAACTAAATATGTTTCACTTCCTTTAAGTGTTATGGGGTTTATTAATAATTGCTATTTCTTGACCTGTACAAAACGAATAAACATGCACTTGGTATTTCTAATATATTTTCTCTAGGACTGTTAAGTATGGTTCAGATTAAAGCTATGAAATACATAATCATTCCAACCTCATTAATTTTTTCTCCATTTATAGTTTTTTTAGTCATTGATTGAACTTTTTAATGGCAAAAAATTAAGTCCGATCTGTCTTTATCATCAATCTGTCAAAATAATTCGACACGGCGTGAAAAGAAAGAAGTAATTTTGTATTTTGTGGGAAAAATGAAAGGTACTTAACTCTGTTTTTTCTTTATTATAATATTCACAGTCTTATTGTTTGTACTTGTAGTTAGCTATTATGTCTGTAGTTATGCAAAAACATTCGTAAAAATATTTACACTTTTTGAAGCAAATGTTCTAACATTGCAAAGGAACCTCTTACGATTTTTTATGCAACATATTTCGAGTGTCAATAAATTATCGCATTTCGGGCCTGTATAAGTTATAATTTTTTTGTTTTTCTTTTATTATTTGGTGTAACATTATGTTTTGCTTTACTTTTTGTACTGTACTGATGTGTTGGTGTATTCTAAATGTTATTATGTTATTGGTTTTATGTATAAAAACGCATATGTTACAGATATAAATAGATCTCATGTCTCTAATGTTCTCGTTGTATAGTTGATTGGTACGGTATTTCTCAGATTTGTTAAATATTATTTTAACAATYTTGTTTTGAACAATAGCCAGTTGTTTCGCTGTGCTGTTATAAAATCCTCGCCATATTAAGATGCCTTAACTAATTATGGACTATTAATGATTTATAAATCATCACGAGCATTTTTGGATTCATACATGGACAGAGTAAATAAAATTTGTAAGTCCTCTATTTTTTTCTTATGTATACAATGTGCTGACGCCATTTTAAATTCTGGTCTATTATAATGCCTATATATTTTTATAGACAGTTTCACTTATTTCTTCTAATTATATTATCAACTTTTATAGAAGGGAAACGCGGTCTGTTTGTACAGGCTTTTTGACATTTAATGGCAATTTTATTCATCTAGTACATCTGCAATTGTTTGTATTCTGTCTTGACTAAAGCTCTGAGTTTGTTCCAAGTTTTCCTTCGAATATCAAAATGGTATCATCCGCGTAAGATATTATTTTTCCTTTTATCTTAAACTGTTTAATTCGTTCAGATGAATATTAAAAAGCAAAGGCCTCATGACAGTTCCCTAAAGCACTCACTCCTATTTGCATTTTCTGACATTCACTTATGATTCCATTTATTTTTACGTATTGTTACCTGTCCTTTAGATAGTTTTCAACTAATGTTAATGAAATGCCTCTAATTCAACACTTGTTCAATATTTTTAATCATGTGATCCTGCATCGAAGGCCTTAGCTAGGAAGACCGCAACGCTTTTCATACCACTATCTAGCTAAACTTGTCACAATTTCTTTAGTAAGTTGTACATTCTGAAACCGTACTAATTTGTTGATAGTATGTTGTTTTGCAAGATGATTTGACAGACTTTCCTTTAAGTATTTCTCAAAAAGTTTTGCAAAGTTACTTATAACACTAACCGGTCGATAATTATTTATTCGTTCCTATATCCAGATTTGTATATATTGTCTACTGACTGGTCAGTTTGTGCCGGAACTATTCCAGTTGTGCCAAAATATTTCTAATGCGACCATCACTATATAGAAATAGAACAATAATTTAACAATAATTTTGTACTGCTGCCATGTTCACTGTTGTGTTAATAAATAAAATAATAAAATAATTTCCAAATTTTCTTCGTCGTAGAATAAATATAGTACGCAACAATACAGAAATGTAGGTATGGATGTCTGGCTCTGAAATTTTAAATTTCCATAATATTCGATGAAGGTGTCATTTTGTGTTGCACCATCAACGAGGTAATACCTTCAGAAGTTTTAGCAGATTCAAAATTTTATGGCTTCCTCGACTAATAGCTCTTTATAATTTTAGAACAACAGTTTTCACTGAGTAGATAAGTTTTTTTACAAAGAGAAAAGTTTTATCTCAGTAATACATATCAGCCAGATATGATATAACTACTTACCCTGTACGGTAATGTTAGCCTCTGTATGTTCTCCACCGGTATATCTGTACCTGCCACTCCTAACAGGTTAGCTACCCTGGTCTGTAAATATTTAAAGATTAGGAACATAATATTAGTTACTGTAGTCTAACATTTTATAAGTCAAAATACTAATTTCAGGTACAATGCATAACCAATTCTGTAATTGCTACAAAATAGGGTTTGAAAATTATTCTTGAGTAAATTATGTTTCATTTGTTGTTAAGTTTATAACTTAACATGGAATAAGTTTTAGTGTGAGACTTTTGCTCATTAAATAAATTCAAATATAAGATATATAACACTACCTATACATTGTACCTTCCACCTATTCACTATGCTAAGTTTCTAATAATTCTACACCACATAATCCTAATTCCTGATTTAAAATTCTAGTAAAACTATACAACAAAAATTACACTTTAAATGTATTCCATTTCATCATTAGCATTAATGAAAGGTGTCTAAAACACTAAATTTCAGTAATGTAATAATTATGTCTGCAAACAGCATCTATATTATCTAAATTAAGGATCTGCTACCCTATCTAAGTAAACTAGCTACCAAGAATATGTAAGTATTTCTAACACAGCAGATACAGGTAACGACGTGGCAATACTAAGGACATTATATCACCAACGCTAGGCGCTCTATAAATTAACAATATATTCTGTACAATTACGATCCTCAGCAGATATTTTTTTACCTCTCTTACAACAGTTTCCCATTTTGCTTCATTGATTTGTACTTTTTCTGTGATTAACTGCAGAAGATTAGAAATGTGCAAATTTGCTTAATGTGAAGAATGATGAGGAAGTAATTTGATATTGAAGGTGGATCTACTTACGGCATTTTCTCGACGATCATACACTGGGACGGAGACAGATGTCATCAAACGATATTTTTGAAGTTCTCCATAATTATCTTGTTTCTGCGAAAAGCATGAATGAAAATTGTAAGATTAAAATATATATAATAAAATAAACATGTGATTATTATCTGTCCAGTAATTTTACTTTATAGGAAAATTCAGTTTAACGTTCATTGAAAACTCATTCTTATTAACGAAAATGTTGAGGCAAGCTTAGCCTGGACAGGACATCACAGCTTCGCCCTCCTACTGTATAAGAAAAAGATATGATAAGAGGTGATAAGAATACAAATACAAAGGATACAAATGTTGATGTTACAGAGAAAATTTTCCACAAAAGCTACAGGATTAGAAAAGATTTTGAGATTTTGTTTAATTGTTTATACTGAGTAATATGATGGTGCATGCCAAATTTTGAATAAAACTATGACGCAGCCATAGACTAAAAAGATCGTTCATCCCCGATTAAGGGGGACCCCATTTTTAGACGGTGTCCCCTAAACCAGGTTGTTGCCCAAAACGTCCCCCATTCCATATTGGCATAGTTATAATTGTTATTAGTTGGCCAGACCATAACCAATGTCCCTCATTTTGAATTACAATAATCATTACAAAATTAAACTTGATATTAAGTTGTGTAATTTATTACTGAGATAAAGGGTGTTTTTTAATTCACAGCTCAGAAAAGCATGTGTAGGTTTTTTTAGTTACTTGATATTTATATAACCAGTTTCTCATGTGTGTTACCTATATTTTGTTACGAGAAAACAAAACTTTAATTTCATATTGAACGCAAGATGTTTATTTATTTTATGTTACAAAGAAGTATGTAAACTGCACGCCAGGAAAGAAGTCGGTCCTTAGGAATGTAACATCGTCCACAATTTGAACCGAACGAACCGCATGGGTGGGCCTAGTTAATAAATTTATTCTCCGCTTGCCTGAAATTGTGCCCATGAATAATGATTTAACTGTCTGTCGACAATTGTCACTGCCACGTCTGCCATCTTTCCTGGTGCGCACATTACTAACATAATTATTATGAGTTATGCATATTACCTATGCATTATGTATTTGACAGTTTGGCAATCTCATTTTGTAAATATAAAGTACCTATACAGATAATATCGTTTGAAGTGGTTGTTTTTTATCGGTTGTATATAAAAAAAACTCCTGTTAAGTTGGATTAGGTTAGATACTTTAAAAGTGCCCTCCATTATCACAATTTAAATATGGCCACTTTACCATAGATGAACATGCATCATGGAAAGTACCTGAAGGGCGAAAACTCTATTTTCTTGGTGTCGTTGAATTTGATTTCTAATGCCGAATATAATGGTAAATATTAAATTTGGATGAAGGTTGTGATTGATAATACCTAAAGGTATAAAAGGTCGATTTTACTTCATGGGTGTGGTTGAACGTCATCTTTGGTGCTGAGTATGATGGTACATCTTAAATTTGGATTAAAGTATGTGACAGACATGCATCATTTTTTTATATCCTGACAAAACCAAACATGAAGCTTTGTTTCTTTTTGTATAATAACGTAAAAAATAGTAAACGGAAGAAAGCTTTCAAAAAACTTTTGTTATGGTTATGTAATACAACCATTTTAACACATCTTGAAGGAATACATAAAATTTAATGCAACATATAAAGAAGTCATAACATATAGACTAAGTATAATACATTTTTGGATAGGTAAAGTAATATATCAGTAAAAGTTAATTTCTAGAAAAAATTGAAAAATCAATTGAAAAACATTTGCATCCTTTTAAAAGAAAAAATGCAGTTACCATATGCAAAAGGATTCTGAATTGAAATGTCACTAAAGAAGGATAATTATAATAATATTGCATTTTTAAACTCAGGCACTGCTCTCTCACAATCATGTTAATCGTAATGGAAATGTTATGCTTGTAATGGTAATGTTAATGGCTGCGCTGTACACAGTGATATTAATGGTGATATTAAGCCTGTAAAGTTTTTTAATTTCCCGGCAAAAATTGTACAGCTATTATAGGTTGTTATTAGGTACTATGCCAAGTAAAATATAGATGTCATGCGCCCACATGTGCGAAAAATGTAGAATGGGGTTGTAGACCATTTTTTTTATTGCAGAATATGAATCTACATAAAAAATAATAGACACTTGTTAACTTATCTTTTTTCCAAATCGCTTAAATAAACGTCAAAAAAATGGTAAAGTTTAAATATTTGAATGTGTGACGTAGGTTGACCCTGCCACTTGTGATTGGCAGCAGCTGTGTGTTGTAGCCAGGGCACAATAATTTTCAGCGTTTCAGTTGCCTATGCGTGTTTTTCGCTGTCAACTGCCGACGAACGGACGAAGAGCATTATTCATAACCTCTCAGTAACAGTAACCCTCGTGTGTTTTTTTGATTTTGTTTATGGATCACGATTATATCGTTCAAAACGCGGACGAAATGGCTGCTGAAAAGAAATGTTTTGTGCTAACATGCGTAAATACTAGTATTGTTGGTCTAGAGAAGAAATTTTTAATTGTACCCGAAGAAAAATTGAGACGAAAATTGTGGTGCTATTCAGTAGATATAGCACTAACACCAAGTCGCTTGTGTTAAAGAAAATCCTCGCAAAATCAAGCCAAACGCAAATGTAAACAAACAGATCATCTGTGTATCTGTACAGAGTTGCCACTGGAGCTGACAGAAATTCAGCTAGATTGCCGCATCGAATCCGCTAAAATTTTTAAGAGAGGGTAATCTGTTGATATACAAGGGGATTTATTATTTATTTTACATAAATAATTATTAGTTTCCTTCAATTATGCTATAACGTTAAAAATATCGTTGTCGAGCTCGTGTTCCTTTCAGAAATATGTTTCTTTGCTTTTTACTTGGTTTAAGATAATAATAATATCTGCCTCATCTGACAGTCTGAGCTGCAACGTGAAACACAAGCACTATTGAGACGCTGGTAAATTTTGGATTGTTAGGTAAAAAAAGCAGGAAATATAATATTTCCCAGGCAAGGAATACAGTAATCATCGAGTCACCGAGCATAAATAAATCGATTGTAGATACTTCATATTTAAGTTTCCCATATTTATACGCCAAAGTGAAACATTAATATTAATTAAAAACTTTCTTATTCCGTTAAAATATCTGCTAACCGCTAAAACTTATATTTTTCGGTTGAGCGAGAATTTTATCCGCTAAGTTGGCAACACTGAACAGATGTCTCTTCTATGAGTCAAACGCGAAATCGCGGTAGGTTTACCGTGGCGAAATGCCATCCCATCACACTCCCCACTCTAGCCGGGACAACTGACGTTGCTAGCAATATTTGAATTTGGCGGAAAACTTTAGAAGGCGAAAATAAGACAATATAACAGAAATATTTTTTTGTTGCTAGTATCTCACTTCATTGGGTCTAGGAAAACCTACAAATGTGTTGCAATAACGATTTGTGATCGAGGGCTACAACCGCATTGCATCAAATTATGATATAAAATGATATTAGCAAGAGATCTGACATTTAACAAGCCAATGAGCATATCTCATGACAAACCAGGATCGTTTCTTATTGGTAGATGTTAATGGAGAAATCCAGAACTTTTCTGGGCATTAATATTACCACCTTACTTTAACATTAACACTAATATCATTGTGACAGGGCAGGTATATACATCTACTTAAATATATTGGATGAAAGCATGCGTGTTGGTAGAAACTTCTGATATTATACTTTAAAAAATTCATTTTATGCTTTTGTCCTAAGTAAGATTGAATATGCTTCTTTGGTCTGGCACTCTATCTATGTGTGTTAATTACTTCAGTTAGATCGATTTCAACGGCAGTTTTTAAAGTTCCTTTCTTTTAAATTAAATGGTATATACCTCATATAGGTAGTGATCAAAATGAATTGCTGTGTTGACATGGTATGACTACACTAAGCCAAAGAAGAGACGACAATTGTCTCAACTTTCTTGTCAAACTAATAAAAAATAAAATTGATTGTCCATTACTTCTATCACAACTGCCCTTTTATGTGCCACGCGTGTCATTAAGGCATGGAGCTACTTTCCGCCTTCCACTGGCAGTAACAAATGTTATGCGTCGATCGCCAATTTTTGTAGTTTGCGAGATCGCAAATCGTCATTCAGAAGATTTATTTATTTATTTATTTTTATTATTACTGTTATTAAGTTAGGACCAGGTAGTGGACACTCATATTAGATAACCGTAAACGCTATTGCTGCAACCAACAATACACGATACTGTTATGGATACAACATTCATACATGGCACTCTGTGCTGTGTGTGTGAAGTACGATTGCGTTTAAATCAAAGTACGTTCAAATCAAGTTGATGTCAAGCTTTGGTATCTAGCAAAAAATTGTCGCAAGTTCCCAACGTACCTACTTATAGGATATTTTAATATGTTATAGTTATTATTATTTTGCAATCTGTTAACCTTTTTGGTAGTATTTTTGTGTTAAAAGTTATATGTTGTATATTGTGACATTGAAGTTGAATACGAAGAAGTAAGACATTTTGCTTTAATTTTGTACCTTGAAAAGTGTAAAAATTGTTAGTTTCGAAAATGCCGAAGGTATCACATAGAAAAATTGTGCGGTAAAGAACTTTAGTAATAAATATTTAACAAACTCAAATATCACATTTCACCACTTCCCAAGAGAAGATGCCATGTGTGAAGAACAGGTAAAACGGACAAACAATTGGGACGTGCAGTCTCGCAGCCTTACATCCATTCGAGTATCATTTGTGGTATGTGGAGAATACTTTCTAGCTAATTGCTTTTAAACCACAAAATGAACTAAATAGAAGAGTAGTTCCCACACTATAAATAATAAACAATGGTGCAAGATAAACATTGTTTTTGAATCTTATTTCTAGTAATTACATTTACAACAATTCAAATAATTCGCAGTTTTTTAAAACCTCGCATTTGCTTTGCCACTATTTTACACGGAACGAAGAAAACAACCCTATTAGTTATTAATTAAAGTAAACCTTTCTGAGTTACCTTTTTATGAAGTACACAATTGCGTACAAAGTCAGCATAATATAAAAAAGTTAAAAATTGAAAACTGATCCATCTTCTCTAAATGGAGTTATTAATTAATTCTTCAAAAGAAAATATTCTTAAAGTGAACTTCCACTTTAGATGGAAAACGAGTATTTATGAAAATCTCGATCAAAATTATGAGAGAGGGATGGAAAACCACAATGGACCGATGAAATAATAATAAACTAACAAAATTATAGAATTGTCCGAGAAAACTCAATTATTACCTACATCGAATTCTTTTGAACTCACCAATTTCTGTTGGTGAACCCATTTCCGGTCCTGCTCATCTGGACTGTACAGGGTCTTATTCCTCCTATACATCAAAAACATTTCTCTCTGTTGGTTCCTCTGACGATTGACCCATAGCCAGTTGGTCAGCTTTGGATCTGTTACATCCGCATATACGGGACTCCAAGCTGGGTTAGGCCTGTGGGTTGGATTTAGTACCATCGGTCGAGCCATTACAGGCACATATCGCAGTACTTCTTCTCGGACCTCGGCATAGGTACTCAAGTGGACATAGTAACCTAAACAGATATCCTTCATTTAAGTGCAGGTTAGAGTAATTTAAATTTTACCTTGATTGGCACAGGCCATCCATTTCACCTCCCTCACATCTGAAACTTCTCGTCCAATCAGATAAGTGAACACCCTTACGGGCATAAATGGAAGATTCTGCCAGTTATACTTTTTGAAGATATCTTTGTAATTGTACTGCACTCCATCAGTTATCAGCATTATAGCTTGATTGCACTGTGCTCCTGTTAAAATTTATGGTCTTTTAAAAGTTAATGACAAAATTTTATCATAAAATATGCCTACCTCTTTTATGTACCCTGTACTCTTCTAAAAGTTCAAATGCCGTGGTCAAAGCCAGCGAAAAATTTGCAATCTGCTCAGTTCTGAATGTACTCATGCTTTCTTTGAACAGTCTCACGTTTGCCAAGTTTGCCTAGAAAACCAATCTAACTTATAGATATATAAATAAAAACAAAGCTTTATGAGTCTGTTTGTACACGCTTATTTTTTTCCGTAACCCCTAAGACCATAAACTCTTGGTTGCAAGAGTGGATGTAGGCTATTCTCCCATTGATAATGAAACAATTTGGTTGCCGGGAATGTGAACATCTGAGAAGAGGGAAGTGAAGTGTTTGACGTTTCGAGAATGTCATAGAATATTCTAGACGACTCAATAGAAGATGAGAGAATCCTCAAGTGTGGCAGGTTGCCGAAACCGTCTATCGGTAGGAAACTTACAAATTCACCCAAGGAATATAATAAATAAAAGACGTGCACCAACTGTGACCTGTATTATGTGGGACAAATACCTAAAACATTAAAAATAGAATTCTACAACATAAAAACGTCTGCAACGTAACACACATAGACAAAGGATAGAACTGCTTTAGCTTTCCATCACCGTAAGTTGGGCGACAGTTTTAATTCTACAAAAAGTAAAATACTAGACGTAGATAAAACAAATTAAAATGAGAATTTAGCAGAATAAGACAATAATTTTAAGATTGATATTAGGTAATAGAATAATTTATACAAATACATGAAATAAAATAAAAGCAAAAGACATCAATAAAGAACAACAAATATAATTAACTGACATAGAAGGTCTCCATATTGACTTGTATGTATGTAGCAATATGTAATATGTATCTTAAATTATGTAGAAATTATGTATCACTGGTAGCGTATATCTACATCATTGACAGCAACCATTCTGCATAAGTGTCGATGAACTATGTAGGTTTAAAGGCTGTAGTAATAATTAGCCATTTATTTAGGACCATTGATGAAGAGAAATAATTTATCTGTAATATATATGTATTGTATAATTTCAGTTACCCTGAGGAAGCAGCTAATAAAGAGCCGCGAAACTGGTAGGCAAGAGAGGGTTTTTAAACTAAACCAAACATCGATGCTTTAAGAAGGTTGGAGAGCATTCTAGAAAATTTTACAAAAGACGAGAGGACCCACAAGTGTGACACATTACCGATACCAAAAATCGACGTTTCGAGGGGTTCGTAGAACATTCAGGAAAATTAACCCCAGGGGAGATTCTGGAAAATTTATTGCAGAGAGGAAATGGAATGTTAATGTTTCGAGAATGAAAGAACGTTATAGAAAATTGTTAAAGACTAAAGAATTCCCAAGTGTGGCACATTGTCGAAACTGTCTCGCGATAGAAAAATCGAAAATCGATCTTTTAAGAAGGTCATACAACATTCTGGAATATCTACCAGCAAACGAAAGAACCCGTAGGTATAGCAAATTGCCGTAACCGTGTCGCGGTGGAGATATAGAAAATCGACGATTCGAGAGCTCATAGAACATTCTAGTCCAGGGAATTTAATAGAGGACGAAAGATAAAAATGTGGCACATTTCCGTATCCGTGTCGCGGCGAAGACGTCAAATATAGACGTTTCGAGAAGTCTTAGAACATTCTGAAAAATTAACCATCAAACGCAAGAAGTCCGAAGTTGAATATCGACGTTTTGGGAAGTTTTTTGTAGAATATTATACAATCTTCCAGAATTACACATAACGTTCTGCAGTCTCGAATGTTCCATTCCATAAGAATCTAGAAGCCCAACTTGTCTGTATAAACGCGACTGCATTCCCGTGTTTTATCCACTTACGATACGACTGAAAACTGCATAGAAATACAAAAAATAAACTGATTCAGCGAAGCGGGTTTACACATGCTAGTAAAAACGTATAAAAGTCAGTTTACAGCATGTACTTACAGAAAAAGTGTAATGGTGAGGTATGTCATTAATAAACCAAATATGGTGTTCACAGAAAATAGGAATCAGTATGTTTCAGACACCCATAATCATTCTAGGGGAAGCGCATAACACATGTAGGGAACACAACAATAAATTGCATTTAATTTGTGGGAAATGTGCTATTATTCAGTTAATTTTGTCTTGTTGGTAGGTGAGATGCTCTGTAGTCTGTAGTAGTAGATAGTAGTCAGTCAAGAAAGCCAAGATGGCGATGCTTGCTTCTTTAGAGAGAAATGTCAGAGAAAGTTTTGTAAAACGTTTTGATTTTTCTTGTGTGGTTATCAGTAAAGTGACTTATCACTTACGCGTTTTCGTTATTGCTTTCCAACACGTTAACCGCCCAAACAGTCGTTTTCCTAAAGACTTGCCAGAACCAAACAATTCACTGAGAAGGGTAAGTGAAGAAATTATTTGGTGAACCATTCTCTGAAACTTTCTTACACATTGCAAACAAACTCTGTTTCTGATAAATATTGGAGTGATTATGTTAAAAAGCAAGAGGGAGATTGCGAAACTATAAGACGGAAGAGTTGATTCACGATCTGAAGAGAATAGATAAGCAATCAGTGAAAAATATTTTACATACCTGCACAAGGATTTTGTCGAAGCATGGCACTAGAGCTTCAGTGGTGTTGCTAAAAGTGAATATGTTGACGTAATCGTTGTTTCCAAGGGTGTCTAAGATGTTGTGAACAACGTGTTTCGCGATCTCACGTCTCATCCCAGTCATGGAGCCCGATCTGTCAACTAAGATTATGACGTCCTTCGGAGATGATGCTGCTTCTATGTACCAGGAACGGGTACGGCAATCGAAAAGATCTATGGGTTCTTGAACCCAACTTATCGCTTTTGAAAGACAAACAGAATCAACAGGTGGTTCTTTGAATGATAGCCTCGTCTTACCTGGAAACTGACGCATGAAGCCAGTGGAACTTCCAAAATACTGCCAGGACAAGGTGGGATCTTCCTTATAATTGTTTCTGAATGTTTTGTCTAACTCCTCTGACCATTCTATTCCTCTTATTACATCCGTTGCTGTAGATACACAAATTAAGGTAAGTGAAGTATAGCAGTAAAATATCACACAAAAAAAGGCATTAACCTACATTAAACGGATTACTAGCGATTTTCGCTTGTGTTTTGAACCTCTACTGGTCATACAAATCCAGATTTGCAATCCTGTGCTAACTACTTTTTCGCACTTGTTTTGGTTTTTCAAAAATACCTTCTAAACTATGCGCTTTTGGAAGAAAATCAAACTTCCCTTTTTTAGATCATAGATCATATTTGTTATGTGACGCCTTTTTCGTTGAGCGGCGGAACGGGTCTTCGGATCGGAGGGCGGACGGTCGGGCGGTTACGTAATGAGTGACGTAAGCACTAAGCTCAGCGTCAAAACGGTTTCTCGGGCGCCAGTTTTTTATTATCCTGAGGTATGCTCCTCAGACCACTACACACGATCCCTCTTACGTGTGCAGACCAGGGTAGCTGCAGTGAAGATCGGCACTCCAGGGAACAACCCCGAGGGTGGATGCCGCAAGCTGAAAGGGATGTTAGCGGGATGCGGGGAAGCAAGCGGTGCGAGCAGAAAGAAAACCAGCAATCGCCTAAATCACGGTTTATTTTCAAAACAACAAAACTTAATAGCGGTTATAAACAAAACGGAACCCCCTCTTAAGTAAGCCTCGGTCAAGCTACGGTTATGTAATTTTATAGTACGGTTGCAACGCGGCTCTTAGTATGAGATAATAAAAGGAGCTAGTCGGAGCGAGAGTGTAAGACAAAAAGAACGTGAATACCAGCGCGTGAAGATAACGGTCGAGCAAGAGAGAGAGAGCTGCCTTACGAGTCTGTAATACCCGGAAAGCTACCGTGCATTAGAAACTCTCTAGCAACCCCCTGCGTGCGGTACGAGTCGCTGACAAGATACAAAGTGCACGGAAAACTACCATACACCGTGTATCAAACAACGGCTCCCCCGGACTACGGCGGCTGTGACAACGCGAAACACACGGGCAAATAACGGTCGAACAAGAGAGAGCTGCCTAAGAGTCTGTAATACCCGGAAAACTACCTGTGCATTAGAAACTCTCTAGCAGCCCCCTGCGTGCGGTACGAGTCGCTGACAAGATACAAGGTGCACGGAAAGCTACCATACACTGTGCATCAAATAGCGGCTCCCCGCACTACGGCGGCTGTGACAACGCGCAGCACGCGGGCTTATACGGCTAAGCAAGCGATGTGGTGAGAGTGACGGAGCTCCCTCACCTAGATATCGCTGCGAGTGGATCGGACGATAGGTCGGTCACCACTCAATCGAGCAGTGGACGGTCACAGCTTTTATTTACATCGGCTGGAGCGGGAGGAACAAGAGAGCTGACTAGTGGCGCCAGCATGTGTTGTTCGTCCGAACTCCGCGAATCGCGGACTTGAGACAGATATACGGCCGCGGATTGAAACTTGACTAAGGCCCGGTTTGTAACTTCGTTACATTCTCCTCTTACTTCGGGGGGCGCGGAAAAAGAACCTATAATATTTCACTTATCCTAATTATTTACAATCCTATAGTATTTCATCTTAATCTAACTATTTACAATTCTAAAGTATTTCATCTATGTACAAGTCAATAGCGGCGAATTTACAATACTGAAAATATCGCGTTCCGCGGTTATCCTGGTCATCCTTCGGTGGACCTTCCTTTGGGAAGTCATCCTTCGGGTGTGGATCCGTCTGCTCGGCGTGGACTGTTCGAACGAGGCCTCTCTTTCCCTCGTTGGCCTTCTGGGCTCTGTCGGGCAGTCGCACTTCCTGGACATGATGCCTACTGTTCCGCATCGGGAACAGAACAGCATCGGTGGCTGTAAGCAGCCATTACGTCGGTGACCTGGCTCGCCACATCGCCAGCATTGATCCGGCTGAATGCGGATCCTTTGGCTGGACTTGGAGGGCGTAGTCTTCGGATGCTCGGCATTGGAGCTTTCTTCCGTTGCAGGTCGGCGTCGGTCGGTGCTGACAGGTTTCCACTGGTTGCGGTTTGCCGTTCGCTGAAGTCGTCCGTGTGGCCTCTGCTGTGAAATTTTAACACCCTGGCAGTGCTGGCATCTACGAACGTACTTTGCGGCGTCCCGGAACATTCCTGGCCAGTAATATTGCTGGGCCAGTCGGGCTATCGTCCTGGATACCCCTAAATGTCCGGCGGTCGGTGCGTCGTGCTTCTCTTCTAACATACGACGGCGGAGAGGCTTCGGTACACATAATTTCCACGGTTTGGACAGCACCTTGTCACTGTGGTGGCCGTCTATGTGGTGGTAAAGTCGGTGGTCGGTGATGCGGTAATCTGGGAATTGATCTGGATGCCGCTGGACTTCCGTGAATCGGCGTCGGTACCAAGAACAATCTTGCAGTTCCTGGGTGGCGGCATCGTTCTCCTGGATTATGTCGGTGGCTCCTATATCGGTAACTGGTACGGGATCCCTAGGTAGTGTACTGTTGACCTTTTTGGGGACTCCTTTGCGGTGTTTCAAGACAGGCTTGAGCTCGGTGCTAGCGGTGACGGTGGTGTCGGGTTGCTGGATGGTCCGGCAGTTCGGTAGAGAAATGTTGCGGTTCCTGTGAAACACGAACCCGGATTGGAAGTTCATGTGCAGGTTCATGGTTCGGAGAAAATCCATTCCAAGTAGTACTTCGCTGGTCATCGTAGGTATGTGCAGGAAACGGTGTTGTCGGACTTCGTCTTCTATGCGGACCTCTACCTCGTAGGCCTTGGAGATCTGGACCTGGCGGCCATCGATTACTCTGGCGGTCGGAGAGCCTGAATTTTGTTCAGGGACTCCGGTTCTTTCCAGATATTGCGCAACGGTAGGTCCTATGCATGAAGATACGGATCCGGTATCGATGAGTGCAGTGAACGGTCTTCCCTGTATGTGGATCCTTATGTGTGGTCGGTTTTCGGAGGCGGTGTGTACGGGCAGCAGTTCAGGCCTCCAGACTGATGTGCTGCCATCTAGTTTTCCGAATTCCGGCATGTGCAATCCCGTGAGAAAATTCCACGGCGGCCACACCTTGAGCAGAACTTCACAAAGGGGTTCTGGCACTGACTGCGTGAGTGGCCTCTCTGCCCACATCTCCAACACACGGGACGGCTGGTGTCGATACGGTCGGATGTGTCTTCTCGGTGGCGATGACTAGGTCTGTTATCCTGCGGTTGGTGTGTCAATTGCGGTATGGGTGTCTGTTCCGGTGGATTGAAACGTCTGGGTGGCGGTTCTTGTTTCTGGTGATATTCCTGGGGTTGTCGGCATGTCGGTGGATTCCCACGATCAACTGAAATCCTTGGTTGCGGGACGGGTCTTCTTTCTTCAGGCCTTTCGGTTACATCCTGGGGGTAGCGGTTGGCTGGTCCTGGCGGAGGGTCTCGAATTCCTTGGAGGCGGACAGCAAACTGGCAACGCTGGTGCATTCCTGGCGGCGGATGAACATGCGGTACTCTGGCAACATGTTCCGGTGTAGCCAGTACAGTTCCTGCGCCGGTGTCATGCTTCCATGACGGCGGATCAGGGTACGAATGGCGGTACTGTACTCCAAGGCGGTTTCGTGTGGCTGCTGAGTACGCTGACTTATCTCCCTCTCGAGGTTGATCTTGTAGTCAGCCGGGTAGTAATTCAGCTCGAAGTCGGCCACGAAGTCTTCCCAGCCTCTCCAGTCATGGCGGTTGTTACGGTACCAGGCCAGGGCTAGTCCAGATAGCAGTTCGGGCAGGATCGGCATCACCTCCTCGTGTGAAACATCGTATCGGTCCATAACGTCTAGCAGCTGTTCCATGAAGGCGACTCCATCGGTGGATCCATCAAAGTGGATTCCCCATCGGTGTGGCTTCAGGTCGGACCGTATGCGGCCACGGCGGACTGGAGTCAGTGTATATACCCCCGCATTTGAGGGGTCTGGCGGCGGTGTTGTGGTCTGGCTGGGTCCTGGTACGGTTGCCGGCATCCGTCGGTCCTCCATGGTTGGACTGGGAACTACGTGTGGCGGTGACTTGCTCTCCTGTGGACTGGTCACTCGGAGAAGTGTCTCGAAGAACTCCTCGATTTCGACTCTCTTCTGCGGGTCGGTGACTGACGGTGGCTGGATCGATTTTGGACGGAAGACTCGGTCCCGTTGCAGAGTCCTTGCCTGGTACAGTTGCTCGCTTGGTGCTGTCCTTTCCGGCGAGCTTGATATCGGTGACTGGATCGGAAGCAGCAGTAACTGGCTGGTGACTAGCTCCTGCGACGGTTGGGACGATACTGCCTTCTGCGATGGCTGGATCGGTGCTCTTGTCGGTGGATAGTCCTTGGTTACCGTTTGGATCGGAACTCTCTCCTGCTGTAGCTGGCTTGCTACTGATGCTGGTTCTGTCATGGGTTGGACTGGTTCGGTCTTCTGCGTTGGCTGGTCGGCTACTGTCTTCCGTGGTGGCTGGTTAGCTACTGTCTCCTGCGGTGGCTGGTTAGCTACTGTCTCCTGCAGTGGCTGTTTAGATACTGTTCTCAGAGCTGTGGGTATCGGACTTTTATAGGCGGTGGTAACGGTCGTCGTCGATGTCATCGTGGTGGAAACGGTGTAGATCGGAGGGGGGACCGACACAACGGTGGGGATCAGTACAGTGCTGGGATTCGGAACTTCTTGACGGAGATGTCTGATCATCCTCTGGCGAAGCTCCTGTACGGCCCCTTCGGTGGAGAGTTTCCTCTTCCCTAGCTCGTGCATCAGCTGGTGCCTCTTCAAACGGTACACCCAGCTGACACGGACGTCGGCGCAGTCTGAGTCAGATGACTCGTCTTCGGCGATGTGTCTTTCTTCTGGAGGTCCTCCGGTAGCCATCTGGTCAGGACGATGTTCTCGGCTCAACTGATGACGGCGTTGGATGGGGGACCCGCGATTTGTCAGAAACGAGCCCCCCTCTCGGCTGGTTTCGGACAACGGGAAGTCGGTCAAAATTCTAAATTCCTCCAGGTTACGTAACAGCTCGGAACAGGTGACGTCAATTGATGGGGGAGGCCTTACTTGTGAGAAACGAGCCCCCACTCGATAGGCCTCCGAAGTCGGGAAGTCGGTCAAAAACACCAAGTCCCTGGTGTTACGTAATCGGACCAAATCGATGTTACCAATCGGTAGAGCGGGTCCGGTTTGCCAGAAACGAGTACCCACTTGCCGGGTCTCCGGCGACGGGAAGTCGGTGAAAAATCGGATCTCCGTCGTCTTACGTAATAGGGGGACGGCGATTGCGTCAATCGACTCGGCTTCCTTGGTTTAGTCGGACTAGAGGGGTCACTCGGCTATGCTACGACGTTCCAGAGCCAACTTTGTAACTAGGGGGTGGTCGGGGGTGAAAGTTGGTTTCCAGCGAACTTCTTATGCGGACTCCCTGATGCAATTCGAAAATCCGGCGGAAAACGTTGCTAGCGGAATTTTTGAATTCCGCGCATGCGTGAACTCGGAGACGCTGGAAACGGGGTGGTTTTCTTCTGCTCGATGACGGTTACGTAATTCCGGCTCCTCCTCGAAGTAACAACGGTCCCTGCTCGTAGGGCGCCAAAATGTGACGCCTTTTTCGTTGAGCGGCGGAACGGGTCTTCGGATCGGAGGGCGGACGGTCGGGCGGTTACGTAATGAGTGACGTAAGCACTAAGCTCAGCGTCAAAACGGTTTCTCGGGCGCCAGTTTTTTATTATCCTGAGGTATGCTCCTCAGACCACTACACACGATCCCTCTTACGTGTGCAGACCAGGGTAGCTGCAGTGAAGATCGGCACTCCAGGGAACAACCCCGAGGGTGGATGCCGCAAGCTGAAAGGGATGTTAGCGGGATGCGGGGAAGCAAGCGGTGCGAGCAGAAAGAAAACCAGCAATCGCCTAAATCACGGTTTATTTTCAAAACAACAAAACTTAATAGCGGTTATAAACAAAACGGAACCCCCTCTTAAGTAAGCCTCGGTCAAGCTACGGTTATGTAATTTTATAGTACGGTTGCAACGCGGCTCTTAGTATGAGATAATAAAAGGAGCTAGTCGGAGCGAGAGTGTAAGACAAAAAGAACGTGAATACCAGCGCGTGAAGATAACGGTCGAGCAAGAGAGAGAGAGCTGCCTTACGAGTCTGTAATACCCGGAAAGCTACCGTGCATTAGAAACTCTCTAGCAACCCCCTGCGTGCGGTACGAGTCGCTGACAAGATACAAAGTGCACGGAAAACTACCATACACCGTGTATCAAACAACGGCTCCCCCGGACTACGGCGGCTGTGACAACGCGAAACACACGGGCAAATAACGGTCGAACAAGAGAGAGCTGCCTAAGAGTCTGTAATACCCGGAAAACTACCTGTGCATTAGAAACTCTCTAGCAGCCCCCTGCGTGCGGTACGAGTCGCTGACAAGATACAAGGTGCACGGAAAGCTACCATACACTGTGCATCAAATAGCGGCTCCCCGCACTACGGCGGCTGTGACAACGCGCAGCACGCGGGCTTATACGGCTAAGCAAGCGATGTGGTGAGAGTGACGGAGCTCCCTCACCTAGATATCGCTGCGAGTGGATCGGACGATAGGTCGGTCACCACTCAATCGAGCAGTGGACGGTCACAGCTTTTATTTACATCGGCTGGAGCGGGAGGAACAAGAGAGCTGACTAGTGGCGCCAGCATGKGTKGTKCGTCCGAACTCCGCGAATCGCGGACTTGAGACAGATATACGGCCGCGGATTGAAACTTGACTAAGGCCCGGTTTGTAACTTCGTTACAGTTATAAAAGTCAAATAATTATCAAGATACAATCTTCAAGAATAGATTACTTTTTCCCAGAGTTTTTGTCACGTTTCCAGCTGAATTGGACTCATCCCACATTAAAAGTCCTCAATATGATATTTATAACGAATTTATCAAGCTTTAATTTGAGTTCGCGTAGAGACGACAGTAGCTCTAGTGTAGACAAACAGGAAAGGACGAGAACATGATGCTTTTTTGTTGCATGCATCGTCCAATGCGCTAATCAATTAATTTATAATAGAAGTTTTGGCAGAAAAATGATCGCCTTTTCTTGTTACGTACAGATTTTTTAACATCAGCAACGGAATTGTTAGAGGTGATGAAGTCAATTGTTACAATGCCAAGGAACGGGGAGCACGTAGAGAGAAAATGTTAGAAAAGCAAATATTATTGGCACTGTTCATCAAAGCTGAAATGAGAAACTAAGTCAGCTTTGTACCCAGTGGATCCAGCACCTACGCCTGAGAAGTTCAGCGCACTCTTAGTGCATTTTTAAGCAGCGGTATCGATCGAATACCACAGTAACATTTATACCAAATGGGTTTGGCATAATATTTGTAAGCTTCAATAATGGCCTTAACTGATGTATTATGGTGCCATACATACTTATTACCGAGCAAGCAGCCACCATCAACATCTGCGTAGGTGTGGGGTGTCGCTAAATGATGTTCGTGGAAGGATTTGAATGATGAGTATAAAGCTGATTTAGTTACTTTCCTCATTCCAGCTTTGCACGATATTTCTCTATGATACTATGCTGCTGCAACATTTAAGAGGATCTATTTTCATTTCAGTTCTGTGGCACTATTGATTCTTGCCAAGGTTGCGAGTTTATCTTTACGTCTAAATCAACTTTTCCAAATGTCTGGTTTACGATCATTTCCAACCCACGTGTTCCCAGTTGCTTGGCATTGTAGCAATTAACCCTCTCGTTTCTAACAATTTGATAGCTGATGTTATCCATTTTGTACGTAACAAGAAAAGAAGATTATTTATCTGTCAACATTGAAACTTCCACTAGAAATCCCTTGGTTAGTGCATGAAAGGATGTAACTGAACTTTCATCCAAAAAAGCATTTTTTATCAATATGTCTGTCCTGTTTTATTTACTAATTACAAAAATGATGTGTTGTCACAGTTCAAAGATAGTGTTTTCGTTTATGCTGACTGTAAAACTTGCCAGTAATATTTCGTCAGATTACAGGTTTTGAGTATGACCGCTTTTTGTAAGAGTGAGTGAATGGATTCCTGGATATTTAGTTTCATGTCCAGTATGAAAGATTTTGGCGTTACTCCTGTTGATGGTATATAACTGGTATTACCTATTTTTACAGCAGCTTGCTTTCAGATGTTTTATTTCAAATGCTAGCGGTGTCTACTTTTTTCTTCTTTCTGTTTTATATTGTTATCCGAGGATACAGAAACGTCAAGCATATACGTGTTTTTCCCTTTAATGTTTCTGTATGTGATATCTGATCGATTATGTGCAGCTGTTCTATCTATGTGTAGCGTAATATCCCAGTATAGTCTGACTTCGTTGTTTTGTAGTATTTGTTATTAATTGCATTCATAGTATGGTTGTCACTCAGTTATTAATTGGTGTTTCAGTACTATATTTTGGTACAGGATCTTTGCTGCTGTGTTGTGTCTGTCTGTGTAATATGTACCCCCTAGGAGTTTACATCCGCTTAGTATACGTGATTAATTGCTTGGCTTTTCCTATATTTATCTGATTGTATGTCTGGGTCTTTTAGAAGGTGTTTTCTGTGTCTCCTCGTTGCAATTACCTGGTCCTATATTGCAATTACAAACCCTCTGATTTCGGATGTAGTTTTCATCGTACCAGTCAGGTGAAAGAAAGTTGTTTACTTATGTGTTTACTTATGTGTGGTTGGTCCATGTAGCGATTTGTGTGACCAGCTTTTCTGCGGTGTATTTCATGGTTTGCAGGTGGGGGCGGCTAAGGTCTGCTTTTATGATAGCTTTGTGTAATTCGCTATCCTGTTTGGAGTACGTATGTAGGTATTTCTATTTGTTTTTCGTGTAATTAATTGATTATTATTATTAAGCCTCTTCCGCCTGCGTGTCTCTTTAGTGTATTATGCAGGATTTAGGGTGTTGCATCCGGTGCTTGGTTAACATAGTTCGATTGAGTCTATTTAAGTTATGTATGTGTTCGACCATTTTATAATTCCGAATGAGTAAGTCAGCAGAGGGATGGCAAATGTGTTGATAGCTTTTATTATATTCTTTGAGTTCAGTTTAGTTCGCATTATGTTTGAAAATAGCTGTTGTTGTTGTTTTTATTATTATTATTATTATTATTATTATTATCATCATATTTTTGTCATTCATGAAGAAACCACTAAAGCTGCCATCACGTCATCTACCTGGGCTCAAAGCGTGATAAATTCCTATAGATTTGATTGTGAGGACTTTTTGTAGCAGTTTATCTGTTAAAAAAACAGAATTATAATATTTTTCTAAAAACACTGTTTAGGAGGTATCGCCGAAAATCCAAAACAAGTGCGAAAAAACGCTGCTAGCACAGTGAGCAAATCTGAAATTATACTACCGGTACATGTACATGTACTTTTCCAACTATGGTTTTGGGAAATTGAATAAGAAACTTACATCTTTCGAACACATTGCTAGGAACATGGACTGCACTGTGGTTGGTATTGACAGGCATGTTGTAGAAATGCTTGTTACAATACAGAGGTAATTTGCTTTTGTCTATTGGAGGTTTTTGGCTTGCCAATGGATCTTGCTCACTGCCATCTGTTACCTATGCAAAAATAAGATAACATGTATTGTAATAGGTATATAACGAATAGTTACCTCTAATTCCTCATTTGCAGGAACTTCTCCGTCTTGTGAACTTTCCTCTATTGATTCTTCTTGTTCTTGGTCCCTTTGATAACCATCTTCGACGATTACTCTTGGTCTACTGTGTTCATTATATTCAGACTCTTCACTTACATATGAGTTGAAATTCTTAACTTCTTGAGCATCCGATTCTTCGTTTTTCTATTAACAAAAAGGAATGAAAATAGGTAAAAGAAAAACTATAATGAGGCTTGATTCTTACGTCAGGTTCTTTCTCACTGCAGTTAAGTGGTGCGGTAGTGAAGTTCTTAGCATTATAAAAGTCGTAATTGTAATCGACCTTATCGCCATGAGCAACAGCACTGTTTTCGGCGACTTCCATTATCCTCTACAAGAAAACACGTGCATATCAAACATAACGCTGAATTCAGTAATAACGGGATGAATTACCTGAACTGCCTTCACTTTATCTTGCATCATTTTGGAAATACTGTCATGTATATCTTTCAGTATAGCTTCTCCGTCTTCTATTTCTACTGAACTTGGTTTGAAGCTCTGCAATAAGGAATTATAAGTAACACGTTAGAATTTTAATTTTAGATTACATACTTCTATCACAGTATTCCGCCTGGTTACAAGCTCTCCAAAGTGCCATAATTCTCCACCTAATTTTTCAGCCCAATTGCGAGCTCTGCAAAAAGATTGCATTTTTATTCACAAAGCACTTTGTTTACTATATACAAAATGAACAGATGTTTCTTCCATAGCACATAACTATTGAAAACAAGGATATTTGTTAAACATGAATTTGTGATAACTGGTTCTGTTTATTTTTTGTTTTCAACAAATATATGTTGATATATGAACCAACCCCTATGATTGCTTTAAATTACTAACCATCCTGTTGCTTGTGTTATATGACAATCATTCAATTGACTTAAAGTAGCTACAGGCGAGGGACCTTATAATAAAACAAGCGACAACTGATTTATTTCGTTGTTAATACGTAGTGTTTCAAACAAATGTTTTGAAGATGCGATCTTCCATCATACAGAACGTTATAACGTTGATTTGGATTTAGGATAGAAAGTTTTGAATATTTGTTCTTTGCGACAAAGAAAAAATCGAAGCACTCTTTATGTAATGAAAACTAAATCACATAAAAAGATTGCAAGATGTTGTTTTAATGATGGGATTATTGTAATTGTAACTAAAAAAGCTTGCCATATTCCGTTTCCAATTATTATAACCTAAATTAACAGAGAAAATGTTTACTTGTAAATATAAATATCTGCACGTTATGTATCTAACAGTCTTGTTGTGTAAAATAACTTACCCGTATATTACTGTATTAATAAAATATGTAATTTAGTGAGCAGCTGAGGGTAAAACCTACCTTGTGATTTAGAGATCTTTTATCTGTCACCTCAAATTTGGAAAAGTAAAGTAAAATGGCCAAGGAACTCTCTCAACGATATCTCTGATGTGCCTTACTAAACAGATATATTGGTATCTTTAAACATACTGTTGTTGCTAATAATCTTGTTAATGACGGAAGAGAGAAGAGAACTATTTGAGTAGTGACGGTGATTCTGTAAGGTTAGTTGTGAGTCCTACTAAAGAAAAAAAGAAGCTTCAAAGATAAATGATTATTTTTTTATGGAACACCATACTTTTTCTTGCATCGTCGGTTGCAGGATCAAATTTGTTGGTATTTTCTACCAAAGGTTTTTAAGAAACTTGTTTCTCATTGTTGTATTAATTGTTATTTGTTTTTGATTACTAATTAGAATTAGAATAGGTATTAGAAAATGTATTCACGCAAAAAGCTTTAACTGACAGTTTATTCCTTAGAAAGTAGGTACGCGCAAAGTATTCTAATTCAGCGGCATTTAAAAGAGCAGTTTGATAAGAGCTGCACGTGTAAAATACGAAAACAAAGAAAATACAAAATATGTGATGAAGATGAAGAGAACCTTATCCTGTTAGCTGTTACTGTTGTTGAAGCTTCTTATTTTTGTAGTTTTCTCTAAACTCTTTGTGACCTGCCGGAAAAAATACTAAATGACCTTTAGAAACCGATGAAGTGAGTGCCAAAGAGATTCTACATTTTTTGAGCGCTTCTTCATGAGGAAGGTATGCAAGAAAATAATACAGATAGCTTAAGATTTTTTATTTTACTTCTAGAATAATACTTTATTTTGTAAATGTTTGTAATAAGTATCTGCTCCTTTATACTATTTTCATTTGTAATATTTATTATTAAGTAATTCTTGAGCTTTGCTGAAAATTCATGAAGTACCTGTAAAAAGCAACATTTCGATTTCATTTAAAATAAATATTTGAAAACTTAACTATATCCTCTTAAAGTACAGAATGCTGTTTGTATGTAAGTAGTAGTTATGCAGTTATTGTCGCAATTGAATCTTTAACTAACATTCACATCGAAGCCACTAAATTAGGCGCTTCAATGCTAGCMCGTCTTCAGATTGTTCAGAAGAACCCTTTTAAAGTACGMACCGACTACCMAGATTAWCTCATAACCAATGTTTAAAAAAGCACACTACAAAAGCAACAAAAACAAGCATGCTCAAAAAATTAKACTMACAACTTGGACAGTKCAGGCTGCTGTTTGACCTCCCTGTCTTCCGCGTGGACGTTCGCAACCACCGCAAGCAGAAGGACAGCGATCCTCGCTTGCATCTTCCACACGTTTCTGGTTCCTGCTCTGTTCGGCTTCAGGTGTGCTTGCTCCAATGAACGTGCTCCTCCAGAGGATCCATATTCGACACCTAATGCCGCAGTAGGGCAAATCGATAGCCGAGGTTGGCGGCTGCGCGAATTTACCGGCGGGCGGAGAAGGAATCCTCTGGTGTTTTTAGGTTCGGGCATGCGGGTATTTATTTGGGGTTATTCGATGTGTTTGTTGATATGACGAGATAACGTCGGTTACTTGTGGGAATGGGTAACTCATTTATTATTGCGAGGTAATAAATTGTATAAACTAAAGAAACAAAGTAACTAATGAATTTTTGAGGTAAATCCTAACATTTTTCAAAGCTACCTATTGAAGCTTTATTTTCAAATATCAGCGGGTAGTTTACCCTATACGGGCCCTGCTTCAAACCGGCTTCTACCTGACTGCGGCAAAGCCCAAATGGGCAATTACATTTTTCACAAAAGAAACAAAAAAGGGGCATTGAACAAAATAAATATATGGATTTAATGACATTTTAAAACAACTAGATTTGTAAGATTGTTTATGGAGACATCTATTGACAAGTAAGTATTAAATATCTCTCTACAAATATCTTTACATCTCCCTTTTTCGTACTTCAAATATAATAAAAGAATATGAACATTCTAATAAATATTAATTCAAGAATTTGTCAGATTTGTAACTGATGAAGTGCTATAGGTCAAATTTTATTGGTTTTCTGACACATATTCCTGATCTTATAGTTGTAGTAGTCTGTATCTGGTCTGTATTTTCAGCAACTAGTGTTGGTGAGCCTTCTTTTGATGGAGTTGTCTTGAAGTCTGAGTGAAGATCTCATGGGTTATCTATAATTGTATTTTCCTCACCATCATCAATCGTAGATGGAAAATGCTATTTCGCTATGGGGGGTTGAATGTGAGTTTCAGTTGCTCTCAGCATAGAAGAATTTCGTCTAAGTTCCTGTCCATCAGCTTTAACAATATATGATCTTGAAGGATCCAGTTTTTTCAAAATAATCACACTTTTCCAATTTCTAGGTGAAACCTGAATATTAACTTTAGTACCTTCTTACAAGTCAGTTCTATGCTTTGTTCCTATATCTGCGTAATATTTCTGTTTTGATCTTGCGTTTTTAATGTTTTGGCTTGTTTCAGAAGGTTGACAGTACTTTAACTGCTGGGAACTTAATGGTAATAAAGTTTTAGTTTTGCTGTTCATAAGTCTTTCATTGGAAGATTTTTAAGTTATTTTCTCTTGTAGTATTTCTTTGGTTCAATAGTCCCGAGTATATATCAGAATTGTCTTTTGAACACCTCTTCAATAATAACTTTTCAGGTTGGACATATCTGTGGTGCGTAGTTGTGCTACTAGCACACCTCAGCATTAATTGGCTAATTAGGTTAATATAGGTATAGATAAGTGGGGAGAATTAATATAAGTAGGTAATACGGGTTTAAGCGGGGAGTACTTACTGATGTCAGATAAAGCAAGTTACATAGAAGAATAAAGTTATGTACGTAAGTTATACAACGGGTTTCATTTGAAGTCCCACATAAACAAGAAGATACCAGCCGGGCATTACATATCGTTCCGCCAAACGATTGGATTGTGGATAGCCAGGGCTGGAAGTTTTATGTTCAATCTGTCACAGAGCCACAAATTTAGAAAATTCAGGGCTAGTATATTGTGGGCCATTATCTGTTTCCATTATTGTTGGTATCCCAAAAAGGGCAAACCAATTTTTCAGATGAAGAATGACCTCTGCTGAGATGATTTTGTTTTAATTTTTTGAAACAATGCCATCCTGAAAAGCTATCTACCAGTAATAGGTAACTTTTCCCATTAAAAGTGAAGAAATCGGAAGCTACAATTTAAAATGGATGCTCTGGTGTTTCTTTTATAATGGTAGGTACCTTTTAATTTTATCCAGCTGTTCACACACGGGACATTTTCGTATGTAGATTATTACATCACTGGTTAGGTTTTTCCAATAAATGCATTCTCTTGTTCTTCTGAGAGAGTTTTAATTCCAGGATGTACTTGGTGAAGTACGTCTAAAATATATTCTTGATTGGTTTTAGGTACCACTATTATATTACCATCGTAAAATGATAACTCCTCTTTGAAATGTGAATATGGTTTCAATGCTGGTGATATTTGTTAATCATTTTTCGGCCAATCAGTGTTGATGTGGTTATCAGTTACCGTTTCTAAGCGCATCTGTTTTGTCATTAATTTTGGTATTGTGATTATTTCTATTTCTAGTTCATCTGATTCTTGATTAACATTTGATGTAGGTATACAATCATGGCTTAACGTGTCTGGAATAGGTATAGTCGAGCCTTTCTTGTAAACTATGTTGGGTGAGTATAGTAGAACATAAACAAAATTCTATGCAGTCTAGGAGGTGCCATTTTAATTGTCTTTTTGAAGAAGCGGTTTATGGTCAGTTTCAATTACTAAATGTTTGGCATATATATTCATGAAACTTTTGACACGCAAATCAAATAGCTGCCGCTTCTTTTTCTGAGGATAATTGATTTGTGATTTATTCATTGCTTTGGTAGCATACGCAATTGGATAACCATCTTTCATAAACGGCACCGAAAGCATTTTGACTGGCATCAACGGAGAGTAGCACGTCTTTATTTACATCATAGTATTTGAGAACTGGAACACACGTTAGTATTAATTTGATTTTTCTGAAGGCTTGCTCTTGTGGGGTATCCCAAATAAATGCATTTCCTTAAGTATAAGTTATAAGAACGTTGCGATTTTGTGGTTTTCGCTTTAAATCCTTTCGAAATTATTCATAAATTAACATTTCTCACAATTGTGTTTATATGCCGGACAAGCAAGGAAAGCATGTTTTGTTCTACACTATTTTTTGATGTTTTCTGGATAATGCTTATTTCTGGACTTTTATCGTTGAAACCTTGTGGTACGGTTAGAGACGGTTAGAGAAAGAATCAAAACTGCACATAGAGTAACAATGCCGCAACAAAGGCAAATAGGAAAAGCTTGAGAAAGGCAGAAAAAGATATTGTGCAACTTATAGTTAAGGCAATAAATGAAAACGAGGAACAATCAACAACAGAATCCTTGGTGGCAGAACGATCATAAAGAGAATAAAGACATACGTAATGAAATACTGGGGACACATCCAAAGGAGAGAATAATAAAGGATAATTCAGAACTCAGGGAAGAATGAATAACAATGGACAGAAATGGCAAAAGACAAGAAATCAATCAACGAAGAATCCCTCAGGTTATACGACATACCAGAAACCAGTGACTGAAATGGACCAATGATGCCAGCAACACCAAGAAAACATTCAAATAAAATGAATGTACCTATATAACCTTCCCGCTCCAATCCCTATATGTCCTTAACATGCGCTGGGCAGTCGCACTACTAGCAATCAGCATGTACCCCTCCAACCCAGCGTACACGGCCGGCCCGGCGGTATATCCGGGAGTGGCAGAAATGCTGACCGTACGCTTGTTCAATCAATCAATCAATGCTTATTTCTGGACTTTTATCGTTGAAACCTTGTAGTTGCTTAGCCGTTTCTTCTGTAACTTTGCAAATCTCTATTGCTTTGGCAAAGTTTAATTTTGTTTCAATCAGTAACTTTTAATTACACTTGGCAGCTTGTGATTTAATTTCAGTTAGAAATTCATCAAAATGTTGTCCTTCGTGCTGTTTATGGTGGTAAAACCTTTCATATGACTCATTTTGTGTTGGGGTAAAGTATTCCGAGAACTTCTTGATAATACATTCCACATCCATCTGTTCAGTGTCGGTTAATCCAAAGGTGTTAAAAATTTTCATAGCGTTTGTTCCGATAATACTCATAAAGGTAGCAGCCTATAATTCCTTTGGTTTGCTTATTAAATGGGTAGTTATTGCAAACCATCGGTATTGCTGAATCCATTCCTTCCAATTTGAGGGCTGTATATGCAAGTTCTTTGAGGGCTTAATGCAGGATAATGCTGTACTTGATGCACTTACTTGCACTGGTGTATCAACTCCAATAGTTCCATTTTGCCCCCCTGGCATGTTTAATCAACTTCTTAGACTATTAACAACCACTTCTGACACCGTGTAACATTATTATTAAATAATGAATAATTCTTATAACGTTATAATATTCAAATAATGTGTAGTTTTTATTAATGGTATTTTAATACAACTAGATTTGTAAGATTGTTTATGGAGACATCTATTGACAAGTAGGTATTAAATATGTCTCTACAAATATCTTTACACTCAGCCAAACTTTTTTGTATTGGTACAGATACGTAGATGACTAAATTGTTTGTTTTACAGGTACTAGAAAATTTTCTCGAATTTATAAATTCAGAAGAAGTGCTATCGCTTAAGAATGATAAAAACACTCAAGGCCATTTACTCGGTCAATCGTATGCGAAGATCAACGGCAAAAAGGTTCTGATTTGAATCCTCAAGAAATAACAGAACGCTAAAAAACAAAAAATTATCTGCTTCTGAAATTGGAGCCAGTTTTATTCTTGGGAAGCAAACTAAAAAACGAGTTATTTTAAAATATGTCAAGTCATCAGATATCAAATCAGCACAGAACAAAATCCAATAGGGTCTGGGAGACACGTACGTGGTAGTTGAAAAGAACCTCGTGCGGAATAGAGTTAAGGTGATCGGTATTGATAAACAGGAATATGGAAAAAGCGATGAAAATATAATTAAAAGCATTATCAGTCAGAATAAGATCGAAGACAAACTATGTGAGATGAAATTACTGTACAGATCAACATTAAAACACAACAGATTATTATTATATTTGAAATTAATGAATATGCCTTCAAGATGCTGATGTCTAAGCGAAAAATTGGCATCTGCTGGAGTATTTATAGGATCTGCAAAATCCTATAAATACTCCAGCAGATGCCAATTTTTCGTTTGGCGTTATTCGTTGTTTCAACTGTAATCAATACGGACACACGTCTAAAGTTTGCAAAAAGAAAATCATATGTCCGATTTGTGCGGAAGATCACACTCTGGCAGAATGTAACAATGCAGTAAAAAAAGGCGTTAACTGTGTTTTAGCAAATTCTAAGTATTCATTCGATTGGAATACCTAACATGAAGGTTGCCCGGGATATAATAAAGCCATCGAAGCACAGAGAAGCAAATTTGAAAACCTAATAGAAGCTTAGGACTCATCAGCTCAAACTCGTCATTGTACGGTTCGTGTGGGTCATGTTAACGTTAGATCGCTCCTTTCCTCAACTGACTCTATCTCGGACATGTTGGAGATGTATGACCTCGACTTTCTGGCTGTCGCTGAAACATGGCTGTTAGTGGATTGCCCATCCACCCTGCTGCATGTGGAAGGCTATCAAATTGTGCGCGCTGATAGAGAGACTAGGGGTGGCGGTGTTTGGTTATTGGTATCTCGGGCAATTTGTGCGGTGGAGCCCTATAGATGTTACTTTTTGTACATGCCACATCTTTGGAACAGCTATGGATACAGGTAGACATACAGAAGCGCCGTTTGGCCTTGGGAGTCGTGTATCGTTCGCCTTGGAAGAAAGCCTTAACCTGCGTTTTGTGTACAATGAGCAAAGGCTTGAAAATCGTCGTGGCAGTTTTCCACACACCTTAACCGGAGCGGCATATTAACGTTTTAACGTTGTATCTTCGTGTAGATAGGCCTTCGTTATCCTATTAATTAGGTAGTGGAATGCTTTCTTTAGGTCTATAGACATGAGAACATCTTTGTGCCTTCTCTCCATATGCGCCTTACTGTGAACACCTGAATTTTTTCAAAGAACTCCTGGCATTTCCTATTTTCGTGCTGCCTTTGGTCATTTCTTACTTCTAGTTTTGCTAGTTTTATTTGTAGCAACCCACTATGATCGGTTTGCTTTGGACTCTTAATTGCTTTTTCATAGTTGTTCATCGCAGCTTTCCTGTTTGGCGAGAGACGGGACCTTTCTTTATTTAACGTTTGTTTTGCTACTTCTTTTATACGTGTTGTTATCTCTTTCCAATTTCGGGGGTTTTGGAGTTTGGTTTCTAGAGCTTTTGCGTATTGTGAGGAGTAAAACATTTGAGAGAAAGAAAAAATGGAAATTACGATCACCTACCTTTAGTATGCTAGTGGTCACTTCCGAGGTTGCCGATTCGTGAGGTTTCAGACGCGCCGAACAGTGGACTTGTGTCCACGTAGACGGTCGTGGAATGAAGGAAGGAAAAAAGGGAGATAAACAAGGGACATTGTGTATTCATAACGAACATTTTTCCCCACCCAAAATAATAATTTTGTGTGAAAATAAAATAACAATGCCATAATAATTAAAGAATTTAAGTGCGAGTTGAAGTGGAAAAAACGTAAAAATAAAAAAAATTTCTAAACTAGAGTTTGAGTCGAATGGTGAAGCGAAACTAACTTATTAACGGGTCGTGTGAAGCTTCCCGAAGGAGTGCGACCGTTGACCGCCGTCTGCTCCAGGAAAAAGCTTTTCCACCTTTGCCAAAGGCCACGATACGGGAGGCGTGTGTGATGAGTAGAGCAACACTACGTCACCCTCTCTGAGATTCTCGAACCTTGCAGTGTATTTTGATCGGGCAATCTGTGTATGGATATACTCTTTGGCCCAACGTTACCAAAACGCTTGGGTGGACTGACTAATGAGTTTCCTTCGGATCGAGGTAACAGTGGCGTACCGATCAAAAAATGCCTTGGTGATAGATAATCCAACCCGTCGTCAGGCGTTGTTGAAACTTGACATAGCGGCCGCGAGTATAATATTGCTTCGATCCTACATAAGACTGATATTCTTATTCTTTTGAGATGCGTTTTAGTCGATTTGACTCCTGCCTCCCAGAGGCCTCCAAAATTTGGAGCATAATGATGATTAAAGTTCCATTTAATTTCTCGCTCTGCCAGGTGATTTGCTATTCTTTCGTTCGAGTATAAGTCGCGAATTGCGCATGAGGTCCCTACGAAATTTCTTCCTTGATCAGAAAAAATTTCGGCGGGTAGTCCACGGCGAGCGATAAAACGGTCCAGCGCAGCTAAGCAAGACTCGGTGGTGAGAGAGGAAACGAGCTTTAAATGCAGGGCTTTGGTAGACATACAGACAAAAAGCGCGATATAAACCTTTGACAAACGGGAATTGCGACGAGAACTTTCCTTGAGCAAAAAAGGTCCTGCAAAACCCAGGCTTACGTACAAAAAACAATTACCTTGCTTGAAGCGAGAGGGAGGTAAATCAACCATGAATGACTGTATATATGCGTCTACGTATTAAATAAATTCCTTGCACCAGGAATCCAAAACCTTTGTTGAATCAAAGACTGAACGATATGCGGGCCTCAATGGGAACTGTATAAATGATAATAATCACATATGAGAGATGCAAGCTGGCTTTTCGTTGGTATAAGTTAGAGATGACGAGCTCTTTCTGGGAGCGTGGCGTAGCGAAGCCTATTCCCTACCACGAGGGTTCTTATTCTACAAGAAAGGGTGGTAATGCAGCAAGTACGGAACTGACACCTTTTCCTTGTTCTAATAAGAACATTTCTGAAGCATAATGATGTTGTTGCGTAATGCCAGCGCAAGTTCGGGTAGCACATTCGTATTCGAGCGAATAAAGAAATCCTTAATGTCTCTGCCTATTCGATTTACGCGAGTTGATAATAAACCTCCAAACAAAAGCGAAAACTCGCTGAAGCTTTGTAAAAGACGAATAATTTGATACAGACATGACCGTTCAACCTTTTGAGCGATCGTAAGATGGAATATTCGGAACAGAAATGGGCCAACAGGATTCATCCTATGTAAGAAAATCGGGCCCTTGCCATCACAGATTATGAGAAATTAATTCTGAGATGAGCAATCCTCGGCTTCCACAATCAGCAGGATTGAGATTCCCAGGCATATAATGCCAATGGCAACCTGGAGCGAGATCATGTATTTGAACGATACGATTAGCAACAAAGATGTTTAAGAGATGAGGAGTACGAAGCCAACCCAACACATTCATTGAATCTGAGAAGAGACACATAATTGATATTCAATTTCTGAATCAGTGTGTAGTTAGAATAAACTAACTTCGCTAGCAACAATGCAGCGCATAATTCAAGGCGAGGTATAGTTAGAGATTTTAATGGAGATACTTTTGTTTTAGACTGTAGGAGATGAGAAAAGGAGGATCCGTCAGAACATACACAAACAACATGCCTATAGCGGATGCATTAGAGAATCCTATTCCGCACAGAAACTGGAGCTGGTAGATTCCTTTGGTGTTCAGTTTCGGGAGTGTCCTACAGAAAAAAATGTTATAAGCCGAAGGAGGTTCTAAGAAACGTACGAGGATAACGGCAAAAACTACAACACGAATGATATGATATATATTTATTCGGTGTAACAGACAGATTGAAGAATATAGTGCGGAAGAACAAGATCGCAGCAAGATACAATGTAGAGCAGAAGATTCTGCCATCGGCCAAGGACAAAATACCGAAACTGAACATCGAGGGAATCTACCAGCTCCGGTGTCAGTTAGGAAAAACAAACTAGGCGCACCATACAGTCGAATAAAGGAACAGAGCCATATGCTACATATGAACACACGAACAGATCTGTGATATCCCCACACGTAGCAAGAGGCAAACAACACACCGTCGAGTATGACAACGTACGGACTCTCGCAAGAAGCAGCCGCAATCGCCGCTTGAGC
This sequence comes from Rhyzopertha dominica, assembly GCA_025024175.1. Taxonomy (NCBI): domain Eukaryota; kingdom Metazoa; phylum Arthropoda; class Insecta; order Coleoptera; family Bostrichidae; genus Rhyzopertha; species Rhyzopertha dominica. The sequence goes on along the minus strand of QCXZ01000045.1, from coordinate 4,140,234 downwards.
AGAATTTGGATGGCTGCGCTTGATCACTGGACCGAAAACGATGATATGCATGGACAAATTCGTAACCAGCCAAACGGACCCACTACTATATAAGTCACGAGAATGAATGAATTCGCTAGTCAGATTCCTTCTAAAGAAACCAGCAGTATAAATGGAGAAACGTCAAGAGTAAATTCTAGGACCACGGTATCAAACCAGGAAGAACTTTAAAATTATGAAAAATATACATAGATTTTGTCATTGCAAACGAAGTAAGTGACTATTGCAAATATACCGTCATGTGATAATTTTGGGGAGTACACACGTAATATTTGAAAAATGGATAGTATCAAATCTGTGGTTTTCAAAACCTCCAGAACGAATTTTATCTGTTCGTTACATAAAAAGGTGACAGGGAAATTTAAAACACCACACATTTATATAAAAACAATACTGCTTCGTTTATTATATTGTACGTCTTGGACGGACAACTAATATAAAAATGGAAGAGCACACAGATCACCTAAATGATTTTTTAACCCAAAATCGTTGCAATTATACTAAGGAGTAGGCTGCACCATTCCCAAATGGTGCCATTTCACCGGGTGCCAACTTGTTTTCCGCTTCGGCGAGAGCTTTGAGGAGTTCCTTCCTGGCTTTGGAACCGAACCACACCATGAGTCCAGCTCCGAATATCAGCTGTGAAGGAAAGGCGTTTATTTGGTGAGATGAAACAGTTATTATTCAAGTTGAGTGTTAAGTAGAATTTGTTCTACCCTATATCAGTTTAGGCTGGATATCGCCTGTATCTTAGAAACTAATTGTGTTAGAATCATGCAGTAATTTTTTTAAACATATATGGCTACACAGATTGCATTAAGAATATTATGAAGTTCATAACTTCACCGACAGAGAGCGCATTTGCTATAGCCTACCAGAAAATGGATAATATCTCTAAAAGATCTAAACACAAATTAGTCCAAAATACACCCATTAAAACCCGTTTTCTTGTTCACTAATTTTTTTTTAAATTTTTTTTGTCCAATTACCATGCTTACGCCATCAGGAGAGATAGAATTTTTATATTTTTAAAGTAGAACAGATAAGTTAAATTTGATAAAACCAAATTCAACAATAGATGGTTCATTTTGAAGCGGGTTACAACGTTTTTGAATGTAACTTAAATAATTTAAAGTTTATTGTAAATGTTTGACAGTAAGGGGCGCTATTTAAGAAAACGTCATGTTTGCTATAATATCTTAAAAATTAAATGCATCCCTATATATTTCTCTATTGTTTATGATAGCCTGTTAATCAAAGAAGATATATCTGTAAACCATAAGTAGATACTACTACTACTAATAATAATATGTAAGTAAGAATTTAGATGGCAATGCCATCTGTCAGAATTACACAGACATGATGACAAAGCCACCTAGCTGATAAGCTATAATGATAGCGAAATAGATCTATCTGCAGTTGGTTGCGGTGCAGACAGCACAGCATAGACATGCATTTTAATTAATAATATGTAATGCTTATTTTCCAAAGGTGTACACCCAACCTCATTACAGGAAACACAATACAAACTATGATAAACATAATATAACATGTGAGGAAGAAGAAATGGAAAAGTACTAAATATTCAAATATAAACTAAACAAAACCATTAAAAAACAGAACTCTCATACTCTACATATTTGTTGTACTGAATAGTTATTTATATCATAACCATCTGCTATTAGATTAAACTGGTTACACATGACGTATATCGGTGATACAACATATATACATTTGACCTGAGGGTATCACAATAACACATCGTTCTGTCTCGTACTTGGACGGAGAATAAAAAATTTAAGTCTTCCTGACAGCCATGGGCATCCAGTTTGCCATGCAACAAGTTGTAAAAAAATAAGTGCTATACAAAATAAAAATCTTTACAATTTCTATAAATCAAACTATATGCCTTTTATGCGTTTTTAACAGTATTCAATACATGCTCATTAAATGTATATCTCTGGTCAAATGTAACGCCCAGCTCTTTAACACTATTAACTCTTAATAATGGCGTACCATCAATAACAGGAAAAATTTATGACATTTTTCTTGTATAAGACACCACATTACATTAATCGATATTCTAAGCTAAGCAATTTTTATGACACTAGTTTGTTATAGCCACAATGTCTTCATTTTCCAACTGACTGAATCTTGCTGTACACTTTCAGATCGTCTGCAAAAAGTAATTTATTACAGCGGTCCTAAATTGGACTCTTGTGGGACACCGGGTGTTGTTGACAAAAAGGTGCGTTACTACTCACACATTTGACTATCACTTAAATAGGACGCTAATAATGCCAACAAGTCAACAACAATTCAGCTTCTGCGAAAGCGCAAAGTGAACATAAGTTGCTATTAAATTGTGCTATTTTAGACCTGCGGCCCCGAACACAAAATCAGGATCATTACAGAAGCACATCTTTTTACCTTAGTCAACGTTGCTATTACAATACTGTTATATTAAAAATAGTGGATTAGTATTTAAGGATGAGATATTTTTCAATTTCATAAACAATATTAGCCAGTATGGAGCAAATACATAGTAAAATTGTACACATTTACTTATAGGTCGAGAAAAATAAAAAAAAAAAACAGTTTTGCAGTTTGATCAGTACACTTCCGATGTATCCTGCTGATCTGATACGTCGTTCTAGTTATAATTTTACAATCTATTTATAACTAAGCAGTATATGAAAATTCTTTGATATTTTGCAACCTTATGTATTATTAACTTAGTTATACTCCGATCACCGAACAGATGGATTAAACCATAATCATTTCCTAATTCTTTTGTTTATTGTTCAGTAGTCAAAAATTTGTTGTAAAGATTAAGTCGGACTTGAATAAACAGCATCAAATCCGATAGCGTCCAAGATGCATACAATTAACGTGATCACTCCATCTATTCGGTGATCGGGGTATAATATTAACAGCTTTCATGGAAATAATTATTAACAGCTTAAATACTCTTACGTTCAAAATTGAACTGTAAGCTATGATTTATTCAAGTGAACGGAGACAACAACAGCCAAGCCCTTGTTGTATGTCATATTAAATGCGTCACCCAGCGCAAGGTTACATACATAAAATTCATGTGGCCATATTTGTTTAAAAAAATACCTCAAAATTCTAGACGATTAGTTTTCAAGTTACAGCCGCTGTCCAGCCTTAACTGATCACCGGTATAGACTTACCTGAGCTGTGAAAAATAAATAGGTTGCAGGGCTGATATGTTTATTCTCTAGGACGTCTTGCATGGATCGTAATGTAGATCCAACGTATACGGCCACAAATTGAGCAGGCAGCAAGCCTAGTAGGGTTGCTAAGTGGTATAGTTTAGCATTTACGTTGCTTAGCTACAAACAAGCAAACTTAATTAGGAGCAAAGAAATGCATAGCTACCTAAAAGTTTAAAGCAATGATATGATTTTGTGATAAATGATCATCGCTCATGTAGGGCAAGACGCATGCGCAGACTACATGGGCACACCATAGCAACGACTCAACAAACAACCGGACCTGTCACACTTCTCCCCAATCGCCATTCGCTCGGCCACACTTGCATCTTAGTGCGCAGACTCGCTATCCTACAAATGAGCAACAAGGCGACTTACTTATCGTCACAAAATTTTCTCACGCGTGCCATAAGATTTAGCCGTCTAGATAAAAGATACGATATTTGTGATTAGGAGCGAATGACTTCTAATTATTATGCACTATCAGTAATCTATGTGTGTTAGTGACCTAAATATATACAGGGCACTTCAAAACAATACGTAGATATTTTAAGTTGTCTTGCAATATCAAATTAAAGTAAATACTGATCATAAATTATGACAGGAGTGTTAAATAGGGGAGCTGTTGCGTAATGGGTTTTAGTATTCACACGTTGGGATGTACCATCCTTTGAGTGAAATTACTCTTTAGTGTGAACAGCTTTTTACAATGTCGTCTATTTTAATCAAATCTAATAGGCCTTGTTCAGTTATTAGCATTCTTTGACATTTGTTTATGTTTCATTGACATCGGTATCTACAGGGTTTCTATGAATGATTCATGCAACGCGGGCGGCGTTGATTTCTGAATTCTTTGTGCCGCCTTTTTGTAACTGCTGCTAAGCTACAATATGCACGGCGATAGTAGTTGAAGTTTGCAGATGAATATCACACCACAGCTTGGAAATGTGAGCTTTCTGCACCCTTAAAATTAATTATCCCCCAAAACGCTACAGAATATGTTGGAAATACACTCCCAAGCGTTTTATCATAAAAAAATATATCAAATAATTCAAAAATCGATAGATGATAAATATACGTCACTTTTATGAGAAGCAGCAAATTGATTTAATCGATAATTTCCATAAGCGCCCTAGATACATGAATCATTTATAGAAACCCTATATTATAAAATTTCAATGTGACAATTTTGCAACTACTAGAAGTAGAAGAACTAATAAATGCTGAAATAGCTGAAACATATTACGCTTGTAGCTTTATCCCTACTTTTTAAGCTAGTCACATTAATGAGCGAGTAACCAATGTGTCAATATAATAGGCGATCACATTATAGTTTTTTTTTCTTTTCGGTATGAATGCTAATAAATATATTTTTTTAGATATGGCTGGTACTATATACGTAGAAGTTTAATGTAATGATAAGATTTTGTTCTGCTTGTTTAGATAGTTCTTTATAAAACGTTTGCCTAATCGCCCCTCTTAAAACATCTACATATAGTTTCGGAAGTATGTGGGAAAATAAAACACAGTTTAGTAAGATACACAAACCGATATCACAGAGCACTTATTATTACAGAAACGTCAGCGATTATTCCCACTTAAATTGAAGGACATTTTGGATTTACGTTCCCAAGTAATAAGTAAGCAGTTGGCAAAAATTCCCTATTTACATTTTCATTTGGTTGGAGTTTTAACCCCACAACTAACTACGCCCATGTCTGCCAGTGGTCCAGGGTCCCTCCGTTTTGACTTTCTAACCTCAAAGATAACGTCTTTGCTGTCGTCTTTGTAAAGATAAGTCCTCTATCGCATTGCTACCTCAACCAGTAGTTAGAGCCTGTATAAAAACTAAGGAACGATTTTACAAATCATAATAGCATTAACAAATGGCAGCATTTAAGAAAGTTACCCTCGAGTCTGCACTAGCCTTTTGATTTTAACAAACCAGCATAATTATTTTGTACAGGACCTATAGCTCAATTGCTTATTTTATAGTTTTATCGTCAACTGGAATTCAGGTTCAGGTTGCTAAAATAATTAGACACGTGTTTTAGTGATATATTTTTATCACGTATTTAAATTCTTCTGTTCGTGTTCATAGTTAAGTGTACTCGTATATTGCATGATTGATGTATGTATAAGCTATTGTAATTTCAAGCGAACGTATAACTAACTAGTAGTAGAAAATAATATTTCTTATATTTACAAAATACATACATATACGATTAAATAAAACAATTTTGATAGAGATTTAAACATTATCAAACACGTAGAAAATAAGAAAGATTTTGATTTTATCGTAATGAATAAACTTCCAAAGAAAAACTAATTTTGTTTCAATTTTACCCTATATACCTACTTTTAGAAACATATAATAGTATGGCAGTCACTAAAATACATATATGTATAAAGGGAACATTGGTAAAAAACTGCATAAGTAATACCTATAAAATCAAATAAAAAAATTTATCTCAGCTAACAAAAATTACCTAAGTGCACTGCTAGTAAATAATAAAGATAAGACAAAATTAGTAAAAGTCGCGTTTGTAAAATTAACTGTGAATATCGTAATATTTGTTACATGGGCTGTAAATGTAATACATTTAACGATTGTAATTGTAAATATGTAGCGTATACTGACTTTTCAAAAGCTTTTGATAAAGTTCATTTGTCAATCTGGACAACCTTGGTGTACATAAAAATCAGTTACAGTGGTTTAATTCCTACTTGACAATAGAGCTCAAATTATTAAAATTAATAGCGTCACTTGTTCTCCTGTCGTTCCTATCTCTGGTGTTTCACAGGGCTCGCACCTTGGCCCACTCTTTTTAGCCACATTTATTAATGATATGACTTGTTTTTAAATACTAATATATGCAATAAACAATATTAGCCAGCAATACTTGATTACCATATTAATAACGCAGCTCTGTCCGAAGTGGATAATATGTGTGATTTTTGTTCTTAGAATTACTCGCAACTTTAATGGACCTAGTTCTGTGGTATACAACACTTACTATGAATAAGTTAGCAGCATCAAACTATAAACTACAGCTTTAATGAACTGTTATATTAGAACTATTACAGCTTCACCGGTATAGCTATTTAGAACAGAATGCACAAAAAAGTTGCGATTCAATGGACAAACGAATCATATTTTATTATTTCAACCGCAACAACGTATATTACTAGACTAAAACTCCCGCGATATGATACCACTGAACTTTTTTTATACAGTTTTCTGTGTTTGGAGAACAACGGCTACTATTTTGAAAATTTATTGTAGGTTGCATTTTGGTTATCAAGCTAATTGCTTGAGCAAGCGTACCCAGCTTTTGGTCTAAGGGGGGGGGGGCAAAGCAGGAATTTCCCTTACTGAATAATTCAACAAGTAAAAATGTGCCTTTATCGGATTATGTATCTAAGCAATTAACGAAGTATTTATTTCATGAACAATCTTCGTTAATTTTCTGCAAGGTGACTTAAAACATCTTCTGGGAAGGCCCAAGTTTTTTGTCTTTTATATACTCTTTTCAAAAGCTCGTTTATTCCTAACTCAATTATTGATGATCCCAGCTGGGCGATATTTAGCGCATTCAATTGCATGTCTATCACGTTTAACAAAAGATGAGTAGATACATTTTATTTGGAAGAATAAAGATCCGTGATCCACATAATTTATAGTAATGTCAAACGAACTACCAAAGAAATATAGATTTCGCCTTAAGCATCTACTAATAGAACCACGTTTATGATTTGGAATATGCACATATCACATAACTAATTAACCGATGCGCTATTTAGTTTCAACTTTTCGCATTAGAAGCTTCAGAAATTTAAATTAGGAGTGAATAGGTAGCTAGCAGTATAGATAAAAAAAATATCAAAACCGAGAATGAGGAAATAACCTGGTCGTGAAACAGTACCCAAGACTGTAATGATTTAAGCTGCTGGTTTAGCTAATCTTAGTTGAACTTCAAAATACAAGCTGGCCAAACTCTACCAATCAGCATTAAATTTTTACTCATACATCTAATTTTACCCAAATTGCTGCATATTTTAAAACCATCATTTGTTATTGTTCTCAAGCTGCAAAAATCCTTTCATGTATTATATTCATCTTGCTGGCTGTCAGTGATTTGCAAAAGATGGCTCAATATCGCCAAAAACCTATGTTAAAATTTTTTACGAGATTTACCTGACTATACCGAAATCTGCAGGGATTAACAATTAAACACACAGTATAAATTATTACAAATGTAGGTATTCCTTTAAGTTCAATTAATCTTATGATGGCTATGTAAGTTATACTTCGATTATTACTTCTGCGGCAGTTTTTATGTGACATAAAAGTAATTTATGTTCTAACTTTAATCATAAATGCATATTTTATGTGCTTAAAGCGCCTAATATCGTCATCTGAAACTGAATATGAGCACATCGACAATACTCGATTAAACATGGATATTAGCAAATTTTGGATTGAAAACCGTGATCGCATTGATCTGATATTTTAAATAGATCAAATTTGAGTACTTCTTTTTGCTCTTTGGCTAAAATAATGACCAGGGCGTAAATCGAAAATAGTGCCTTTGGGTCGATTATATAAATGCGCGATAATAACCAGACACTGCAACACATCATTAAAATGATACCATATTATATCTCAATGGTCGACGACGATTTTGTACACATTATGAGTAGGTACCGTGTAAAATATATAAAATTATGCAAGACATGCTTTGTTATGAACACAGTACAGAAGATACCATTTATTTAGACTGAGCCTTTGGGTTTATTTGATTATCCCATTTTTCATTTAGCTATCATTTTTTTAACCAACCTCCGTAGTCCGCCAGTGCACTGCTTCTAGAAATTAACCCAACACTTAATATTTTAACCAAATTAAGCCAGATTTAAATAAACTGAAATATATTTAATCTTTTGTATACTGCCATTTTAACAGCACACCGTGTTTTAATTCGTGCTTATAATACTACTGGATTCCTAAAACTTACGTTAAATAGACTTTCGTAACCCTTAATTCGGATGTGTTGTTACTCGACATAACTGATATTTTTCATTTTTTTGTTTCTCTGTATTAATTTTGAAATTTGGAACTAAGAAGATTGGAGTTACCGCCAAATACAAATATGTTAGCGATTCTGTGTATCCAACATAACAGAATTATGCATAGTTGAACAATATCCCTATAAAAAACATATTAGAAGAGCTGAGCAAAGTAGAAATCGTATTATGACTTCTGGTCAAAATAACGGTCGAAACCGTTTGACAACGACTTATTAAATGTCATTTGCATAGGTCAAATATGAGTTCTGGATGAAAATTTTGAAATACGCTTATTTAATAATTTTACTTCGTTAACAATTTCGTAAATACATACTTAATTAATCAGCTAAATGTGTGAAAGGTGGAAAGGGCCCAGAGTTGGCAGTCTCCCCCCTTCGGTACGCCCATGGCTGTTTACACTTATGTTGTATCTTTGAGGTAGTACTGTAAAATGCGGTTTTGTCAGGTTTAGTTATGTGGTTTTGCAAACATTCTCGTAAATGCGAAAAATTGTATTTGGATGACTCCCCTCTGGATATGGACGTAAGGAAATGCTGACTTGCCACTAATATATTTTTATTTCAATATCTCTCAGTGACTTTAAATCGACTTTAAATGCTGTTAAGATAAAATACAATAATATGCAGTTTTAATTATATACCTAAATACTTCGATTACAGGATTGTTTTTATTCCTAGTTTGCAAAAATATGAATTACCTACTTATCTATAGGCCTGAAATATCAGTTAAAACATATAATAATTAACCTGGTGATAGTTTCTTCGGAAAGAAAAGTTTTCAGCAAAATACAACTGCAGCACCATAGACAGCACGAAAAACCTCTAACAAAGTGCTTTTTTAGATTACAAATTTAAAATCAGATGAAGACTTGAAAATTATTAGTGTTATTTCAAATATAAGCACATACTATTATGTTATGCTATCTTAACCAAGACACCCTGTACATTCGTGTAAGGGCTTCTTGCAAAATACTCATTTTTTGGAGATATAAGAAGTGTTCTTTTCTACTATTACAAGCTACGGACACAGCCTTGGGCACTCTAAAAATACAGCACACTTAAATATTAATCTGCTGACTGAAAGTCGATTTTAATGCTTTTGCAAAATACCTACCTACTTACCTACAAGATTATTAAAAATTAATCGCTTATTAATAATTACATATATACCTATTCCAAATAACATAGTGATCATCGTCAAAATAACACGACGTTGAAAGTAAGTCTATTAATTTAAAAACCACATTAAAGTACCTACCTAGCTATATCGAACTAGTCGATATGATAATCATATTCATTTGCCCAAATTCGTTTTAAAGACAGACAAATATTTTTGATTAAAAAGCCTTGAGCACATTCCAGTTTTATCTCAGGATTAAATAGATATGACGAATTGCCAGTAACATCTTTCAGGATTGTACTTGTATAATTCATAAAGCAAGAATAAAGTAGACCAGCTAATAATACTAGTTAACTGCGTGTTAAAAAGTCAACGACCTTTGGATGCATTTGATTCGTAGTAACTAGCGAAGACGACTTTTTGTATTTTCTTTCTTTGACATTCCCCTTTGTTAACGCTATTCGCAATGCAAACGTTTCAAATATAAATACCTAGTTGTACTACATTATCAGGAACACCTGACTGATTAGATAATTCTAAATTATGTGAAACGAAGCGTTAGTCACCGTCACCAAATTTATTACAACAGACATCAACAAAAACTTACAGCGAAGATCGTATTCTGCAGTCCAAATGGAATAGGAGTCAGCCTCGAGCAAAACACAAGTTTGAAGCACAACGGGCCAGAAATAACTCGCATGATCGCTTTTGCAGTCTCATTTTCTGTAAATCTGTGGATCATATGGTGGTGTCCCACAAGCTTTATGATATTGTGGGCTATTAGAAGTCCAAAATTGGCACCCACGGCCGCAAGAAGCAGTCCGCGACCTATGCCAAAGAGGTATCCACCGGCAACAACTAAAACTATGTAACCAACACTAACAGGAAGAGCCACGATCACGTAAAGGAGACATATCGTCAGTGAAATGAGTACACTGTCTTGGTCTTCCAACCAGAGGAGCACTGAACGGATGTAGGCCTTGCAGAGCACCAAAGTCACCACCGCAAGACAAAAGGTGCACAGAATAACTAGAAATCGCCACAGTGACATGTAACAAAAGAAACTCCTCAGTGTACTGCGGTTATCCTCAGCCAGCTCCTTGTAATTATCGATCTTCATCGTTGCTGTGCTACGTACACATTTTTGAAATGGGAAGTTTTCACACGTATGTGGCTCACTATCACAGACAAATGACCATAATTACTTTATAGGKTATAAGTGAGCTGATTACAACTTTTATCTGTTAAAKGATGKAAGCAGTTATAACCGCACTTCAACTGTCCGTATGGGTGAACAGCAACGGGCCATGACTGGTAATATAATCACAACCATGTGCTGATTAGTGTCAACGTGCGATGAACTCGGTTTATTTAAAATTACACTCGTGTAATGCCTCTACAAATCTCATTTAAATTCGTAAACATACACATAACCACATCCATTTACCACTGACAGCCTATGCTGGCGCCATCTACTAATACTCTATTGAAGATAAACCTACCCGAGATAACAACCACATAGATGAATACAATTCAAAATACCAAACACATTAATTAGGAATTTAAATACATTTTGAGGCATGTAAAGCCTGGTTTGCGTTCGTAATATGAGAAATCTGCTTTGCGGTGAAGTAGCTTTACATTTTAACAGGGAAAAGAAAGAAAAAGCCAATCTGTATGATTTATCCATGTTACTTTGGATGGGGGCGACATCAAGTGGCCATTTCTCAAATCACATGTGGGGTCCAGGTTCACAGTTTCACCGCCCGATGACGCCCCCTTCGTACAAAAAGTACAAGGATTTAAACTTCATGTCAACTTTAAATTTCGTCTACTTGCATCCATTTCTTATTTTTAATTCAAAGAACAATGGTACAAAGCATAGCCTGGGGAATCGAGTTTAAGAAATTAAACAAGTCTTTGTTCTGCACTTGCCTTGCAGTCGCGTACGACTGCACGACATTTCTTTTGTTTTCAGCTTTTGTGTAGCTGTAGCATTCAAAGTTACTAAGTGTTGAATACCCTAGAGGCAGAAGTTGTGAACAACAATACTATACAGTCCCAAGCATATTTCTACCACAAAAATACCATGCTTTACGTTTCATAACTCATAAAGATAACAAAACCTATTAGCGCCATTTATGTACCTATCTGTCACCTGTTTATTCATGCAATATTTTCTGACGTAAATGATATGACAAATTTTTACAAAACACCATTTGAGTTCCTACAACTCTTTGTGTTACTTATATTTGTAGTAGCTCTTTAAAAAGAGTGTTTGCGTTACAATAACTACTTTCAGCAGTTATTAATTAGGCTACAGAATAATATTTGTCGTAACCATTGTTTATTAACAACGGGCTTTGTCGAAAGACATCTTGTTATAAACACTTCAAAACATCTCCTTTGTTATAGCCTTTAAAACGAAGGTTATCGCCATCAAACTAATTTAATTAAGAATTATTTACATAATTTTTTGGTTCAGAGTAGTTTGCTTTTAAATTTCTGAGACGCGTCTCAAGAGTTTGTATTTAAATTTTCTGCTGTTTTTCAAAGTGGTAAAATGCTGTTTTCAAGGTAGCTGTTTGAAATAAATACAATGATGTAAAATCCATCAGGCTTACAGATGCCTCATTTTAAAGGTAGAAACATGCCAGAGATCAGTGTGGTATGTCGAAGTAAATAATTAAAAAAATAATATTAGCCCGCAATTCTTGCAGAATGAAAGTTTCTTAAAAATTATAATTCATCAGTTAATATTGGCTTGTAAAGTTTATGACGTACTAGGTGCTTGAAGACAGGCATCTCGCTGACTTAAATGTGTCCGTCAAATAATAATAATAATAAAAAACACTTGTTTTTATCCTACTTCCAATTTTTATTTATGGCAAAGCCAAATGCCAGCATTTCAACCGCCAAGCGGCCTTCTTCGGTGGCTTAGCAAGTATAACTAAATTAAAACACTAAAAGACATTTTGACATATGGTAAACATTGATACACAGTTGCGTGGTGTGGGAAGAGAATTTGTTTAAATCACAATTTTAACTTTACTATTGCTAGATTATTGCTGGATTATCTAAGGGTGTGAGATCCGTATTTAACAGATGGCTAGAATTGCGTTTCATGTAAATGGCCTCTAAGGAGTTCAAGTTGGCGCGTGTTGATGTTTTTATATTCTTCACGTTGGCTATATTAAATTTGTGACCTGTTTCAATATTATGCAGTGCTAGTGCAGATGTTTCGCCATTTCTATTGTTTACGTGGTACATATGTTCTTTGAATCTAATATTTCGATTACGTTTTGTTTGGCCAATGTACTTTTTTGGGCAGTTACAGCATTTAATTTCATAAATTCCGGATTTGTTTAACGGGTCTTCTTTATCAAGGGTGTTGCCTAATAAGTTTCTTAATGTGTAGTTGTTCCCAAAAGCAAGATTAATATTAAATTTAGAAAATAAATTTTGAAATTTATGTTCTATTGAAGGATGGTATGTAAATATTATATGGAATATGGTTCCTTTTTCAGGGCTAAGATGCGTGTGCGATTGCAAATTTAATTTATATTTGTGTTTGTTTTATGACTTAGTGATCATTTCTTTTTTGTATCCGCTTGAGTTGGCAAAATTATGAATATATGATAGTTCATTTCTGTAATTTTCTGTAGATAATGGAACATTTAGTAATCTATGTATTAAACTACTAAAGATGGGCATTTTGTACCAGAATGGCGTACGAGAATTGTTTTTAATGTAATTATCTGTATGTGTCGGTTTTCTGTAAATAGTAAACGTGATTCTATCATTCTTTCTTGATATTTTTAAATCTAGAAATGGCAATTGGGAATCCTTTTCTAGTTCAAAAGTGAAATTTATTGATTGATATAATGAATTTAATTTCTGTGTAAAATTGCCAATATTAAAGTTATTGTCTATTATGGCAAAAATATCGTCTACATATCTATACCAAAATATCGGGAATTCATTTGTACTATTGAGATTACTTTCAAGGTGTTAAGAAAAAGTTAGCTAAGAAAGGTGAAGGAGGGTTACCCATTGCCAATATAAATTTCTGTTTATAAAATTTTTGATTAAATATTTTGTTTTTTCTTTGTTATTTTGTTCAAGAAAATCTTCCAAAAATTCAAAAGCTTGAGGTACTGGTATGATTCGACATCAAAAGATATTAGTCTGTGATTAGGTTTAATATCAAAATGTTTTAATTTATTTATTAAACCTAGGGAATTTTTGATTGAACAGTCATTATTTAACGTTAATTTACTGAATTCATTAACCAACCGCTTTGCTAATTGGTAATTTGGAGCCTTTACGTTTGAGACTATGAGGCGATACTTATTAAATATATGAATATTTGGTAGAGCATAGCTTATTGATATCAACGGATTTTTTATTTTTAACTTATATTTAAGATTACTATTTACTAATAAACTGCAACTGTCCAAAGTATCATTAACCTATTTTATAAATTGTTTTAGTGGATTTCTGCTTACTACATCGTACCGTTGTCTGATTATTATTATTATTATTATTATTATTATTATTATTCAGACAACGATCGTACGGACCGGTTTCTAACATAGAAGTAACGTCATTGAAATAATCATTTTTTAAATAACTATGGAATTTTCCTTTATCAGCTTTTACATAAAAACAACTCTTACCTTTTAACCTTTTTAAAACCTTTGTCTGTAAAGGAACTGCACATTGTCCTTGATATTTTTCATGTATTTTATATCTAAATTTTTTTTGCTTTTTCTTCTCACTTCTGATTTATTTTCTTTACTGAAATTTACAATCACGTTTTCAGTATCACTAATTATGTCTTCTAAAGGAAATACTTTTTGTTTTACTGCATGTTTTACTGCATGTTTTAAGCAGTTTCTGTAAATGTGCAACTTGGTGTGATGACGAAGGAGTGTCCATTTTATTCTCATTCTGCGTAACTTGGTGTGATGACGATTAACTTTGTAGCACTTCAATTTTAATTTTAATTTCCGATACTTCGTTTTCACTCTTTCACTAATCATTGTGTGCACTTTTTCTTCGAAAAAATCCCATTCAATAGGAGAATAAAACGCTGCCAATTTTAGATGCCTTAAATAAACTTCCAATTGTAGTTTTTGCCTTCTTCGGCGTTTCCATTTTCAACCAGTATGTCTTAGCAGGCTTCTCCGTCACCTTTTTTAAATCTTTGTGGTATTTGTTGGTATGTACTTTCATGAATTTTGGGTATTAGCCACTGTTTTTTCACTGGTTAAGCAACCATAAATCAGCCGTTGTTAGAGAAATTTTAGTTTTGAGTTTAAAATAGTTGTTTAACTCAGTCGAAAATTAATAAATAATAATAATAATAAAACAGTTGTTTTTATCCTACTTCCAATTTTTATTTTTGGCAAAGCCAAATGCCAGCATTTCAACCGCCAAATGAATGGTTGGTAATTGAAGAAAACGTGGCTTTCAACTTGACTTAAAGAGTAATTGATAAGACAATAATTCATGGCGGCAGTGGTATTTCTCATATATCCCTTAAATTGTAAAGAACAGGGTTGGGTGGTGCAAACTTTATCCTCTAATAAATAACCCCACAAGAAGAAATCCAGTAAGGTAAAGGTTCATGCGATTCAGGAACCTTTAAAATATAAACTGCATCACGGGAAACGCATAATGTTCCATCTTGTTAAAACCTTAACTAATTCGTAATATAGCCGTCATTTTTTATAGTTTTGGTTAAAATCATTAGATTGCCGGGTATGAAAAAAAGTCCAATAATGTAATAACAAAATACTTGCTCAAACAGCCACGAATTGTAATCAAGCCAATAACACCAGTTATGACGACTGACAAGTAACGTTCAGAAAAACAAACATCGAAAAGATTTCGATTATTATTCGTTCGCTTATTAACTGACAAAATTCGAATTCGTAAATCAAAGAATTTTGTATGGACGGAATTTGTAATCTTTACGAACCCTTCAGATAGTAGATCGTGAAAATCCCGACAGTGCAGATAAACCCCAACTTCTGTGGCATGAGTTCTTAGAGAGTTACATTTTACATTCTACCAACCTGTCGTTAACACCCACATTTGCCGTGGCTTTAGCACATCATTCTTAATTGAAAAAAAAGAGAAGCCATCCGTAACTGACATCTGCTTGTGCGCCAACTGATTAGCGTTTGCTGTTGGAAGAAACGGTTTTCCCATTTATTGATCATTATTTTTATCCTGTCTTTTTTGCATCAATAACAAATCCACAGTATAGGGTCATTTAAAATGTGAGATCTTGTTAACTATTATGCAAAATAAAAAACATACTTATGAACTGTAAAGGGATTTTAACGGACATATACATACTGAAAGATAGGTTGTTAAAGAAGACAAAATATCATATTCAATCCAGAGTAAATCATCTTTACTCATATAAAGGTGCAGACTGGGAGATTTTGCAGACGTAAAAATTGCAGTGCTGGACAAAGCATTAATAATTATTGAATGAATTATTAGTTAGCTGCATTTTTAACAAGACTGTAAGTGTTCAGAACATTCAAATCCAGGCGCCCAGAATCACGTTTAATAAGGTTGCTATGAAAGAAAAAATAGACACTTCAAATTTCCTTTCAAAATACAAATGTTAATGTATTACTTTAATAAAGCAGTACCAGATATTCAAGGTGTAATCCCTTAAAATTCCCCCACAGTAAGAGTGTAATATAATGACAATTAAATTCACAGAAATAAAATTACTTGTTTATTCACACTTGCACAAATAATAGTGATTAAAACATAAGTGCTGCTAGGGTACGGCACTAGCTTTTATGGTGCTTCCCATAAAGATATCAAACACACATAGGTCGACACAAAACTGAACAAACCATCGTTTTTGTAAGTTTTATTTTTGTAAGATAAATGACAATTATTGTTTTTTCCATTTTCTGATATGTTTCACAAAATATAGGTCATACAAAGTATACAATCCTGCTAAGGTTAGAGACATTATTTACAATATCATAGTTATTATTTCTAGCATACTTATCGATGGTTAGTAAAAAATATCTATTAAACTACGAAAAAAACTGGCTTTAACGTGAGTCACAACTAATATTATGATAAAAAAATGTTTTTAAATCTAATTCCCTTTGGGCTGTTTTTAAGCCTGACGAGGCTCTACTAAAATAGGAGAGGGCAATGAAGTGGAAGAGATATTAATCATTTAAATGATTACAACAGCCCGAAAATCCTACGGTATTAGAAGACGTCATCTCTAAACCAAGCAGCTCAAGCTTGCGTTATGAAACCAAATTTTGTCAATTACACTGCATTGGATTAAATTTAAGAGAGCAAAAACGAATTATTTAGATCTGAGAGCTGCATGATTTGGACAATCATTATTAACAAAATTGACACCGGTGGGTTCGGTGATAATTTATGGCAACAGTACAAGCATCGTCTTTAATTAAATTACACAAGAACGTTGAAGCAATACGTGTACTGACGCCAATTTCAAAGACATCAAAATTACTGATTTTTCAAACGATGTTTATGTTTAAACTTTTAATCGGCAAATTGTTGAATTTTGAATTCGCAAACAAACACGTGTGTCCCAAATTGATAATACGTCACATTAACTGCTATGTGGCAACGCTGTTAAGAGAGATCTTTAAGAAGTGACATTGGATTTTCTGATCTATAACATCATTAAGAAATTTATGACTGTAACCTTAGTTGATACTTATCCAAATTATTTTAAAAAACTTATTGAACTTCAAATGGAATACATTTAATTTAATTCGCATCGCGAGTGTATCCAATGTTGTCGGATGGTGAACGTAGTTGCCAAATCACATCTTAGACAGCGTTGCCACATCGACGCGGTGTTGCCGCATCACCTCGAGAGCGACGTTGTCGCGCCTCCCCCGAAGTCGTCCCCCTAAACGAATATGAAGGCAGAGCTGGGCTGGCAGGTCTTGGGGGCGCACTTCCGGTCGGGCTCTGGCTTGACGCGCAGCCACTTGCCGTGGCAGTGGGGCGCCGTCAGGGCGGAGAAGCGCGTGATGCGACCCACGACCCCGTGACCTTGGCATCTCCAGCCGAGGTTCTTGTGCAGGGCCTCGGTCTCGCAGCGCACGCACACTTTTTCACCTGAAAACGAAGGCGAATGATAAATTAGGCGTCGGCGTTTCCGGGTCGATGCGAGGGGGGAGGTTTTTTCGTCGGGGAAAAACCTGACGCCGTGTTTATCGGCGGGTTTTTCCCCCGGTTCGATACGCGGTGGGAAAAAGCGCTAATGTTTCGGTGGGAATCGATTAAAATGGACGGAGCGGGAAGAATTTCGCGGAAGGGGCTATAGCGAAATTTGTAGAACGTAAATTTGTTACAGTGAAAATTAGTAGGATAACAGTTGAACATTGTACTTATGGGACAAAGAGTTGCCAATGTGAATAACTAACTTCAAATCTCCTTTACTCATCGGAGTTTGCCGGTAATGATATTAATTAAAAATAATAACAAAAATCTCTATTAACACCTGTTACATGTTTTGTTTTATAAAGCCTCTTCAGCACAGCCAATAGTCCCAAGACTATATATAGACTAATTTTGTTATACTCAGAACTGCATTCATTGTAGACACCATCGTTGGGGACTTCTGTCGGTTTTTAAACGCCCACTGTAATGTGGGCTACCGTTCTGGGTACAAGTTCCCAACAGATATAGGTGGGTGACACTGTTAATTGCTAATAGATGGCCTAATGTCGCCCACAATTGTTATTCTCGCATATGCATCACCTACGTTGGCGTATATAAAGGAAAGCCAGGTATGTGTCATGTTGTCTGCATTATGATTATAGCTGTGTTGAAGAGGCTTTATAAGCCGAAGCAGCTGTCCACAAATTGTTCTGATGTAGACATGACACTGACCAATTTTGTTATTAGGCTACGTATGTTTCACTCGTATCTATGAGCAACTTGTTAAATTGTTATAAATTAAGTCGAAAACGTCAAAGTATATCGGCAAATTTGAATTTTTCATGCTAAGTATCGTTGCAAGCGTAGCAGCCACAGCCAGAGTACTAACGATGCCGCACCCGCACACCAACACAAGTATATATCTTTTTTACTCTCACTTAAAATTTCGCATTTCTAACGTTTGGCTGTACGTACTTTACACAAGCCTCAAATTCAAAGTCAGAATAGGGTTCAAAGTCAGGAGAGGGCTCTAGGTTAACATCAAGATCAAGCTTAAGTCGTCCTTGAAATCGGACCAAACTCAAAACTCAGCATTATTGAAAACCTATTTGGAGTCTTTTTCCTGGAAGTTGCCAAGTCATATGCACAATAAGACTTGGAGGAATCCGCATCTAGCTCAACTTTCAAGTACGTGAAAAAGGAGAACTATACCTATAACTATACTCTATGAAACGGAATTGATCGCATTACGGCCAATCTTGGATGGTAGTAGCTCATGACCCACTGACCTCCAATCCGGAGCCCTACGGTGTGCAGCCTCCCGCTTCAAAAGTTACAGAATATCAAAGTTTTGAAAATTTGATATTCGTAGGTATATATCGCTCAATGAAATGGGATTGATCGGATCATGACCAAACAGTATGGTAACAGCTCATGATCGACTCACCTCCAATCCGGAGCCCTACGGTGTGCAGCCTCCTGTTTCAAAAGTTACAGGACATCAAAGTTTTGAAAATTTCATATTCGTTATTGATCAAGTTGGAGGCGATCATGGGAGAGCGCTTTTTTCGTTGTATACGATTCCACTGGTTTTATTGTTTAAAGTATCAACTGAAAGCCATTTTAACATTGAATATCGATATTAATTAAAATCCCGAGTGTGAGGGAACCGTACGTATGGGCTATAACTATATTTTGTAGGTACAACATTTGTTATACATCTGTCAAATTCACTTTCACTATACAACTTTAGATCACAGTTTTTTGGATTCATTGATTGTGTGCACGCACTTTTCGTTTAACAATTAATAATAACGAGTAAGGAAAAAAGTTCAGGTGTACAACTAACCCCAATAACACTAAATCGGAAGTGAAGGGATTTAAGCTCCCTAAACGTTAGAATGTTGTTAATGGAATTATATCCGTAAACTGGGGCAAATTTAAACAAAATGAGATGAGAGTGGGAATTCGAAGGCTCAATCCCTCAGTGCCATCTAAACGGAACTCTGCGAGCTGGGCGATCTACCAACTGTGAATACACACCGGCCCAGTGCAGGTTCCTAGCGATGGCATCGGAGAAGCTACTCCGTGAACAGATGAAATAAAATTATGATATCTTCATGACTCTAACTGATCGAAACTCAGACACCCGAGGATCAGGTAGCCATTTTTCTAAATCCGTTGGGGAAGGACACTGTTGAACCTTTCAATACGATCCATCTGAAGCGGACAAAAAGGAGGGTGCTGTTACTGGATGTATTCGGGAAGTTTTGCAATCCAACGAAGAAGAACGCTATCTATTTTACCAGAGGAACCAAAAAGAAGACGAACTTTTGTGTTATTTTGCTGGATATCAGAAAACTTGCTCACAGTTGTGTTTGCTACACTGCAAGATGAGATTATTAGGAATCGTATTGTACTCGGAATATATGACATTTTATCACTAACCTGACAGAAATTACAGCACCATTTCGAAAATTGTTAAAAAATGATGTGGAGTTTCCAGTACATCAAGAAGCTTTTCAAAAAATAAGGAACAAAATAGTTTCGGTTCCAGTTCTCTATCACTTTAATTCTAGTAAGTACGTAACTTTACAATATATAGTGCTTCTCAAGGTGCTGTTGGCTGTTGTCCTTTTCAAGAACATAAGCCTGTTTGCTTCAGCTCTAGAAGTTTAAACAGTATAGAAATGCTCAAATTGAAAGGAACTTTTGAGCATAATATTTGCCACTAAAAGTCCCACAATTTCATTTGCGGCAGAAATACAACTATTTTTATTGATCTCTTAACCATTGGTTAGCGTGTCAAATAAAATCCTTTGTGATATCGCTCTATCTCCTTTACAACTAATAAAAGTTAAAATTACTGAAATATAAATGAGATGGTATGTATCTACCCGAAAATGTTTATTGCTGCCCTACAGTAAGCAGATAAAGGCAGAAAAGATATGGTGATGCTGAACCTTTCAATGCCGATGAAACGAGGTTATTCTTTATTTTTTTTGTAAAAGATGATAAAAGCAAAATTGGTCATAGATAAATGTCCTGAATCTATCCCTAACCTAACCTATCCCCTGCTGGCCAACACAACAACTGTACTACMGTGGAGTCTCGATTATCCGAGTCTCAGTTATCCGAGATCCGGCCTATCCGAGCCCAAGTTCAAATTAGATTTGCGACATTATCCGAGCTGTCATCGGAATGAACCCGTGTTTCAAGGTAACCTGTAGGTGTTTGCATCTAGCAGTCGTGTCGTCTTACAATGGCAACGAAAGAAAGCGATAAAAGAAAACGCGTTGTTCTATCCCTTGAAGATAAGTTAAAGGCATTCAAAGATCAGACAATGGTAAACTGATTAAAACGGTGACGGTTTGTTCTTGAAGAGATGGCGAGATTTAGCCGCAAATAAAAGGCGAAACACATTGGAACAATCGCGAATTGATACCTATTTTATGTTGTTGTAGTACAAAAGTAGTTATTTGTAGTATCTGCCTGTAGATATTTAAGTTCTTAATAAATAGTTTTGTACCGTTTACTATGTTAAAAACATATATTTAGCAAATCCGCGTTTTTCTCTAACCGAGGTTACGACCACCCGCGTTACCTCGGATAATCGAGACTCCACTGTACAACCAATTGATCAGGGCTTAATTAAATTAATTAAAATTGCGTTTAGAAAATTTAAGCTTGGAATTGTGTAAAGTACACCACATTTAAAAACTGTCTTTTGATGATAATATGGATTGCCACTAGCATAACTGCGTCTTCGTTCTGAACAGGAAAACCAAAATAATAACGATCATCCATTGTTACAAAGGATATAACAATTCCAGTTGGCAAATATTTCTTTTGAAGAAGACTAGCAAAATTTCGCAGACGCGGACTGGAAACGTAAATTACTATGAAATATCATTGGAACTGGAACTGGATGGAACTCGCAGCAGCTGCTCAACAGGATGCCATTGTAAATGCCGTAGCCATTTAGAGAACACAATTGAAAATTGTGAAAATAAAAAGAAAGTCAGGCATAC
The DNA here is from genome assembly GCA_025024175.1 of Rhyzopertha dominica. Taxonomy (NCBI): domain Eukaryota; kingdom Metazoa; phylum Arthropoda; class Insecta; order Coleoptera; family Bostrichidae; genus Rhyzopertha; species Rhyzopertha dominica. Next base: position 4,118,516 of record QCXZ01000045.1, on the reverse strand, counting down.
CACAATTACTATTTTTTTTGAAAGTTATAAAGATATGCTTTGTTCAAAAACGATCTTCTATAAATTTTTATAACGATAAATTCATACCTACTTTGTGTGGTCCATTAGCAGTTGTTATAAACGATTTTAAAGTAGTGGAATCAACACTACTGTTTTCGATACCTTTGACAGAAACAGTAGTACGCTTATCGGTTTTTATGTTCCATTCCAACTACAATCGTCCATTTTCCCATCTCAAGCATCAAAGCGAAGCTGACTTGTGCTTCAATAATGGAGGATTGTAATTCTAAATGTAGAAATCTTAAAAATTGTTTTGGTTGACTCTGAATCAGAAATAAATACTTAGTGAATTTATAATATAAATTACGGTGAAACTAGGTATGATACACTATCTAACGAATCGAACACAATATGTAAATGTAGGTGACACAAAAAGCAACTACAGAACTGTAACAAGTGGAGTACCGCAGGGATCAATTCTTGGTCCACTGCTTTTTAACATCTATGTGAATGACTTAACAAAATGCTCTTTATTAGGTAAAGTTACATTGTATGCTGATGATGCAGTGATATTTTATGCAGACACTGCCAGAGAGACTGAAAGACATGAAAAATGACATACACCAAATTACAGAATGGACTGCAAAAAATAAACTACTACTTAATGAAATTAAATGTGCATACATGAATATTAGTAATGGAAACAACCATAGTGACAATGAAGTTGTAGAAATAAACAACATAAAAATTGAAAAAGTTAATAATATGAAATATTTGGGATTAACAATTGACGATAAGTTAAAATATGTAACACACATAAGTAAATTAAATAACAAGTTAAGGTCCTTAAGTAGTGTCTGCAAAAGAATAGGCCCTCTAATTGACGATCGAACTAGGCGGATTATATATATGGCTTTCATTAAGTCGCACTTAACATATCTTGCAAATATCTGGGGAGATGGGAACAAGAGAGAACTTGACCGTCTTCAACGAACTCAAAATATTATAATTAAGTACCTTTTCGCTCTGGACATAAGGACATCAACAGAAACTTTGTACAATAGCACCAAATTTTTAAAGACTAATGAAATAATAAGACACGACTAACTAAACTAAAATTTATTTACAAACTGAAAAATAACTTAATAGATAGTAGTATACACCTTCAGTTAAACTCAGATATGCATTATCACAATACTAGAAACTCAAATAACATTTATGTTAACCAAAACAATAATAACGCTGGAAGACATAGAGTAATACACGGATGTGCAGTTCTCTTTAATGACCTCCCTACTGAAATTAGAGAAGCCAAAACATATGACAAATTCAAAGCACTTACTAAGGAACACATAATAAAGAATAGATAATTTTTTCTCCTGTATATAATGTAATACTAGTTAGTACCAGAATTTATTTTATTACTAATTTCTTTTTTTATTTTTTTGAGACTGATGTAACCGTTGATCTCACTTTTTAGATGTAACCTATTTGTCACTAGTTTTAGGATTTTTATTTTTTGAAAGTTTATTGTTAATTTATAGGCGCATATCTTGTTATTATTTTTTTTCTCTCCCAATTATTATATGTTTAGTTAAACTATTTTTAGGATGAAGCCTGATGTGGCCTTAATAAACTTTTATGGCTGATGTTTATGGGAATGTAAAGAATGATTAAATAAACAAAAAATAAAATAAATAAATAGTAAGTAAATTACGTGCAATTTCTACTAAAACACTGTGTATACCTCAGAAGGTGGTACTCTTGTTCACGCATCACGCGTTTAACCGACGACAATTCCAAATCCCCGACTAATTCCAGGCTTACTCTAAAATTTTCGCTTTTAAACGTAAAGCCCCCCAATCCCAATTACTACATTACTACAAAGCTTTGAAGCTTTGTCCCGGCATGAAAGCCTTCACACAAAGAACCACTCCGGGAAAAAACTGTTTGCCGCTCTCTACATATGCGTGAATTAATCGTTTGTTGGCTACAAAAAGAAATCCTGCAGGACACGGCGTTATTTTTAATAATTAAAAAAGGATAATTAAGGCCGCGTGCTTGCGACGCTTTGCAAAAAAGGCACGACGGATATCCCTAATAAAGCCTCGAGGATAAATGAAAAATGAACATGACCCCCTTTCGGGATACACGCTATTGCTGCGGAGGCGCGGGGGTTGGAGGGACGCTTTTTTCAACAGTTTAAGGCATAAATCGCTGGAAATGTAAATTGCTTGTGAGAAATCTTTTTGAGGCCGTTGAGTGATTTAATGGGCGTTAAATCGTAATCCGGGACTAGTGGTGGTGTTTACTTGGAGTGAATTTTGCAGGATATTGTGCTTTTCTGATAATGTATTTGCTGTCACAGGCCATTTAAACTTCATCATTCCAGTTCCAAAATTTATTATATTTTTGTCCTTATGATTCATCAACCAGGTTCTGCACTATACCATTGAGTATAACTAGAGTGCTAACCTTACGGACTAGACATGCCTACTGCGATATGGATATAAAGTTTTGTTTCTTGGATATAAAGTGTTTAGTAGCAAGCGTGCTTAAAGTCTTATGCGACAGGTGGCGCACCACTCTAAGTAGAATTCTGCACGCTGTTGCATTCCTAAAGTGGGGACACGTCATGTCATCATGTTACACCCTCACCTGCTTTGCCAGACACAGGGAATTGGGTATTATCACTTTTTTTGAAAATAACGTAAAATGAATCTTGAAGTGCATATATATCGTACGCCATGCTAAAAAAAACAAAAAAAATATTTGTAGGTAGAAAATTTCAGGTCTGAAATTCGAATCTTAGGAGTCACCGCCAAAACGCTTCTATCCAAGGTTATTCAACTCGTGACGTCAAGTGTCATGTAAACATTACCGAGCAGCGTGCTGTTTATTGAAAGGACGGTGTAAGAGGTCGCACCAAAAGTGATTTGTGTAGTTTTACAAGTATCTATTATGTATGGAAAACAAAACAAGTGTTGTTTTGTACATGGTTATAAAAGTACTTCAGTTAGTACAGCTAACAAAATTTTTTAACCGTTCCTCGAGATTATCAACGTATGAAAAAGTTGTTTAAGACTCTTAGACGTGATATGCCGAAATCGCAATGTTTGTTTTTCTGTTGTGAAGATCATCTTAATTCTTACTGTAAGTTTTATTATTCTTTTTGGGGTTACAAGTGTTTACCATTCAGTTTCCATTTTGTTATAGCTTGAAGAGGATATGAAAATTTATATGCGTTTTAAGTTGATAGAGGGAAATGTTATAATAAAGAACGACGTTGTTCCCCATATATTCGACTGTTAGCCAGACCGGAAACGAGCCGCAAGGGCCCCGAAAATAAATGGCAATTTATATTTATTCTGACTTCTAAAATAAATGTCCAAGTTAAGGGTACATTTTTGAGTCTTAGATTTTTATGTTTACAAATAGTATGTTTCTAACAAACTACTGTGATCAAATTATCAATGCTACGTTAATTTGATAAAAAGTTCACTTTTGCTGTTGTTTTTGCTTTTACGTTCATCATCTCCGCCGCGTTGAATCGCTCGTCGCTGTATTCAAATTCCATAACAATGAACATCCCTTCAGAAGTCATAACTCATAAGTATTTCACTTTTTATTGACGTATTTTAATTCGCTTTTCACAAAATGAACGCAAACAACAAATTCATAAATTGACGAGCTGAGGTCGACGCGTGACGCGCTGACCCCCAGATGTAAACAAGCGGCCATTTACAAGACACCTGACGTCACGGGCAGTATGTTCGCGTTTTGGCGGTCCCTTTAAACAGTCACATTTTCAATATTAAAAATACACCCTACGATCCATTTTTTCGAATTTATAAGCTGTCACAGCTGTTTTGTGGATTAGATGCTACCTATTAATATGCAATTTAATAAAATATAAATACATGGCATATACCCAATTGTCCCTACTCCTAGCGATTACCTATTTCTCATATAACGACACGGGATGTATTTTTTAATTCATCGGTATGCAGGAAATCTGAAGTAAAAATAGAACTCCTCATAACTTTTACAGATGAATCCTTGAGAAAAAATATTTTTCAAGATCACAGGTGCTTTTTGCATATTCATCAACTGTTCGCATTGTTTGTTGCAGAAAAGGCTTGAGATCTGTAGACTGCAGAATCTCTAATTTTATAAATATCGGTTCTGCCATTTGGGGCTAACGACAACACTATCATTACTTGAAATATTTTGGTAGAAAGACATGTGTTAAGTTATGCTGTAAGCCAGAAGCTCCGGCTTCGGTCGTTAATACAATTATTATCTGCGACAGACGATGACTGAATGTAAACCTATGTACTAGAAGGACTCATGAATATCCATTACAGATTCCCCAACTTCAATAAATCAGTGTTTCAAACGTTCTTAAAAGTGTCTGGTGATTTTTTCACCAAATTGTACTATATAGTATAATTCGCGTTCCAAATCTGTGATGCTGCCACTACTGATTGTCAAAAAATGAAAGAAAAAGAAGTATTAATGGTTTGCCAAACGCTAAATATTACTATTTTTGCAGTTGTCGAAAACCAAAATAATATCTATATTAATGACAATGCTAAGTGTCACAACTTTACGAGCAACTTTATGAAATGTGAAATTTACTTGTTCAAAGCGATTTATGATGCTTAAACCACAACCCAGTAGGAGGTAAACCCTAAATCATTCTTATCGGAGGTAACTATGTAACACCTTATTTGAGATGTATGGAGGATACATCAGTACTTGCAGCATCCGGATTATTTAAATTCGCATAGCCACATAGCGATTTTGGAATTAGTTTAATTTCGGTTGAAGCTTCTATAATTTACAAGAATTACTATCGTCTATGTACGTTTTCGGAAACATATAATCGTGTACATTCCAGAGTGATAAATGAATGGAAAAATAGCATTTGATACTATGAGAGGCCACGAAGCAGGAAACGCTATTATGATTTACGACATATTTTGCGCATACTGCTGCTAAGCAAATTTTTATGGAGGCAAACCACACGTGTTAAAATTACATACATACAGGATCCTCAAATAATATGGAGTCTGAAATTTAGTAGATGGGTTTTTGCTAAGTATTAAAATGTTTGGGATAAAATGCAATATTATAAATGGGGATGAAGACAGTAGTACATGCAAGAAAATTATTGAAACTAGACCTTACAAAAACTTCAAAGTTGAAAAATTGAATGTAGAAATCATTTACTCAGATATTTTTTCAATAAATTTAACAAGCGATACTTCATATCCTTTGCAGAACCGAAAATTATTAGACCAAAATATGGATCTTATGAGAAAAGATATAAAACTGGCAATGAAATATACAGAAAAAAATTAAGCTCAAGCCCTAATTCATGAACATTAAGATAATTTGATGATAACAGTTAATTTTTAGTATATTTTTTATCAATAAAAAGGAATGAACATAATATTTTACAGCAGTTAAAGAAAAGATTCTAAAAACAAATACAAATACGTCCGACGCTTGTAATTTGACGTTGATAACGTTTTCACTCGATTGCAGCAAAAGTCGTCGGCGGGAAAAGAATAAATTTTTCAGTTGAGATTTATATTGCATAGACAGTCGGGAAGTTAAAGACAATAAAAAAAAATTGCGAGTATGAACAAAATTATCAACAAACAAACTTCATCAACTACTTTGACAAACAAGCGTAAGCATATATTCTGGACAATTAAACAGATACTAAGCTCGGCTAAAAAATTAGACGAAGAAACGCATTTTCCAAATTTAAGCAAAAAATAGATCAATATAACTTAAATGTTCTATCTGGCGTATACGGTAAAATATTGTAACTAGTTAAAAAGAATTTGAAGGTAAGGAGGATGTGCCAGTTTAAACCAGTGGTCTTTTTATTGACCTAATTTAAATTTTTTTTGGGAGCTTCACAGGATGATCTTATAGATAGAAAATCGATCGCAGTGGCCCTTTACTGCTTTTAAGTTGTGGTTGTCTATGACGAAGCAA